>OY728163.1:780208286-781458286 GCA_963277665.1 Viscum album | reverse complement strand
ACCTAGAAAGGGTTGGTGGGGCGTCGTTGCAGGGCATGATGTAGTAGGAGGATGAGGGAGGTAGTGGGAGAGTGAAAGGAGGTGTGGGTGGCTAGGGTAGGTCAGACGAGAGAGACCACCAGGGAAGGTGATTTTGCAACAGGGGTTCGGCCAGGAGAGAGGACGCGTGGCGGCAAGAATCAGGTTGAGGCACTATCGGAGGGGTGCAAGGGGGCACTGCTGTGCTACTGAAGTACTGAGGACAGGGGGTGTCGCACTGAGGATGGTGGTGCAGGAGGAGCTTTGTACCAGGGGATCGTTTTATAGGTGTGGGGAGGCGGCTGGTAGCAGGTGTGGGAGGTCGGTACTGGGGTGCGCGGGTTTCTACTACGACGCTGGGGGTGGTGGCCTTCACGATAGGGAGAAGGTAATCCGGAGGGGGGGGGGGTGCCGCGCGTGAGGCAGAGCGCTGGAGTGTGGTGCGACACTTGGGGGCACATTTGGAGCGGGGCAGAAGGGTGGTTCATAAAAGGGGATGTGACCTGGTCGCGCGAACTTCTAGAGGCGGGCTGTTTGAGTGAGGAGGTAGGGGTCATCAGACTAGGTGTGTGCAACAAAGGATGACTGGGAATGGTGTTGTGCGGGGTGAGCAAGGTAGAAGTGGCAGCTAGAATGGGGTGCTGCACCAAGGAGAAAGGGGGTCGGGCTGGCACTATGCAGTCGAAGCGGGACGAGGAAACCAGGCATTGCAAAGGATAAGGATGGAGGTGGGCTAGCACTGCGTGGAAGAAGGAGATAGGGGGGAAACACCCACATGGAAGAGAGAACAAGAGAAAAATAAATAAAGAAATAAACAATGGAAAAAGAAGAAGATAATATAAAATAAAAAAATGAAACCTTAATAAAAATAATAAAGATAGGGATAATAATAATAATAATAATTAAATAATAATAATAATAATAAAAATATTAATATTAACTTTAATAAAAATATAATTTTGATAAAAAAATTATTTAACTAATAAAATTTCTATAATAATAATAATAATAATTAATAATTAATAATATTAGTAATCATAATGATCATAATAATAAATTTAACAATTTTAGTATTTATATAAAAAGTGTCATTAATAATTTTAATAACAATACAGGTAATGACTAATAACAATAATTTCATTTTATTAATAAAAATTTTATTAAAATAACTCAACTGCGTGGTCCGCGCACACCTCTAGAAACATTTCATGAACCGAGGGTGAACTTTTGTCCGATCAAGAAGCTATCGCACTCGTGCCTGGTCTATCCGCATGGTTTCTGATAACCATGTGGTGCTTACACACTACTCTAAAACCCAACACAAAAACCTATCAAAATAATAAAATAAAAATTAGACAGGTTGGGGTGTGACATTTCGTGTATTATGTGAACTATTTTCTTATTCCTTGACAATTATATCTATAATTAAAATGAAATTTTTATAGAATGTAAGTGATAAATAATTGCATGTTTATTGTTTTTACATAACCTTAAATGGTGTTTTCACTCCTAGATTGATTTTTTCACAATTACTATGAAATTATAACATGATTTATCCTTGATCCATTTTTTAATTTGATGAAATTTTAGTGGTTCAAAATATATATATTTTAATTTAAAATTTTTATGTTTAAATTCCTCAAAAAATGGTAATTGTGATCCATATAGTTAAACCATAGTAAGAAAATGTTTCAGGTATAGGAAATTGTTATTACAATATATATGAATTATAATTTATAACATGGGTATAGTTGAGGATTCTAACCGAACAATATTATATTTATAGAAAACTTTAGAACTGTAAATTATATAAATTAGTAGTTTTTTAAGTAGAGATTCAAATTAAAAATAAAATACAGTTATCCAATATATCTTCCAATTGACAATCAAGATAACAAAACCTATATTATAATAAATTAAAATATATCACTAACCAAACCATAGTAAGGGGAAAGTGGTATTATCTCTTGTGAATTTTCATGATTTCGTGTTTCACGCAGATAAAGATTTAGGGTAAGAAAGTTGTGTGTTTAAAATTCGGTATGAATGATTTATACTTAAAAAATTATTTTATCTTGGATCCATTATATTTTTAATTATTGTTTAAATTTTTTTGAATGGAATTATAGAAGCATTACACCAAGACAACACTTTTTTGTGTTCCATGAGTGTGGTGAAAACCATTATATAGAGGTAGTAGGACCAGAATCAACCATGTTACTTCATTGAGTTCCACCCACGAAACAAAATTTTGTTCCCAATATGGTTGTCAAGGATCATTTATGAGGGGGATAATTAATTCTAGGGTACTTTATATAGTATCTCATTGACCTTGCTTTTAATATTTAAGTGTTTACTATTGCATTCCAGCACCATCAGCCTCCTTCCTATTTTGGGATGGTTCCCCTAGACCACTGAGTCATGGTGGTAGGCTATGTTATCTAACATTGATCATTTGGAGACAACATGGAGAGTGATATTGAATCTTTAAACTTATATTCTCATAGGTTCTTCTATTTTATTGTGTTATTTTTTGAATTGGATGACTAGAATTGGGATATAGCCTGTATAGTCTTCCAAACTACCATATATAACAATTTATTTTATGAGATGTCAAGGGCTGAGTAAATGAGATATTTTAATCACCTTAAGAAGGGAAATTTATCTATTATATAATACCCCACTCATTTCATGGAGTTTCAAAATTTCATTATTTATCATTTGGGTAATGTGTTCTCTATTTATAGGTGAATTGGCCCTAATATCCTATAATCAATTTGATCACAGTTATCTGATTTTTCTTTTACCACCACTGTTGAGATAGAGAACCATGCTATCAAATTAGTGTGAAATATAATGAAATTTGAGAATATGAGATATAATGGTTCACTATTTAGAATGATATATATATATATATAGATAAGTCGTTATAAGTGATGTATTGATCCGTCTCAAAATGTTGGAAGTGTTCATTGTGTGAAATTGGGAAGCAATGTCATTTTGCACCAATTATTTAGGATAGGAGACATGATACCCCACTGTAGTGATCACCTAGTTGAGTGATGGGTCTATAGAAATATGTGCCATCGTTAATGTTTTTTCAAATTAATTACACTAGTGTCTATTAGGAGAGGGACTTTACTAAATCCAGGTTCTGAAGTAATACCAATAGATCCACATCATATTGGGAACTAGAGTACCATATGGTTTATAGTTTGAGGAGGTGGATGAGGAAATGGTTGTCAGACATCATATATATAAAACCAATTGAGAGGACATCATCATGGTAGTCATTTTGGGACTGTAGTCCTTATTTCATTCTAGATTTATTTAATACAACCTATACATGACGATCAACTTCTCAATTTTTCTATAATCCGAGTTGATGTTTTATTATCCTCAACATTAGTGTATATTTTATTAGATTCATGCATTTCAAAATCCATGAAATATATGGTTATCATTGTATGAATGGTGTTGATATTGAATACTATTATTTAGTGGTGACTTTGGATGCTCCATTGCAATTTTGGTTAGAGAGAGTATGCCGATGTAGTGAGTTTCACGTTGATATTACCATATATCATTACTAGTGAAAAAAATATTATCATTTAGATGAAGGTTATTGATATCATTATGATATGGACTGGTCAGTAGCATACCATGGTCGAATTTATTTCTATCATTATAGTTTTTCATTCACATTATCAAATGGGTTAAATTATATTCACACAGGTGAATGAGGTGTTCAGAAGATTCTAGCTAGGGCATAGAAATGTGGCTAGGTTAGGGTTATATCCCATATTCATTTCCTTTTCATGAGTGATCAGGTAACACAACCAATGTATTTTTTGATCATATATTGTAAAAAATTTAGTATATCCTTCCAGACATTTTTTTCTACGATACTCCGAGAGGGATAGGTGGAATTTACAATTGATCTAGTTCCAATAATTCCACTAGTACCTATTCATCCTTAAATAATAGGACCTTCAGATAGTCTGGTTGTCAAAATGGTGTTAGAGGGCATGTAAGATAAATGGGTTATAAAAATTTGTACTTCACTATAGGTCACACCTTTCCCTTTACCCAAGATGGTTAATGGAATCCATAGGCTTTTTGTATATTAATATAAATTGAATCATCATATAGTTTTTAACCAGCACCCTTTACATGATATAGAATATCTATTTGACCATATTTAAAGGGATAATGATTTACAAAATATTTACCTTTGTAATAGATATAATTATGTAAGCGTTAGACCTACAGATATTACATATACAATATTATGTATTATATCTGTTATATACAAATATTTTTAATGTTGAAAAGTATCATGATTTTTTTCGTATGTTTTAATGGATTTCATGAATATGTATTCCCCATATTTCTAGACACATTTGGATTCATTTACAATGAATATATTTTAGTGTACTCAATAAATCGATACAATCATTATAAACGCCTTCGTATCATATTGAGTATACTAAGACAACCATTATTATCTTCCAAGCTCCCAAAATGTCTGTTCTATATTGGAATTGTTCACTTCCAAGGTTACATTATCTAGTAATAAAAAGATCATATGGAACCAAAAAAGGTAAGATACATGGTTTCATTGGATAATCACAAATAATTCATTGATATTCGGAGTATCATAATGATATCAAAATATTATTTGTCTTTTTTAGACTTATCATTCCTTATATGACCACTTACGTTCTTATTAAACGAGGTGTTAAATACTCATTGTCTAATGATTCTGAAAAAACCTTTCAAGTGCTAGGTGAAATAGTTTCTTCATCAAAGATCATGGTAATACTTATTACTAAATGAGGATACAATGTTTATTGTGATTCAATATAATTTATGGTGCAATCTAATTTGATGTAAGAGGGATGACTCTTGGGATATGGTTCATGACATTTTATGTCTTATTTATGTATTTACCTGAAAAGTTATCACAACCAAGTAGTTGTAGTTCATGAAATATTATGTTCAAAGAATTATTTTCATTGAAAATCATTTATCTATTTAAATGACAATAAAACCCTCAAATACATTTTTTTTATGTGTGATTTGTATATAAGGAAATAATGCTTGTTCTAAAAATTAATGGGTTTTTGACTCCAAGATTGTATATATATATCTGAGAATTGAAATGTTATTGCAGATTCTCTATGTCAAGAAAGCTAGTAACTAGCAGTTTAGGAGGATAAACCAAAGTTTCTATCATTGTATATATTTTATTCAAAGAATTTATATACGTGGGAATATATTGGGACATAAGTGATTTCATCATTATTAACTCCCTCTTTAATGATTGGTAGATTAAATACATGACAACACTCTAATTTCTTTGGCATAGTCTTAATGGTGAGTGTTCCAAGTGAGGTCCAACCACCTATTTTGTTTGTTTGAAAGAATGAGGTTTTGAATATTCATAGACATGTCATTGTTTATCATAATGAATAGAGGAATTAAATTGAAATTATCATGCCAATTGTTTGGTACATACATCATGATCTTACTAAGATGTACCATTTTATATACTATGATTATTCGTTTCTGTGGTTATGATCATGATAACTATTTTCTAAAATTGGTGTTCAACCTATTAGTATGTGATTAAATAACACCAGATAACATTATGAAATTTAATCCCAATACAAATTCTTGGATGTAAATGGGAAGACATTAGTTTTGATTTTGTGAATGGATTTCATAAATAACATTGAAGAAGTGATGTTTTATGGGTTATCCTATATATACTAATGGTAGACACCCTTTTAAGTCCTTTTAGGGATATATTCATAGAGTATGGTATATATTGGATCTATTTAAAATATATCAATTACATCTATAGAGTCTTTCATACCATCATTTTTTACATGGACACTTGTTTTACATTTCTATCATGTAATGGTTTTTAGAAAGAACATGTTTCATAGCAACTTCTTAGTTTATCTTGTCACCCATAAATCAAGGGCCAGTCTTAGTATACTATTCAGGTGTTAAAGAAAATAATCTAAGAATGAGATGTTTATTTTGTTGGTTCATTATAGAAGATCCTACCATTCGATGAAATTTCTTATAATAACATATTTTTGGGAAATATAAAGATAAATACTAATAAGGACCTATAAGGAAGGACATTCCATTAACTACTATCCTAGTTAGAGGAAGGAGAGCTAGTTCTATAGGAAGCTCATCTATTTTAATATACAGCAGAGCAGGTAAAACATGTTAGAAAACATGTGGATACTGTTATGACTAGGATTAATTAATATGATGATAGCTATTGATGTATTATTTAGTTTGATGTTGGGGATCTAATTGTCCTTTGGGTATCACGTAGATATATTTTTCAATAAATTTATAGGAATATAGAGTTATAATATAGATACATTAGGCCTTTAGTGAGTCTGAAATTGGATGGATTAGTGGTTCAAAATATAGAACTCCAATTATGATACATAGTTGTTCAAAATATATTTTTTCATTCACAGTTATGAAATCTTCATTAATGAAAATACAATATTATTCATCTAAGAAAGGATGAGGTTGGGGTTGATGCTTTTTTTTGGATCACCCTATATGGATCATTGATTAGATCACAAAGGCACTCAATGGTAGGTCATTCCCTATCATATGTATTCTATGGAAGCAATAAATTATATATTATGATACAAGGGAGTGAAAGGCTGACATACATGGTCTATGGCGAGAAAAATTCATAAATGATGTTTCACCACCATTACAAGGAAAATATGTGAATAAGGTTTTTTAATGATGGGAGGTTATAACATACCATCATTTAAGAGTGTTATACATTACATTAAATTAATTTGTCGATATATATTTTTATATAATTTATTTTATTAGGAGTTTATGGAAGGGTACAAGAGAATAAATGGTGCGCTTGATGCACAATGATCTATTTTTTTGAAGAAAAATGTGGTGTGCATTTCTAGAACATAGTAATTAATAACCATAGATCTCATCCATGAGGACGTAAAGTGGAGGATCATGGTTTTAAAAACCATTTGAGGGAACCCAAATTGCTATGTGAAATGGTTAATTCAAATTGGATGTCTTAATATTATAGATTTGTATAGTTTTTCTCGACATATTACTATCCTTGTAAGGGGGTATGGTTAATAAGTAGTGAGAATGCATAGGTTTTTCATGATATATAAAACTGAGTGTCTAGCTATGATATGGGGTGTTCTACTAATAAAGTCATGGTGCATAGTTCAGACTTGCTTTCACCAAATGTGAGCATTAATAAAGACCCTATAAATGACTATTTTCCCCTATTCACTTAAGAACACAAACCCTAATATTACCTTTGTATTTTTAATATTAATTACAATTGTGTGAGATCCTCTTCTTCCAATTTGTTGTATTTTATCCTCCTAGATAATACAATATAAAAATCAGGGTTCATTGGTCATGCCGGTTTAACTTTTTTAAAACTTTTACTAAATTAACTTCCTTTCTTAGTTTATCTCTCCAACATTAGTGTTATTTTAATTAAATATAATATGCCTTATTTTCATGGTGTTTTTTTTATTTCTCATTTTTATCATGTTCCTTCCCGGATTAGATGATGATATAGGATGAAAAGTGATCTAACAGTATATGGTTGGTGGTCTATCCCTTTTTTGATAAAATTACTTGTTTACAATATTATTCACAATAATTTTTCATTAAGGACATTCAATTAGATTGGTCTTAAATGATATTTTCACTAATAAATTATTACCATATAAAGTGAATTTTTTTTCACCCTATCTAAAATTATCATAAGATGTCCATATTGATGCGGGACACCCCCTATGGGTGTCTATTTAATGGAAAATGAATCCATTCCCTCAATTTTAAATTGGAATATCTTGTGAGGTAGTTTGAAATGGAAAATAAATGGAATGGTTTAACATATTTAAATTTAATGGTGGTGGCACCTATATAGGAATCCTAATCATAAGTTATTTAATTAGACCACCTTCTAAGGTGAGTTTACATGAAAATAAAAATGAAATGGAAAATTTATATGAATGAATGGGGATTGGATTTTCAATGTCACCTAGTTACTTTTAAATTATAGAATTTTATAATGGATATATATTATTCTCAAAACTAGTATTTGATATGTAATTATACAATACATGATTATAGTCATAAACCTTGAATTATATTACTTATGAAGTAGGACCAGAGATATTAATTATGTCCCATTGTGGTTATCAATGGATAGAATTGTGGGTAACCACTAATTCATATATTCATATTCCATGTGATATATCACACTTGTATTTGGTCAATATCTTAAGAATGAATTATCTCTAACATAGAACATAGGGTTCACCTATATTTTATAAATTTCAAATGAATTAATCAGACTATTCACAATAAATTTAGATTGATGTTGTTAAAAAGCTTTATTTATTACATTTTTATTCCTTACAGTCTAGAACCAAGGATACATAAGACATACTCTGAGGGTTTTTGTTGTAGTTTCATCTTTTGGTTAATTAGAAAGGGTATACTCAAATGGACTTATACATGTTTATAAATCCTTAAATCCCATGTCATTGTGATATCATACATGATTATAACTTTATATGGAATTATTGGTAATATTCATAGAGCATTGTAATTTAAATTTTAATATAAAATATAACATGTTTAGAGGCATTATCAGTTTGTTCCAAATAACGTATCATTTGTCCTATCTTTCGTGGGTTACTAGGACTGAATTGGATTATTTATTTTTTAAAACTATTTATTTTTATTTAATTTCCTCATTGTATATTCAAAGACTCAATAGTATTATACACTATAAGTGGCGGGTTACTACTTTTTGAGTAACACCCTATTTAATCAAACAATCGGTATGAGAAAATACATTATATGTATCAGTTGAGATAATTCAATGCACCATGATATGGTAACAAATAGAATTATAAATTGATGGATTACATTGTCAGAGGGCCAAAATTGTTCTCCTATTATATGGAAAATTCCATTAGGAATTTTTTATAGTGTATATTCTGTCTGCATTCTTACCTTTTCCCTTGCATTCACCTATTTTTTCATAAAATATGGACATCATTTTTTTATGACATTATATTATTTACGTAAGTTGATTTTATTGGTATGTTAAATTCCAAAATTATAAATTATTATTATCTCACTACTTACTATTATTATTCACCACTATTATACACTCTATAGGGGGTATATTATCAAAACTAAACCTTTACAAAACCCCATTTATTGTTAGTGGTGACTGGAATGTCTGTATTATTTCTTGTTTTTATGTTATAAATGGGGATCAGTTACTTATGAGTGAGTGAGGTTTATGATGTTAAAAAAAATAATCCAGTAAAACATCTATTCGATAAGAATATAGTGGGGTTTTTTACATAAAATATATAATTTACCATAATCATAATTTAGTAATAAGAAATATTTATTTCAAAATTAAATTTTAATGAAATCAATAAATATTTAACAACTTTTTAGTTAAGTTAAGTTAATGTAAAATAATGAGTTATTTTTTAAATAAATTGAATTGTAGGATAATTATGAAAAATAAATCCTTTTCTACTATATAAAATAGTAAAAAAATTATAATTTTAGGAATAACCGAAGAATGGAAAATTATAATGAGAAACTATTATGTCAGATATTGTCTTGGAAGGAATCAAAAAAACTCAAAATATAAAAAATTTTAGATTATTATTATTATTTAAAAAAATGATTTTTAGTTATTATTCTTGATAAAAATTATTTATAAGTTTTTTGATCTAATTTATTAATTTTTTTCTTAAAATTTATATTTTGTTATTAATTTCCAATTAGATATGTGATAAGCTCCATATTATGTTTCCATTCATTACTCAATGATAATGAGTTATTCACCTCAAGATTTTTAAGATGGTGAAATTTATTTTTCAGATATTTTTGTATATTTACATGGTTAATTCATGGTTTTCATACTTATTTTTATGATAAGAATCCATGAATTCACAAATTATATCGATATTGAATTAAAAATAAATTCATTTTTTGTTGAAAATAATTTTGAATATTATAACATATTAATAATGAAAATATATTAATATAGTTATTTTAAAATTTAATTAATATTTTTTTTGATATCAAAAACATTAATTTTGTAAACATTATCTTATTTATCATGTATGTGGTAAGGGAAACCTAAAAACATCTTATAATATATGAAGGGGAATTAACATTTCTGATTATCGTATTATTGTTTCTTTTATAGAATAAAATCAATTTCAGAAACAATTAATTATAGTTACAAAGATGATTTTGGTATTGGTGTATAAAAAATATGAAGAATTATTATTAAAGAGATTATAACCCTTACATTAAATTCTTGAATATTCTATTAGCATGCCTATTTTAAATTATATATTTTCGATTCATCATTATTGTAATATTTTTCCAAAAATGGGATTTGAATTTTATAGAGATATGTTATCCAGGAATTGAATGTATGATACAAGGAATGATGTGGGATGATGTTAATAGAGGTGAGTAATATTATAGGTGATAATGAGTGGTATTTCCCAAAATACTCATTAGATAATTAATAAGGAATATAATTTCTCATTTAAAGTAGATATAAAGATGAAAAATACTTCATCTTGGATAATGACACGTTAATAATTAAATCATCCACTTATTTAAGGATATTATTTTATGGTTTTTTCATAAATGTTTATTTAATACATTTTACCACCTTATACATCAACCACGATAACAATTTTTTTAATTTTAAAAACAAAATTTACTATATTTTAAAAAAATTATTATTTTATTCAATAAATTAATCCAATTTTGTTTAATTCATTTTCTATATCAATTAAATAAATTAATATAAAAATACATTTATAAAAAGTAATTTTTATGGATGAAAGTTAATTTATTCTTGTTGCATTCAAACAAATAATAATTACATTATAGTAAATATAAATATAAACATAGAATTATTTATAAATCATTATTGTGTTTAAATGTTTTATATTTATTATTTAAAAAAGACACAATGTATTGAAAAATTGTTATTTGAAAAATTAGTCTTTACCCTCATTTGAAAATATATAACACTAATGATTTAATTTTATAAGGTTGATTATAAATTTAAATAACAAATTTGATTAAATTTTTTAACCTCCACATAGATAAGTTGACATTATTAGTAAGTATCTCACATTTAATAAATTAAAATCACTATAATATATTTTTTATACATGAATATATAAAACTGTATTTCATTGAATTACATAATTATTTTTTGGATGTAAATAATTTATTTAAATAGTACTTTTATGTATTTTATCAAGATATTTTATTGATATTATTCAATAAGAGTAATGGATTTTACAAAAATATGTAATTTTTTTAAAATAAACAACATTTTCCATGTTAATTAGTATCATTAAATTTTATTTTAATATTACTTAATTGGTTATATATATTTTTTCGATTGAGTTATTTTATATATATTTTATAACTAACTAAATTTATGTATATCAACTATATTGTGACAATTTCCAACTTTTCTGTTGTTAAGTTGTATTATACCCAATAAATATTGAATTGGATTTGGTTAGCTAGAATGACCATTACTTTACTTTATGATTACCTATGTATTATTAATCATAAATTTTAACAAATTTTTATCACAACATCATAATTATTCTATTTTATGTTGAATAAGTTCTTGTTTTTAGGTTACTTATTACACTGACTTCTCATATCCATCCACTATTATGATGAAAACATAATGTGATATGGAAATATTAATAAATATATTTTATATATCTAGAATATATCATATAAATGTGAAAATGATAAAGGATATCATAGGTGTGGGTCTCATAAGATTTTTCTATGTATTCAGATAAATATATATGTTGGAAATACTTATGAGGGGAGGATCGTGCGTATAGGGACTCAGTCCTTATTCAACCCCCAATATAATTACTAAGCGCACTTTCAAATTATTACTCTCCAAAATATCTAATTACTCATATATTTGTATAGAGTGTTTTCATACCTCTTATCTATAAAATTGATATATTACATGACAGACACATCCCCTCAATATATTTTTTTCTCATAAAATACTTTTAAAATGACAGACATCTTATTTTCATCAAAAATTGTCATGATTTTCATGTTCAGTTCATCAATGTTCATAATAAACCAAAAACACAAAAAAAATTTAAGAAACATCGTACTATCGATAAAAAAATTATGATATATAATAAATTGATTAATGATTTACTTTAGTGGATTTCATAAATAAGTTACCATAAAAGATATTTTTCCTTTAGCATAATTAACATTGACCTCAAAAAATAATTTACATAATTTTTTTTAATATTAATGGATTTTTGTAAATAAATTTCATTATAATAAATATAATATAGATGTAATAATATTTTTTGTTTAATAGAAAACATGAGAACATAGGGAAAACATTTCTTGAATTTTTTTTACTCTAATTGGGTGTAATAATTCCGTTAAAAAATATTCACTTTCTTACACTATAAATTTAAATTATATTCCTAACAACTCATTAGAAAGTATATAATAGTTTTAAATATTCATTTTTACATC
The DNA here is from genome assembly GCA_963277665.1 of Viscum album. Taxonomy (NCBI): domain Eukaryota; kingdom Viridiplantae; phylum Streptophyta; class Magnoliopsida; order Santalales; family Viscaceae; genus Viscum; species Viscum album. Next base: position 781,445,602 of record OY728163.1, on the reverse strand, counting down.
ATTTTTGTAGATCCATTATGATAATCATTACCAATTAAATAACATTAATTATTTCTTCCAGAATTATTCTTGAGATAACATAACTATTAATCAATGCCTTATAGAGCTATATAAAGCTCACCCATAATTAGATTTATATTAGACTCATCGGTAAATAATAATAAAAATTAATAACCACACCATTCATTATGAAAATTGAATCATCCACCTCAATCATACAACTCATAAAATATATCTATTTTACCCATATTTAAAAAATTATTAGATATTAAAATATCCATTTTTTGAAAAACCCCTTTGTAAATATAAAAATACAAAAAAAATTGTAGGGAGGGTTTTCATTAAGATATTATATGAAGGATAATAAAAAAAGTAAAAATATAATTTTTAAGTTAGAAAAATAATTCATTGTGTTCATATAGGTTAAAAAAGAATATTATGTATCCCATTTGTAACGAAATTTAAAAAAATTTCCTAAAAAATATATTAAAATATTCATTTTGATGTCCTTTGAATTAATAGAAAAATAGAAACTGAATTTCATTTTTATTATATTTATCTCTATATAAAGAGATTCATTAAAAAAGATTAGGAATATTTCCCTAGAAGGTTAAAATTTAGAAAATAAATCAACAGAAAATTTAAAATGAAGGTTGTAAGGTATATAATATTTTACCATGAGTCTACAATTCCATGTATGTTCATTATAATCCAAAATAATGAACATATGATAATTAATTACATGGAGGATGGCCAGTTTAACGTTTATTAGTCCTTTATTTTGAGATATATCGATGATATACATATCTACTTAAAATTTTAATTTTATGTTGATTGTTTTATGTAGTTTGGTTAATGAGTCCAAAATGAATTCAGAAGGTTAACATTGGTCCAATGGTTCATTTTTTAAGATATATAATATTAATCATGTTATAATTATAATACTCATACATTAATTATTATTATATTAAAATCTATTTAAGATGGTTCAGAATGATGAATAATGTTACAATTATAGAGGTAATATGTTGTACCTGTGCAAGAGAAACATTTACATTTTCAATGAACAAAAAATAAATAAGTTAAGTATAAATTTCGAATTCCATAATTATTATTATATAATATATATAAAATCATCTCTTTAAATATTATTATTTATATACCATCTATCCGAGTTGGTGCTGAAATATGAATCAAATCAGTTTGTGGATGTGGTAAGACAAACATATGCATGGATGACATTATGATTTATAAATAGATGAAATACTAAGAAAATATGTCAAATATAATCCCTCTAGAAATATATTAATTTCATTAATATTATATATGTAAATTAAATCCATTTTTATAACAAAACATGATATGTAGTGATGAAAAAAATACATTGGTTAATGAGGTGGTAGTCCTCCTAATACACGAATGGTGCAATCATTTCATGTTTAATTTTTGAAAAGATGAATATAGGAAATTATGTTAACATTATAATATATTAGTGTATGGTAGGTTCTTATGTTATAATATCATGATTTTTAATAATGGATTTAAGGAGAGAAAATAATAAATAATAACAAAAAACTTATTTTTGTGCTTTTCCTCTTCTTTTGAAAACCTCTTTAGCTTTATACCATTGACCTTCCATAATGGGAAATATGGTCATGGTAGGGACTCTTATAAAAAATGAGGGATGTTATGAAGGTATTTTTATAGGTATTATATGATCTACGAGGCCCATAAATTATTGATAAAAAAGAAAAAATATCAATTTTTTAACTTGAAGATCAAACACACATGGAATTTTCCAATATATCTAGATATATTTATTAATTTCTCCTAGAAAATAGCTCTAAAATGGACAATTTATTGTCACTAAAATATATGATGTTGAAATTTTTCCATCCAATGTGATCCATAAATGTTTTATTCCATTTTAACTATTATCATTATAGTTTAAACTGACCCTTTGATATGTTACTATGGTAACTGAAAGTTTTCCCCATTTATTACTCATAATATCAAAAAAATAAACAAAAAAGTCCACATAAAATAAATTTTAATGAAAATGTAAAAATATAGAGTATATTTTTTAAATTTAAATTTCAATAATTTGTATAAATTACTTTTAATATGTATGCAGAATACATAATGATATAATGGGTTTAAAAAAAATTATTTTCATGTCAATTTTTTTTTATACCATGTTATATTATATTGTTGAATATAATGAGATTGAATATATGATTTTTATAAAAATTAAACAATAACATTTTAAAACCAATCAAAAAAATAATTTTTCTTTGTTTATATATGAAAATAAATTTTTTAAGTTAAATTTGATCATATCCACTAGAAAAATCCAATTTATCAAAACAAATAAAAATAATAGTTGTAAAATTATTTTTACATGTTGATATTAATCAGTGATTTTTTTTACAAAATAAAATTTTATCATTTTGAAATAATTCATTTAAATAGAATCTTTTTAAAATTTTAATGAAGTTTTATAAAAATGAGAATAATTCATTTTTAATATTATTCATATTTTCAGAAACAAAACATACATGGTGAATTAACATCTTATTTAACACAAGATCCTTGTGATAAAGAATCGGGTTATACTATTCTATATAGTAATGTTTCTCCTCCAAATAAACAATTTTAGTTACCTTATGAGGATTTGTATATGTTATATATTTTCTCAAAAATGAAACTTGAAACACAAATTTATTGTATGATAAATTCAGAGGCATAAACCTTCAATTAGAAAACGAACTAATCTTATCTGAAATTTCATATGGTCCAATGAACTACGGGCTGAACATCAACTTTTTACATATTCATATATGAATTTTCATTGGATATATTTTATTAAAACCATTATCACCTTCCTCAAGATAAATATCTTTCCCCGATTATCTTCATAAATGTTAATAAATCTATTAGTTGTCTCAATTGTAATTGAATCATATTCCCATTCCTAACCATCTATTATACTCAATTTATTTACAATAACATTAATTAAAAATCTTTCTCCCAATTACGATTATTCTAACAATATATTCTAAAAAACTCATCACATGTGTAACTTTGTATACTTTCATTAAAACAATAATTTAATGAAAATTAAAATATTGGGAAAACATATTTTCAAAATCCCTTGTAATCTGAAGATAATATTGATTTTTTTATTTAAATGTCAAATTATTTTTCTCTAAATTACCATAAAATCAAGGATGAAAATATGTAATGACATTTAACTCACAGCCCAAAATCATTTGAAAACATTATAAAAAATATTAGACGAGAAAAAGGGATCGTAGACTAATGAAATGAAGAGAGAAAATCCATATACCAAAAATATATCAATGCTATATACTCTAGAAATCTGATATAATTTCATAGAATTTTTAATAGGAAGAAAATACATATATCTTCAAACAATATATAATAACCAAACATTCATTATTTCCTCGAGATGTCCTTGTAAAACCCATCATGAAATCTATCAATATATTTCACCATTTACACTCAAAAAAGGAATGGAAGAATAATCACTTTATTTAATTTATATTAAACTTTATCCCTTCTAAAAGTAACATATTTATTAGATAATTCACCAATTTCTCTTTCCATTCCATCGCACATTTACTGTTCTCTATGGAGTATATAAATTTAAAATCTAAAAGGATGAACGGATAATAATAAACAATAATCTTCTTATATAAAATTATATTTATAATTATGAATCATATAGAAGAAATTTTATCTTCCAATATTTGGAAAAAATGAAACTATCAACATAAATATCTAAAAACATTCCCATATAGGCCAATTTTTCTATTTCTTAGAAAACACAACCCTCCTCCAAATATTCATTAATTCATTTTAAAAAATATGACCACACCGACTCCTACAATTTAATATTTAAATATACTACATGTACAATTTCTTGGAAAAAATCATTAAATAATTTATGCATGGGTTACATTCCCAACATAGTATAGTTTTTATGATTAATTATCATTCCATCATAAAGAATCTGCTAAATCAATTTGATTTCATAGATGGAAATGAATCATTCTATAAAAACCTTAATTAGTTCCAACCATATTCTATGTCACCAGATAAAATCATTTTTATGGAATATATACATTAAATTTTAACTATTACTATATATTTCATTCCTTAATAAATATAAATGACATCTCTAAAGTTTTAAATCAAACACTGCATCTACCAATTCATGTATGTGTATGAGGTAATCTAGGTCATTCTGTTTTAATTGATGTCAAGAATATTAAATTTCATGGTCATTATATATTATAACATTATCGTGTCCCTTGAAATAATCTTTATTATATATAAGGGAGGGAAATTTTTAGCTGAAATAGGAAAAACTAGATCATTCTGTAATCTTCAGTTCAATTCCAATAAATAGTCCTGAAATTCATTTCTCCTGATAAAATTAACTAAATTTTAAGTCAAAATATTACATGGGATTCGTAATTGTACAAGGTATCCAAATATTTTTCAGTATTAACCTATTATATGATGAAATCTAAAAATAAATATTTCATTTTTTGGTCAGGATAACTCTTCAACAAAATTAGTTTTAGATATATCTACTATTATTCCATATTTAATTTTATTATGTACATGGAAATAAATCATCTAAAAATATAATTCAAATTTACTTTATTTTCAACATCAATTTTCTTCTATAATGTTTTTGAAGATAAAAGTAAATTTATTATAATAATAATCTTAAATTTTAATATATATTATAATTTCATCAATAAAAACATCCATAAATGTTTATGTGGTCTCTTTGAAAAATATATTAACAATGTAAATGTATACATAAATAAAAATATATACCACAATGGGAATAATCATAATACAATAATAAACATAGATATATTGGAATGATATCCCATTAATGCAATCATAAATCACTTTATACTATTGGTATTGATATACTCGATCATACTTCAAAAAATATTAAGCTCGCCAGAGATTATATTTCAAGTTAACTATATGGTGAAATAAATAATTCCTCTTAATTGTGATTTTATAAAACAAATTATAATAAATGAATATAATCATGAAAATATCATTATTTTTTAGAATAAAAACATGAGAAGTCAGTTGTGATTTCATATGATAAATGAATCTTTTATTAAAAAAAATTTGTATATTTTATTCCATTCCAAATGATCTATGTGTGAAATTCGATAATGAGAGATTTATATTTGATTAAAATCAAAAAATTAGTCAATAGAAATTAATTCTCCTAATCGTGTATAATATTAGGAAAATAACATCAAAATGCATCCAGATAATCAATTATAATATGAACATCACTAATACAAATAATCTCATTTATCTAAAAAATATTTCTACGTACCCATCGTTTCAATTATTAATAAAAATTTCAGCTAGATTATATCATATTAAAAGAATGAATTCAGTCTTCTATAAAAACTAAAACTCAATATGAAAATAAATTCATAATCTCTATAATATATCATTTTCATGATAAACAGAATACATATCCACTTAATGAATAATATCTAACTATTTTACAGTAAATACAATATGGTTTTCTAGTGATGATTTTCCATAGTAAAAAACAATATTATTCTTATATTCTTCTTTTTCCTAGATAAGTCACCAAATTTATTTCCATATGATGTTATATATTAATTTATGAAAGAGGAATTTAAAAATTATCATCAATTTTCTCAAAAAAAATTTAAAGAATTTTTATATCCCAAATAAATAAAAATTGCAATAATCTAAATAAAAAATTAATATACAAGAAACCAAATCATCATATGGAAAAAAATATATAACAAACTAGTCAATTTTTTTAAAATAATTCATTCATCATTTAATATAGAACTAATCCCATCTGTATTATACACTTTAGAAAATTACACATATAATGTCCAAAAATTACAGTTAAAACAACTTAATACTTAGAATTAATTATGGGTGAAATAATTAATGTGATCCATCTTTTTGTAGTAGTGATCCCAATTTCCAAATAGTACATATCATGAAATCATATAAAATTTTATAAGACATGAGTCAGGGTGAGATTTTCTATACATATCACAAGATAGAATCATTATTTTCTCATCTTCATACTTCCTAGATGGATACTTCTCATATTACTCAACTTGGAACACTGTATCTACTTGTATCCATTGGAAAAAAGATTATAAGTAAACTCTATATCTAATTTTATGACAAATAATAATCTATCTCAATGAATTTTAATTTATGATAAGTCAAATCCATTCTATATATTAGCTTTAATCCGGAGTGAAACCTGTTAATTTTAGTAGCATGTCCCAGAATATAATAAGATTCATACCATTCAAATCAGGTGGAGTTATAGAGAATAACTAAATCATTATACCTCTTCATAAATTCAAATAATCTATATTCCATCATAAACATAATAGCATAAGGAAAATATTACATAAGAAATATATTTATAAATTCATCCCAACGAGCATGGAATAAATATATTCCCTTTATAATGTATTATTATCCATTGACCACTAATAAACATGTTCACCATTAAAATGTTAAAAATAAAGAGTTAAATATTTTTGTTATGAATATACCATTTCTATAAATACCCTCATTATATATTCAACACATTAGTCAATAAACAGATGTTTAGATGTTCAATTGATTGTTGGAGGGTTTTGTTTCCTAGGTTTTACTATAATGAAAATTTGACACTAATGTGGACATTATATATCCCTCGTAAGGATACCACCACTACTTACACCCTATTTCAACTAATCCATCACAATGGAAACATGATCTATTAGAATTACAACCATTTTAGGATACATAAATAGAAATATATTATCCTTTTGAATAATTCCATCATATATTTCCCTATATCTTATATAGAAATACTCTCTACATAGAAATTGATAAAATTAAGAGGCATAGTAATATTTATGTTCTATATAATGATAGACATAAATAAAAAATACTTAATAGTACATAAATAAATTAACATAGATCTAAATTTATCTAAACCATACTTTAAAACCAACTGTAAGGACCTAATCTTTACTATAATAATAATTTAATTTCTAAAAAATAATTCATTTTATTTCATTTTCAATTTATATTCAGGATAATAGCTTTAGAAATCAAATTCATGACATTAATTTGAGAAACCTATATGTTATATTTATTTCCCTACTACTCGAAATATAATTTTTTTCTCAAAAAAATATTTAAATGAATCTTGTTTTAATCTCATGTCAAATCATTACGATTTTAGAAATTACTACTTCAGGGTTCCAAATAATTCAATACCCCGAAAGAGGATATTTTAAGACATTGAAGGAGAAAAATAATCTCACAAATGGATATAATAAAATAAATAAGGAACCTAATTTCTCAATTTAATAAAAATTAAACAAAAAATGATAGTGTTCCTTTACTATAATTAACATCATGATCAAATTGTAATTAAATACACATGAAATCATATTTAATGAAAAATATTTATCAAACAAAATTTAAAAGAAATCTTTATGGAAAAATAATAATCATATGGTTTTCAGAGATTATATTTGAGTCTTGAAATAAAATTCTTTCAACCATACAGTTTACCTTAAAAGGGAATAATCATTCCTTTAAATAAAAATATTATTATCGTACCTTATGAAATAAAAACAGTGTAGTAAAAACACAATATATATAATGTAAATTGAATATATGTGACTTATAAAATCATCATTAAATAAACCTTAGAATACCCCTAAAAATGTAATGAAATTCATCTTTAATTCTAACAAAATTTTGTAGAGAACATATTTATAAACCAATACATGAGAGATCTATATTGGGATCACTTCTTATTAATGATATATCATGCTCAACCATAAATCATAAAGACTAAAAATTGAATAAAATTTGAATCAAATATAAAATATTTGTTTTACATAGTCAAACACATAAATTATAACTTTTTCAATGTATAATTAAATATTTTTTTTTGATATTGATATATCTATTTTTGTAAAACAACATTTTCATAACAAAAATACCAAGGATAATTTAATGACGATTAATATTGGATGAAAAAAATAAATGTTTATGTTGATATATAACAACCAACTAAAGATTATAGTAGAATAAATATTGATTAAAAATCTATAGAAGTATATAGAACATTCATATTTCATTTTTTTAACGAAAATAAAAAAACTTAGGATAAAATAAATAAAAACCCATTTGAAATCCATTAAATGAAATTAAAAAAATAGATAATAAAGATAGTTTACAATTAATTAATTTTCATATAAATAAATTATTCAATACCATGTTTATCAAAAAGGTCATTGAAGAAAATGATTTAGAATATAAATATTAAAAACAAATAAATTTTTTTTTTCATCTAACGTTTCTCTTACATTTAGTTTTATTTTTTCATGTGTTTTTTATCATCAAGAATAAATAAATTATTTTAAATAAATGCGTTCATAATTTAATTTTCATAGTTATTTTTTCAAATATTTAAATAATATAAATTGTATTCATAATTTTTTTTTATTAATTAACATTACATCGATCATTCTGAAGTTGTTTGGATCATATGTCCAAAACAACATTAGTAGGTAGACTTTGGTCAAAATGATCACGATGATATATTTTATAGAAAAAAATAGTATTATAATTATAATTATTCAACATTAATTGTACACTAATAATTATATATGTAAGATAGTTATGATATTTAATTTACTTATAAACGATGAGATGGTAGGTTGTTAGTACGCATTTGTGTCATTCACCTTTTTCAAATTACCTTAGGGAATAAAGGTTAGTTTAATTAAATCCTTGGAAATTTAATAATATAAATAAATATCACATTATCAAATTAAATACGATTATATATACCATTTATTTTTGGTGGTGATTAAATAGGAATCTAATCACTTTGTGGAAATTCTATTCCATGTGTAAACATGATAAAAATTATCCTTATTAAATTGATTGGATAGTCAATATATAGATGATATATTATGTTTCTGTAAATATAATTATGCAAATAATATCATATACATTTATTTCATCCATCATTATTAAAGTAAATGACATGTTTTTATGGAAAGAATTTATATGAGGTTATGAGGATATAGTCCACCCTATATAAGACTAAAAACATTGATTTTTATTTGATCTAATTAGAGATGGATTTATGATATTACATGAACATAATAAATTTTTAATATAATTTACATACTCATATTATTATATAGTAATAGTTATTAGATTTTTTTATGGTGATAAAATAAGTAATAATATTAAAACTCTTAGTTAAGTTCTTTACCACTTCTTCCAAAACATATAATGGTCTCCAAAATGGACCAATTATATATATATATGAGATTTTATATGGTTATTTAATATCCATAAAATATATTTTAGATATGTTTTTTATCATTTTTATCATTATATTTTTTTCTTTACCTATCTAACCCATTTTAACTCTTACCATCTTAACTTAATTTTTTACTAAAGTTATTATTCCTATGTAAATAAACTGAAATGTAGCTCAAAATTATATTATTCAATCATGATTCAAAATATGGATTACATTTTATAAAATTTATTGTGAATAATTTTTATTAATCACTTTCAAAATAATCTAATAAAATGAAATGAAAAAACTATTTTATTTTTAAGAAATATATTTTATGAATGAAATATTTTTATATAAAACCAAAAAAATTGGATGTACTCAATTACATTTATTGGATAATATTTAATAAAAATTTACAATTTTATTTTTTCAACAAATATAAAATATAATTTTTCTTTCTAAATACTTGAAATGAAAATTTAGTTTTCTAAAAATGTATATTTTCTATAATTCTTGTGAAAGTTTAATATTTTAATAAAAAAATCATGGTTAGGTAATTTTGAATTACTAATAAAAATTTAAATTATGTTTTGAATTTATCATAACAAATTTGATAATAAATTCATTAAAAATTTATATAATATATGTATACAAATTATGAGAAAAACAGTTTCTTTTTTGATTGAATCATTTTATATTATGCTTCATGTAAATATAAATCTTTGAAATATAAATAATGAAAATGAATTGAGTAATTAAGTTCATATTAAATATTTTTTCTTAAAATGTTCATTTTTATATATTCAAGGAATGAGATTCGGGTGCATTATTGGATGACAATAGTGATGTAGCCTACATGATTGAGATAATGAAACCATGTGATTATATTACATGATATGGATTTGTATTAGGGAATAATAGTTGTTAATTATAATTTATTACTATGGTAAATGATTTATTTATATATACCATTCTTGGTTAATGTTATATGACTCAATACAGTCAAAATATGGGAAAATAGTTTAAAAACAATGATTATCCATTATTACCCCAAATTTAGATGAATATTTTTTTATGAAGAAGTATTAACCACATGAAAAGAAAAATGAGTTTTCATGTGAATTATCATAAAATAATTATTCAATTACAATATAGTATGTGAAAATAGGTGTCTAAATACATTTTCAAGGTATTTATATGTTTTTTAATTGTAAATAATTTAATTAAAGAAAGAATTATTTTTTGAAAAAACATCACATCATTAAATTTTCAATAAATAATTAATTGACGAATAATTTGAGTTAACTTATTATAGATCATCATGCGAAATTTATTATCATCAAATGTGAGGGTAATATTTTTGAGATAGACATATTAGGTTAATATAGTTAATCTTTTCATTTTTCACCAGTTGGAATGTTTCAAATTATCTGAGTCATTTGGGTGTGTTTTGGAAAGTTAAAAATAATTATTTTTTGTTATTTGTAATCACTAATTTAATGAGATTACCATGTTAATAAATCTGGAGTCTCCTTATCATATAATATTATATATAATTATTTTTCAAAAATAAATATCATGAATAGATTGATCTGTATTTAAGGATCAATCACATTATCGTTTCCTTATTGTATAATCATTGTATGACCTGATATATTTTATACAAACAAAAATGGGAAAAATAATAATGTTTATAGAGATGGGTTATTTGAAAGGATTACCATTATTGAATATAATATTTTTTTCTTTGATATATATTGATATGGAGATGAATTGATATTATTAGGGTCATAAAATTCCATGAATGAATAGTTTTTATTTTTTTCAAATTTAAATTTTAATGCATTACATAAATTGAATGAATTGCGTATCCCACTACCTAAAATATAAATATTTTTAAAAATGGGTTATAAAATATTATATCTACTAACATTCATATTTATAAACTGTTCATGGTTCCCTATATTATAGCAGAGTGAAATTTTTTTTATTTTAATATAATATTTAAAATAATGTTTTCTTAAATACAATATGAACTATTAAACATGGTCCCAAAACCACTGATATAGTTTAGATTGGATATGATTTGATAATGTTATATAGATCAATTCTTGGATGGAATTTGGAAATTCAAAATGATATATATATGTGTGTGTGTGTGTGTGTGTCTATATATATATTTTAATTTGGTTCATCAAATAATAGATTAATCTTATCGGTGCGTGAAACTAATATAGTTATCTAGAGAAGGGAGGTGGTGATGGTAGGGTTAGGTATTTTTTTAACACACTCCTTTGTGAAGCAAGAATTGTGAATAAAAATTATATTCATAGAGGGTGAAATTAACCACCAGTATTAAATATTATGGTCCCAAATCATTATGTAATGTGGTGGAAAATTACAATGTGGTATAAGTATGTGCATATTTTTATTACTTCTATAAAAAACAATTATTTTCATATTCAAATTTTGAACCCCTCTTTTATTGAAAAATTTTATTCTTAAAATTTGCACCCTTTTGTGTCTTGTAACATACACCAGATTAGTGTGATTGGATATGGGTATTGTAGGGGTATGAAACAATCATCATGGATCACCCAAAAATTCCATTTAGGTTCCAAGATCCCATGAAGGGGCATGTTTTGGGTCTAAACGGACCAAATAATATAAAAAAATATTTTCATAAAGTTTTTATTATTATCTATAATTATTTAATTTTTTTAGTTCCTCACAAATTCATGTTAATTAATAAAAATTAATTTAATTTGACTTTATTGAAATAAAAATTACCCTTAGTAAATTGTTATATTTTTAAAATTTTATTAACAAATTTTATCCCATGTTAAATGATAACGAGATAAAATAAAATGATACAATATTTTTTAATGTATTTTAAATATTTTATTTGATATTAAAAATGTAATATAGTTTTATTGTTATGAAAATATATTATGATTCCCTATATTTAAAAATTAAATAATGAATAGGTGTTCAAATTTGAGTTATAACATGAAACTATAACATCTAAAATTCCCCTAACGTAAATGTAAATATGCATTGAAAAGAATTAAGTAATTGATAATGACATGGTTCATACTAAGATTTGGCATGGAATTGACTAATCGAAATGTATGTGGGTCTGACAGTAACTAAAAAAATATTTAGTTATTATTCAAGGTATTACCCTTAGGTCTTAGTTGATATGTTGTGTATTAGATTGTTCATGTATAATATAAGAGATACTAATCATGTATTCATTTAATTACTATTTCTGGCATCACTAATTTTTTCATTACGTGGGAGCTGTATAATTACCTATATTAGTTAACATGCTTTTGAAGAAAACAGTGACTAATTTTATATTTTAAATTATTAAAATTAATTGGTAATCTAAGTGAGTGTTATCACATATTTATAAGAACAAAAAATAGAACTACATTATAATAAATAAGGAAACTAAAATAATCGTATAATGGATAAAAAACTAATAAATAGAAATAAATAATGTAAAATAAACAAAAGACTTAGAAAATTATAAACATGAAAAAATAATGAAGATTTAGACATAGAGCCTATAAATCCATCAATTAAAATATTATGTTGGATTATTCATTTATTACTGTATTCAGAATGTAATTAATTGATCAATCTTCTTTTGTCCCACTTCCACAAATTCGTTTCATATTACCACTATAAATAACGTTACTAATTTATATAACTAAATTTTATTTTTTAATGTACATCATCATTCCAATAATTTATATTACATGTTAAATAGAAATAAGAATCGATGATTTTATGATTTGGGAGTCCTCTAAATAGATCATGGAATGGTGAGAAATTCTAATTGGAATGTTATGTCCACACAAATATCATTGTGTAATTTATACCAAGAACTCGACTCATTAATGAGAATAAAATTATGGATCATTGTAGTTATAATATCCAAGTTACCTGAATTTAAAGATAAAATATTGTTAGATGTTGGAATTTGTTAAAATCCTATTTGAATAATAAAAAAATTTATTGGTCAGATTTCATTTAGTCAAGGAATGAACATAAAATATAACAATATTTATTATATAAAATGGTATGAACAAAAATTCCAACATTATCACTATGATCAATCAATGTAAAGGATGTAATTATCATCAAAATTAAATTCTTGTTGTATTAGTAATGCATGCATATTTTTCTATGATATGAGAAATGTCAAACATGTTGGAATATATATTCTTAAAGACCTGGAAAATGAGTCTAGTTAGGTGTAAATTTCTATTTATAAGAAACACGTAGATTATGTGATAGATATGGGGTTTCTCATCCAATCATCCACATCCAACATGATCTAGAAAAATATTTTTGAAATGAATGTATATATAATTACGTATCAAACCTATAATCACTATCAGTATAATGGTATACAATATAGATATTTCAAATCCTAGTAACACGTCTTGTGATTTATTGAGATCCAATTCCATCAATGCCTCATGTGGTCTATATGGTTGGATACATGGAGAACATGATGATCATGATCATTAAGATACTAAATGTGATGTATAAAATCTCATATTATCCCCACTACCATAATGGGAATCAATATTTTTTATTATGAATAACTGAGAAAATTGTTTTTTGAAACTCTTCACCTTAATCTGCTATATAAGTAATGAAATATTACATGAAAAACATGGTGAACATATGGTAAATAAATTTATGGACTAGGAAAAGGGAATGTAGACTCAATCTATGATTGATTCACCTAGTCTGTATTCATATTTGAAGAAGAAGATCCACTTTAGGGAAATGAATGAGATACATTATGTATCTCATGTGGAAAATAATTCCATTACAATAATAACTATGCAATGTTTAGGAAGGGATGTGAAGATTTTGTTATGATCATTCCTAAGTGAGATATTCTCATATATACAAGTCTGTTAGTCGATAAATAATGTGGTTCACACCTATATATCCAAATATTGGAACCATGTAGAATTAGAAAAGAATCCAGATGAGTGATGGATTATTGAGCAGCCAATTATTCTAGAATATTTTCCCTCTATATTGGAGATAAAAAACAATTTTTTATCTTGATTAATATCAGTATTATATAATTTTGATTTGTAACTAGTGTTACCAAATATGAATTATCTATATCTTATTGATATATGCTTTTTATTATTATCTAATTTGGAAAAAATATTTGATTATATTATAATTCTATATTATTTTAAGGTTTTAAACATATAAATAATAGTGTTAATGTATTATAGTATGAAAACATGTTCCAAAATTTGATAATGGGTCATGTTTTCATCAAAAATATCACACATTTCCTAGGAATCAAAAACATAGTAAAAGAAATGTGGATCCATTGACAATTATCTGTTAATATGGATATATTTATTGTTTGGAACTAAAACAAAGTGAACAATTTTCGAATACATTATAATTGAATGATAAATAAAATAAATTTTAAAGGAAAGAGTAAAAGGGCCACAAATAATCTATAATTGGTGACACTATGGTTGGAATAAATTTTCATGAAGAAGTTGTGTTTCTATAATTTTAATTTATTACATTCATTGAAAACATTATTTTATATGGACATATCTATTTAAAATTGTATAAGTGAATTTCCATAGTTAAATGATGGTTACCATAAAATATATAGACAATTAAATTTGAATTATGATGAAGAATATTTGATCTAATACACTTGGAGAGTACCTTAACAAATAGTTCATCAACATTCTATGGGAGTTTGGGATTACATCACAACTAAATCCTATTTAGAAAGTACAATGGTATGATAGAAGTTAATGAAATATGCACTCAATATTTGACATGTTTAATTTGATGATTTGTTGTGATGATATTCCATTATCCATATAGGGATATGTATTACAAACATTGAAAAAAACACTAAGCATGATACTAAATATTATGGGAAATAATATTACCGTGCATGTAAATGTTGGTCAGATAATTATTGCTGAAATATCATATATATATATGTGTGTGGTATATTTAGTAACCGATTCGAAAAAATACATATTCCATTGGAAAAAGTGTATCTTTAGAGTATCCCCCCCAAGTAAATATGGTGTATTACAAATATAATAATTTAAATAGATCAATTTGGGTTGAATAGTTTCCCACATTTATTAAGAGGGAACAAAACATAAAAATACATCATTTGTGATTGGTAAAATATAATGATGTTGATTATGAATATATACTAGATATGGAACAAAAATAAATCTCATATTCCCAACGGAAGGGTTTATTCAATTTAAAATGTACTACATTGGAGCACTAGTTATTTTTGAGAACCCATGAGATATGGTTTTCTTATCAAAATGGTTTGGGAATCCCAATTTTTTTTATAATGAATAACTATTAACCAACATAGATGTTGTAAGAAGATAAAAATATTCATGGTTAAAAGAATCCATGAATTATAAGATTGATCCCATGTATCAGAACACTGTTAGGGTTCTAGTCAACCCATTAACATTTGTAAATCATATTAGATTCAAATGAGTCTTCAAGATGAAAAATTACTTGGAGTGTAATGTTAAAACATTTATTGATTGAATATTGGTTTAATTTGTTAATAAAAATCATATTATATATAATTATTATTATTTTATCTTGTTTCTATTTCTATATACACTAAAATATTACATGGAATAAAATAACACAATGATTTTGAAATTTTATAGTTGGATATTGAGGAATCATTCCATTCTGTGAATCTTTGGAATGATGATTATAACAGACAGAAATAATGGTTTTTTATTACACATGATTCATAAAATGTATGAAATTTAGAGAGATCCATTTGTGGGTTTAAGCAGCAATCTAGATCATGGAAAATTTGGTTTGATGAATTCATTTGAAAATTTGGTTTTTAAAAGAATGAATGTGAGCCCCAAATATGCATGAATTTTTTTGGGAGTTCATAAGTTTTAATATTATTATATATTGATAAAATATTACTAGTTTGAAAAGAGATACTGGTTTCATGGTCTGTTAATACATATTTTAAGATTTGATTCCCTATGAAGGACTTTAGTAAACTATCCTAAAGTATTGGGAACAAGGACATTTATGAAAGATATAAGTGGACTCTTGGTTAATAATTTTCTATATACATTGATTTGATACTAATTATATTCATTATGAAACAATATAATAGGGTATTTTTTTATATCACATGGTGTACATTTTTTTAAGAAAACATTTCCATATACGTAATATGTGAGAGAGATTGATAGAGAGTGGATATGTATAATTTAGTACACATTATATGCTATTTTAACCACTTTTTCAATACCATGTAAATTTTTTTATGTTAAGAAGATACCAATTAAATAAATTAGAAGAAAATTAAACATCTTGCACGGCCCACCTTATTAATATTAGGCATATTAATGACATGATCATCATTTATGGAGTACATGAGAAACATGTCACAATTTTATATAAACGTTTAATTTTATAAATAGGATATATTTATATTAAATTACTAACAGGATATGTCTTATACCATAATAGTGCTATTTTGATCATGTGTATTTCAATGAATCCCTTTATCATTTAATCTATTGTAGATTTCATGTATATTTTATCTTCTAATACATGTAATAAATGTTTTTGAATATATGAAATTACCAAAGAATTTTATGTAATGGTTGATATTATATGTGATATAATTATATTGTGATAATTCAATAGAATATTTATTATCCGAGGATCACATATCTCAAAAATAAATGATATCATATTATTTGTATGTATCCCTAGTAGGGTTATTTTTCACAGAATTTATAGTTTAAAATAAGAAGAGTTTCCATGGAGTATAATCTGGAGGACTCAATTAATAATTCCATGTCTCAATAGAAACCTAAAAATCATGTATGATATAGAAAACTATTATCTATTTCTAGTTTATTATAGTGAAATTTGGAGTTTTTTGGAGTTGGTTCTCTAAAAAAATAACATTATTTTTTATAATTAGTTATGTTATATGGGATTGATTTATAATAATGTATTTATTACATCTTTGTTATTATTCATATTTTATGATGAATAATATTATTTACTTATAGAAAATATTGGATTTAATAGTCCCAAATGTTTAATGTTATGATGAGAACCTAGAAGTTATATAATAATATTAATAAGTATTTATTCTTTATCTTAATGATATCACATGATGGACATAAATGATACATGTATTTTGTGGGAAGGGGTTTAATGAGGCCCTGTGTATTATTCGCATGTTGTTCCCACATGAAAATTTTTATGAAATGATGATTGTTGGAAGAGACCCACTAGTAGAGAGTTTAGATGATCAATATGTTATTGTATGTTCCCATTTGGAGAAATTTTCAATGATCCATATATAATCTTATTTTTATTAATTCGTATCGTGAGTCATGTAGTTTGTTTTGTTATCATATTACATGGTTACATATATTGATGGGGTAGTTGAGTATACTGGTTTCATCATGAATGATGTGACATAAATCATTAAGATGAGAATGTATTTTACAGTATTATCATTAATAGAGGTTAATATTATTGTCACTTTGATTAGAATTTAACTACCAAATTAAGAAAATTCCATTTATGTATTATTTTAACGTTCCATTTATGAATGTAAATGAATATTTTAATGATATATACATGACTGAATAATCTAATACAACTTTCTCAAGGGATATATCGAGATAAACATTTTATATTACACATATATAATTCATGTGACATAGTTTTAGAAATAAATTATCCCTCTTTCTTTATGGATTAAGATATATTACTAGATACCAGTATTTTTCTAAGGGTTATTATTCGATTCTTTTATGTTGAGGGTATATTTGGTCGAAAAAAGGTTTTTCAATCCATTTAAAAAATGAGTATGAATTGGAGTTTTTAAATAAAGTATACCAGACGTACATGGAGCAATGGGTATCCCAAAAAATAATTTCACCCACCTTGGTTTCTAATTTGGGACAAAAGGAAGCGTTTCATCAAATTCATTTAAAATTTACTATTTGAGATTAATATATCAATTTTTTATTAATATGTGGCATAATTCTTAACTAATTATAAGGAAACATCATCCTTCAGGGGCTTGTTCTTACATCATATATAATCATTCAATATCATATTTTCCATGGATTGGTGTCAATTCATGTACGTGGTTAGTTGTTTCTTACAATAGAGGGTGTTATTCATGGGTATGAATAGATAGTGGGTATTTTTAATAAAATCAATATCATATAATGGATTCCAAACATTTGTAACCTCTTTAATCACAGATATATTTATTTTTAATAGGTTTTATAATGTTATATATTCTAGAGATCCCAAGAGTTATATAAGTGTTTAGAAATAGTTTTCCTAATGTAGTGAAGACATTACCCAGTCAATATGATATCGAGTTAAGGATATATTTTTCTCAATCAGAAAATTTATTATTTATGTTACCATAAAATATGGAACATTATAAGTTGTAATATTAATGGATTGAAAATAATTATTTGATGAAAAATGGTTCCAACATTTCAAATGTGTCATTATGGGTTGGTGAACTATTATTTTCGAAGATGAAATATATTCGTATGATGATGGTCACAAATTTCCAATGATTGAATTTGGTGATGTACCTGAAACATCATCCCCTTCGGAGGAAATGAAAATTATTATAGTTTAAAATGGTAGAAAAATAGTTTTAATTATTATTTTCTGGTGCACATATCATCATACGAGGGTGAAGGCGAATGAAAATAGAATGATTAATTTGATATCATTTTCAGAACATTGATTTTATATTTATGTTTTCTAGGGTCATGAAAAAACAAATTTTTAATGAGACTATTTGACTCCATGTTTTATAATATCCTAGTTTATATCATTGATGTGTTAATCAATTATATCCCATTATTCTCGATGTCAATGGAAGATCATATTATTATCTTTTGGTTATCTTATTATTCATTTATATCCAAAATCATTACTCGAATATATCTTGTTACATGTTTTCGATATTTATAATTGTGTTTTTTAATAATTACATGTCTAATATAGGAATAATAGTTTAACGGAAAAGATGAAGACTA
Source organism: Viscum album (assembly GCA_963277665.1). Classification (NCBI taxonomy): domain Eukaryota; kingdom Viridiplantae; phylum Streptophyta; class Magnoliopsida; order Santalales; family Viscaceae; genus Viscum; species Viscum album. The sequence continues at coordinate 781,426,057 of OY728163.1, read as the reverse complement.
AATTTATTTATTAAAGGGGAAACAATAAAAATAAAATCATGCAACATGTAGCACATGGATTAACTCAACGATACTCAAAATCAAGACTTCCGTAAGACCCTTAGTGTAAACTACCAACTGAGATGCACCCTAGAATCTATGATTAGTAGTTAATACTTCCAATATTGTTCAGTTATTTATATGGTAGTAATAATGAATATTAAAAAATTTATTTTTTTGTATTAGAATTATTTATCATTGTTTTGCTTATAATTTCACTTGATTTTAAACAAAAAATATATCTTAACCTAAGAAAAACTACAAAATCATATGGTTTTACCAATATCAGATGTCTTTTGATTACTTAATGGAGAATTTGATCCCTGATCCAATTCATTAGTTTATATAGTAGGGAATTATGATCACATTTTTCTATGATTTATCCCATCTCATATTATAATCCATCCCGATTAACTAGATAGATGTGATCACATATGTGATTTGGCAATTACATCCCCAAATGCATAACTAAGATAATCATAAAATTTATTTTTTAGTAGTGGTTGTTTTTTTGATGTTTTGGTACAGAAAAATCAATTGAGAAATCATTTTGGTATTTAAAAATATCAAATTTTTTCTTTGGTAACATTTTTTTGAATATATATCAATAAAGATGGATAATGTTATTATTAGACTATAGCATTGTTTTTTCTTCCTCATCGATGACTGGGAATGTAGTTTCTAATGCATTATATACATATTCATGAGAATGTAATTTAAAAGCTATATACATTCTTGGATAATGATTGAGAATCACAATTTGATTCATATTAATATAAATATGTCTATTCCTGGGAATACCAATATAATATGACTAAGAAATCATCCATGTTTTATCCTTTGGAGTAGTCTCAATTGGGATAGTCATAGGTTTCAATGTTTGTAAAATTTCTTATTACATAATGAATCTCATATGTTGATATTAGAGGAATATTAGCAGTTGTGTTTATTATGGTAAGACTTATTTATTATATTGGTGATATATGGGGTTATATTCAGGAGTTTCACCTTCCACTCTTGGTTATGAATCCTTGTAGATCAATCATATATTATTACATGATGATTCTATTCTCACTCCCATAAATGATTCAACAAAAAACAATTTTTTTGTAACTATGTATATATTTCTTGTTGATAATGGTAGAGTATCATTTTAATGTTTTTTATGTTTCCATTATATTTCCATTAGTTTATATGGAAGAAACTTTATGTGGATTTCATCACTATTATTCATATATCCCTATAAATAATGTAATTTAATTTGGGTAGTTTTGGACTAATTAGTGGATTAATCAATTTTCATGACATTGATGGTGTCATGTGTGATGGATAATTTTGAGAAGAAATATATAGAGAAAATAGTGAATCATTAAAGGGGTGAAATGAATAAATTTTTTGATCATGGTCCCTATTTTACCATATGATACTATGGAGTTCTTTTATATACTTTTGGTACTCAAAAGTGCTTTATAAATTCATTTTAAATCAACCATATGACAAGATATAGTGGACCATCCAGATAATGGAATACTTTTTTTACTTTACTTTGTTTTAAACATTTTATATTATTCATTAATCATATACAATAGTATTATTTTTTTCAAATAAAAAATTATAGTCCATTTATATTTTAATGGGACCATATTAAGAATTTCATATTGTACATTAATATTTATTATTATATATCATGGTTGAAGGCTAGTGGTCCTTAGACTAGATGTGTTGAGAAATATTACTATAAAGGGGTGAATTATTTAGGAGTGAATAAACATGGAACAATAAAGCCATATGTCACATGTTGTTTTTAAGAGGATATATTTTTCATTTGAGGAAAATGATAATTGTACCCAAGTTTTTACCCTTATCTAGGATAGTTTAATTATGAAGTGTTGAATATGATTTCTCTCAGTTTCCCAGTATAATTCATATATTATTCCATGTCATTGAGGTGGAATATTAGTTATAAATTAATTATATTTAGATAATATTAACGATGTTTTACTTATGTCCCAAATTCATAAATATCTTTATGATATAACCTATTTCTCTAATGTTGAATTTCATGATTTGGAGTTTGAAATGTCAATTATTTTTTTACTAGTTTTGATTCATGATCATTTAGGGAATGTTTTATGTAGTATTTTAATTCCCTTTTTTTGGTTTTTATGGGAACTATAGAATTGATAAATATACATGTGAACATTATTAGATGATGTGGACATAGTAACCTAATATATTTTCATCCAATATTTAACATTATGCTGGTCATTTATTATTTACTAGTATAATTTCTTTTTATTATATATTGGATTTTTAGTTAGTTATGATAGTCTCGTATTTCATTGGAATATCTCAGTGGGATTTTTGTTATAGTTTTTATTGTTTTCATTTTGGGTTTGATTTTGATTATCAAGGATATGGATCATTTTATTGTTTTATAATGTAATGAAAAATAATTTTTTGATGGTAATATTAAACGAGTAAGGTATTAAAGAGGTTTGGAGATAGTAAATATATGTGGTGCGTATCTTTAAGTGAAATATCAACAGGAATGTTATAATAGCGGTCGGGATATATATATTACAACGTGATTATTATGTAGTAAATGATTGTTTTTTATAGTCTGATGTGTCATACAATAAATATTTAATCATATCATAGTCTATATAATGGGGAATGTGGGTGTGATCAATGAGATTTTTATTTATTTTCGTAAGGAGGATGTTTGGTTAAGAATGAAAATATTGAGTCATTACATGAATGGTGCTAAAGCGTTTTGTTTTAATCATCTATGAGTTTGTTCAAAATATAGTTTGGCTTTATTATAGCATGAATTTATGTGGTTTAATAAGTTACAAATTCCTTTTATTCAAATATAATACAACCTTTTAGATGAATATTTAATATATCAAAAAAATATGTCCTGGAATAATAAAAATTTAGATAATTTGTTCACTTGATAGATAATCATATTACTTGATTAATGATCTTTTATACCTCTCACAATGTGTTTTTCACATAAACCCCTTATAATAACACCCCAACTAAAACAATGCATTATAACACCATGAAATGAAAAAAGGATGGGATTATATTATCAATATGGGTATGCATATAATATTTACATCAGTAATATTAAATGATAACAAGACAAGCATGTTGGTATTGAAACATGATCATAACTGATGAAAATAACACCTGGTTCATCATGTACCATATTTAAAAATAATGAAATAAGATATTGTTTTAACAAATGTGATAATTCATAAGTGTTATGAATCATAAATTATTAATAATGAGAAATGATAATATACTATATCTGTAATACATATGACTGTGGATTATATATATGCATATAATATCATTTACTTAGTCATGGGGAACATCGAAAACTATCAATGAGGATTTTAGTCTCCCCAACAATTGCTCATTCCCTTGGTCATGGTTCCTTTAATATATTAATAAGGGATAGAGTCCCAAACATTAATTGGTTCACTTTTCATTACATTATTTTTTATATTATGAGATATTTTTATCTACCCAATGTATTAAAGGAAAATATAAATCCAGGCCAACCCATCACATATTTAAAACCTAAAATATTTTTTTCATAGTATCCATAAAAATTAAAAAAGTATATATAACATAACCACTGGAAATGTAATATGTTTCATAAAACATATATCAAATCATCATATAATAACATATAAAATATACTATTTTCACAATGATTTTTTCATAGCATAATTAACCCATGTGAATGATAAATGTATAATAATATCATCCTTAAATAATCTTCACCAAAATACATTAATAAAAATAATGTATAATGTATCATATGATTAGATCCCAAGTAAATAATAAGAGTAATTAAAGTATTTTTCATTAACAAAAAATAAATTTGAAATATCAATAAAACTATTCGTTGAATACATAAGAAAATATACATTTAACTTGATAAGATTTTAAATAATTTCTGCCAGAATATCAAAAAAATTACTTTGTTTTAAAATAATCAAGTAAACATATAACGTAAAGTATAATTCAATGGAAGGGAATGATTTAATGAAAATATGTCAATGTCGTATATGAAAAATGAATGTAGTCATTTCACACTTTTATTAAAATTCAAAACCAGTTTGTTCCCAAAACTCCTAGAATGATTTTTTTTAAAAAATTATAAGAACAAAAAGTTAGTAACCCAATATTTTAAATAAAATGCGGTTATATGTTACTAAATTCATAAAATAAATTTTAAACATGTGGAAATTGAAAAAAATTTCATCAACCAAGGAATAAAAATCATCAAAATTTCGTCAAAATAATATTATTGATAATTTATTGTTCCAAAGGAAGGTAAATTGTAATAATTCATAATAAATAAATAAATAACCATTTTAGAGGAATATATATGACTTTAAAATGAAATTATCCACATATTTTACATCAATGGAAATTTGGAACATACAATTCCAAAAATAAATGAGACTATAACATAAACCTTTTAACCCATGTCATGTAATTCATCATATAATTTTGTTTATCATGTATATTAATTTTATATTTTATATAATTTTATTATATAACAATATTTATACATTAAACAATTTTTATCATTCCTTTTAAAATTTCTATTTATCGATGTCTTAATAGATTCATCCCTTTATTGATCATTTGGGTGAAAATTGTTCTATTTTCCATGCATGTGTTGGTTCAACAGTTATGAAACAAGAATATTGGATAGATTATAATCATATGAAGTATATATATAAATAATTATTTATAATATTTAAACATTATATGAACTTTTATAATAATTAATGTAAATATGTGATGAAAATCAATTACATCATTTCGTTCATACAATATCACATATGTATTCATGTGATATATTGTCACATTTCAATGGATATAAATTAAAAAACATAAAATTATAATTCACCATTATATAATCATTATTATTCCATTAATTTCAAATAAATTATTGAATCTTACCTTTTTACCATCCATGAAATCTGTAACAAAATAATTAATCACATTGATTCATGGTGGTGGTTGTGTACACGTACACACGAGCCACATTATAATATTCCAATATATTTAATAGTAATAAGGTATATATGATAATATAAATACATAATAATAATTATTTTAGTTATATTCGATATAGAAATTAAATTTATCATAAAAATAATATTGTGATATATTGTCTGGGAAAATGAATTAAATTATTATGTGGTGGTGCTAGTCTACACATATGCATGAGATAACAAATAATTTATAATTTGATATAAAATAGATAAAAATCTTTACAAAAAATTTATAGAAATAATTAAATATATTTTAAATAAATAATTTATTTACCTATAAATGAAATAATACATTTAGTTGAGGTATTTGAAGAAATTAAACTTAAAGGACACCATTAAGAGCTATACATCTTCATTTTGAAATTTCATTTTTTATAGACCGTATGGTTTAAAAGTATGGTAATCTAAAAAACGTCCTATATGAAATTGGGTGATATGCTAGGAATGTAATTTCGTGGTTTTTGGAAAATCTATGATGTTATTGAATTTGAAGAAAAAATGTCATGGGGTGTCATCTTATAAGGGAGGGATATTCAAAACATTGATTATTTTTAAAATATTAATATATACTATTGTATTTCTCTGTCCAAATTGATGAAAAGTGAATATATGTTAATTATGATATCATATATGGTCTAAATACTACTATAAATGATGATTTGGTATTTTTTAGGTCATCTTAACCGTTATTATTTTTACCCACTACTGAAATCTTTTTTTAACTCTTTCAATAGTAAATAAAATTTTACCAAAGATAACATTCATAACAAAAAATAATATTGAGGTTAATTACACATTATATTAGTTAATATGATTCTTTTTATTGTGTCTATTTCATAATATTTAAGATTTATTTATGGTATACAATAATTTTAAAATAACTACTCCAAATGAAATTAACCATTTTTATTACAATTAATTTTTAATCATAAAACCCAGATTACAATTATCTCATAGATAATAAGAAAAACAAAAGGAATACTAAAATGTTTAATTGAATATTTAATATATTAATTTCTTTAAAATTTATCATCTATAGTGAAAAATATAATTTATTAAAATAAAATACATTGAGTTTATAAAGTTATTTTTTTAATAAAATAATCTATTACATTATGTTAAAATTCTCTTATTTCTTTTATAAAAATTGATAAGCAATGAAATCATTTTGAAAAGGTTTAAAAATTATGATTTCAAAATTTATATCCTTCGATTTGTGATATCAATTGCTATGGATAATTGATAAATTCCACATTTAATAATAATAATAATTTCAAATTATACCACGATATGATTAAACTCGGTGTTACATGTTAAAAATGAGAACAATTAAATGAAATTCATATGTAGATAAATATATCATATAATTTATTGGAGTGACATTATACCCCTTATTATATTTTCCCCAAGTAATTTCATCCCTTCGATATAGACTACTGAGGATACATATCCATCATCACATATTCTGATTCCAATGTACTATTCCAAAATATATAGTTTCTTAATAATACAATATCTTGGTGAGTGTCTTTGATTCAATTTTTTTTTGTTTTCGATATGAAATGCTCTCTAGTGGTTACTTAAATGAGGTATAATTATACATTATAATGACATGTGGGGTTAGTACATGTGAAGGATCAAGTATATACTTCCTTAGGATATATGCATTGAAGAAAAGTTGAATGGGAGAGAGATCAATAATATGAACTAAGGGATTATATACCATCACAATATGATTAAAATTATAGAAGGGAACTATATTTATAAGGTAAAAAATTCCATTCATTCTAAATATAATATCCTTATTAAATGGATTTATTCCTAGAAAAAATATCCACCATCCATTTAACTCTATATCTCATAGATGATTGTCAAAAGAGGTTTTTTTTACTCTGAGCTGCCCAAAAGTGATGATGAATGATTATTGAATTCTATGAAATTTCATCAAATATTGTGGTTAATGGTATAATTATTTCTAGAACATCATTATATAACGTTGGGGTCATGAACATTAAAATAGAGGGCTTATTAATGATCTATTTGAATTATCATGTATAATTACTATTTTTTGGAAAATTTGAATTGAGGAAGATATTGAAAAAGAATTAATTTTAAATGAGTGATAAAATCTATAAAAATATCATATATAGTATTAATGGTTCCCTTAGATTGAACATATATATCTGTATGATATAGTGTACTAAAACTAGACACTATATACAGATCATACTAATGAATTCTCCCAAACATTGATGTGAACCACATATATCTATGAGATATTGAAGACCTTTTTAGCCTAGGAAACTATTCCACTTGTTTAATGCATATCCTTGTTAGATTATCAATAAATAAATTTTATGTTATGAAATTTAAACACCCCAATTTTCTTTTCATATCAACTATAACCCATATAACATTATTCCCTTCATTTATTTTGGGGATATTGATGATGAAATCGAATGAAATGTTTTCTCATTTCCATTATTTTCTATATATTTTATAACATATCATTATATTCATACCCTCCATGATTTACATGATAAAAATACATATATTAAGATACATAATATGTAATAAAAATTTTTATATTATCTATCCATAAATTATATTTTAGATCTATGTAATTCGTAACAAATCCACGATGAATAGAGACTATTTCACTGTATGATTCATCAAATAAATCATTAGGGATGGTTGGTACTGGAGACACCGACACATAGTTCTTAACTATATAATTCCATCATAATCATGGTTGATCTAAGGAACATTTCTCACATTTTTTTAGTTCCACATAATCCTTTAATGCTTCTTCAGTCCTCATATGGATGGATATTAACCATTCATTTTAGAAAAAAATTATATGCACCTTTACTAAAAATTTCAATAAATATATCATTTAAATCCATATATATTAGTTCTCATTAAATCATTGTTATGTTGAATAGGTAATTTTATTTCCAAATTAGATAATCAACCAACTCTTTTACCTTCCTAGGTCGGTAGTGTTTTGATTAGCTGTAATCGTTAATCTATTACAACCAAATCATATATTACACATTTATATATTTCTATGTAAATAAAAACATTAAAATTTTAGGATCACTATAGATATGAAATAATTCAATAAAATGATAATTCATCTATATTTATAATGTATATTTTTTTGCTACAAGAGCACAATAATGGTTTGGTTATTTTTCTCATCAATTTTAATATTTCTAAGGAATAAGCTCTTTCAATATCATTACACATAATGATAAATCGTAGTCACTTATGAAAGAATAATTAATGATCGGAAACAATTCTCTACTATATGGTAGTGTGTGAACCGTTTCACTAAAAAACATCTTTTGACCAACATAAAATTCTACCCACATTCTTCTATATACTAGAACGTGGATACCCTCAATGTCAAGATGGTTATTAAATTAAATATGCACGATAAATTACATACAAAGCATCATCATTATCCTTCCAACAAATGATTACTACAAATCATGGTTAACCTATTTTGGATGGGTATTTATTTAATAACATCCATCATTTAAGGATCTAACATCATTCATAGACTTTAGAGTATATATCCCCATAATGTGACTTTGTTTTGGTCAAATCCATCGATGGAATGTTTTTAAAAAACCATATCATTTATCAGGATTTTATCACATTACCTAAATTTTCATCATAATCATACATTCTCATTAAATATATAATTATATATTCTATAATAGATACCAAAAAGGATTAGGTTAATATATAAAGACTATTAATTAAATCCATGAAGATTGGAGGAGAATTGGTATGTCAAAATGGAATCAATAAATATTCACAATTATCGTATCACATATGGTATTTTTAATAGAAATATTATCCTTCTGGAGCCATAATTTATGATATCGTGATAAATGATTAATAATTGAAAAATATTTCACTCTATATAAAAGATAAAATAGAACATAAATATGGGGTAGAAGAAAATAATTGATAATAATGATTTTATTATGTTCTCAAAAATTATTATAATGATGCATTGAAAAACATTTTGTTATAAAAAATAAAAAGAGAAACCCCATGGTGATACACTAGGCTGTATAAATCCCTTATCAAGTTTAACTAGTAGTTACTTCTTAAATTCCTATAACTCAACATGGGTGATTTTAAAAACAGTTAATGGAACTGGTTTACCACCAGGTGTGATTATTATAGATAAATAAATTTTACAATTAATGTGAATATTATCAATGGATTCAAGATATAAGAAGATAAAATTCCTAAAAATTGGCATATATTTTTTATTTATTCCCGAAATCATTTGATTAAAAAATAATTCATGAAAAATATGTAAACCCAATAAAATGGTGGTAAAATATCTTTTGTGTTCTAAATCAAACTCCCTACCTAAGATGGTAATTGTATGGTTCATAACATCAAATATAACATAATTATTTTAGAAATTTTTATGGGATCTATGTGTAGAGAAACAATCAATGATCAACATCACAGAAAAAATCCACTAATGAATGACTAATAATATTTTCTTGTGGTAGATTCTTTGAAAAATTTACCCAAAATCCCAACATATGGACTATATTTTATGTGTTCACTAACTATAATGATCCAATAATTTTATTGATATAAAATATTACCGTCAATGGTCTTGGAATTTCCCCATGAAATAGTTCATAGTATATAATAATTTCTATGTTCCCCATATTTAACATATAATAATATAAATGAAATGTTAGATGGTACATTATTTACCTTCATCAAACTCATAATAGTTCCTTATGATTTACATAATATATAACCCTTTTCCACAAGTAAAAAATCATCCCATTACTTTGAGTCATTGTTGTGTGTGATAAATTTCAAATTTTGGAAAAGTATGATGTTGAGTATTCATTTCTCTAATATCATGAACGACATAACTACCATGAAATAATATTTTTATTCTTAGTATTTATATTTGTAATCTCACAAAATTTTAGGTTTATACTCATATAAAGATATAGGAGGTTAGTAAATTTCTTAAGGTTTCTCAATCCATGTAATATATAGCACCCTATGAATTTACAAATAATTGTTATGCTGGATACATGAAATAATGTGTCTATATGAAACAAAAAATTTTTATAAACAAACCAATGAATATAATTTTTTCTTATATGTGATTTTAAATTTATAAAACTGACATATATGGTTGTGATCAATAATATATTTTGACCCTAGTAGGATCAACATACATTTTTGGTGAATAGTAACTTACCCTTATGATCAGATACTTACCCTTATGAATATTAATGTACCCTTATGAATAGAAAACCCACCCATGTATGTATAAATAAAATTTACGCACCATATAAATGAGAGTGAATATTTTAAAAATTAAAAATTTAGAGTTGATAAATTTTGAGTAATAATTATTTAATAATAATTTTAATTAAAAAATTACTAAAATTCATTTACATAAAATTTATTCGTAAATAAATATTTTGTTTTCCTTTGATTTTTTGATACCTCCATTAATTGTTTAATGTATTATAAAATTATTTTTAAATTTAAAATCAGTATTTTTCTCATAAATAATAGTATTATTTAAAAATTCAATTCTTCATTTTTAAAAAACTATTTTTGATAGAATGGAGTTCATTTTTGAATTATAAATTTCCATAAATCATTAGGGTTAATTTTTGGGATTTTTTTAGTACTTGTATTTTTGTGAATTTTGGAATTCTTTAATTTATGAAATATGAAAAATAAATGAATTTATGCATCCTGCATGAAAGAAGGAAGATGTAAATGGCCATTGGTTCATAAAAAATACTCTTATTATTGTTTTAGTTCACAATAATAAACACTTTTCATTTTCTTGGTCCAAAATAATAAAATAGTGAATAAAATAATGGAAAACCTTCCTCTCCTCCACTATGAACCCCACCCCTCACTCCATCTTCTCTTCACTCCTCTCAGACTTGAATATTCTCAATATTATGCCAAAATACACTTCTCTAGTCCCTACCCACATGTATGATATCTTATTCTTTCCAAAATAACCAAACCCCTTTTCCTTAAGGAGGTTCCCAAGGTTGTTATTTCCAGAGGTAAATCATATTTCTATTTCATTTAATTTCAATTTAATTTATCTTATTTTTCTATTCCCTCGTAAACTCATCCATCCAATCAATTATGATAAATGTAGTATCATCAATATAATATAATTATATCATGTTAATGTAACAAACATTATTAATCTCCTTAATCTCACTCGGTTATTTTATTAAATAATTCATCTTCTGGGAGGTTCCAATTTACATCCTTCGTGGACGATGAAGTTTAATTGATGAAATTATTCATAAAGACTATTCATCAATCCATTTTAATGGTTGAGATAGAATGTAAAATTTATAATATAACCCTTTTTATGTTTTGTATGTAACAAATTTATGTAATAATAAATGATAAAACAAATTGAGTTCGTTATGATCAATAACCATCATAATAATCTAAATGATTATTAGTAATTGTATTATCTAATGATTAATCCTAATAACATGTAACCAAATGATATATATAAAAATTTACACTTTTTTATTCTCATTAACAACATTCAAATCCAATTTTTGAGAATTATACCAGTTTTGATTGAACTCCATTAGTTATAAACAAGAGAACTGATCTTGAAATAAAGGAAACAAACACTCTGTATTGACTAAATTAAATAATATAACTTATCAATAAGTAACTAAATGAACATAATAAAACAATAATGAATCAAAATCATGTAGACAAGGTTTTTAATTAATTAATTAATTAATTAATTATATTAGTTTGATTATCCATTAAGTTAAGTTCAAGTGTAGAACACGTTTAAACATAAGGTATGGGTTTTCAACCCAAAAATCCATTTTAATTAAGGTTTCTCATTGTCTCACATTGTCAAAACGCGTCTTTGGGGCCCGTTCCATGACTACCCCAAGCCTGCCTTCCATAGGCCAGGGGCTGGAGACTAGCACCAAAGATGCAAATCCCGATAAAAGGGACGACATTGCCTTTATATAAGTAAACAAACACAATAGAGTATGCAAGATGAAGTAAACACTAAGTAATCTGAGTAAAAAAGTAAGTGATGGAATGTAAATGGGCCAGAATACAAACCCAACTGAAAGTAATGTACAATATTAAAGAAAAAACAGCTGCAGTAAAGTAAACCAGCAACCACTATGTCGTCCTCCGGATATCACACCTGAAGGGTGGGTACAAATGGTCTCCTAAGCTCCTCAAGTCCGGCCGTCTGCTCCGTGTATGTACCGCCAAGTGGTCCACCTCCAGGTACCATCCCACTCCACAAGACTCCACCTAGATCAGTGTTGTCTGTTATCTGCATCCAACACAACGTAGTGCAGGCATAGCCCGTGCAGGGGTGAGTATACGATACTCAGTAGGGACCCCGAGACCCTCGAAGGTCTCCCAGAATCCACAAAGGATAAATCACAAAGGAAAGATACAAAAACAAAGTATCAAAAAACTCTACTTAGGTATATGTCCATATATATACCTAAGTCATCAATTCCAGTTCAGATCCAACTCACGAGCCCAAGTACACCCCAGTCTACACAGGAAAGCACAACCCATCCCACACAGGAAAGCACAACCCAGTCCACACAGGAATGTAAGTCAATAACATCGATGATAATGACTGAAAGTCAAGACTCACCTCAAACAGGTATACTACTCATGAAGAGGGTGGAGATGATATATGTAGCCTCTGAATCATCTCCCCTGCCGAACCCACATCGGTTCCAAGTACAGAAGTCGTCGCTGCCAAATCCACGTAGGATCCAAATACAGTAACCATCGGTGTCGTACCCACGTAGGATCCATGTACATTCTTCGTCGCTACTGAACCCACAGAGGATCCAAGTATAGTCGTCGTCGCTGCCAAACCCACATAGGATCCAAGTACATTTGTCATCGTCGTTGTAGTCGCAACCAACTCTAGGTTTCCCGCACACAGCACAGTCGATTCTGGGAGGGTCCTCTCCACAAGGCAAGGATGTCGATACATCAACTGTCACAAGGTCCATATTTGATGTATCCCGAAGTTCTGTCGTGCCATTAGGAACTCAATGCGACAGACGATCATCAATCAGATGCCCGTTCTGAGAGATAATGGCTTTTCTGTTCCAGGGTCCGGTTAGAAATATCCTCGTTTCTAACTCAGATGATATCCAAGTTCATCCTAAACTCACATAGAGTATCACAAAAGAATTTCCTCGTCTAAAGGGTCATAGTGCCGCAGACGGCACGCCGATCAGACGTGCGGTCTTTACGTTATTCTCGATTAAGTGATTAACAGGCCCAACCCATTTAGCTCAGTGGATCGACGGGTCAGGTTGACCCAGTTAGACAGGTCCGACCCAGAAAGGGTATCAGATCGGTCCATAGAAATACACAACTCGGCCCGGACCGGCGGGGCGCGACCCGGCCCGGCCTGGCGCGGCCCGGCTGGCTCGGCCGGCTGGCCGAGCGATGAGGCCGAAGCTGAGCGTGTTCCAGGGTGGGGGGGGGGGGGTCCCCCGGTTTTCCGCATCGGCGGCGCCAGGCAGCGCCACCCTTCCCCAAACTGGCTGGCTAGACTGGCCAGTCTTCTGCACAAGCAGCCTGCATGGGCGGGTAGCCGGTCTTCCAGCACGGTGCCCTCCTGGCACCGCGGTCCAGCTCTGCCTGGCTGGCCGGTCCTCTAGCGCGGTTCCCTCCTGGTGTCGCGGCTCCTCTTCTCCCAGTTGGCTGATGGGCCAGCCGGTTCTTCCGCTGAAGCGGCCCATGCAGTGGGCCGTAGTTCTTCTCGCACAACTGGCACAACGGTGTCGGCCTCCTTTGTCGTGTTCCCGGCACAGTGCGATGGCGTCATGCCTCCTTCGCCTTCGATTGCCGATTCTAGAATAATTAAACAAAAATAATGGAGGGTTGTTGGGCCGTGTTCGTTAGGCCCTCACCCTCTGTGTAATATGACAATAATTGGTCATATTTAGACAACGATTTCCAATGAGTACAGGGTACATAAACATCAACTTTCAAGAGTAAAACCCTACCTCGATAATCGATATCGAACTTCGGCATCGCGTTTGATGGCATCATGAGATAAGGATTCGTAGACGTCAATGGAGAGAATCTGAGGAGGAAGTGGTGTCTCCCCTTTTTATCACGGAAAGAAGAAATCAAGGCATGACGTCGTTTGCGAGTTCTCGTGTCGGTGTCTCCTCCCTTGTCATGGAGGAAGAAGAGGATGGAGAATTCTGGGGTCACCGAGTCGAAGTTCTTCGTCGGAGAGTTGGCATTTTTCAACAAAGGAGATGAAGCGTTCTTCAAAACTCAAGAGCTCTCTCCCGGAAATCTCAACACAACAAACCAACCAAAAATATAATAAGGCTTCTCCTTATTTTATTAAATCTTTCCATGCATTCATGTTTACAAAATTCAAATTCCAAATCCCTTAATTAATTAAACCATGAGTTTTCTAATTAATTAAGTGATAGATTGGGAAGTTTTAATGGAGTGAGAGAGGGAGAGGAAGAGTCCTCATTAAAGAGGAGTTAACAAGTTTAATGGGGGAGGTTTAAGGAGTTTTAGGGAATGTGAAGGGTTGGGGCTCGTGTGGGCCCCACCTCAAAAATATCCTCACATGGGTAGTTAGAGGCCCACCCCAACTCCCCCATGTCAGATATAACAATTTAGATATAGAATAAAAATTGTTCCACCTTTTTATTCACTTTTTATTTAATCCACAATTTTTTAACTTCTCATCCCACACAAATGAAACTATGGTAAGGGTCCCCTTAAGAAATTATCGGTGTTGCGAATTCATCGGTGCCCTCAGATTTCAATTCCAAGCACCAGTTCAAAATATAGAAAAACACGCTCGTTCTTTTACTGATCGTACCTGAGATAATCTTCAAAAATTGATTCCGAGCACACCAGGTCTCGGAATCAAGTACTGTTAGAAGCCAATGACTCGTAAAATTACAGTGTATTTAAGAAGAAAATTTCATGAAATTTATGGGTCTTTACATTACTCCCACCTTAGGGATTTACATCCCCATAAATCTACATCATAAACTAGGGAAACAAATGAGGGTACTGTGCATGCATCTGAGCCTGCCGCTCCCATGTGCTCTCCTGGAGGTTCCTGTGCTTCCAACGAATGTGAACCAGAGGAATCTTCCATCCATGTAGGACATGCTCCTATAGATCCTCAATCTCCACCGGGACCTCTACAAAAGTCACCCCTTCGTCGATGTACAGTTCCCCATGATCAATGATATGTGTCGAGTCGTTCACGTATCTTCTCAGCTGAGATATGTGGAAGACGTCGTGCACCCGGTGCAATTGAGGTGGAAGAGAAATGAGATAATCCACCTATCCCACCCTGCTAAGAACCTGGATTGGTCCGATGAAATGCAGAGATAACTTGCCGACCCGGCCAAATCTCCGTAATCCATGTCGAGGTGAGACCTGTAAGAAAACATGGTCGCCATCCTTGAACTCCAGTTGTCTCGGTCTCCTATCAGCAAAGGAATTTTGTCTGCTCTATGCAGTCCTCATCCACTCCTGTATGATCTGCACCTTCTCCATCGTATCCTGGACCATCTGTAGTCCTACAAGTGCTGAATCCCCAGGGTTAGTCTAGCACAGAGGTGATCTGCATGGTTGGCCATTAAGTGCCTTGTATGGTTCCATCCTGATGGTGGAGTAGTATCTGTTGTTGTACGCAAACTCCACCAATGGTAGGTGATCCTCCTAGCTGTGACCAAAGTCGAGAACACATGCATAGCACATGTCCTCGAGAGTCTAAATGGTCCTCTCCATCTGGCCATCCATCTAAGGATGAAAGGCAGTGCTCAGGCATAGCTGCGTCCCAAATTCCTCCTGCAACCCCTTCCAAAGCCGGGTATTAAAGTGAGCCTCTCGATCGGAGACGATAGATGATGGAACACCATGAAGACGTACGATCTCTTGAACGTAGAGGCATCCCAAGCTCTCCACTGAGCCCTGCTCTCTAATAGGTTGGAAGTGGGACGACGTGGTGAGCCAGTCTACGATCACCCAAATAGATTTGTGTCCTTTGGAAGTACATGGGAGCCTCGTCAAGAAATATATGGGTATCTCATCCCACATCCACTCCAGTACCTCTAAGGGCTGCACCAAGCCTGCCTGTACCTGGGGCTCCGCTTTCACTTGCTTGCAGGTGAGGCATCTTGAAACAGACTCTACCACAACCATTTTCATACTCGACCACCAGTGTTGTCGTCTGAGGTCCTGGTACATCTTAGCTACTCCAGGACGTACCACTAGAGGGAAAGTGTGGAACTCCCTCAGCACCTCCTCCTATAGTGAAACTGGTACCATGGTACGTCCCCTAAAGAGGATGACATGCTCTTCTTCTATAGAAAATCCATCAGGTGCCTTTCCTGTAGATATCTGTGCACATCGTGTATCACAGTCAACGTCCCCACACTGTGCCTCTATGAACCATTGATTTAGTGGAGGAGTGACTATGAGTGACTATAGAAAGGCTGCTCCATCTCTATTCATGAAGGATATATTAAATGAGGCTAGTGTCTTCGTCGCCTCTCCAAGTAGCTGAATGTCCAATCTCATACTGAGAGCATCATCTACTACGTTCCCCTTACCAAGAGTATAGACTATCTCAAAGTCATAGTCCTGAAGGAACTCAAGCCATCGCCACTGTCTCAGGTTCAGGTCCTTATGCGAGAAGATATACCTGAGACGCTGGTGGTCAGAGTAGACTGTAAAGGGCTCGCCCATAAGGTAGTGTCACCACATCTTCAAGGTGAAGACCACTGCTGCTAACTCTAGGTCACGGGTAGCATATTTTTGATCGTGTTGCCTCAACTGTCGTGAACCGTAAGCGATCACTGCCCGCTCCTACATCAGGACACACCAGAGTATGGTCCTTGATGCATCGCAGTAAACTACGTACCCTACACCCTCCTCCAACATCCTCAAGATGGGTGCACTGGTCAATCTCTGCCTCAGCTCCTGGAAGATCTGCTGACATATATCTGATCATTCGAAGGGTTTACCCTTCTTTGTAAAAGCTGAAAGTGGTGCTGCAACTCTGGAGAATTCTGGGACAAATCTCTGATAGTACCCAGCCAGACCTAGGAAACTCCGCACCTCTGTCATGCTCTTGGGTGGCTCCAAAGAAAGTACTGCCTCGATCTTTGCAGGATCCACAGCAACTCCCTCCTTAGAGATGACATGCCCCAAGAAGTGGACCTCTCGAATCCAGAACTGACACTTTGAGAGATTACCATAAAGCTGGTGCTCTCGGAGTGTGTCCAGTACAACCCGCAAGTGGTAGGCGTGCTCCTCCTTAGTAGTCGAGTAAATCAGTATGTCATCGATGAAGACTACGATAAATTGATCAAGGTAAGGCTGGAATATCATATTCCTGAGACACATGAACACTTCTTGAGCGTTGGTTATGCCGAAAGGCATAACCAAGAACTCATATTGGCCATACCAATACCTGAAGGCTGTCTTCTGCACATCCTCGTCTCGAACTCTGAGCGGATGACAGCCTGACCTGAGGTCTATCATCGAGAACCATCATGCTCCCTTGAGCTGAACAAATAGGTCATCAATCCTCGGGAGTGGATACTTGTTCTTTACGGTCTCCTGATTCAGGAGACGGTAGTCGACACATAGTCGTAATCTCCCATCCGCCTTCTTGGCGAATAAAATCGGAGAAGCCCAGGGTGAAACACCGAGTCAGATGAATCCCTTTCCCTACAAATCCTCCAGCTATACCCGCAGCTCACGAAGCTCAGCGGGAGACATCCGATATGCTGATGTAGATATCAGGGATGTCCCGGGGTACAAGTCAATATAGTAGTCTACCTCTCTGCGAGGAGGTAGTCCTGGAACGTCGTTAGGAAAAACGTCAGCATACTGATCCACCAGAATAGGAAAAATCATTCTCTACATATCAAATGCTCCAAAGATGAGACTAGCCTACGAATGGGTGATCGTTTGCCCTCTTCTCTGCGTATGTCCATCATGCGCTGCAAAGTCTCCCTTCCCACCGGTGAAGGTGAACCTACTCCCATCTATGCGGACACACTGCACTTTGCGCCTAATACAGTCAATCTGAGCATGGACTATAGATAACCAATACATGCCCAAGATGACGTCATAAGGCTCGATTCCACTATAAGAAGATCCCATCCAAAGCTCTCGCCTCCTAGAGTAAGCTCACACTGCCGGAACCAGTGCGTAATCGTCGATTCTACTCCCGTAAGAGTCTCTAGCCGTAAGGATCAAGCTAACGGCTCTATTGGAATCTCCGAGCTCCGAACAAGGGTTGCGGAAATAAAATAAAGAATTGCTCTTGTGTTTATGAGAACCGCAGTAAGGGTGGAATAGACACATATAGTACCTGGAATCATAACAGGTGCACCATGGTCGTAAGCCTCCACTGCCTGAAGATGAGCATGCCTCTGTCTGCCAGCTCCCTGTGGTCAGGGTGGACCTCCTGGTGGTGGTGGTGGTGGTAGATCCTCAAAGTGTCTCCCACCACCCGCTACTCATCCATCTCCTCTTCCTCATCCGCCTTCTCCCTACGGACTGCCACAGTCGAGCCTCTACCACTTCCTGTGTGGTCCCTCAACTGCCCTCTTCTACTCTACATGGCAGTTCAGGATATCACGAGCCATGTGGCCCTGCCCACCACATGCATAAAACTGCCTGCCTCTCGTATGACTAGCTCTCCTGCGTGGGCCCCACACATCCGAACTAGTATCTTGTGGTCATCCAACTGATGGCCTGGTCTGCTTGGACCTCTACGACATCTATCTACTGCCAACTGCAGAAGACTCCACTACGTGTCACCCTACGGTAGGCCTCACTGCTGGCGTATGCTCAGAAAGGAAGCTCTCCACATGTAGGGCTCGCTCCAGTACTCCTTCCTGTGTCAGAATGCTGAGGGAGATCATTGAAGCCTTAATATCTTTCCTCCGTCACTTATCAAACGTCCGGGCCAGGAAGAATGGGTCTGGTACCATGTAAGTGGAGTAGCGCGAGAGGTTGGTAAACCTCGCTGAGTACTGGGCTACTGTCATGATACCTTTCCACAGCTGTAGTAACTCCTAGATGTGCACCACACTGAGGGTGGCTGGAACAAACTCCGAGTGAAAGAGGCTCTCGAAGTCCTTCCAAAGTAGAGATTCCACGCCGTGCACCTGGATCATCACGCTCCACCATCTACCTAAAGATGCGTGAAGGAGACTCGCCGCAAGGATCACTATATGATCTGCTGGTGTCCCTACCAATCTGAAGACCTGGACAATAGCCTCCAGCCAATCCTCGGCTACCTGAGGGTCCATCTCTCGGTGGAACATGGGTGGCCTCTTTTGTTGAAACTCATGCAGCGCACTCAGGCGGCGTTCACTCTCCGCATCTGGGGCTGGTGGTATCGGCGGCCCAGCAGGTAGAGGTACCGCTGGTGCCTCCGCTATAATCGGGCCCTGCACCGAGGCCTCGTCGCTCGGTTGGCTTCCATCTCGCACGTAATTGGAAATCCGAGCTGGCTGTTGTCGCAGGGCCATTCTGAAAAGAAACATTTGTTCCACATTTAATACAGTATACCTAGTGAGATGACACAAAGTAATCACTAAGAAAACTTTGGAAACACAAATACAATCAATATTTTTGTGCACTGAGGCAGAAATCAGAAGTCAGGGTCCTGGTGTATGGATATGTCGGCCACCGCATCAACACTGGACTCCCTGGACTGATAACCACACTCAATACCCTTAACACTATTGCTTCACAAGAAGAAATTATCAGATTCCTAAGTTCTGCGGTAGAACTGACTCCTCTGATACCAATCTATCACGAACCGTCTTCGGGGCCCGTGACGTGACTACCCCAAGCCCGCCTTCCATAGTCCAGGGGCTGGCGACTAGCACCAAAGGCGCAAATCCCAATAAAATGGATGACATAGCCTTTATATAAGTAAACTAACACAATAGATTATGTAAGATGAAGTAAACACTAAGTAATCTGAGTACAAAAGTAAGTTCTTGAACGTAAATGGGCCAGAATACAAACCGAACTGAAAGTACAGTACAATAGTAAAGAAAGAACAGCTACAGTAAAGTAAACCAGCAACCACTGAGTCGTCCTCCAGATATCCCCCCTGAAGGGTGGGTACAAATGGTATCCTCAGCTCCTCCGGTCCAGACGTCCGCTCCGTGTACGTCCCGCCAAGTGGTCCACCTCCACGTACCGTCCTACTCCACAAGACTCCACCTCGATCAATGCCATCTGTCGTCTGTGTCAAACACCATGTAGTGCGGGTATAGCCCATGCAGAGATGAGTATACGATATTCAGTAGGGAACCCAAGACCTCTGAAGGTATCCCAGAATCCAAAAAGAATAAATCATGAAGGAAAGATACAAACACAAAGTATCAACCAACACTACTTAGGTATATTCCCATACATATACCTAAGTCATCAATTCTAGTTCGGCTCCAACTCACGAGCCCAAGTAAAAACCAGTCCACACAGGAAAGCACAACCCAGTCCACACAGGAAAGCACAACCCAGTCCACTTAGGAAAGTATGTCAATCACATCAATGATAATGAATGAAAGTCAAGAATCGCCTCAAACAAGTATACTACTCATGAAGAGGGGTTGTGATGATAGATGTAGCCTCTGAATCATCTCCCCTGCCGAACCCACGTACGATCCAATTATAGAAGTTGTTGCTGCCTAACCCACGTAGGATCCAAGTACAGTAACAATCACTGCCAAACCCACGTAGGATCCAAGTACAGTCGTAATCGCTGCCGAACCCACAGAGGATCCATGTACAGTCTTCCTCGCTGCCGAACCCACGTCGGATCCAAGTACAATCATCAGCGTCGTCGCAGTCGCAGCCAGCTCTAGGGTTCCCGCACATAGCATGCTCGATTCCGGGAGGGTCCGCTCTATGAGACAAGGGGTTCAATACATCAAATGTCACAAGGTCCAGATTTTATGTATCCCAGTGTTCTGTCTCATCATTAGGAACTCAACGCGACAGACGTCACGTCAATCGGACGCCCGGTCTGAGAGATAATGGCTTTTCCTTTCGAGGGGCCCGGTTAGAAATATGCTCATTTCTAACCAAGATGATATCCAAATTCATCCGAAATGCAATTAGAGTATAACAAAATAACCGTCTTATTTAAAGGGTCCTAGTGCCGCAGACGACGCATCGATCTGACATGCGGTATTTAAGTTATTCCCATTTAAGTGATTAACAGGCCCGACCCATTTAACCTAGTGGGCCGATAGGTCGGGTTGACCCAGTTTGATGGGTCCGACCTAGAAGGGGTGTCAGACCGGTCCGTAGAAATACACAACTCAGCCCGAAGGGACACAACCCGGCCCGAAGTGGTGCGGCGCAGCCTCGCCCGCTCGGCCGGCTGGCCGAGCGGCGACGGCCGAAGCCGAGCATGTTCCAAGGGGGGCCCAGTTTTCCGCACCGGTGGTGTCAGGAATCGTCGCCATTCCCCAAACCGACCGGTCTTCTACGCACGTGGCCCGCATGGGAGGGCTGCCGGTCTTCCAGCGTGGCGCCCTCCTGGCGCCGCGGTCCAGCTCCTTCCAGCCGGCCGACGGGCCGGCCGGTCCTCTAGCGCGACACCCTCCTGGCGCTGCGACTCCTCTTCACCCGCTCGGCTGACGGGCCGACCGGTTCTTCTGCCGAAGCGGCCCGTGTAACGGGTCGTGGTTCTTCCCGCACAACCGGCGTGATGGTGTTGGCCTCCTTTGTCGTGTTCCCGGCATGGCACGACGACATTGTGCCTCCTTCACCTTCTATTGCCGATTCTATAATAATTAAATCAGAACAACAGAGGGTTGTCGGGTCATGTTCATTCAGCCCGCACCATCCACGTAAAATGATAACAATCAGCCATATTTAGACAATGATTTCCAACGAGTACGGGGTATGTAAACATCCACTTTCAAGAGTAAACCCCTACCTCGATAATTGACGTCGAATGTCGGCGTCGTGGTTGAGGGCGTCACGAGATAAGGATTCGTAGACGTCAATGGAGAGCGTCCAAGGAGGAAGCGGTGTCTCCCCATTTTATCACGGAGAGAAGAAAACAAGACGTGACATCGTTGGCGAGTTCCCACGTCGGTGTCTCCTCCCTTCTCGCAGAGGAAGAAGAGGATGGATAATTTGGGGTCACCGAGTCGAAGTTCTTTGTCGTAGAGTTGGCATTCTTCAACAAAGGAGATTAAGCGTTCTTCAAAACTCAAGAGCACTCTTCCCAAAATCTCAACACAACAAACCATCCAAAAATAAAATAAGTCTTATTCTTATTTTATTAAATCATGCCATGCATTCAAATTTACAAAATTCATATTCCAAATGACTTAATTAATTAAACAATGAGTTGTCTAATTAATTAAGTGATAGGGTGGCAAGTTTTAATGGAGTGAGAGAGGGAGAGGAAGAGTCCTCATTAAAGAGGAGTTAATAAGTTTAAAGGGGGAGGTTTAAGGTGTTTTAGGGAATGTGAAGGGTTGGGGCTTGTGTGGGCCCCACATCACAAATATAATCACATGGGTAGTTAGGGGCCCACCCCAACTCCCCCATCTAAGATATAACCACTTAGATATAGAATAAAAATTGTTCCACATTTTTATTCAATTCTTATTTAATCCACAATTTTTTAACTTCTCCTCCCGCCCAAACGCAACTACGATTAAGGTCCCCTTAAGCAATTACCGGCGTTGCGAATTCATCAGTGCCATCAGATTTCAATTCCGAGCACCGGTTCAAAAGATAGAAAAACCCGCTCCTTTGTTTACTGATTGTACCCGAGCTAAAATTCGAAAATTGATTCCGAGCACACCGGGCCTTGGAATCAAGTTCCGTTCGAAGCCACAGACTCATAAAATTCCAAAGTATTTAAGAAAACAATTTCCTTAAAATTTCTAGGTCATTACACACATAATCCCAATTTAATTAATAATTATTCTTATGTAGTACTCATAAATTTTTTTAATGTTCTATGTATTTGTAACAATCATAATCCACATTTATTTAATTGGTAATTAAATGTTTTTTAAATATATTTCTTAATTCTTGTCGACAAACAAGTCCGATTCAAGGAAACTTCACTAATTATTTCCTATTTTCAAGTGCACTCTATAATATAATTTAAGAGAAAATTATTTATCTAAAACAACTAATTTAATCTTAGAAAAACCAAATTATTTAGTTATTGATTTTAGTCATATATTTTTCCAAAAGAACTCTTCTTTTCAAAATAAAAGTGTACTCTTCTCAAAAATTCCTCGTTGATTTTAATAGAGTACTTTTTATATTTTATAACATATATTCAATTTTATTCTATATTGAATTTAATATCTTATTTTTATCAAATAATATATTTTATTAAATGGTGTATGATCACATTGACTATGGATGAACTATCATTATACCATTCACTATAATACTCTGAATGTTTAGTGTTTATATGCATAGATTAGGGAAAGTTCATTCATGTGTTCTTGTTATTCATGTGTATTACCATTCATATTATGAATGTATTGGAGTCAGAAAGGTAAGGGTGGGCCTGCTAAATCCCTTTGATACATCGGTAGGTCTCATGAGACAAAACAAAATTTAGTGTTGGTAGTGTGCTTACCCTAGTATTTTTATATGACTTCACCGAGGCCATGATAATATGTTTCAGATGTATAGAAATATGAAACTCCCTCATTATGGTATTAGTAATTTATAAACCATGTTATTTTTCGACCTGTAAAATATCAATTGTTATGTTTCATTCTCTTTGGTCATTTATATGTCCTTATTTAGTCATCATTGATTCTTGGAATATTTTTCTCAAGTATATTTTAAAGGGCATGTGTTTTTAGTTGTTAAAAAATATTTCTGTTTATTTTTATGATAACTTCTTCTATATTATATACCCTTACTAAGCATGTGATATCACCCCTTTCTCAAGTTTTACATTCCAAGGTTGTGAAGATGAATATTATGAATGACTTGAAGGGATAATCTTGGAGTAATATATGTTTTAATGGAAATATTATTATGTATTTCATTACATGTTGTAAGGTTGAAATTATGTTTTTATATTTTTTTTCCAAAACTACTTAAATAGTCATTCCTTTGGGGGTACAAATTTCTAGCAATAACTCTAATTATTAATATAACATTCTGGATACAGGTAACTGGGGTCCAAGACATTTTAGTTGGTATCATAGGAAGATTCGTAGAAAATAAGGAAAGGAGATTTAGAAAATGTAGATTAGGGAACAAAACCCTACAATAGACTTTGAGAATGACTATATAAGAACATCGTGGAATTTTAGTGAGATATAGATTATATGGATGATTCTATAAAATACATCCCTATCTAGAGAATACAAGTAGATGTGTCTCTATAAAAGATGTACCTAGGAGTAACAAATTCAAAAATGTATTTCGGACATGAATCGGGGTACCCCGGTACATGACAACATGGCTTACTGTGCACCTGGTGTGACACTCCTGGAGGATATTCTTATGATAATTCACACTTTCTTTATAAATCATTAATAATGATTTAAATTTAAATATTAGCTTAAAGTAACCATAGTTACGATTATGAGATTATACATGTATAAAATTAAAATTTAGGTTAGGGGTTTTTCTTTTCCAACATTATACATTGTGATTAATAATCTATTTTAGTTTATTCCATTATTTAGAAATGGTTTCTAGTGGAAGGAATGGTAATATCATGAATTCATGTATCCCAGGTAGGGATTTTCTCTTATGAATGATAATGATGTTGGTACTAGAGTTATAACTGGTGTAGAGAAACTTATAACTATACTAAGATAGTTGACTTGGGTTATGAACAATAACATTACCCATATAGAGAATCATAATCCAAAACATTGAGGAGAAATATTATAATGATTTATGTTACAAAAACCTCCATCATTAAATTGGACTATGAACCCATTTCTAGTAGAGTAATGGATATGTAATTTAGAGAGTATATTTAACACTTTGTGATTTAACTAAAGTGTAAAGGTTGTGAGGGTAGTTTACTTTCTGTTGGGAGATGTGAATCAACGGTGATTTTTAATTCAAAAAATGAAGGAGGAGGAAGAAATATATGAAATGGAATTGGGGGACTTTAAAGAAATATTCTTTGAAAAATATTTTCCTCAGCAACAACAAAAAGATATTGAGATTCATTTATTGAGTATGAAACAAAAATAGGGTAAAAACATTGTGTAGTATGAACCTAATTTTACTAGGATTGTAATAAATTCCACAAACTACATACATAATTTAATAAGGAAGATTGATTGATAATTTGATGGTTTAAAACCATTACTCCAAAGGTTATAGGTTTCTCAAACATTCTCATCATACGAAGATATAGTCTTATGTGCAATGAAAATAGAGAAACTATTCATGAAATATGAATTTAATAGATATAAAGAGAATAAGAGGGTGGAATAAGAAGGAATATTTTATGTGAATAATAAAACTGGGATATTTCTAACATTTTATACTTATAGAAGGAAACTCCCTAGAGCCTACATAAAAGGAAATGGAGTTTGTTGAAAATGTGGTGAAAGAGACCACCAATCATGATATTATTAGAGAATAAATAAAGATACCAATGTTCAACGTTGCAACAGTAAAGAGATGGTACATTATTCTAATTATTGTCCTAAGAATCATAGAAACATTCCCCAAAGAAGGTCAAGGGAGATGGGCTACGCTTATGTCATCCAAACTATTGAAGGTTATAGTTCTAATGATGTGGTGGAAGGTACTATAATTTCTTCCTCAAAATTGGAAAATGCATTACTTTATTCTTGATCATACCATTCCTTTATATCTTCCTAGTTTTCTTTAAAAATTCGATATTTAGAATTCTCCTTCGTATGGGAGTTGTTAGTAAAAATCCCCAAGGGAAGACTCATTGCAACAAAGAAGTTATAGGTATTCCCCATTGTGGGATATAAATGTTAGTTATATTCTAATTATATCACCATACCTATGGTCGACTATGGAATAAACCTTTACTTGGATTGGATATCAATATATTAAGTGATAATCTATTGCAAAAATAAATAAATTATAATCAGAGATGAAGTTGTAGAACCCATTATCTTTAGAGCTGAAACATCACCATCAAATTCATATATAGATCCACCCTAATTAGATGCATTTAAATGAATCATGGGAGAGGAATATGAAACAACAAATATGTGTGAGGAAACAAATCTCCAAATTGATGATATACCTATTGTGCAAGAATACATTGATGTATTCCTAGAGGATTTACCTAGAAATCCTTCAAATTGGGAAGTTTATTTCTCTATTGATTTAATTAATTATGCAAGCCCTATTTAGAGGTCCCCTTATATAATGTCCATAGTGTAATCTATAGATCTAATGAAACAACTAGAGGAATTTAGTGATAAAGTATTTATCTTCCCTAGTGTTTCTTCTTTTGGATCCCATGTTCTCTTTTTCAATAAGTATGATGGATCCATGAGGCTATGAAATAACTATAGGTAAATAAATTATATTACAATAAAGAACTAGTATCCCCTACCTCATATTGAGGATTTATTTGATTAACCTCATAGAGCCCAATAGTTTTCAAATATTGAACTTCAATTTGGATATCATCATTTTGGTATGAGGAAGGAAGATATTTTAAGGATATCATTTCGAACTAGATATGGGAATTATGTGTTTAAAAAAATTCCTTTTGGTCTGAATAATGCACCCTATGTTTCTGTGGTTCTAATGAATAGTTTTTTTAAAGGAATGTCTTGATGAATTCATTGAGGTATTTATTGATGATATCTTATTATACTCTAAAACCTACAGATATCATTATAATAACTTGCACAATATATGAAGACTCTTAAAAGAATTGAGTTATATCGGATGTTTAGAAAGTTTGATCTATATCTTTAAACTGCTTCTCTTCTTTTCCATATTTTGTCTAGAGATGGAATCTTAGTTGATCCTACAAAGAAAAAGGTAGTTCAATAATGTCCTACTCCAATGAACATAAACTAGTCATGCAGGTTTATTGGTTTAGCATGTTATTATCAATGTTTCATTCATATATTTTCCCTATTATCTAACATGTTAACCAAGACTACTCTTAAAGGTTTTATGTTTGTATGGAAAAAATAAATTCAAGAAAGTTTTTAATAATTGAATAAGAATTGTTGAATGATTTTAACCAGACTCCACCATCAGGAAATGGTGGATTTGTGATTTATAGCGATGAATCAAATAAAGGACTTGGTTGTGTCATTATACAGAATGGTAGAGTTATTGTCTCTGCAACAAGGTAGTTAAAAATTATTGAATAGAACTATCCAACTCATGACCCTTAGTTAGAAAATATTATCATTGGTCTTAATATATGGTGAAATTATCTCTATAATGAAATATGTGAGATATATACTGATCACAAGAGCTTGAAATATATCTTCTCGTGGAATGAACTCCACATGAGGTAACGTAGATGGATAGAGCCAATCAAAGATTATGATTTTTCTATACACTACCATATATTGAAGGAAAATAAGATAGAAGATTAATTGAGTAGAAATGATCATGGAGTTCTGAAAAAATGAGGATTGACAAGGATCCTACGTACATGGATCTATAAAGGTTAGATATTGGTATTTTCAAAGATTGTAAAGAATCATTACGTTTCAATTGATTTCTTGGAAATAATTATTAGAAATAATTAAAAGTTATCAATCTAATGATGAGAATATTCAAAACAAAATTAAAAATGTGAATCATGGAATGTTTCAAAATTTCTTGTGTTATAATTGATTTATGAAATTTGTGAAAAGGATTGTGTTCCCTGTATACCAAGGAGAAAAGGGAAGTTATTGGATGATTCCCATAGTTCACATTTCTCTACACACCCGAGTAACACTAAGATATTTAGATATATAGAAAACAATTCTAGTTGGATCACATGAAGTGCGAGATTGATGATTATGTATCAAGATATTTAGTTTTTCAATAGGTGAAGGTTGAAAAATAATATCCTATAGGTTTTGTGAAACCTCTACCAATTACTAAATGGAAATGGGATGACATCACCATGGATTTTTTCACTATATTACCAAAAACACAAAAAAAGTAATGATTAAATCTTAGTAATTATGGACCGATTTACCAAATCTACACATTTCCTCACTATAAGGGATGATTTTACACTAGATCATCTTGCATGACTCTATATGAATTATGTTGGGAGAATTCATGGAGAACCTCCGACAATTGTGTCTAATTGGGATCCACTATTCAAATCATAATCATGGAATTTTTTTCCAAAATATTTGGATAATGAACTTCAATTGAGTACTTCTTATCACCCTCAAACTAATATGAAATATGAAAGGATGAACCAAATATTAGATACATGTTGAGATTTTTCTAGCTTGAATTTAGAGGTATGTGGAATCAATATTTACCTTTGGTGGAGTTTTACTACAATAAATTTTTCTATCAATTATTCTAGTGGAACCATATGAAGTACTGTATGCAAAGATTTGTTGTACACAAAAATGTTGGGATGAAGTTGGTGACAGAAATATTATGGTCCCAGAGATGGGGGAGGAAACAAAAAATAAGGTAAATACAATTCAAACCCATATCAAATCATATTAAATTATGAAAAATATTTATGCTGATAATTAGAGAAAGGATTTGGAATTTCAAGTTAGAGATCATGTTTTTGTAAAAGTTTCTATATGGGAGGGTGTTATAAGATATTCGAAGAAATGTAAATTGAGACTCAGGTACATTAGTCATTTTCAAATTATGGAGATAATTGGAGTTCTTGAAAGTCATTTGGAAATTCTGCATAGCAGCTCTAATTTACACTAGGTGTTCCATGTCTCATTGTTGAGAAAGTACACGCCATACCAAACACATATACTTAATTCCTATGTCATAGAATTGGAAACTGACTTATCATAATATGGGGATCCTATCCAGATTCTGGTCAACAAATAACATGTGTTGAGGGATCATATGACTCATATGGTAAATTGACTTTGGAAAAATCATAAAATTGAAGAGGCAACGTGGGAGCCTGAGGAACTTATAATGAAGACCTACCCAAATCTTTTTATAGGGTAAAATTCTGGTAAATTTGTGGAAAATGTTTTTATAATGGTTGATGAATGTAGCACCCCATGAATTTGTAAAAAAATATTATATTGAATTCATAAAAAAAATATGTCGATATGAAACAAAAAATTATTACAACATACCTAATGAATAAATTTTTTTTGCTTATGTGATTTGAATTTCAAAAAAACTGACATAAATGGTTGCGATGAGTATGATATTTTGAGTATGATAAAATCAACATATATTTTTTGTTAATAGTAACTTACTCTTATTAATAGTAACTTACCATTATGAATATTAATGTACCCTTATGAATAGTTACCTCACCCATGTATGTATAATGAAAATTTAGGCACCATATAAACAAGACTGGATATTTTAAAAATTAATAATTATGTGTTGGTATTTTTGTGAGTAATAAATATTCAATTGCAATTTAAAATTAATAAAATAATAAAATAAGTTTTCATAAAATGTATTCCTAAATAAATATTTTTTATTCCAATTATTTAAAGATAATTTTATGCGACCTCAGTTAATTTTTGAATTAATTATAAAATCAT
Source organism: Viscum album (assembly GCA_963277665.1). Classification (NCBI taxonomy): domain Eukaryota; kingdom Viridiplantae; phylum Streptophyta; class Magnoliopsida; order Santalales; family Viscaceae; genus Viscum; species Viscum album. Next base: position 781,396,110 of record OY728163.1, on the reverse strand, counting down.
TTTAATATTTAAAATCTGTGTTTTCAGGAAAATAATGGTTTTATTTAAAAAATAAAATTCCTATTATTTAGAAAATTATATTGATAAAATAGATTTCATTTTTTAAATATACAATCCAAAATTTTTTAGGGTTAGATTTTGGGATTTTTCTGAAATACTTGAATTTTTTTTTTGAATAGTGAAATTCCATATTTTACAAAATATGATAAATAAATGAATTTTTGCCTTATGCGTGAATCATGGATGATGTAAATTTCCATTGTTTCAAACTCAAATGAATATATTACTATTTTAGGTCAAATGGATTATGAATTTTCATAGTCTTCATCCAAAATAATAAATCAATGATGAAAATAATGGAAAACCCCTCATATACTCTACTATAAACAACACCCCACACTCACTATTCTCTTCACTACTCTAAGCCTTGAACATTCTCAATGTTCATCCCAAATACTCTTCCTTAGTCCCCCACACGTCCCAGATTCCATGTACTTAAAAAATGTGAAAACCCTTTCCCATAAGGAGGTTCTTAAAGAGATTATTTCAAGTGGTAAATCCTCATCATTTTTCATTTAATTTCATTTCAATTAATCATCTTTTTTTATTATCTAATAACCTCTTCTATCTAATTGATAATGATAAATCTAGTATCATATACATAATAGAACTATATCGTGTTAATGTAATAACCATTCTCAATATTTTTTACTCTCCCTATTTTATTTTATAAATGATGTCATTATTTGGGGCTGCCAATTTACAGTCTTCGTGAACGACGAAGTTCCATTCATCAAATTATTAATCAAGGTTGTTCATGAAACCATTTAAATGGTTAATATATAATTTAAAATGTATCATATAATCATTTTTATTCCTTTTATGTAACATATTTACATAATACTAATTGATAAAACAAAATGAGTTTTTTATGATCAACAACTGCCATAATAATCTAAATTATTATCACTAAATGTATTATCTAATGATTCTCCCACATAATATGAAACCAAATGATATATATAACCATTTAAAATTTTCTATTCTCTTTAAAAAAAATCAATTCTTATCATAGATAATTATACCAAATCTAAATGAACTTCATTACATATAATCAAGAAAACCAATAATGATATCAAGGAAACAAACACTCCAAAACGACAGAATTAAATCATAAAACCTTTCAATATGGCCAGAAATGAACTTTATAAAATGATAATAAATCAAATACATATTGATAAGGATTTTAAATTATTAATTTATCAATGGATTCAATTTTATTATTTAGGAAGGTAAGGTTAGGTGCAGAACACGTTCGTATATATGGTAAGGGTTTTCTACCCGAACCACCATTTTCTTTCAGATTTCTCTTTATCACACTTAATCCAAATTAAAATCATAATTATTAATATATAGTATTAAAAAATTTTATGCACATTTTTTATATGTATGTACAAATTGTAATACATATTTATGTTTTGGATAGTTAATTTTTTATAGATATCTTTCTTGATTCTTCTCGATTAACAAGCCTGGTTCAAGGGAAATTCTCAAATTCTAACCTAGTTTGAGGTTTAATATATAATATATTTTAAGACACAATTATTTTTCTAAAACCATTAATTTAAAAATTTAAATAAAAAATTTCTTCATGTATGGTATTATGGGAATATTTTTCCAAATTAACTCATATTTCCAAAGTGACAGTGTATTTCTCACAGAAATAATTTGATGATATTATTAGAGTATTTCTGAATATATTAATACCTCTATTGAATTTTATTTATTATTAATGTTAATATATTATATTTACCATCTAGAATATTTTATCAGATAGTTTATGACAGATTGACTATGCATATGCTATCTGGAGACCTTTCACTATACTACTTAGAATGGTTAGTATTTATGTGTACAGATTGAGGAAGGTTATTTAATGGGTACTAGTTGTTTATGTGTAGCCACGTTCATATGAGAAATGAATTGTACTTTGAAAATTATGGGTGGGGCTAACTATAACCCTTATATGCATTGGTAGGTCTCATTTGACAAAATAAAATTGGATTTTGGCTGAGGACTTACCCTTGTATTTTCAGATGTCTTGATTGATGCCTTAAAAATATGTTTCAGATGTCGGACATTATGAATTCCCACATTAAGGTATTATTAATTGAAAAACCATATGACTATTTGACTAGTATAATTTCAATAGTTATGTTTCATTCTCTTATGGTCATTTATGTGGCCTTACAAAATCATATTTGTTTTATTAGAATTATTCTAAACTATATATTCAAAATCATGTGTTTTTAGTTGTTTAATATGCCTCGTTTTTATTTTTATGATAACTCCATCCCTATTACATACCCTTCCATATAATCTAAGCACACCCCTATCTCATGTTTCACTTTCCCTAGTTTGTGAAGATGAATATTATGAATGACTTCGATAGATAATCTTGGAGTTATAGATCTTTCCAATGGAATTCTTATTACGTATTTTATTTGATGTTGTAATGTTAAACTTGAATTTGTATCATATTTTCCAAAACTAGAAAACTATTTGTTCCTTGTGGATAAAACTTTGTTTTAATCATGATGTTGTATTAATATAAGGCATCAACTCTAGGAAACTGGGTTATGTGTCTTACACCATTTCTCATTTGGTCTCTCATAAAGAATAAAATTGAATTTCCTATAAAATTCATTATTTAAATCAGTAATCATGATTACATCTACTGAGTAAAACTAAAAATAAAAGTTTTATAAAAATGTATGCTATTTTATAGTAATATAATCTCAAAAAACCATTCTTAGGATGTATAAATCATGATTCCTATTAATAATTAATTACAAAATATGATTATCCTAAGTCATCAGGTTCATAATATATTCAAATCCATAATATTCGTACATGAATAAAATGTGATTTAACACACGCATATCGCCCAACTGTTTATTTCTAAGTTTCCAATCATTAGACAACTCATCAAGAACTGTTTGTGATTGAGATTAAACCCAATCCCCCCTATCAGAGTTGTCACCCCTATGATAATCAAATCCATAACCACATCCACTATATAGTACTGGAAAGAGATGTATTTTCTAGGAAAACCACACTATCAATACATTAACAAATATTCATAAATTTATTTTATATTTAGGCTTATCCCCAAGGATATCAATAACTATCTATAATATTAATCTCAAAAAATAACTAAACCACACTCTGATACTAAATGTGGTGACCATATCAGTTCATACATATTTATTACACAATCATAGAAGACTATTCAATATACAATATAAAAATATATGACCCATCACCATGAAGGTATAGAGTATATGGATACCAGATACATAATGATTTTATTTTATTAATGATATTCATTATCTATGAAATTCACTTCTCAGATTGTACACTTTATTGATGTACACCACTCGATAACTTTCTTCATAACCTTAGGAATGCAACAATAAAAAGGGTTAACTCATATGATCAATAAGATTAAACATAGGATATATAAATAAATGATCATAAGTGATGATATAATACTCATAACGATAGGGGACATGTCCATAATAACAACAAGAATAAATAAGTTTTCAAATATCATTATTCAGTAATCATTGAATAATTTTTTCATAAAAAAGACATAATTCATAAGCATATATAATCATAAATAATCAATCATGATCCATTATAAGATAAAATAAGCATAATATGGACGGTTTTTTACTATATTTTAGAATATAAAATAATTAATTTAGTCAAGGTTATCTGTTAAGACTATCATAGTGAATTTGGATAACTCTTTATTTCATCATTTCCAAAGTCAGGGATCACTAAAAAGACAATCTTATTGTAAATAGTCCCTCACTAAACCAGGTTCACATCACATTAATATCCTTATAATGACATGAGATATCTATATTTACCTAATAAATTATAGGGAAATATAATTCTAGGCACACCTTTCACATAATGAATGAAATAAATAATTGTATCACAATATCATACAATATTACACCATTAATCATATCAGTATCCATATAAAGGAAATTTTTTTAATAAAAATTTCATTATTTGATAATATAATAACCCATTGAAATAAGTTGAGTTTCATAAAGGATTCATAATAACATAATTATCCCCTGGTAATGAATTTATTTTCTTTTAATTAACCACAGGGTGTTTTTAATTCCCTATGGTTCTATAAAAAACATTATACAAATATTACTATGATACTTAGTTAATCAAAATAAGTTTAACAAGAAGTTGGAGATTTATCCACGTATATGATGAAATTTTATTGATTGGTTTTTAAAAATATTTAACTTAAATAATTTTAATAAAGAAGTGCGAAAAGTTTGTTATGATTGTTTTTGAGAATGAATAATGAAATAATGTAGTTTAATTGGTTGGTTTGTAAATATATTACAATAGCCTACCATGATTTTTTAACATTAGGGTTCTGGTGTAATTGAATTTATAAAAATAGGATCATTAATTCATGGATGGTCTTCAAATTGAGATGAGAAATGGTTATAGAATGTAATAATAAATACATTTAATGATTCATAATGGAAAACATAAAATAAAGTCACTCATAACTTCAAATTGGCCCCAAAACCAGGTCAGGTTATCTCATCCCTTCTCCATCCCAGCTCATTTATCTAACATAGGGCCCTCGCCCTTATCAAATCCTCCAACTGTGAAATCCATTTTGGTAAATATCCAGAAGCCCAATTAGGGTTTGATAACAACATAATAAGACACCCCCAATGGTGTCTAAAATAATATCCAGTCAATAAATGTGTCTGTAGTTGAATAAATAATAATGAAAAATTCATAATTAAATATTTATCAAAATTTAAATTATTCTTTAATTATCCACATAACCCACCGGTTTCTACAAGTGACCTTAATCACAAAACCTTCTTGGACTCGTGATGGAGTCTGAACCATATCATATATTACCTCAATAATTTATTACTACAAATGGGATTTCATTATCAGTTTCAATTAAATTTATGACACATCTAATTGGAACGATATTCCAATAAAAACTATTTGTTTCTAGGTATCTCTTTATTGGACCCCATGGGATTTTAAAGCAGTAGTCTCTGTCCCATAGTCATTTATCAATCAATTTATCAATGTGGTCTTTGGAAGTAGAAGACCATGTCCCACACTATTTTATAAATCAATTTATCACAATGGTCTTTGGAAGTAGAAGACCACGTCCCCAACTTGTTTATCTATTAATTTACGACTATAGCCATTGGATGTATGAGACCAAGTCCCACACATTATTATTAATAAAAAAATTATATTAAATTTATCATATCAATTAATATTAATCATCATTATCCTTATTTTCAAATTTATAAAACAAAACATCTATTAATTAATTGAAAAATTAATTATTCTAATACAATCATTCCCAAAATCTTAAACAATCACATTAAGTTATTCAACATTTAATTAATCCAAGTCCTCCTTTACAATATTTCATTAAATAATTCAACATTTAAATAATCCTATATCATATTAAATTCCAAAATTAAAATATCCCTTTATATAATTTGACAAAAAAATTATTCAATTTCACAATCCCAATTTTTCATTAATTTATTAAAAAATTAATTAATTCAAATCCACCATTCAATTTCCCCAATTAACCTAAATCATTAACACATGGAAATTAAAACATAATGATTCAATTATCAATGTAGTTTCATATTCATGGAAATTATAATTCAATAAATTATATCTATTTAATTTTATCAAGACTCTGATATTTTTTTGGACACCTACCATGATTTTATGAGAAACACTAACTAACATAAATTAAAAATTCAAGGGGAATGTCCTAAGTCACGTTGAGGAACAATATTAAGTTCAAAAACCTAAATAAAAAATCAAATGAATCATGGTCTAAAAAATCCCTGATCTAGATAAAAAAATATTTATCCATAAAAATATATGATAACATCCCTCCAAAAGTTGTGGGTGAGATGTGATATAACAACCAAACCACATGGGATATAATCATCTTATTAGTAGGGGTTCATATATTCAATCTGTGCATTGAATTTCCATGTATTGAGGTTAGATTCCTTAAGAATTCATAAAGGAGCCCCAAAAACAAGATAAATTAATTATGGATGAGATAGATTTAATCATTGGTTAATATGGGGGCCCATGAAATTATAAAAATAATGTAATGGATAATTAGAACTATGCACACAACTTTCTAGGCTTGGGAGAACAGTTTAGGAAAACTGGAACCCAACATTTTCTAACTCTCATCTTTCCAAATTAAAAATATTTCCCTTAAAATGGACCATGATACAACCCAGAAAAATTACTCCAAATGTGTCAAAAGGGTACCTAAAAGTGATCAAAATATCTCTATAAATGGTCAGGATCATTCAACCTCCACACATTATAACATCTCGGTCTCATGATCTAATCCTAAGCAACTCTATATATTCTGGACCAAATGGACCATGACACTAAGACCTCATATCTTCTTCTCGTCACCTAGTTACTCTTTTACATCACTATATTTCCAAAAAACATGAACTATTGGTTTGGTCTTCCCCCATAACAAATTCTCTCTATGATCCAAAAAAAGAGTCAGATGTTCATCAATAGATGCATTGATCTCATGATAAAAATTATTCACATCAATCACATAATATGGATAAAGGATATACATATGATGTTGTGAGACATGGAGAACATTGTTCATAATACATTATGACCATTGGAGATCCAATCATTATGCCACCATTCCGTCTAAATAAATTGCTAATATCTCTTTTAATAGGAAAAATCTTCTATAGGTAGGTGTTTCTCCAAAGACAAAAAAGTATAGGACCTATACCTGAAGCATATCCTTAACCACCTATATAGTACACTCTGACTACCGATATATCGATGTAGGGAACCCCAATGTAAAAAAATCTTACACACCAAGCACATTACATAATCCCTTTTTGAAGAGAAAATTAAACAGTGTGTCATGGTCTGAAACTATAGTTTGTGGCACTGTAGGCAGACAATATATTTCTTGAACATATAATTATACCAAATGGTCCACTTAGAATTTCTCCCATACTGGTATGAAGTATTATACCTTTTTCAACTGATGAAAAAACACCCAAATATTTTCATTCTACTGAGGTTTCTTCAAGAGACCAACAACTTATTAAATGGTAATGTCATCTCGCTTCCTTTCCAAATTTATATCTAGCTGTAGTAGGAAACTAGATCATTGATGATTAGACTTCAACTATTAACAGGTGCTGAATTATGTAATGAAACCTACTATATTTTTGTTCACTCTCAGCCACCAAAAATATCGATGATTTCCATGGTAAATTTATATCACATCTAAGTGAACCACCAACTTTGAGGCATGAAACTCAAAGATAGGATCATCCTACATGCTCATATAAGCAACAACTAATTTTTTAACATATATGATCTCATCCTCATCTATGGTCTAATTGGATAGTGACAACCATCCTTCATGGATTAAAATAAATAAAAACATTTGGGATCATTATACTACATATCCATGATCAGTCTCTAGAGGGTTTCCACTAATGAAAATGATACAAGAGTCATATTCTCCTAACACTCTTGAACCAAAAAATGTATGTAAGCCATTAAATTAATATTATTCCACTCATCATTAGACTCTTAAACTTCTTGAGTTTGAGTTTTCTTTCTTAATGAATCATCCAAACTGTTAACCTTCCGAGGAATATATTATAGATCAATATTGAATGATTTCATAAACTCAGGACATCACCGCTACTAGATATTCAAGTCTCATTTTGACATATACATCAAGATATTGTGTTCAGTAGAAAAATTAAAATTATCAACCAAGAGAAAACTCCACCAACACAACAAATAATAAAAAATAGCTTCTGAATTGATGTTTTATATATGGTAGATCAATTCAGGTGGACTCAAATTTCAAGACCCATATACCACAAATCCATCTCCATGAATCAATATTTCTCCAAGCCCAATCCCGGAAGCTTCACGAATCAAATGTATTCTCCTCACATGGATCATGTAGGATCTATATTGGTGTCATTTCGAAGCAATTATTCAACTCCTGAATGGATTTTTTGACATGGTTACATCAAATAAATCATTATCCACTTAATAGTTATAAATGATAGTTTTACTGGCAATTTTGAAATTTCTTGATTGAACCTCTTATAATTTCCTACTAACTCCAGAAAACAATAGTCATCAGAAAAATTCTTGTGATACTTTTAGGAAACTAATGCATGGAATTTATATGGGTCCATAGACACACCTTCATCCATGATTATGTGACCCACGATGTGTAAATTATCAATCCAAATTTGAAACATAGATAGTTTTTCATATAGACAATTCTCCATCAGTATACTCAGGATGATGTTATGATGAAAAGCTAGATCATCGAGAGCGAGAGTAAAAAAAGATTTCATCCACATACAATACCAAAAACTGATCATATTATGGATGGAATAATATATTCATCAAGCCTATAAGTAATTCTGGTGTGTTTATCAACCCAAAAAGCATTATGAAATACTCATAAAGGCTATACCTAATTCTAAATGTAGTAATTTTTAAATTAATAGTTCTAAATCTCAAATTATAATACCATGACCTCAATTCTATCTTATAGAAAGAAAAACCTCCCTTAAAATGCACAAATAAATCATTGATATAGGGAAGAGGATATCAGATCTTCACAGTCCTTCTATACAACATTCGGTAATCAACACACAATATTAGATACCTGTCACTATAATTTCCAAAAAAACCTTGAGAACTCCGAAGTCTATTTACTCAAAAGGATAAATCCATTATAAAAAAACTCTTATAGTTTCTTTTTATGCTCTTGGAGCACTGTATTTGACATTTTTTATGTTTGAATAGAAACCATCAAAACCCCTTGGCATGATATAAATGGTAAATTTTATATCTCTATCAGGTGATATCAGGGATAAGTCTAAATTAACTCCTAAATCCACTCCAATATATGTTTTAAAAACAACATGGTTCAATACTCCATCATATATAAGTATACTAGAAACCTGAGTAGTTAGGTCCCGCAGTATTTGGTGAATTGGCCCTACATGGCCCACCTTGACGTCTCACTTCCCATGGTGAATATAGATATCACAATCAGGTGATGTAAACTTTACTATGTAATATTAAAAGTTAATCTTGGATCTTTATGCTACAAACAAGTACATAAAAAAAATTAGGCTGAATCATGACATATCAAGAATATATAGATCCCAACTGAAATTATACTTCTGAACATCATGATAACTCCATTTTCACATATAGATGTCTCTCGACACTACTCCAAAATGTGTATTTGTAGTTATCTCTCCAATCACGAACTGCACTACTAAGATCAAAATATTCGAAATTTGTGAAAAAGGAATGATAGGCACCAGTATCAAATAAGGCATTACAAAGTGAAGAATATTCAAGAATATTATTACAAACATTTGATGGTGTGGCCACGCTACCAAAAAGTGTAAGCTAAAGAGCATGTAACTATTCTAACAATATTCCCTATGGTGGTGTATATGTTCACTGACCAACACCACTCTTATGATAGTGAATAGTGGTATAAAAGTACCACATCTACTACCTATACGTCCATGGACATTAAAAATCCATTTAATAGATTGATAAGGTGTAGAAGATCCCCCTTTTAAATTATATCTATGTATAGATTCTTAATATCTACTCAGATGTGGAAAGTTTCTATATATCCTATTTAGTTATTAAATCTTTCCACAACCATGGCACACTACATGGGATAAGGGGAACCTTCTCAGAATGATTCCCAATTGAACACAATGTTGACAGATCACATGATCAGGGTCTTGTGTAACTGAACCACGCGCCTAACTAATCTTCTTTCTATCACCCATAATAGAATTCTCATAGAATCACATACATCTCTGTAAAATTATACCTCATTACGATCCAACAAGAAACTAGATTACCTCAACTAGAATCCTCTTTTAGCTTCCCCTCAGATATGAGAACCTAGTTCACATTACACAAATTAATGTATTTAACAAGAGGGTTTCAAATTTATCCACAACAAGTGATTACCAATATCCCCACCAAAAGAATGAAAATGAGGTAATACCACTACCCTTAACCATCATACCTCTTGGTCATGGTTACCAAATTTTAAACTCATTCCCATTAATCAATTTTCTCATTATACAATCATTTTCAACATTTTCCCCATTTATTTCTTTCAATTTAACCTTAGGAACCTTCATCCATATAAGTCACTCAAGAAAATAAATGAAATTCAATTCAACAACTTAACCAAAACCCACTTTTATGTTCATTCCTAATAATGATGCATGTCGCAATATAATATAAATTTCCTATAATGATTCATGCATACTCATAAAACATGTCATGTCACGTGATAATCGAATCATAGAAAATATCAAAAATATTTATAACATCACACAAAAGTGTATAAAAAAAGTTGAAAAAACCACCAACTACAATGAAAAAAGTCAATAATAGGAATCCCACAATGGGTACATGGGTTTTAACCTATACATGGGTTTACAACTCTAATGTATGAGCTCATGTAGAAGACCAAACTCATCCTAGTCTCCTTTATACCTTTCCCTAATGGAATTAAAAAATAAAATAATAGTTTGTTGTGATCTAATAAACCATTATGATGTTCCATCCAAAGTTCCCCACGTGGTTTCCCAGAGTAGGTTGGCCATGTGACCTTAGGAGCACCTCCCCATATGCTACAGGCTATAGACTAGCTGGGATGGTATAACGTCGATCATGGGGAGAGAATATCATATTTATAAAATTAATACCATATAGGAAGTAAAAAAAAATGAATAAAAATATAAAATCAATATCAAACCTAATACAAGGTCACATGTTGACTAAATCATAGATACATTATCCAAAAATGAAGTAAAAGATATGACATTCTAAATAGGTGTCAAGTTTCAAAATGAAGAACCCAAATTAAGGACATAGAAAACTACCAACATGCCATGAAACTAGTTCTAGTTCTATAATCCATGCTTCATCCTAACATATATACCTAACATCGGTCTATTTCCCTTATCCAATCATGAAAATATGGAATCTAATCACATACCAATCAGGAATCCAAAGTAATGTGTGAGTAAAAATCACTAGGCCACCAAAAATGGAAACTAAAACAATATCCATTCTATAATATTATATGTATTTTTATAATATATAATGAGTAATTCATAATTAAATAGTTATCACATTTTCAATTAATTTTAATTAACCGTATAACCCACCATGTTCCTAAGGACACCCAAATCTCAGTACCTACTTCGACATGTTTCAGATTCTAAACCATATATTATATTTAATACATAATTCATTATAACAAATTGGATTTTATTTCAATTTATAATATGGGTAATTGGAACAATAGTCTAATGCCAATAGGTTGGGTCTAGGTCATCATGCTTAGGGTCCCACGGGCTTTTTAATATGTAGACTGTGTACCATTGTCATTTATCAATCAATTTATCATTATGGGATTTGGATGCAACATAACATTTCACACACATGTTTACAAATAAATTTATTAACATGACATTTGGATGCTACATAAAATTTCCCACACATTTTTATCAATATATTTATCCATATGGGCTTTATAAGCAACAAACCATGTCTCGCGCATGTTTATTAATCAACTACAATATCACATGTATCATATAAATCATGTTTAATAAACATTAAAATTATTTTCACAGTTTGAAAACAAAACATGTTTAATTAAATAAAAAATTAGTTAATCCAATTCAATCAACTTCATAATCATAAAAATTCCCATTAATTAATTCAATAACTAATTAATCCAATTCCAAATTCAAAAAAATCCATTAATTAAACCAACAATTAAATTATACAATTTCACATTCAATTTCATAATCTTTATATTGCATTAATTAATTAAAAAATTAATATATTAAATTTCAAATACAATTTCACAATCCATATATCCGATTATTTAATTCATAAATTAATTAATTCAAATCCACCATTCAATGTTCCCAATAAACCTAAACAGTCAACACATGATAAAAAAAATAAAAAAAATTAATTTTGAATTAAATTTCCCAATCATAGTAATTTATATTATCATAATTACATACATGTAATGTAAAAAAAAGTTAGTGTTTGAATTTAGACCACCTATATCAATTTGGTGATAAATTATCGCCAAATGAGACTCATTATTCAAGAATAAAAACCACAATAAAATTGAGGAACATTATTTGAGAATGAAACCTAGATCCAAAATCAACGGAATTAAGATCAAACAGTCCTAGATAAATATCGAACAAGACTAGGTCAAAATACCAAAAATAAGTGGACAATAAATCTCAGATAGATTTGGGCCAACAAGAGATAATATTGAAAGTAGACAGGATAAGTCCTTTTATATAGAGCATTTTCACGACATGTCCCAGTGGGGCCCGCGCCGTGACTCCCCAAGCTCACCTCCAATAGGTTAGGGCCCGGTGACTAGCACTGAGTAGGCATATCACTAACATGGGTGGCATTGCCTAAGTACCTATACACATGCACACATCTCCAAGCCCACAAATTCTGAAATGTATAACACAAAGGGAAAAAATGCATGCATGCAACTAAAACCCAACCAACAGAGTATGACGAAAGGTATAGTACTAAAAAGTAATCTAGGCCAGAATACAAGCCCACCAAAAACAAACAAACATGAGTCTGAAAACTGCAAAGTCTAACCTGTAAGCACAAATGGTACGGGGACTGCTGCTCGTAGCCATTGGAACACCTCGTCCTATGGGGAACTCAGAAAGCTCGGTCCTGTCCTGGTCTACCCTGGACTTGGTCAAAAGGCTGCTTGTCTGCACAAGACACCAGACGTGCGGGAAAAGCCCATGCAGGGGTGAGTATAACAATACACAGTAGAGGACCCCGAAAGCCACAAAGCAGTACAAAAAGTAAGGGTACAGTAATCTATTCACAGTATATGTCTATATAACATATAGAACAAACCAGATATACTCAAAAAAAATAGAACGTAGTCTAGGGACAAGTCACACAAACTGCATACCCCCATTAGGGCTTCTGTTCGAAGATATCGTGATGCACTCGTTCTAGGAGAACACACTCCACGAGTCTTGTAGCTCTATTGACATCTGTCCGAGAAGTGTTGTTCACCAGGAACCATCACGAGAGGAAGCTGCACTCATAATGGGAGACACAATCCTGAGTGGGAAGGTTACAATAGATATAAATCAATCATCACAGGAGACACACTCCTGAGTAGGAAAGATCACGATACACAGATGAGGATCACTGCTAGGGCCATGGTAGATACCGCGACTCATCCGGATTCACCAGTTAGGTGATACACAAGCTTGGTAGAGGATCAACGCCTGGTAGAGTTCGTCATTTCAATTCCTGACTCTACCTAGGGTCAGGAATAGATAGAGTATCTCGCTCTGGGCCTCTCGGAGGGATGCCGACTCTATCACAGAATGTCCTGCTGAATGGATAATACTATTATAGAAGGAAACGATGGTTGACCATCAGGGGAATGAGAATAAGGGGCACTAACCCAAACTAAAGATGTCAAGGATACGGGGAAAAAGAGGACCATGTTGTTTTCCAAAAAGTACACGACATGTAGAAAAGATACACGCCGTGTTGTCTGACCCTGGGTACTGCCCGTGTGCAACGGCCCGTGTCGTAGAACTGGTTTTATAGAAAAAACATAGTACACGGCGTGTAGTACGATGTACACACCATGTCTGAGTGAATGGGGTTGGCCCCATGTCACTGTCCGTGTGGCCGTACATGGCTATCAACCTGTGTACTTTAACCAGTGTCTGTGAATCCCCTGGATACACGCCGAGCTTCACGTACCCGCCTCTGCCACACTGTACAAGCCGTGTGCCTAAAGCCGTGTAGATCATCCCATGTCCATGTATTTCCTAAACACACACCAAGCTTCGGGGAAAGTTCAACACGCCATGTGACACCTCTCCGACCCCCGAAACCCTAGCCTCCGCCAGTACTTCACGGCGTGTTCTTAGGATGTACACGCCGTGTGTTCTGGAAATTTCCAGAAACAAATCTCTTCACCGGTGTGCCTCCCGTGCTGCTCTGATCGTCGATCCGGCCATCCGATCGCCACAAAACCTTCAGGATTTGGTCACCCCAACACCACGAAACCGCTTTTCGCTGTTTTCGAGCCTCCGATCGGCTCCAGAAATGTGTTCTGATCTTCCCGCATGAAGAACGCTTGAAGAACACACTTTACCAATCTGGTCCAATTCGTCATCTGCCATCGTCTTCGCACCTCTACAAGGTCGTTGCTGTGTCAAACCCTCGATTTGGGATCATTGCATCGCAGAACGGATGTGCAATGATCCGTTGTTCGTCGCCCCGCGAAGAACACGAAAAATGTGCGAGAAAAGAAAAAATGGGGAGGAAATCCAATAAACTAATTGAGGAACGAACTTCCACTGTCGTTTTTCACGGCGTTGATCCGCTCCCGTTAATAGGCTTAAATAGAGAAGAAATAAACATCAATAAAAAAACATGGATTAATTCCCCATAATCATCCGAAGAGAAATCCCTCCCGCAAGAACATAGGAATCCACAGATCAACTTGTTCATGGTTGATCCGCGTTCGTCGTTTTAGAACAAGGATGGAGAAAGTGTAAAAATTAAATAACAAACCCCTACCTTAAGAAAGGATCAATAGTTTGACTAAGGTGTCGTGCTTCCGTCATCGTCGAGATCCTTCAACGTCGTTGTGGCGGCGATTTGTAGCCTCGATCTGTCGTCGTTTTTCACCGAGAAATTTCTCCAATGCCCCACAGATTCTGTAGAGGTTCCTGTCAATCGTCGCCAATGATCAATAATTGATTAACCCAATAAAAAGGGAACATGATGGTATTTAATTACGTAACAGTATTAATGAATCCAAATTGACATTTTTTAAGCCATTATGACGCGTCATTAATTTAGGAAACAGACGTCCCGTCGCTGTGCTGCAACAGAAGTTTCCATAAAATTAAATAAACAATTTTAAATTTATTTTATTTTTACTTTACTAAAAACGTCTGAAAATTTACCTTTTCCCTCAACCCGCACCGGTCAAGGTTAGACTCTTTATTAGGTGAAGTCGTCATCCCGGATGCAACGGTGCCCTCTGATTTTTAATCCGGATATCCATTTGCAAACTGCCACAACCACGCACAAGCGCCGACTCACAAAACATAAAAAAAGTTCAAGCCTCCATTTTGGGCTCGACGGACATCAAAATAATGTGCTGTCTTCGCACCTGGTCTCGTAATAATTCCATATAATATTTTAAAATAATACACCGAAAAACTGAGACATTACATTTTCCCCACCTTAGGGATTTACTTCCCCGAGAATCCAAAACAAAGGCTACCAAAAAGATGAGGGTACTGGGAACGGATCTGAGCCTCCCCCTCCCACGCGCTCTCCTGAAGATTACCGTGTTGCCACCGGACATGCACCAAGGGAATAAACCACCCACGAAGGATCCTCTCCTGCCAATCCACAATTTCCACCGAGTACTCAGCGGAGGTCACTCCACCCTCGATGTCCAGCTCACCCCAGTCGATGACGTGTGATAGATCGTGCACGTACCTACTCAGCTACGACACGTGGAAGACATCATGTACCCGATGCAACTATGGTGGTAGAGCTAGGTGGTACACCACCTTGACAACTCTGCACAGTATCTGGAAGGGTCCAATGAACCTCGAATATAGCTTGCCGCCTCGGCCAAATCTCCGTATCCCGCGTCGAGGTGAGACCCAAAGAAATACGTGGTCTCCCTCTTCAAACTCCAGAGGCCTCCGTCGTCAGTCAACATAGGACTTCTGCTAGCTCTGTGCAGTCTCCATCCTCTCTCGGATGATCTGAACCTTCTCTGTGGTAGCTCGCACTAACTCTGGACCCATGAGTGTTGAATTTCTGAGGTCGGTTCAGCAAAGCGGTGACCAACAAGGTCTTTTGTACAAGGCCTCGAACGGTTCCATACCAATGTTGGAGTGGTAGTTGTTGTTGTACGAAAACTCCACCAGTGGTAGGTAGTCCTCCCAGCTATGACCAAAGTCCAAGATACAGGCTCGCAACATATCCTCCAGAACCTGAATGGGTCTCTCTGTCTGACTATCAGCCTGGGGATGAAATGATGTGCTCAAGCGTAGTTGAGTCTCAAAAGCCTCCTGCAATCGCTTCCACAACTGGGATGTGAAGTGGGCATCTCGATATGAGACTATTTTCTAGGGAAATCCATGAATCCGAACCATATCATGCACGTAAAGGCATTCCAAGCATTCTACCAAACCCTGCTCTCTGATAGCTAGGAAGTGGGCTGACTTGGTGAGTCGGTCAATGATCACTCAGATAGAATCATGCCCCTTTGACTTCTTTTGTAATCCAGTCACGATGTCCATCGATATCCCATCCCACTTCTACTCTATAACTTCCAGGGGGTGAGCTAATCCCGCTGGAACCTAGTGCATAGCCTTCACCTGCTGGCATGTGAGGCGTCGAGAAACGAAATCTGCTACTTCCTTCTTAAAGCCTGACCACCAGAACTGTCATCAGAGATCCTGGTACATCTTTACCACCCCAGGATGTACCTCCAAAGGGGACGTATGAAACTCACTCTAGACCTCCTCCTACAATGCCACTGGTACAATAGTGCATCCTCTGAAAAGAATTACGTGCTCCCCACCTTGTGAATATCCATCAGGTGCATGTCCTATGGATAACTGAGCACGTAAAGCCACACAGTCGACATCCCCAAGTTGTGCCTCCCTAACTCGCTATAAGAGTGTAGGGGTGACAACCATCGACTATAGGTAAGCTGTATCATCTCCATCCACGAAGGATAACTATAACATGGCTAACTGTTGTGTCACCTCACACAACATCAGTGAGCTCGACCTTCTTCTAAGAGCATCCGCCACCTTTTTCCCCTTTCCAAGAGTATAAATGATTTCAAAATCATAGTCCAGGAGGAACTCTATCCATCATTCCTACCACAGATTCAAATATTTTTGCGAAAATATGTACTTGAGGCTCTTTTGGTCAGAGTAGATAACAAACCGCTTGCCGATAAGGTTGTGTCACCACATCTTCAATGCGAGGACTAATGCTGCCAACTCTAGATCATGGGTCACATAGTTTTGCTCATGTGGCCCAAGCTAGCGAGAACCATAAGAAATCACTGCATGATGCTACATGAAGACCCAGTCGAGCCCGGTCCCTGATGCATCGTAGAAAACTACATACTCGACACCCTCCTCCGGCAATCTCAAGACTGGGGCACTCATCAAACTCCGCCTCAAAAGCCCAAAATCTTGGTGGAACTTCTCTGTCCACATGAAGGGTTTCCCCTTCCTGGTCAAGGCCATCATCAGTGCTGATATCTAGGAGAAATCAGGAATGAATCTCTTGTAATATCCTGCCATCCCAAGGAAGCTTCGTACCTCCGTCACGCTCCGCAGTGGCTCCCATGCTAACACAAACTCCACCATGGCTGGATCTACAACTACTCCATCTGTTGAGATGACATGTCCCAGAAAGTGGACCTCTTGAATCTAGAACTGGCACTTGGAGAGCTTCCCATAAACCTGGTGCTCCCGGAGTACGTCCAGAACCATCTGCAGGTGTCTCGCATGCTCCTCCTCTGACGCTGAGTACACGAGGATGTCGTCGATGAAGACCACCATGAACAGGTCCAAGATTGGCTAGAAGATCCGGTTCATCAACCCCATGAACACTACGGGGCATTCTTCATGCCAAAAGGAATCACCAAGTACTCACAGTGATCGTAGAGGCATCTGAATGTCGTCTTTGGTATATCCTCGTCCCACACTCGTAGCTGGTGACAACCTGATCGAAGGTCAACCTTCGAGAACCACTATGACCCTATTAGATTATCGAAGAGGTCATCGATTCTCGGCAGTGGATACTTGTTCTTCACCATCACCTGGTTCAGGCGCTGGTAATCCACGCACAACTTCAGACTCCCATCTGCCTTCTTGGAAAACAAGACTGGGGCCTCCCAGGGTGAGACGCTAGGTCATACGAAACCCTTGCTCTGCAAATCCTTCAACTGCACCCTCAGCTCACAATTCTTTACAAGATCCATCCAATATGCCGATGAGGAAATCGGTGTCTTCCTGGGGTGTAAGTTGATGCAGAAGTCAATTTCCCGGCGGGGAGGTAATCTTGGAACATCTTCGGAAAATATGTCCTCATACTCCACCACCACTGCTGAGATCTGAGACCTCACAACATCTACTGCTCTGATGGTAATGCTAGCCAACTCATGAGTGATTGGCTACACCCTCCTTTGTATGAGACCATTTTGTGTTGTCTGGGTTTCCTTTTCTCCGACAAAGGAAAACCGCGTTCCATCACGACATACACACCACACTTTTCGTTTAAAACAGTCAATCTGTGCATGGACCGAAGATAACCAATCCATACCGAGAATGACGTCATAGGGCCTCGACACTACCACCAAGAGGTTCCAACCAAAACTCTCTCCTCCAAGGGTAATACCACACTGTCTGCAAAGGTTCGTGATCGTCGAGTCTCCTCCCGTAGGTGTCTCCAAGCGTAAGGATCGAGTCGACGGTTCTACCGGAATCTCGAGGTTTTGTACAAGACATGTGGCTATAATGGAATGACTGGAACCTGTGTCTATGAGTACGAGATATAAGGTATATAAGACACAGATCGTACCTCGAATCATCCCTGGAGCCCCTGGGTCGTATACCTCGACTGCATGTAGCTGTCCCCACCCATGTCCCCCAACTCCCTGAGCCTAGTGCGGACCTCCTGGGGGTGGTGGTGGAAGTATGTTGAAGCGTCTGCCACCAGCCGCAGCTCTCCCTGCTCCTCTTCCACGTCCGCCACATGGTGGGTATGCCTGCTCTGTTCTCTTCCTCTGCCTCGGTGGCCCATCCACCGCTTCCCTATCAGCAGCTCGTCGTGTCGGGAAATCCCTAGCGAGATGTCCCCTACCGTCGCATGTGTAACATCACTTCTCCCTAGGCTGATTGGATCTGGCCCGAGTGCCCTAGACTGTCAATCCCCTATCCTTGGTCCTCCTTTGACATCTCTCACATCCTGATCCCTGATTCTGACCTCAGCTCCCTACCGCCGAGGTCTCCGCACCTGTTTGCCTGCTGCTGACTGCCTGCGGCTATCTCTACTCCGCCAAGAGGCTCTCGACCACCAAAGCTTTCTCGAGCACTCCAGCATAAGTATATTCATATAGGAATGAAAAAATCTCAGATGTCTCGTCGTAAACCTCACTCGAAGGTCCAAGCTCTGAATTACTGATCCATGACCATATCCATCGAGTACCTAGTGAGGTTAGTGAACCTCGATGAATAGTCAGCCACTGTTATACTTCCTTGCTGGAGCTGAAGAAGCTCCTGGATGCGTACAGCTCTCAGTGTAACCGTAGATAACTCCTCCCTAAAGATTCTCTCAAACTCCATCCACGATAGGGTCTCCTCGTCATGAGTCTATGTGGTCAGACTCCACCATCGTCCCGCCAAACCCTGAAGAAGGCTCCCTCCTAGGATCACCATATGGTCTGATGGTGTCCTCACTAGACGAAAAACTATGGTCACCACCTCAAGCCAGTCCTCAGCTGCCTGAGGGTCAGGCTTGCCTCAGAACCTAAGGGGTCTCTGTCTCTGGAATTCATGGAGAGCACTAATCCTTCTGTCCTCACCGATCAGCACTACAGGTACCACTGGCTACTCTACTAGTGGTGGCATAGCAGGTGCACCACCCAGTAGAAATGCCTGGGGAACTGGTCTCTGTATCGAAGCCTCTTCACTAAGGGGGTCATCCTTGTGATCATGCAGCCAAATCCTAGCGGGTATGCATCGCAGAGGTATCCTATGAGGAAACAAGATGTACCATGGTCAATGAGTATATTTGGATAGCTGAAACAAAGGACATGGAAACAACAGACCATTCCTATATGATGCATGTACCTTTTTATTTTCCCACAACTAGTGTTTTCATGTACCGAGTCGAAAATCAGGTTATCAGAGCCCTGGTGTATGGAAACATCTGTCGTCGGACCAACACTGGAGTCTCTGGCCTAAAAGCCAAACTCTAAACACTAAACACTATTTCCACAAACCAAACTCACATACTCTTGGTGAAAACGTAGAACTGACCAGCCTCTAATACCACTCTGTCACGACCCGTCCCAGTGGGGCCCACATCCTGACTCCCCAAGCCCGCCTCCAATAGGACAGGGGCTAGTGACTAGCACCGAGTAGGCATATCACTAACAGGGGAGGCATTTCCTAAGTACATGTACACACACACACATCTCCAAGCCCAAAAATGCTGAAATGTAAAACACTAAGGAACAAAATGCATGCATACAACTAAACCCAAACCAACAGAGTACGAAGAAAGGTAGAGAACTAAAAAGTAAACTGGGCCAGAATACAACCCCACCAAAAACAATCAAACAAGAGTCTGAAAACTACAATGTCCAACCTATAGGCACAAATGGTTCTGGGATTGCTCCTCGTAGACATAGGAACACCTCGGCCTGTAGGGAACTCAGAAACCTCGGTCATATCCGGGTCCGCCCTGGACTCTGTCAAAAGCCTACTTGTATGCACAAGACACAAGACATGTAGGAAAAGTTCATGCAGGGGTGAGAATAACAATAATTAGTAGAGGACCCCGAAATCCACAAAGCAATACACAAATTAATGGTACAGTAAGATATGCACAGTATACATCTACATAACCTATAGAAAAATCCAGATATACTCAAAACCCAGACCGTAGTCTAGGGATAAGTCACCAAACCGCATACCTCCTTTAGGGATTCTGTTTGAAGATTCTGTGATGAACTCATTCTGAGAGAACACAGTCCACGAGTCTTATAGCTCTAATGACGTCCGTCCGAGAAGTGTTGTTTGTCGGGAACTGTCACGAGAGGTAGCTACACTCATTATGGGAGACAGACTCTTGAGTGGGAAGGATACGGTAGATAGAAATCACTCATTGTGAGAGACACACTCCTGAGAAGGAAAGAACACGATACACAGACGAGGATCAACGCTAGGGCCATGACAGATACCGCGACTCATCCAGATTCACCAGTTAGGTGATACACCACCTAGGTATAGGATCAAATCCTAGTAGAGTTGGTCAGGTCGATTCCTGACTCTACCTAGGGTTAGGAATGGATAGAGGATCTCACTCTGGGCCTCTCGGAGGGATGCCGACTCTATCACAGAAATTCTTACTAAAGGGATCATAATCATGTAGAAGGAAATGATGTCTGACCTTCAGGGGAATGAGAAGAAGGGGAACTAACCCAAAAGAATGATTTCCAAGATAAGGTGAACAGGACGACCATGTTGTTTTCCAAAATGTACATGGTGTGTATAAAAGATACTCACCGTGTTGTTTGACCCAAGGTACTATCCATGTGTAACAGCCTGCGTCGTAGAACTGGTCGTGTAGAAAAAACTCAGTACACTGTGTGTAGTAAGATGTACACACCGTGTCCGAGTGACTGGGGTTAGCCCCGTGTCACTGGTCATGTGGTCGCACACAGCTATCAACTTGTGTACTTTAACCCGTGTCCATGTATCCCTTGGATACATGCCGAGCTTCACGTAGTCGCCTCTGCCATACTGCACACGCCGCGTTTCCTAAAGCCGTGTAGATCATCCCGTCTCCGTGTATTTCACAAACACACGCCGAGCTTAAGGGAAAGTTCAACACGTCCTGTGACCAAGGTCTCATGCTGTGTGGAACCTCTCCGACCCCCGAAACACTAGCTGCCGCCAATACTACATGGCGTGTTCTTCGGAATTACACGCCATGTGTTCTGGAAATTTCCTGAAATGAAGCTCTTCGTTGGCGTGCCTCCCGTGCTGCTCCAATAGTCGATCTGACCATCCGATCACCATGAAACCTTCAGGTTTTGGTCACCCCGACACCACGAAGCTGCTTCCAATGTTTTCGGGCCTTCAATCAGCTCCAAAAACGTGTTTTGAACTTCCCGTGCGAAGAACCCTCGAAAAAGTCCCTTTACCGATCAACTCCGATTCGTCATCCGCCATCGTCGTCGCACCTCTACAAGGTCGTTGCAGTGTCTAACCCTTGATTTGGGATCATTGCGTCGCAGAACGGATGTGCAACGATCCGTTATTCATCTCCTCACGAAGAACGCGAAGAACGTGTGAGAAAAGAAAAAAGGGGGAGGAAATCCAATAAACAATTTGAGCAACGAACCTCTGCCATCATTCGTCACGATGTTGATCCGCTCCCGTTAATAGGCATAAATGGTGCAGAAATCAACATCAATAAAAAACATGGAATAATTCCCCATAATCATCTCAAGAGAAATCCCTCCCGCAAGAACGTATGAACCCGCGGATCAACTTGTTCGTGGTTGATCCCCGTTAGTCATTTTAGATCAAGGACGAGGAAAGATGAAAAATTAAATAACAAAACCCTACCTTTAGAAATGATTGATAGTTTGACCAAGGTGTCATGCTGCCACCATTGTCGAGATCCTTTAACGGCGTTGGCACAATGATTTGCAGCCTCAATCTGTCGTCGTTTGCCGCCGAGAAATTTCTCCAATGCCTCGCGGATTCTGCAGAGGTTCCTATCAATCATTGCCAATGATCAACAATTGTTTAACCCATTAGAAAGGGAAACATGATGGAATTTAATTATTCAGTAGTATTAATGATGCCAAATGTCCATTTTTTTGAGCCATTATGACACGTCATTAATTTAGGAAACAAACGTCTCATCGCTGCGCTGCATCGGACGTTTCCATAAAATAAAATATACATTTAGCAATTTATTTTATTTTTACTTTACTAAAAACGTCCGAAAATTAACTTTTTTCCTTAACCCTTGTCGGTCGAGGTTAGACTCATTGTTAGGTGAAGTCATTGTCCTAGACGCAACAGTTCCCTCATATTTTTAATCCGAGCATCTGTTTGGTAACTTCCACAACCGCGCACAAGCGCTGACTCGCAAAACATAAAAAAAGTTCAAACCTCTATTTTTGGCTTGCTGGACCTCGGAATGATGTGCGGTCTTCACGCCCGGTCTCGTAAAAATTCCATATAATATTTAAAAATAATACACAGAAAAACTGAGACATTACAAGCATCCTATATCTTCCATTCACGAATCTAGTCTCTAAGAACGAAGGTTAGAATCCTTAGAAATTTTATCGAAATCCTCAAAAAATAAAAATGGTTTAGGGATTAAATATGGTTGATTTTGGTTAAGGATTAAGGTTTTTATAATTTTAAATCTATTTTTTTTTTGTCTAATTAAAACGGTGTGGACTGTTTACAGGGAAGGGGCGTCCATTTTCCAAACCATGCACCTTAACCATTAACCTCTTCAAGTGGTGGTTGGAGGGGCATGGTGTTGGATTGAATGGATTCTTCTAAAAGGGGAAAAAATTTAAAAACCTTTCACCATCCAAGTCCATCCCCTTTTCCTGGTTACACATGGTTTATAGGGTGGGGGCACATGTTTTGGTAAACTCATGCGCTAATAATTCAATGTTTCCTCCTCCGAAATTTAAACAATTTCACCAAAAGAAACACCAAGATACCACAAAAAATCACTCAACTATAGTCAAAGGAGTATGTGAAAATTATCTTGATAAATCTCCAAAAATGTTTGGGATCTTACACAACTCTATCTTTGTCATCGGTAACACATTGGATCCTCAAAAAGGGTAATCCGCTCCCCACCTTCATAAAATTGACCATGAGTATTTCCAATGGATATCTGATCATATAGTGTTCTAACATATATATATCTATACCATGATCATCACAATGTACATGTAGAAGTGATGAGTTAAAAACCATTTATTATAGGTATATTGTACAATCCTCATCTTCTATGGAAGAAATATAACTATTTAAACTTATCTAATACCTCACTAATAACCGAGATTGATATCTAATGATGTGAAAATATGCCAGCATATTCCCATTACCAAGAGAACCTACTATCTAAATGTAATAATCTTAGGGGATCAATATATATCTTTCATTCTACTATATAATTTCATTATTTGAAATTATGTACATTTGAGTATTTTAGTCAAAATATATGATAAATCACTCACCCATAGGTTGTTTTGAAATATCATTTGGTTGATGAACACTACTTTCTTATCTAGATCATGGGTTACATAGTTCTACTATTGGGGTCTTAACTAAAAGAACCCATTAGTAATCTCCTCCATCATATATATTATAAAATATATATTCATATTTCATTCAGCTTGACAATGAATCACATCCACAACACCCTCCATTAGAGGCCTCAATATTTGGATCCTCTTCGACCTCTATTGTAACTCCTAAAAACCCATTGGAAAATCTCTACCCAAAAAAATGGATTACCATTTAAATTCAATCAATTAAAGGGTTTTTAATTCCTTGATAAATATGTAATGAATCATCAATATTATCCAACCATGCCAAGGGTAGTCAAAAACATATTCACACTCTTGGTGGGAACCCAAGCTTGCATTAAGTCATTCATTTCTGATTCCACCACATCATCCTCTTCAATGATGACATATCACATGAAGTGGACCTCTTAAATTCCCCTAACACTAATATATAACTAGTCATTAAAAGTTCTGGTATTTATCTGCATTAGAAAAAATGATGATAAATTTCTTATGTATTATCCCTACCGAAAGTGCTGTTAAATTTACCCTTTTATAAGTTCTTTTTCACAATGATATAGGTAAACTTTATTAGTGCTTTAATTTTTACACTGATAAAGGGAAATGTTTATCAGATCGTTTTTATTACTAATAATGGATACCCTTTATTAATGCCTTATTTTTAGTGACGATAAATAGTTATTTCATCAGAGCATTTTTAGTATTAAAAAAGAACCAAATAAATAAAATGAAATATTCAAATAAAATAAAAATAATCAGTTTATAAAAAAATATAACAAGTTTTATTAAATAAATAATTGTTAATAAAAATGAATAAATTTATTATACATTATTAAATATTAAAATTTTTATTAATTAGATAATAATGATTATTAATGTAATTAAATTTTATATATTAAACATATAGATATATATTAATGTATATAATTATGATTTATATATTAAAAAATATTTATGCACTTTACATTAAATACTCATATATTTATTGAATAATGGATTATAATTAAAAATTAATATGAATTAAAAATATTGACTAATTTAATAGTACTCGACATATAATTGAGTGTTTTTTGATATTTCAATTTAATAAAGAAAAAATTTTTGATATATATTTATTTCACATATAAATAATTTATGCATTTTTATATACAATGCACATACATAAAACTTATACATTTATTTAATATTGTTAAAATGTAATTATTCTTAATTTGTTCAATTTTACACATTTTGAACATGTATTCATGCACATAAAATTAGATATTCATTAATAATGTTTAAAATATTATTGTAAAAAATATTTATGAAAAAATATATATTTAAATTTACAATTAATATATTTAAAAAATTATATATTTATAACTATCAATAAATAAATTTTTTTAGAAATATATATATATATATAATTATTAATTTTTTAATAAATTTACATAAATAATGAATATATTTAATATTTTCATATTTATATATATTTATTAAATATATATATATATAATTATATAAATATATATAATGATATGAATATTATTTTTGAAAAAATTTATATAATTATAAGTAAATAATTTTCCAATTATAATAAATATATTTAAAAAGGAATATATTTACTATCTATTTGTACAATTATTAATTAAATATAAATATTTTCCTTTTTTTATAATTGTAATTATAAATCATTTAATGATTCTTATGTAATATGAAATGATAAAAGAATCTTTATCATCATTTTTCATGCTGATAAAGAAGGTAATTTATCATCACTATATATTTACCACGGATAAAGAGTTCTTTTAACATCACTTATGTAATAAGCACTTATAAAATGACTCTTTATTAACTCTTTTTGTGAGAGTTGATTAAGGTAACCTCATCTAATTAAAAACCCATAACCATTTGCAAACCCGTCATAATTTCAGAAGCTTTATATGGAAGCCACCAACTTATAGCGCTCGTCCTCAATGAATCAAATATCTAATCCAAACACTTGACTACCTCTAACTGTTCAAACATCTCTCCCATCCTATGGTGTTCGAATTTAGTTAGATTTTTCGAAGAGGGTCTTAGATTTTCTTCAACCTAGATAGTGTGGGATTCTAATTTTATTTGTTTATTTTTGGCTTCGTTTTTGATTTCTTATTTGATGATGTTCTTATTTTTTGTACAATGATTGTATAATAGTGAGGTAGGCCTTTCGTATTTTTCAGTTTCCAATTCTGATTCAACTTCTAATCGCTCATAGGGAGTTTATTATTTCTAGACCCAACGGTGACACATGGAGTCACTTGGATATTAGTTATTTGTTTTATTTTTCTTACATTTCCCATATTAATCTCCCAATGTCATCATACATATTTTTCATTATTTATTTTTTCAATTTATTCCATACATGTGAAATTTTAGAAATTGAAAGTGGTGCTTTTGTGTGAGAGGGAGTAGCGAGTAGGTTAAGAGATTTCTTTTATATTATACTACCTCATATCATATTTTTTCTATTTATCTGGGCTGGTGTGGTAATCTATTGTATTAATGAATCAGGTAAATTTTTATTCAATTTTCAATAGGTGTCAACATGGGTCTTTTATATTCCATTTTTAAATCTATAAAACACTTACTTCACATACATGGTTTGGGAAATAAAAATCCCATGAATTCAAAGAATTGCCTATAAACGGAGGGAAATTTCAACTCACTGATCATCAAAATTTAAAATTTAATCATTGTTAATGTAGAAAATTAGTACAATCTGTTATCTCTTGAACATCTATTATTCTGTCATCTACATTGATAAACACTTTCAGATTATCCATAAAATTATTTATTATGAAAAGATTATGATCAAATAATAATTTTTTAAGTTAATGTTTCTTTAATAATTCTTGTGACCTTTAATACCCAGCTCTTACCTATTGTTTCAATTCATACATCACCATTTGAAATATAAAACATTATTCTCATATTAAAGAATGCGAAAAATATCTATTTTTATTATATAACTCTTATTATTTTCATCAATTAGTAAATGGAATTTTTTCATACAATTGGAGTACCTTGAATTTCTTTGGGATGGGTCAGTGTGGTGATATGAAATCCCAAGATTCTTGATATATTTTTCAAATATTAATATACCATTAATTTTAAATGTAATTTTTCTTTAGGTATGTAAATAAAATTTTCAAATACATTTATGTATCATCAAGTTGATTTAATGAGTCTTTATTATTCGTACTTATCATATTTTAGTTTCTTATTACTTCTTAAATACATATATTATGTTTCTATTTGGTTACATGATTTATGTAATATTTTATATGGAGTAATTGACTTCCTAAATTAAATAACCCTTATTCTTCAACATATTGATATTCTTTGAAATAGTCTAACGTTGATTATCCCTTTTTAGAATTGTCTATAACTTCCACATTTATAATGAATATCTTATGTGAATTTTTTATATTTTTTTATAATGTTAATATTGTATGAACCAAATAAGATTGATATGAACCAAAAATTGATGCAAAAAAATCGTTTGACAAAGGATTACAAAGATGGAGTTAAAGGGTTTATAAATTATAATGTCTATTTGGCTCCAATGATCAATGGATTTAAAACAAGTATTTATTGTTCATCACTCACAATATAATAAATCAATGATTAAAATAATGGGAAAACCCATATATCCTCCACTATAAACAACACCCCTCACTCCCTATTATCTTCAATCCTCTAAGCCTGTAATATTCTAAATGTTCTTCCCAAATACTCTTCCTTAGTCACTCCCCACATCCCGAATCGATGTACTTAAAAAGGCCAAAACCCCTTCCCATAAAGAGTTTATTAAGAAGGTTATTTCAAGAGGTAAATCCTCATCATTTTTCATTTAATTTCATTTCAATTCATCATATTTTTGTATTATCTTATAAACTCTTCAATAAAATTGATCATGATAACTCTAGTATCATCTATATACTATAAATATACCATGCTAACGTAATTACCATCGTCAATATTTTTACTCTCGCTGTTTTATTTTATAAATGATTTCATTATCTGGGAGGTTCTAATTTACAGTCTTCGTGGACGACGAAGTTCCATTCATCAAATTTTTCATCTTGGATGTTCATAAAACCATATCAATGGTTGATATAGAATTTAAAATGTAGCATATAACCCCTTTTATGTCATGTTTTTAACATATTTACATAATACTAACTGATAAAACAAAACGAGTTTGTTATGATCAATAACTTCTGTAATAATCTAAATGATTATCAGTAAATGTATTATTTAATGATTCTTCCTCATAATATGTGACCAAATGATATATATATATATATATATATATATATATCCATATACACTTTTGGATTCTCATTAACAACATTCTGTTTCTATTATGGATAATTATACCAAATTTAGATGAACTTCATTATCTATAGTCAAGCGAACCAATCATGATATCAAGGAAACGAACACTCCAAAACAATAGAATTAAATCGTAAAACCTATCAATCAGGTAAAAAATGAACTTCATAAAACAATAATAAATAAAATTCATGTAGATAATGATTTAAAATTATTAATTTATTAATGGATTTAACTTTATTATCCCGAAAGGCAAGGTTTGTTGCAGAACAAGTTCGTATATACGGTAAGGGTTTTCTACCCGAACCTCCATTTTCATTCGGGTTTATCTTTGTATCACTTAATCCAAATGAAATTTTTAATTATTATTATAAAGTCCTAAAAAATTATATGCTCATTTTTATATGTACTTAGCAATCATAATCCATATTTATGTTAAATTTTTATAGATATCTTTCTCAGTTCTTCTCAATAAACAAGCTCGATTCAAGGGAACTTCTCAAATTATAACCTATTTTCATGTTCAATACATAATATATTTTAAGACATCGTTATTTTTCTAAAAACAATCATTTTATCATGTAAAAACTAAATTACTTCATTTATGGTTTTATGGGAATATTTTACCAAATTATCTCTTATTTTCAATGTGGTAGTGTATTTCTCAAAAAAATTACTTTATGATATTATTATACTATTTTTTAATATTTCAAAACCTTTATTGAATTTTTTTTATTATTGAGTTTAATATATTATATTTACCATCTAGAATATTTTATAAAAGTGTTCTTGATGTGTTTGACTATGAAAATTCTATCTTCTTACCATTCACAGTACTACTTAGAATGGTTAGTGTTTATATGTACAAATTGAATAATGTTATTTTATGTGTTCTAGTTGTTTATGTATAGACCCTTTCATATGAGAAATAAATTGTACTTAAAAAATGATGGGTGGGGCCATCTATATCCCCTCAATCCATTGGTTGGTCTCATGAGACAAAATAAAATTGGCTTTTGGCAGAGGACTTACACTAGTATTTTCAGATGTCTTTACTAAAGCCTTAACAATATGTTTCAGATGTCGGACATTATTAATTACCTCGTTAAGGTATTTTTAATTCATAAACCATGTGATTATTCTACTAGAATAATCTTAATGGTTATGTTTCATTCCCTTATGTTCATTTATATGGTCTTATTTAATTACCATTAGTTCATTAAAATTATTCTCAACTATATATTCAAAATCATGTTTTTAGTGGTTTAATATGCCTAGTTTTTGTTTTTAGGATAACTCCAACTATATTACTTACCCTTAAATAGAATCTGAGCACACCCATTTCTCATGATTTAATTTCCATTATTTGTGAAGATTAATATTATTAATGACTTTCATGGTTAATCTAGGAGTTATATATATTTCCAATGAAATTGTTATTATATATTTTATTTGATGTTGTAATTGTTGAACTTTTATTTGTATCATGTTTTCCAAAACTAGTAATCTATTTATTCTTTATGGATCTGAATTTATTTTAATCATGTCATTGTATTAATATGAGGCATCAACTCTAGAAAACTGGGGTATGTGTCTTTACATCATTTCTCATTTGGTCTCTTATAAGGAATCGAATTGAATTTCCTATTACATTCATCATTTAAATCAGTAATCCTGATTGCATCTAATGACTAAAACAAAAAAAAAATAAAAGTGTTATAAAGATGTAGCATATTGTATAATAAGGTAAACTCATAAAACCATTGATAGGATGTATAAATAATGATGCCTAGTTTCTAATTAATGAAAAATTATGATTATCCTAAGTCACAATGGTCAGAATATATTCAAATATATCAGATTTTTACATGAATACAATGTGATTTAACACACGTATATCATCTAGGTGTTTCCTACTAGGTTTTCTATCATTGGCCAACTCATCAAGAACTATTGATGATTGAGATTAAACCCAATCTTCCCCCTATCAGAGTTTTCACCCCTATTATCATCAAATCCATAACCACGTCCACTATATAGTATTGAAAAGATATGTTTTTTGTAGAAAAACCACACCATCAATACATTAATTTAATTCATAATTTAATTCTATATTTATTATTATCCCCAATGATA
Source organism: Viscum album (assembly GCA_963277665.1). NCBI lineage: Eukaryota > Viridiplantae > Streptophyta > Magnoliopsida > Santalales > Viscaceae > Viscum > Viscum album. Next base: position 781,365,221 of record OY728163.1, on the reverse strand, counting down.
TCAATACTGATCTATAATACGAATCTCAAAAAATAACTGAACCACGCTCTGATACTAAATATGGTGACATGATCAATTCATACATATTTATTACACTATCATATAAGACTATTAAATATATAATATAAAAATACATGACCTATCACCATCCAGGTATAGTATTTCGATACCAGATACATAATGATTTTATTTTATGATTGATATTCATTATCTATGAATTTCACTTCTTCGATAGTACAATTCATTGATGTACACCACTCGATACCTTTCTTCATAACTGCATGAATGCAACCATAAAAAATGGTGAAATCATATGCTCAATAAGGTTAAACCTAGGATATATAAATTAATGATCATAAGTGATGATATAATACTAATAATGGTATGGGACATGGCCATAATTATAACTAGTAATTTTTTTCGAATATCAATATTCATTAATCATTGAATGCATGTTTTTTTCATAAAAAAAGACACAATTCATAAGCATATATAATCATAAATAATCAATCATGATTTATGATAACATATAATAAGCATAATATGGATGGGTTTTTACTATATTTAAGAACCTAAAAGAATTAATTTATTTAAGTTATCTGTTAATACTATCATAGTGAATTTGGATAACTCTCTGTTTCATCATTTCCAAATTCAAGGATCACTACGAGGACTATCTTATAATATATTGTCCATTATAAAACTAGGTTCACTTCACATCCATATCCCTATAATGACATGATATATCTATATTTACCTAATGAATTAAAGGGAAATATAATTCTCGGCACAACTTTCACATAATGAAAGAAATACATAATTGTATCACAATATAATACAACATTCTTCAATTCATCATATCAGTACCCATGTAAAGTAAATTTTATTAAAAAAATCATTATTTGATAATATAATAACCAATGGAAATTAATTGAGTTTCATAAAGGATTCATCATATCATAATTATCCCCTATTAATGACTTTATTTTCATTGAATTAACCAAAAATAAACATCAATATAATTCATACAATTTGATAGGACCATAGGGCGTCGTTAATTCATTATTTTTCTATAAAAACCATTATAAAAACATAACTATTCTACTTATTTAATCAAAATATGTTTAACCACAAGTTCTATATTGATCCACGTATATGAGGAAATTAGATTGATTGGTTTTTAAAAATACATAACATAGATAATTTTAATAAAGAAGTGAGAAAAGCTAGTTATGATTGATTTTGTGAATGAAAAATGAAAAAAAGTAGATTAATTGGTTGGTCCATAAATAGATTTCAATTGCATGCCAGGTTTTTTTTAGTTTTAGGGTTCAGGTGTAATTGAATTTATGAAAATATGATAATTCATGCATGGATGGTCTTTGAATTGATATGAGAAATGGTCACAGAATGGAATAACAAATACCTTTCATCATTCATAATAAAAAATAGAAAATAAAGTCACTCATAACTCCAAATCGGTCCCGAAAACAGGTCTTGATTCATCATCCATTCTCTATCCCAGCTCTTTCATCTAACATAGGGCCCTTACCCTTATCAAATCATCCAACCGTGAAAACCATATTGGTACATATTTAGAAGCCTGATTTGGGTTTGATTACAACATAATAAGACACCCCCAATGGTGTATATAATAATTTCTTGTTAATAAATGTGTCTGTAGTTGAATAAATAGTAATGTAAAATGCATAATTAAACTGTTATCACAATATAAATTATTCATTAATTATCCATATAACACACTGGGTTCTATAGGACATCTGAATGTCAATACCTACTTCGGCTCGTGATGGAGTCAGAACCACATCAAATATTAAATTAATAATTTATTATTAGAAATGGGATTTCATTATGAGTTTCAATTAAATTTATAACATATCAAATTTTAACGATAGTCTAATACAAGTTATTTGTTTCTAGGTCGTCATTCATAGGACCCCATGGAATTTTAAAGCAGTAGTCTATGTCCCATAGTCATTTATCAATAAATTTATCAATATGGTCTTTGGAAGTAGAAGACCATGTCTCACACAATTTTATAAATCAATTCATCAATATGGTATTTGGAAGTAGAACATGTCCCCAACATGTTTATCCATTAATTTACCACTCTATCATTTAGATGTATGAGGCCATGTCCCTCACATTATTATAAATCAATAAAATATTAAATGCATCATATCAATCAAGATTAATCATCATTTTCCTTATTTTCAAATTTAAAAAACAACACATATATTAATTAATTGAAAAATTTATTAATCTAATACAGACAATCCCAAAATCATAAAAACTCTCATTAATTTATTCAACAATTAATAAATCCAATTCATTCTTCACAAAAATCCATTAAATAATTCAACATTTAATTTATCCAATTTCACATTAAATTCAATAATTAAAATATCCCATTATTTAATTCGACAAAAAAATAACTAAATTTCAAAATCCCAATTACCCATTAATTTATTAAAAAATTAATAAATTCAAATACACCTTTCAATTTCCACAATTAACCTAAATCATTAACACCTGGAAATAAAAACAAAATGATTAAATTATCAATTTAGTTTAATATTCATGGAAATTATAATTCTCTAAATTGCGTATATATAATTTTTTTAATACCGTAAAATTATAATTTTGGACACCTACCTTGATTTTATGAGAAATACTCACCAACATAAATTTCAAATTCCATGGGAATGCCCTAAGTCATGTTGAGGAACAATATTAAGTTCCAAAACATAAATAAAAAATAAAATGAGTCTGGATCTAAAAAATCTGAGATCTAGAACAAAAAAACTATATATTTATCCATAAAAATAAATAATAATATCCCACTAAAATTTGTGGGTGAGATGTGATATAATAAGAAAACCACATGGGATATGATCCTCTTATCGGGAGTGGTTCATATCTTCAATCTGAGCATTGAATCGCCAAGTATGGAGGTTAGAATCCTTAAGAATTCATCTTGGAGCCCCAGAAATGAGAAAAATTAATTATAGACGAGATAGATTTAATTATTTGTTAATATGGGGGTTCATGAAATTTTAAATTTAATGTTATGGCTAATTATAACTATGCACACAGTTTTCTAGTCTGTAGAGAACAGTTTGGGAAAACCATGTAGTAAAGGTTCCCTAACTCTCATCATTCCAAATATAAAATATTTCACTTAAAAATAAACCACGATACAACCATAATAAATTATTCCAAATGTGTCAAAAGGTTACCTAAAAAGAGATCAAAATATCTCTATAAATGGTTAGGATCATTAAACCTCCACACATTATAACATCTCAGTCTCATGCTCTAATTCTAAACAACTATAATATTCTGAGCCAAAAAGATCATGACACTAAGACCTCATATCTTATTATCTATCCCTAATTCCTCCTTCAGATGACAATGTATCCACAATACATTAACTATTGGTATGGTCTTCCACATAACACATTCTCTCAATGATCCAAAAAAAGAATCAGATTCTCTTCAATAGATGCATCGATCTCATGGTAAACATTATCCACATCAATAACATGAGATGGGTAAAGGATATACTACTGTATTTTTGACACATGGAGAAAATTATTCATAACACTATATCAGTACTCTAGAGAAAATCTGTATGCCACCTTCCTGGTTCTCACACTTACCTCAAATGGTCCAATGGAACTAGGCACCAATTCTCCATTTCACTATATATTGTGATGACCAATTCTTGGTGACATATAATGGATTACATGATCACCCTCTATAAACTCTATGTTTAATAATATATTATCGACATATAGATTTTTTTACATTCATTTCATGAAATATACATATGAATCCAAAGGTTACCTCATATTATTCCATCTAAATAAATTTCTAATTAATTTTTCAATTGGAAAACTCCTCCATTGGTAGGTGTTTCTCCAAAGACAAAATAATTCTAGGATACATACCTGAAGAATATCCTCAACCACCTATATAGTACACTTTGACACCCCATATATCTATGTGTGGAAATCCATAGTAATAAAATCCTACATACCAAGCTCATTCTATAATATCTTTTTGAAGAGAAAATTAAATAGTGTTTCATGGTATGTAACTATAGTGTGTGGCACTGTAGGCAGACAGTATATTTCATGAACATACAATTATACCAAATGCTCCAATATGAATGTCTCCCAAACTAGTATGAAGTATTATACCTTTTCCAACTGATAAAAAACACCCACATATATTCATTCTGTTGGGGTTTCCTATGGATAAAAACAACATATAAAATGGTAATGTCATCCCTCTTATTTTTCAGATTGGGAACTAGGTGTAGTAGACAACTTAATCATTTATGCTCAGTCTTCTACTATTGACAGGTGTTGAATTATTCAATGAACCCTACTATATAATTTTTAACTCTCATGAACCAAAAATATCGATGATGTTCATGGTAATTTTATATCACATCTAGGTGCACCACTATCATTGAGGCATGAAACTCACAAATAATATCATCTGACATGCTTATAGGAACAATAACTAATTTTATAACATAAATGATCTCCTCTTAATCTATTGTCCAACTGGATGGTGACAACCATATTTTAAGGATTTACATCAATGGAAAACATTTGAAGTTCATTATACCACATATACCTAATCTTTCTCTAGAGTGTTTCCACTACTGAAAGCGATACAATAGTCATATTCTCCTAACACTCTCAAACAGAAAAAATGTATCTAATCTAGTAAAGTCATATTCTTCCCCTCAGCACTAGACTCCAAAACATTATGAGTCTGAGTTTTCCTTCTTAATGCATAATCCAAATTGTTAACTTTCTGAGGAATATTTTATAGATCATAATTCAATTACTTCATATACTGAAGAAATCTCTACTACTAGTGATTCAAGTCTCATTCTGAGATATACATCATGCTCTTGTGTACAGTAGACATTGTAAACTTCTCATACAAGAGAAAAATCCACCAACACAACAAATAATAAAAAATAGCATCTAAATTGAAGTTTTATGTATGGTATATCAATTCACGTGGACTCAACTTCTGAGACCCATATTCCACAACTCCATCTCCATCTCCATGAATCTATATTGGTGTCGTTTTGAAGCAATTATTCAACTCCCAAATGGGTCTTCCACATGGTAACATACAATAAAACATTATCCACTCCTTAAATATACATAAAAATTTTAGTGGAAATTATGAAATGTCTTCATTGAACCTATAATAATTTTTTACTAAGCGCAGAAAACAATTGATATCTGAAACAAACTTTTGATACTTTTATGAAACAAATGCATGGACTTTCTATGGGTCCATAGACACACCTTTATCCATGCTTATGTGACCCAATAATTGTAAATGATAAATCAAAATTTAAAACATAGATAGATTGTCCTATAGAAAATTCTCCCTCAGTATACTAAGGATGATGTTATGATGACATGCTAGATCATCGAGAGTGAGAGTACAAAAATATGTCATCCACATACACTACCAAAAATGATTATGTTATGGGTGGAAGATTATATTCATCAAGGCTATAAGTAATTGGGGTGTGTTTATCAACCCAAAAAGCATTATGAAAAACTCATAAAGGCTATACCTACTTCTGAATGTTGTAATTTTCAAATAAAAATGTCTAACTTTCAAATGATAATACCACGACCTCAATTCTATCTTAGGGAAAGAAAAACCTCCATTAATATACTCAAATAAATCATTGATATGGGGAAGAGGATACCGGCTCTTCACAGTTTTTATAAACAACATTCGGTAATCAACACACAATATTAGAGAAATGTCACCTTTAATTTCAAAAAAACCTGTGAACTCCCAAGTCAAGTTACTCAATATGATAAAACCATTATCCATAAAATCTTATAGTTTATTTTTATGCTCTTGGAACACTATATTTGACATTTTTTATGTTTCAATAAAAACCATATCATCTTCTAGGAATGATCTCAATGGTAAATTCTATATCTCTATCAGGTGATATTAGGGATAAGTCTTAATGAACTCCTAAATCCAATCGAATACTGGTTGGAAAAAAACCATGCTTCAATTCTGCATTATCTATAAGTATACTAGGAACTTGAGTAGTGAGCTCCCCTAGTTTTTGGTGAATTGGACCTTCATGGCCAACCATGATGTCTCACTCTCCATGTTGAATATAGATGTCATCATCAGGTGATGTATGCTTCACTGTGCAATGATAAAACAAATTTGGGATCCGTATGCTACAAACTAGTCCATGCAAAAAATAGGTCAAGTCGTGACATATCATGAATATATAGATCCCAAATGAAATGATACATCTTGAAAATCAAGATAACACCATTTTCACATATAGATGTCTCTTGACCCTACTATCAAAATTTATAAATATAGTTATCACCACAATCATGAACTCCACTACCCGGATAAAAATATACTAATTTTGTAAAAAAAGTAATGAGAGGAATGAGTATCAAATATTTCACTCCAATGTGATGAATATTCAATAATATTATTACAAAATATCGATGGTCTAGCCTCTCTACCAACATGTGTAAGATAAAGAGAATGTAACTATTCTAGCCATATTCCCTATGATGCAATTTAATATCACTGACCTACACCACTCTTGTAATATGTGAAAATTTGTATAAAAGTACATCATCAACTACCTCTACTGCCATGGCCCATAAAAATCCAATTACTATATTGATAAGGTGTAGAAGATCCACTTTTTAAATTATTGCTATGTATGGATTCTAAATAACTTCTCATATGTGGTTGGTTTCTACATAATCATTTTAGATATTAAATCTTTCCACAACCTTGTCACACTACATGGGATAAGGGGCACATTTTTAGAATGTGTCACAATTGTACACAATGTTGACAGATCCCATGATCAGGGAATTGTGTAACTGAACCTTCCACATAACAACTCTTCTTTATATCAACCATGATATAATTCTCATATAATCACATCCATCCCTATAAAAGCATACCTCTTAACTATCCAATAGAAACTAGTTGACTTCCACTAGAATCATCATTCAGGTTCCCCTCAGATATGGGATCCTAGTTCACATAACATGAATTAATGTATTTAACAAGAGGGATTCACATTTATCCAAAAAAAGTTATTACCAATATCCCCACCAAAAGGATGAAAATGAGGTACTACCACTACCCTTAACCATCCTAAATCTAGGTCATGGTTGACAAATTTTAAACTCATTCCCATAAATCAATTCTCTCATTATATACCCATTTTCATCTTTTTCACCATTTATTTCTTTTGATTTCACATTAGGCACCTTTATCCATATAAGTCACACAATAAAATAAATGAAACTCAATTCAACAACTTAACCAAAACCCGCTTTTACATTCATGCCTAAAAATGATACATGTCACAATATAATCATAATTTTGAATAATGATTCCAGAAAACTCCTAACACATGTCATATCACATGATGATCAAATCATAGAAAATATCAAAAACATTGATAACATCACAAAACATTGCATTAGAAAAGATGAAAAAACAACTAACTACCATGAATAAAATAAATAATAGGAATCCCACCGTGGGTACATGGGTTTTACCCTCTACATGGGTTTGCAACTCTAATGTAGGAGCTCATGTAGAATGCCCAACTCTTCCTAGTCTTCTTTATACCTTTCCCTAATAGAAATAAAATAATAACATAATTAGTATTTTTGATCTAATAAACCATTATGACATCTTTTCCAAAGTTCCACAAGTGGTTTCCCCATGTAGGATGGCCACGTGACCTCAGGCGCACCTCCCCATATGCTACAGGCTATAGACTAGAGGGGGGGGGGGGGTATAATGTCGATCATGGGGAGAATATACCATATTTATAAAATTAATACCATATAGGAAGTACGAAAAATAAGAATCAAAATATATAATCAATATAAAACCTAATCCAAGGTCACATGATGAATAAATCTAAGATACAATATCCAAAAATGAAGTAATAGATATCACATTATAAATATGTGTCAAATGTAAAAATGAAAAAACCCAAATTGAGGACACTGAAAACAAAAAAAGGGCCATGAAACTAGTTCTAGTTCTATAATCCATGCTTCATCCTAACATATCTACCTAACATTGGGCCATTTCCCATATCATATCCTCCAAATATGAAATCTATTCACATGCCGATCAGGAAGCCCGAGTAACGGGTGGGTACAAATCACTAGGCCACCACAAATTGAAACTAAAACAATATCCATTATATAATATTATATGTAGTTTTATAATAAATATTGAGAAATTCATAATTAAATAGTTATCACATTATCAATTATTTTTAATTATCTGTATAACCCACCATGTTCCTAATGACACCCGAATCTCAATACCTACTTTGGCATGTTTTAGAGTCTAATCCAAATTTTATATTGAATACATAATTCATTACAAAAAATTGGATTTTACTTCAATTTATAATATGGATAATTGTAACAATAGTATAATTCAAATAGTTTGGGTCTAAGCCATCGTGCTTAGGGCACCACGGGATTTTTAAGATGTAGATTGTGTCCTATAGTCATTTATCAATCAATTTATTATTATAGGATTTGGATGCAACATAACATTCCCCACACATGGTTATAAATCAATTTATTAACATTGAATTTGGATCCAGCATACCATGTACCACACAATTTTAACAATATATTTATCTATATGGGCTTTGGAAGCAACAAACCATGTCCCAAACAAGTTTATTAATCAACTACAATATCACATGTTTCATAAAAATCATGTTTAATAAACAATAGCATTTTTTCACATTTTGAAAACAAAACATATTTTAATTAAATAAAAAATTAGTTAATCTCATTCAATCAACTTCATAATGATAACTATTCCGATTAATTAATTTAACAACTAATTAATCCAATTCCATATTCACAAAAATCCATTAATTAATCCAACAATTAATTTATCCAATTTCACATTCAATTTCATAATATTTATATCACATTAAATAATTAAAAAATTAATTTATTGAATTTTAAATCCAATTTCACAATACATATATCTGATTATTTAATTCATAAATTAATTAATTCAAATACACGATTCAATTTTCTCAATTAAACAAAACAGACAACACATGATAAATAAAATAAAAAAATCAATTGTGAATTAAATTTACCAATAATAGTAATTTATATTATCATAATTACATAGATGTAATTTAATAAATAATAGAGTGATAGCATTTATACCACCTACTTCAATTTGGTGATAAATTATCGCAAAATGAAACTCATATTTCAAGAAGAATAACCATAATCACATTGAGGAACATTATTTGGCAATGAAACCTAGATCCAAAATTAATGGAATTAAGATCAAATAGTCCCATATGAAGATACAATAAGACTAGCTCAAAATCACAAAAATAAGAGGAAAATAAATCTTAAATATATTAGGGGAAATGAGAGATAATATAGAAATTAGACAGGATAAATCCTTTTATAGAGAGTATCCTATCTCTTCTATTCGAGATTCCAATCTCTAAGAACGGAGTTTAGAAGCCTTATAAATTTTATCAAGAGCCTCAAGAAATAAAAATAGTTTAAGGAGGAGAAATGGTTGATTTTATTTTAAGATGAAGGTTTTTAAAATTTTAATTCCATTTTTTGGATATTTTAAACTGTGTGCACAGTTTAGAGGGAAGGGGCACACCATTTTCCAAACAATGCGCCTTAACCATGAACCTATTCAAGTGGTGGTGGGGTGGGGGTGTGGTTTTAATGGTTTCTTATAAAAGGGAATTTTTTTTGACAAACCTTTCACCATCCATGTCCATCCCCTTTCCCCAGTAACACATGTTTTATAGGGTGGGGCACATGTTTTGGTAAACTCTTGCACTAACAATGCACTGTCTCCTCCTCCCAAATATAAACAATTTCATCAAAATAACACACCAAGATTCCTCCAAATAATCACTCAACTATAGTCAAAGTAGTATGTAAAAATTAGCTTGATACATCTCCAATAATGGTTGGGATCTTACACAACTCTCACTAAGTCATCAGTAAAATGGATCATCCTCAAAAGTGTAATGTTCTCCCCATTTTCATAAAATAGATCATGAGTATTTCTAATGGATATCTGATCATATAGTGCTCTGAAATATATATATCTATACCATTTGCCTCCCAAAGTACAAGTAGAAGTTACGAGTTAACAACCATTTATTATAGGTTTATTGTACAATACTCATCTTTTATGGAATAAATATAACAATTTCAACTTATCTAATACCTCACTAATAAATGAGATTGATATCTCATGTTGTGAAAATATACTAGCATATTATCATTCAAGAGATAATAGACTATCTCAATGTAATAATCTTGGGGGATAAATATCTATCTCTTATTCTCATTGTAAAAATAATTCTTTTAAATTATGTACATTTGAGTATTTTAGTCAATATAGGTGATAAATCACTCACCCATAGAGTTGTTTTGAAATATTATTAGGTCGATGACCACTAATTCCATATCTAGATCACGGGTTACATAGTTCTACTAATAAGGTCTTAACTAAAAGGAACCACAAGTAATCTCCTCCATCATATAAATTATAAAATATATATTCATATTTCATTAGGGTTAACAAAGAATCACATACACAACACCCTCCTCTAGAAGTATCAATATTTGGATCCTCTTCGACATCTATTGTATCTTCTAAATACATGTTGAAAACTCTCTACCCATAAATATGACTTAAAATTTAAATTCAATTAATGAAATGGTGTTGAAATCCTTGATAAATATGTAATGAATCTTCAATAGTATCCAACCATGCCAAGGGTAGTCCAAAACTTATTTTTTACTCTTGGTGGGAACCCCAGCTTGCATTGAGTCATCTATTTCTGATTTCACCACAACATCCTCTTCAATGATGACATGTACCATGAATTGGACCTCTTCAATTACCCTAACACTCCTATATAAGTACCCTTTAATAATGTTGTTACTTATCAGCATTAAAAATACATTGATAAATGCCATATTTATTAGCACTACCAAAAGTGTTGTTAAATTTAACCTTTTATCAGTTCTTTTATCACACTAATATAGGGAACCTTTATTACTGATTTATTTTTTACACTAATAAATGGTAACCTTTATCAAATCTTTTTTAGCACTAATAAAGTGTTCCCTTTATTAATTTTTTATTTTTAGAGATGATAAATAGTTATTTCATCAGATATTTTTTATCATTGATAATGATCTGAATAAATAAAATTAACTTTTTAAATAGAATAAAAATAATTAGTTTGTTAAAAAAATATTACATGTTTTATTAAAAATATTATTGTAAATAAATGTGAATAAATTGATTATACATTATTAAATATTAAACATTTTATTAATTAGATAATTATGATAATTAATGTAATTAAATTTTATATATTATTTTTATAGATATATATTAATGTATATAATTTTGAATTATATATTACAAAATATGTATGCACTTTACATTAAATACTCATATATTTATTGAATAATGGTTTATAATTAAAAATTAATATGAATTAAAAATATTGACTAATTGAATAGTACTCGATATAAAATTGAGTGTTTTTTGATTTTTCAATTTAACAATGATCAAATTTTTGTAATATATTGATTTTACATATACATAATTTATGTATTTTTATATACAATGAACATACACGAAACTTATCCATTTTTTCAGTATTGTTAAACATTATTTATTCTACATTTATTATGTTTTACACATTTTAAAAATATATGCATGTAATTAAAATTAGATATTCATTAATAATGTTAAAAATATATTTGTAAAAAATATTTATGAAAAAATATATTTATAAATGTACATTTACTATATTTAAAAAAGTATATATTTATAACTATCAATAAAAAACAATTTTTAAAAAATAATATATATACATTTCAATAAATAAATAAATAAATATATTTAAATAATTATTAAATGTATAATAAATTTACTAAAATAATGAATAATTTAAATATTTTCATATCTATATATATTTATTAAATATATATATGTATAATTATATAAATATATATAAATATATGAATATTATTTGTGAAAAAAATTATATAATTATAGGTAAATAAATTTTCAATTATAAAAATATATATTTAAAAAGTAATATATTTATTCTCTATATGTATATTTATAAATTATATATAAATATTTTACTTTTCTTATAATTATAATTATAAATCATTTAACGATTCTTATGTAATAAGAAATGATAAAAGAATCCTTATCAGTATTTTTCATACTGATAAAGATGATAATTTATCATCACAATATGATTACCACGGATAAAGAGTTATTTTATCATCACATAAGTAATAAGAACTGATAAAATGACTCTTTATTAACTCTTTTTGTAAGTGTTGATTAACCTGTCCTGGTCTAATTAAAAAACCAGAACCATTTGCAATTCTGTCGTAATATCAGAAGCTTTATATGGAAGCCACCCACTTCTAGAACTACTCCTTGGTGAATCAAATATCTAATCACAACACTCGATAGACTCCAATTGTTCAAACATCTTTCCCAACTTGTGGTGTTTGATTATAGTTAGGGTTTTCAGAGAGGGTCTCATTTTTTCTTCAACCCAGCGAGGCTGGACTTCTACTTTTATTTGTTTATTTTTTGTCTTCGTTTTTGATTTCTTTGTTGATGATATTCTTATTTCTGGTATAGTCGTTGTATACTAGTGAGGTAGGCCTTCAGAGTTTCTCAATTTCGAATTCTAATTAAACTCCTAATCGCTCATAGGGAGTTTATTTTTTCTAGACCCAATGGCGACACACTGAGTCACTTGGAGATTATTTAGTTGTTTTATTTTTCTTACATTTACCACATTGATCTCCAAATGTTATTATACATATTTTTCATTCCTTATTTAATCAATATATTCCAGACATGAGATATTTTAGAAATTGAAAGTGGTTCTTCTTTGTGTGAGGGAGTAACGGGTAGGTTAAGGGATTTCTTTTATATTATACTACTTCATATCATATTTTTCTACTAATCTGGGTTTGTGTGGTAATCCATTGTATCAATGAATAATGTAAATTTTTATTTAATTTTCAATAGTTTTCAATATAGGAAATTAATATTCCTTTTTAAAATCTATAAAACACTCCCCTCACTTACATGGATGGGGAAATAAAAATCCCATGAATTCCAAGACTCGCATGTAAACTAAGGAAAATTCCAACTCACTGACCATCAACATTTGAAATTTTATCATTGTTAATTTATAAAATTATTATAATCCTTTATCTCTTGAACATCTAAATATTATTTCATCCACATTGATAAAAACTTTCAAATTATCCCTAAAATTATTTTTTATGTAATGATTATGATCAATTGCTAAATTTTTAAATTAACGTCTCTTTAATAATTCGTCTAACCTTCAATACCCAACTCTTACCTATTGTATCAATTAATACATATCCTTTTAAAATATAAAAACATTATTCTCATACTAAATAATGCGAAAAATATCTATTTATATTATTTAATGCCTATTAATTTCATCCATTAGTAAATGCTAATTTTACATCTAATTGGAGTACCACGAATTTCCTTGGGATAGGTCAGTGTGGTGATATGAAATCCCAAGAGTCTTGAGATATTTCTCAAATATTCATATCCCATTAATTTTAAATGTAATAATTCCTTAGGTTTCTAAATCACTTTTTCCAATACATGTATATATCATCTAGTTGATTTAATGAGTGTTTATTATTCTTTTTTTATCATATTTGAGTTTCTTATTACTTCTTAACTACCTATATTTTGTTTTTACCTGTTTATATGATTTAAGGAATATTTTATGTGGAGTAATTGTTTTCTTAATTTAAATGACCCATATTCTTCAGCATTCTGAAATTCTTTAAAACGATCAAATGTTGATTATCCCTTTTTAGAATTGTCTATAACTTTCATATTTGATAATTAATATCTTATGTGTATTTAATTTTATTTAGTATAAAGTTATTCTTTTATGTAACAAATAGGATGGATATGAATAAAAAATGGATGCACACAAATTGTTTGAAAAGGATTACGAAGATGGAGTTAAAGGGTTCATTAATTTTGATGTATATTTGGCTCCAATGATCAATGGATCGAAATCAAGGATTGGTTGTTCATCACTCACAATGATAATAAAAACTAAATATTCTCTATGAACTTAACTTGTATTATATAACTACCACGTATCATTTAAATTAACCTAAACATGACACCCAACATCCTCAGGATTCCCTCATACCACACACACTCACTACCATCTGTATCATATGCCCATCCAACATTCACTTTTCCTTCTCTTACAGAACCCATTCAATATTTTCATGAAAATTAATACATCATTCATTATTAGAAATATTAAATGGGTTCACAATGATATGGGAAACTGAATGCTTAATTATGATATGATATATTTTTTGGTGAGTGTGTGTGGGATGAAAGTATCATGGAGACACCAGGTAGGAAGTTCCATTCATATTCTATGTTATGTTGTAGTTATCCAAAAATACTAATGTGCATATAGAATCCTTAGTTTAATTGTAAACATTGTGAGTGATGAACAACAAATCCTTTTTTGGCTCCATTAATCAATGGATCCAAATATACATCAACTTCCATAATTTTATCATAGTTTCCTCATATCCATATAGTATTCTAAACTGTAATGAATGGTACGGTGAATCATTAGCTTCATTATTATCTAATAACTAGATCTAACTAACCCTTTTGGAAGATGTGAATGTAATGTTAAGATATAATTTATATATTTTATTGAAAAATTATATAATGAAACATTGATTTATTTTTTATTATTTCTTGAAGAGTTCGATTATTTTACAAAATTTCTGTCCCTATGTGACGCCTTAGCAGGAAGAGAAACAATGTTATCCCTTCCCAATAATAGAGGTAATCTTTTCGTTTTCATAGAAAAGTAATTGTACATAGTATTAATTTATTATATCATATATATGTTTAAATTATTTCATTTTATTATTAGTCACATAATAATTTTTCCCTCACATAGGGGGGTTATTTTGTTTGATTTAGGGGTGTGTGTCTATCTTCCATTCCATTCTGCACCAAAAAATTAACAGACTTCTTCTCCCTCAAAACAATTTCGCCCCCTATAGTTTTGAATTTATCATAGTCCTTCGTATTATATCCATTCACTTTGTGGGAGGTGAAATTTCGTTTCCTATTCTAATCTATACAATTAATCTTGATGTTTTCATAGTAAATTATTTTTCTATAGAATAAACATGGTGTTCCCTATTAATGTTTAATTTTTTACTTTTAGTGTTACAGACATAATAATAAATTTATTATACATTTGAATTATTTTATTCAGGTTGGGGTGCTTTGTCCATCATTCCTAGATTTATGCACTAAAACATTGATTGACTTATACACCCTTAATGCTTTTTTACCCCTACAGTGTTGTATTTATCACTTTACTTCCTGTTTTATCCACTACAATTGTAGGAGGAGAAATTTTGTTACCTCTGCAAAATTATATAAATAATCATGATGTTTTAATACTAATATCATTATAAATATAATTAATGTATTGTTTTGTATTAATGTTTAATTTATTTATTTTAGTATTACCCACATAATAATATTTATCTTATATTGATGGATTATTTTGTTTAAGTTGGGGTGCTTTGAATATATTTCATTCAGTTATACACAAAAAAAATCATAGAAATCTTCTCCCTCAAAATATTTCACCCCTATAATGTTGAAATTTATTATGTTCCCTCCACTTCTCAATCAAAGATGTAATATTGATATTTGAATAGTAAAATCATTATCCATAGAATTAATGTATTATTTAATATTTATGATTATTTTATTTCCTTTGATTATTACTAATATTAATAGTTTTCTAACATAGATGAATTCTTTTTTTTGAGTTGATATGTTTTTTTGAAGCTCCACATGTAGTATTTCCAGTTAGATAAATAAAGCCAATGGAAATCGTGGTAACATTGATAGTTATGACTATTTTTAGACTTTGGGATGTATAGAAATTAGATGCACCACACTCCTACACATTATGTGAAAAGTATGACACAGATTACTTCTATCTATTATAAATTAACATTAACATTAGAAAAAGAAGAAAACGTATTATATTTTTCCATTCTAAGTTTAAAATTGAAATTTGACATTAAAAATTTTCACTCACAGAAAACTAAGGAAACATTCCCATAATTTTGTGATAATTTGGGGATTCCATAAAAAATAATTTATGACGTGTAGGAATCAGTCTCATATTAAACTGATACATGATGTGATCCATATGAGTCGATGTGTGTCTTTCAGATTTAAAATGACATTTAAGTAAAGAAATCAATTTTCATACTCAAAACTAGTAAAATGCATTCATATTTTTTGTGCTTTTCGAAACAATCAATATGTGATTTAAAATGGTAGGAATCAACTACACCTAAATCCATTGCACGATGTGACCATTATGAATTTAAGTGTGTCTTTATTTTAAATTTACATCAATTTTAGTTAAAACCCAACTGAACTACTAAAAAACAAAGAAACACAGTCATATTGTTTAAATACTTAATGAAAATGATCCATATGTTTTTTGAGATGTGAATGAATCAGATGCACTAGAATTCAATGCACAATGTGACTGATATGACTCCAAGAGTGGGGTTTTATATATAATTGAAATAAATTTAAGTGAAAAGGCCAACTAAACATCTCATAAATGATAAAATTCATTCAAATTGTTTAAATACATTAGGAAAATGATCTATAAGTCATTTATATGTGTATATATTATATTCACCTCAACTTGATAAATAATGTGATCCTTATGATTCAAAGTGGATGTTTCAATTTGAAAATAAAAATTAAAAAATACATTTTGTATAATCAAAACCAATAAAACACATTTAAACTGTTATAAAAATTTGAAAAAACGAACCATATGTCATTTAGGAATTCTGCTAATTATTCCCACCTCAATTTGATGCATGTTGTAACCAGTATGACTGAAAGTGTGTCTTTTAATTTAAATTTTCATCTATTTTATTAAAATGGATAATTGTATTTATAAAAACTAAAAAAACACATTTTGATTTGTTTTTTATATTTTACAACAATGATCTATAATAAATTTGTGATGTAGAGGAATTAGACACACTTCAATATGATACATGAAGTTCTAGGTATGAATCAAGGTGGCCGTTATCAGTTTAATGATGACAAATTAGTTGAAAATGGTTCTATCACTAAAAACAAATCAAATTCACTCGGATATTCTTTATAATTAAGAATAATGATTCATAAGTCATTTATGATGTGAAATAATCTCTTTCACATCAAATAGATACATGATGTGATATGAATGAGTCAAAAGTGTGAGTATTTAGTTTAAAATGACATTTTACTAAAAATAAAATTGACCTACTCAAAACTAATAAAAGACATTCATATTGTTTTTATACATTACAAAAAAACTTCACAAGTCATCTGAGACATGTTGGAATCATCTTCACCATAATATGATGCACTATGTGAACCATATGGATCCAATTGCATCTCTTCATTTAAAATTTGCACCAATTTTAGTAATATTAATATTTTCTATAAATTTATTTATATTATTACTCACATAAGAATAATTAATTTTACATGTGCGTAATTTTTTTAGATCAGGGGTGGATTTTTTGGAAATATCCTGAGTCGGTCCGGGATTAAAATATAAAGGAACATTGATGTTTTTGAATGTATGTAATAATTTGTATTTAGGTTATTGTATAAATCAATGTTTGAAATGTCTATAGTATATATATTTTTTTGGTTTTTGGGTTTTAAATTTCATTTCATTTAAATATTTCACTTAGTCATTTTTTAGATGATATATAGTAGCTTTTTTGTGTTGTTTTGTGCTATTATAGCGCACTGAAGATTGGAAATTTATCAGCTATATTAAAAGCATTAATAAAGGAAAATTTTATTAGTGCCCATAAAAGCACTGATAATGGAACTTTATTATGGTTTCCATAAGTTTTGATATACGATGCTTTATCAGTTCTTTTTCCAACATTTATAAAGGACCCCATTATCATCACTGATAAAAGGCCATGGCTTTTAACCTCATTAATGTAGTAAACACTTTTCTAGAATTGATAACAGCCATTTCTAACTATAGTAAATGTTGGGTTTTTAGTAGTTTAAAGATTGTTCTCATTGAGTGTGCCCAAGATCATCCTCAAATATTTTGTGTGATTATCCTTTTACATTGAGCACATAAAGATGTTTTTAATGATGTAAACCATGTTGGAGACCAATAAGGGCTGCAAGATCAGTTTTATATATCCCATAAAGAAATGTGTGGAACTGGATATGAAGGAATGAATCAATATATACAATTAGTTACATTAGAAACATCAAAACAACATATTATAAATATCATCATATCGAAGGCAGAGATGATGATAATATGAGATAAGGTCGATCTTTGAGAACCACCTCTCCCATTTCAATTGGTAGAATACCATATTGTTTCATTGATTTTTTTAACATCCACCAAATGTATGAGATTTTAATCCAAAAATAAACTCATGCTATTTTAAACATTTTGGGAAAACAAAATTATGGCTTCCCTGAGAGACACAATGATTCAGGAAAGTACACATATCTACAAAAAAATTAAATTCCTTCTTATTTGTCAAATATCTGAAGGATACATCTGATATAATTGCACAAATATCATATTATATCCTAGGAAGATTTCTATGAAGAATTTGATCTATTGGTTGGGAGTTAAGCTCTACAGTTCCACAAGGATGTCATTCTAAGACTCCACCACATCTTTATAAAGCTAAAATCTCATTAAAATCACTAATGATATCCACTAAATAGTAACTAGAGATTGTTAGTACTAGGAATCAAGTACAACTATGCATACACTAGATTCTGATAACACGAAGTGACAATTTAATGAAGGTATAGTTTAAAGTCTATACCGTATTTAATGTAAATAATTTCATTTGATGAAAAAATAAATAAATTTCACAGAATATAGTAACCATTAGAAGACAATCATAAATAAATGATAATCATGCATGAACTTGGTATATCATAAATACATGATGGTATTAAAAGTAAATGGAAAGAAAAGAAATAAATGTGTATGAATAAAATGATTATTGGATATATCAAATAGCATCATGATAACTTTCTCCATTCTTTTCTCAAGTTCTACTTCGTATGTAATAAGTATAAATATAAGAAAGCAATATCCTGGAACCTGATATTGCAATCATGAAGTCTGTTGGGGTACTCGAGTGTAATGATGGCCTGAATAGGGTCTGAGATATACTCAGTATGCCACTACCATTGGTTTCTAATTTTATCTTTTATATGTATATAAAATGATAAGTCTCCATGTATATCAAGAAAGTTCTAAATAAATCAGTTTAAATGGGTATAAATTATTTTTTATAAGGACAACCAACCTATTATACCTATTTTATCTTATTTAAGTATATATAGGAAAAATAAAACATATATGTATAAGAGTATATTTAAGCATTCATTGACATAGAAATAATTTCACAATTGAGGATTCAAATAAAAAACATATTAGTAATGGTGGTAATAATAATGTACTATAATGAACTATGGCTATAAACACTTGTGTCCCAAAGAGGGTCTCTCTAAACCCAGGGAGAACCACTATTTAATCAGAAAAATGTGATCTATTACCATTAGAACTCAATGGAACAAGGAAACAATCCAATTTGACAAATATTGACAACTTCAATGAAGATATAACTCTAGTTATGTGTAATAATATCATCCATGATAAAATTCATACATCCTAAGATCCAATCTGGGGTGTCCTTTGTTGCGGAACCCATGAATTTCAAATTTATTTACATAATGTTGTTAATTTATAAGCCCAAATATAGCATTTCAAAATGTAGATAACCAGGTATCTATTATATTCTTCCATTTCTCTATGATCCCATAACATGAATTATGTAAAGAGGAATCCCAATTATAACTCAATGTATGAGAATCAACTAGAGTATGAGCCTATCCATCATATTTTGTAGAAATGAACCCCATAAATTACCTAATATGTAGTATAATCCAGGTGCCATATAATCACATACTTGGAAAAACGTAAAAATAAAACCTATTTATATATTAATGTGTAATGATATCATCTATCATGTGAGCCTGTCCAATGAATTTTGTAAGAAAAAACATAATTATCATTGAAGGAACACGTAAATAATTTAGATATTTAATTATATGTAATAGATATGGCCATGTATAGATGAATTACATTCAATATTTCAATTATGAAAAATTAAGAGGCTATGAAATTAATCATGACATACCATAATTATAGTATACACTTTTAGTTCATTTCATTTTTTAATAACAAGAGGTGAATAGAAATCCACATTAATCCATGATCACATAATCCATGAATATGTCCATTTAATTTAATAACAATATAAGGTCTATTTATTAATCTAATTCTATAGGAAATATTTTAGTAATAAATTTAAATAATTTTAATTAACAATCATAGTTAGTTTAGAAATGACATGAAATAATAATATTACCGAGGGCTATGTGGTTTGTGTGATAAATTATATTTAGTTAAGGGATTTATGAATTTTACAAAAAAATTATGAACACAACCATGGTGTAGTTTAATCATTATAAAAAATGGTACAATGAGTATATAATCGAATGAAGAATAATATGTCTCTTAGTTTTAGGGATTCAACCTCCATCCACGTAAAGGGTCAAAGGGACAACAATGTTGTGGTCTAAATAATTCAATTTAAATTATTTAATGTTTTCAAAAAAACACATATAAGGTACATCGTGCTACACAAAAACATTAATTTATCAATGATAAAAAGATAGTGGATATAAATGTAGACCACCTGCATCAAGGATAAGTTGATTCAATTTTCTAATATCAAACATTTAATTTACATGGAATGGAATAAATCATGAGATTTTTCAAATTCCAGGATAATTGAAAAATGAAGATCATATATATTTAGCATTCTATACAGATAGATAAATGATGAAATGAGGCATGATATGCCTTATAAATAATTATTTGTATCCATAAAATCTAATAATCTTTTATTCAGACAAGGAATGTGGGAGATACCCCAATGGGAGATGGTGGATGATCTAGGCATGAGGGGTCTGCTCGTCTTGAAATGGGGGGAAATATGGTGAAAACCATTAACGATTTGGAATAATGATTGTTAAATTTTCCCATAATAATTAGTCTCATAGTTATGATACATGGTTTAAAAGAAATTTACCATCCCTTTGGAAGCACTATCCCAAATAAACCTAACCTTTTATAGTAATTCTCGTGGTTTTCATAGATATACCTGGGTTTTATTGAGTTATTGTCTGTAGAAATACACATCTCTCACAACTAGACCATTTTTTGACGAACCGTTCATATCCCATGTGGTTATCCCATGTATTTTTATATATACCCAACACATGATCAGGAATATCATTCAACGTGGTTAAATAATACAATTCAACACCCACACCTCATCTTGAAAATGTACCACGATTTCTTCTAAAGGCCACAAAATTCCAAATAACCATTTCCCGATATAAAAAAGCATTCATGGGTGTTATACACATTTTCACCAACCATGAACCATTATATTCTTCTATAATATTATTTTATTTGGGTTCCGGAACACTCAATATTAATCTAAACACCCAAGAAACCTACAATTCCATTAAAACCTTCTAATAAAATATTAAGTGTTCCAAAACTCAGATTTATATTTATAGGCTTATTTAACGATGTGGATCATTCCCAAATTGAAAAGGTAACATTATTTCTATAATTTCAATGTTCCAGAACATGGGGCATTAAAACCTACACATCATAGAACTTATCATCCTAGAGAATCCATGGGGATGAATGGAACAACACCCAAAATTATCAGGTTGTATCCTCACATTCAAATGTTTTCACTAAGTTTCCAAACACACAATAGACCTTCATGGGATAAATTATGAATATGATACATGATCTGTTAAACTTGATCCCATTCATGTATTCAGATCTAAAACATTGAGAGAGAACATAACCGATATCGTCTCTCCCGAGACATGCTCACATACTTTTTTATTAAATCATTAGGCCTATGGATCTCCCAAACATATGATATCGTATAAAATGTCCAATTACTAGTCACATTACTATATATATTATATTTTCCTAGAAAAAAAAATATATAATTCCAGTAACATAATTGAAACATTAATCATTTTAAAATGGAAGAAACTAACTTTAGATCCAAATCTAATAGAAAAGGTTGAATCCCAATCAACCAAGATGAATCTAGTTGCACTATCATTTCTTTGAAAATGCGTGATTATACATTTAAGGTACTCATATCTCATCTAAATGGTGTGCTGGATGTAGTTATCTCAAAACCCACATCCCACTAATTCAATGGTTTTATATTTACTCTCTTCGACTAAAACAATTATTAAGATTCTTAGGTCCTACATCCAATACGTTAGAAAAGAAGATATTGGATGCACTATATCTAGGAATATAGATATCATTATGAGAACGATCAATGAATCATATTCCCAGCATCAGGTGATGTGTATTGGATGAATCATATCCCAATCATAAACTATGTTATTTTATAACCCCGTCAATGATATTATCCTTCACAAATATACATGTATTTTCATTAGTTACTCGGATCATAATGGGAACATCGAGATTTCAAGAAAATAATGAAATAATCCCACACACTAAATTTATTAATGATTCCATCAATACACATTAACCATCATGAAATGGAATGATACATCCAAAATGACTGTCACATGAATGGTCACAATGTAGCAAAACTATTTTCTCTAGAGGGTCGCCCCCTTTTATTGACATATCACTCCCCACCATTGAAGCATGTATGTATTAACAAAAAAAAAAATATAAACTACCTACCAAGCCCATAAAATTTCCTCACCAGAAATAGCTACATGCATGGATAGGATCCCACTAAGATTTAGTGTTAACATATCTCCCAACAATCCCTCGTTCCCACATATTGATAACATTTTCCATGGACAAAGGGAAAATTTAACTGCAACATGGTTCATAACCATATAATTTCTAAGGGGTTAGAAAAATATAATTTGATAATTTATAACTAATCCTCATGTTCAACATCCACAGAGTCATTTCATCAAACCATAATTGGAATTTAAAATTTAGTAATGTCATATATTTGGTGTTCTCTCAGTGTAGTGAATGAAATGTAAAGATAATGGGAATTGTCACCACATAACTAGGAGAACACTGAGATTTTATCTATAGGAATTTACATTTTCCTCTAACATTTTCTCAAATCAACTAGTCCACACCTACATTTTTCAATGCTAGAAGCAAATATCTCAATCATAAATGCCTGAGTCCATTCTAGTTTATCCCTAATTATTGGAATTTCCTTTGAATGTACCATAATCTATCTATCTTCATTCATACAAGAATCGTATTAAAAGAAATTAAACCTTTACCCTTATTAATCCTCTCATTGATTATGAATTATAATCTAGTATTATAATCAATATGTATGATATAAACATACCATTTTCAACTGGTTTACAGTCTCATTCAACTATGTTCATAAAACTGAACCGCGATTATGAGGTTTGTTAGTCAACAATTTAAAACTGACCATAAACCATGATACTTAATTTTACATTTTGAAATGAGTTCCTTTTAATATAATCTTTGAAATTGGGATGTGTACATGTTCCATAACTCACCAAATGACTTGAAACCAATGAAAATATTTCTGAAAATAATGGGTAAACAATGAAAGAACTAGTCAATGGGTACATGATCCTAAATAGTCCTGCCCAAAAAAGACATGTTTTTATAATCAATAACCTTTTGTGATTTCCCCATGGAAATTAATCACTACCATTCATGAGTTATAAAATTCAAGCACCTACTTTGCATCAGTCTAGAAAAAAAAATTTAAATGAAATTATACTGTTAAAAACAAACATAGACCAACAAAAAACTCTTTTACAGTTCATCCATAATAGAACGAAATCATTATCCTAATATGGTATGGCTTAATTTATGGGTATCTAGGTCACCCACCTAATTATATGGTCATTAACATTAGAACGACATCCCAATTATGGGAATTTATTATATAGATTCTCATTCATCTTGGAAAATATATTAAGAGAGTTTCAACTCAATAAGGGAAATAATAATTGAACTGTAGGGGTCATAATCAATCATATTATGCATAATGACTTCACATTCCCAACATATGGATACCACAAACTAAAGAATCTCTCGGTAACTGAAAATGGGTGTTCCCATTGAAATATTATGACTCTAAGATAAATTATAAATTGTTTGAATCTCAATGGAATATGAATACCATAATACCCATTTATGGTTTAACTTACAAGAAATCCACCCATCTACCTGGTGTGTTCATTCAAAATCTTTTGTCCTACTGAGTAAAAACATCACCTAAACAACACCACTCATCAATAAAATGTATGGAAATAATTTATTAATTCATTATGTTTATACCGTGCTACCATAACCGGGCTAGATCTATATATACACATGTTAAAAAACCTATTGAATGGCCATCCTAGAAAATATCACTAGACCATATTACCTAACCTCCATATACAACATATACTAGGTAGAATACAACATATTTCCATGCAAATATTAAAGATCCCATTCATGTAAACTCTAATAGAATCATTCAAAATTGATCTATGTATGGGGGTCATAAAAGAGATCCTATAAAATATTTAATTTTATAAAATTTAAACTATTCCAGTTCATTTAAATATATAAAATGATTCATATAAAATGATATATTATACCAATTTATGGAACAACATTACAATTCACTTCATTTAGTAGACACAATGCATCATTTTGAAAATATCTCTTAATTTCCCTTTTAACCATTTATATTATTTATGGGTTTTCAAAACTATCTTGGACAATGAAAATTTCAAATTAAAATATATATAGGAAACTAATCATTCATTTTTAAGGGTCATTTTATATAACTGATGCCTCAATATAATAAATTCTAATTTAATATAACATTTAATATAATAATTAAGGTAACATGTCATGTAACATACCACATATGTTCATATATAACTATATATAATTACATTTAGAAACACTAAATGACCATCCCATTCACATAAGCATACCACATGTTATTTATGTACTATGAAAATCCTAAAGTAATCGATACTTATAACGGTCCCATAATTTCAATCTCGTAACGATTATATGGGACATCATTTAAAAATTATGGACTCAACGCTAAACAATTTACAATTGGAATCCAATTTATTTGCAAACTGCAGTAGTTTATATTACAGAAATATAAAAAAATCCTTAATATGTTGATCTCATAATAAATATTCCAAGAGATACCTAATTAGGACGAGTCAACAAAAATATAAGATCTCAACCTTTTCTAGAGTCATCTCGGGAGCATTATTAGGTAATTTTTGAGGCTTTTATGAACCATAAACTTTGAGTAGTGTCTTGGGGTGAGTTTGGGTTAACTTTTAATGAAATATAATGTATAATAGGCTGTTTTCAATTTGAGCACAGTTTGAAAAACCATGCAACCAAACCGTGACAAGCGTGCGAAACTGTACCGAGAGGTCCACACAGTTTGCACATTATTGGACAAAATGTGTGACCAAACTGTTCCATCCGTGAAAAAATGGATAGAGGGGTCCACACAGTTGGAGAATGTTTTTCCCTAACCATGCGTCTCTGACCAAGAAACCATGCACATTTGATTTTAATTCTGAAAATCCTTTTTAAAACTACTTGAATCCCTAAGACATCCATATTTTCGACATTGGCTTGGGAATGATGAATTATAACTATTTCCAAAGCCTCTTTGAGAGATTCCAAGGCAATATGAACAATTTTCTTCGATATTGAAATCCCAGATTATAGATTTACACTCCTTCCAAAAATCGGATTTCATTCTGATGCTTCTTCCATTCATTATATTATATTTTCTAGGTCCTTTAATGGAAGATCTCCACAGTTTCCTTGGATCTAAAACTAAATTTTATGATATAGATCTAGGATTGTAGATCTAGATCTAGATTTTCAGGATCCTGATGTCTTTGATTCTTATTTTTGTTATAGTGATCTTGATCTGGAGCTTGATTGACAACATCTTGATGCTCAGATATTAGCAATTTCCATTAGGCTAACATCCATCAATAACTAAGGTATGTGGTCTAAATCAAACTCAAATAGTCATGTTTTATTATAAGTGAATGTGGTTTTATGATATTCTAGATACATTTGATGAATTATTTCATAAATTTGAGTATTTAGGACTGTGAAATTTAATTGAGTTTCCTTGTTGATTTAATTGATAATTAAAATTTGAAAAAAAAACCATGGGGGTTTCCCAAATAGATCTTCTTAATATTTGATATTGGTAGAGATATTTTAATTGAGATATTGAATTTTAGTGATAATATAATTAATTGGGGTAAATTAATTATTGAATTACGGTTGGCTATGATAGATAATTAAATGTGAGAATTAATTATGTGACATTATATTGACCAGATATAATTAATTGAGAGAATTAATTATTTATCATGATGGGATCAAAGATAATTAATTGTGAGAATTAAATATGACATGTTAAACTTTGATATGGATAATTAATTATGAATAATTAATTATGGAATTAGAATAGTATTAATTGATTAATTAATTGATGAAATAATTAATGAGAATGTGTTTAGTTAAATATTGAGTTAACTAAGGACCTTTAAAATTTTTAACTAATTGAAGTACTAGTAAGGGAATAGTTTGGAGAATTCTTATGACATAAAGAATCATTAAATGGATGATATTTGATGCTTCTAGGCATGGAAGCCTAGACTGATTATGAGTTGGGACATGGACATGGACTTCCTACCCAATATTTATCGAAGCTTTAGATTATAGGGTGTCAGGTATGAAGACCTACAATGATTGATAAAACAAGTGCTAGGCATGAAAACCTCCTCTCTACGAGATTTGGGGTGCTAGGTATGATGACCTACACCCAATGAATTATAATAATGAATGATGTTTCAACTGATATTTGGGGTGCTAGGCATGAATACTTACACCAAATGAATGATAATAATGAATAAGGATTCAAATGGGAAACATGAATTGAATTATCCTTATGTGATGATTAATGATTAAATGACAATGTGATAACTATTTAAATTATAAATTATATTTATGGCTTCATAAATGTGAATTCACTATATCTTGACTGGACACATTTCAGACACCATTGGTGCTGGCCTACTCAGTTGTACTCACACCCTATTCTGGACACCTGATTGACACCTGAGCAGACATTGTTGTTGCAGGATGGGATAAGGGAAAGGCCCTGGGATAAGTTTTTGTTTGGTATTGGAGCATATGTGAGGGAACCATATGCAGTTCAGGACCCATTTTGGACTCATTGTGTCTTTAATTTGAGTTTCATTGTGGAAAAATGGATCTTTCATTGTCAAATAATGCTTTAGATTTCAGTTTAGTATTGTATTTTCTTGTTATGACTATCATATGTCATGGTAATGTTCTGGTTATTTATATGATTCTGTTCTTGATGATTTTTATTTTTCTATGCTTGTGTTTTAGACTTATAACAGGGTGTATATTCATCCCATGATAGAACTACCAGATCCTTGCTGCTAGTCAACACCCACTTGTGTATGGGTAGGTGCACTTGAGGGCATGTGGCCAACCTGCTTGGGGCACCATTCAGTGGCTCTCGGGTCGGGACATCACAAAGTTGTATCAAATGAGTTTTCATTTCTTCCTTCTTCTATTGTCTTACTATTTTGGGAAAGGTAGATAGGAGAATATAATTAGTCACGTCTTGGTAATGATCTCGTTCATGGGAGTTTCAAACCCATGTATGGGGTAAAATCAATGTACTCAGGGTGGAATTGTTGTGATTGTTTTTTTGTTACAGTTGAATTTTATTTCACCATGGATGATGCCCCAACGGAGTGATGTAGAATTTGTTTTGAAAATTGTTGAATTTTTATTCGTCGCCCAAGGATCCATGAAACATGAGTTTTCATTCATCATTCTAGGCAGTCAGGGTTGTTGTGACATGCATCATTCTAGGAACTCATGGGGAAAATGGTTATGGGTAAGTTGTTAAACATGAAATTTTTTCCTTGTTGTGATATTGGAATAATGATGCAAAATAAGAATTAATGGATGTCTAATGAGAACCATAATAGTTGAATTAAGTATGAGAAATTTATCAATTTTTTATTTAATAAATTGGAGATAATGTGATCAATTAATGGATGAATTAATTAATTATAATCAATATATCCTTGTTAACCGAGACCTAGGAGTAGGATGGTTAAGGGTAGTGATAAGGCCGCGATGTTGACTGTGTGGTGAGATAAATGGGTAAAAGACATGTTGATACTTGTTGTGTTAGTTTCTTTTCTTACGTAAATTTTATAATGTTGTGTTATGAGACCTCAAAAGTGTGTTTGGCTTTGTATGAGTATGCCTCCATGATACTTGTTGAGAGAGAGACCAAGGGGTATGGCCCATAATGAACATCCGGAAAGTGATCATGAGGAACCATTGGTGAAATATAAGGAAAAATAAGATTATTTATTAGAGAACATTGTTTGTTTCATGTAATTCAAAGACAGATACCCAGGGCAGGTTCAGAAAAGTATGTTTGAGTTGACAAGGGTGTTTTAGCTACAACAACCTTTTAATTTTACTAGAGAGGGTGTACCTGAGAGAGATGAATTAAGGATTGAATCCATAGAGATGATACATGACCATTTTGAGACTACAATTGAGTGGAAGATTAGGTTGGTCGATTATATGCTGTGGGGTTCCATGAAGTTCTGGTGCGACATTCAGGCATAATCTGGAAATAATGACAAGACATTTTGGAAGGAATTTTTAGAGAAGTTCTTGGAAAACATATATCCACACATGCTGAGGCAAGAGAAGGATTCAGAGTATATGTATATGAAACAAGGAAGCATGTCAATAATGGAGTAAAAACATATTATAATATATTTATAGTGTTTTTCTCCAGCATTGGCGGCATATGAGGCTTCTTCGACAATACAATTTCCAGATAGAAGTACGTTTCAAATTAAGTTCTAGGTTAATGAATTTAGGATAAAGAAATTTTCATGAAGTGTTTAATTAGGATATCATTTTAGAAGGGAACCTAAAGGAGGATTTGAGTACTGGATAGGTATCTAGAGGATTAGGACGTGTGCCTTTCGAGAGTAGGAAGAGTCGTCATGATAATCTTAGTTAGTGTGGTGGATATGAAGGTGGGCAGTCAGAAAGAATCGTTACACCAGATCATTATTCAGTGCTTTTCCACCAGTGTGATAGGAAGGGACATTATCATACACATTCTCCTCGACAACTAGTGGAGTGCTGATTTTGTGTCAAGATGGGGAATCTACATAGGTTCTATAAGAGTAAGGGGAAGGATATTTCTAAGGGAGTATCTCCTTAGAGTCATAGTGTGGGAAGGGGGTATCCTACACTATTTAGTTCTAGCAGCTGGAGTTCTACTGGAAGAGGTGGTAGAGGAAGTGGTCGTAGTGATTTAGGGTATGAGTGCCCATACCAGCAGAGTGGTGTGACTCATAGGTGTTAGAAGACACCACATGGAAGAGGGGTAGGATAGTTAAATGCAGTGCAACCTACACTTGTGGAGAGAGAGGCTGGTCCATCGACAGTGAGAGGTACTATTGTAGTTGCATCTACTTTATCTACTACCTTCTTAGATACAGGTCCCTCTCATTACTTTATATCTTAAAATGTTGTTAATGGATTGAACCTGGAGGTGGAGTCCTTATGCGGGGTGATGAATATTGATACACCGTTGGGAACATGGACAAGGGATATCTGTTTATGCATGGGATGTTCACTAGTTATCGGAGAGTATCGTTTCCTTTTGGATATCTATGTCCTTGATATAATGGGTTTTGATTTATTATGGGTATGGACTACATTGTTTCATACCAATCTCAAATAGATTGTTGTCTTAGGGGAGTGACCTCTGTATCTATGGAGGGTGTCAAATATGTCCTTCGTGGAAAATGGGATATCCATGCAGGTAGAGTAGGACCAATTACTCAGTGATTCGGAGAGTTCACAGCCCATGTTTCAAGTATTTTTCTAGATGATGGGGGTGGTAGGAAAGATTTCCTTCCACTGGTAGTAGAACAGTTTCAGGATGTCTTTTCTGAAGATTTTCAGGGGTTCCACCTGAGAGAGATGTGGAATTCACTATTTATATCATGTCGAGGGATGAGATGGTATCTATTACACCTTACATAATTGCACCGACTAAGCATCCGGATTTCAAAACGTAGATGTAAGTGTTGGAGGATAAATGGTTTATCCATTCAAGTACATCACTTGGGGTATAACTTGTTTTGTTTGCAAAGAAGGATGAGGGGAGCCTACACATGTGTGTTGATTACCGGATGTTAAATAAAATGACTGTGAATAACTAATATTCTCTTTCTCATATAAATGATCTATTTGACTAGAAGAATAGGGATAATATGTTCTCAAATATCGATATGATATTAGTGTATGATCATTTGAGAGTTTGGACCTCTGATATACCGAGAACTGATTTTAAGAGTAGGTATGGCCTTTATGAGTTTTTCATAGTGTTTTTTGGGTTGACTAATTCTATAGAAGTGTTTATGGCCTTGTTGAACATGATATTTCATCCGTAAATAGACCAGTTTGTGGTGGTTCATGGGGATGACATTTTAGTGTACTATAAGACTCATGACAATCATGGTCGTCATCTTGACATCATCCTCAATACAATAAGAGGGAATCAACTTTATGCAAAGCTATATAAATTTTAGTTTTGGATTTACAGGGTATGCTATTTGGGACACATCATCATGGAAGAAGGTGTGGCAGTGGACCCATAAAAAGTGAGGGAATTTATTTCATGGGAGAAGCCCAATAATTTTTTTTGATATTCGATGCTTTTTGGGATTAGCTAGTTTTTACAGGAGGTTTATCCAATACTTTTCCCGAATGGAAGAACATCTTACTAGTTTTACAATGAAAGGGATAAAGATTGTTTGGATAGAAGTATGCGAGAATTCCTCCCATAATTTGAAGAAGCACTTGACTTTGGAACCAATTTTGATCATACCTGAGGCAGGTGAGGAATACATTGTGTAATGTGACACTTATTGGTTAGACTCAGAGATTTGTTGATGAAAGGGGGTAGAGTTCTTTCTTATGGTTCTAGGTAGCTAAGGCCTCATGAATAGGATTACACTATGCATGAACTCAATTTAGCAGTAGTTGGTTATACTCTTAAATGCTGGAGACACTATATTTTGGGTGAAAATTTTATAGTTTTTATGGATCACAAAATATTGAAGTATATCTTTTCACAGAGTGACATGAATCTTCAGCAATGAATATGGGTAGAGTATATGATGTTATTTTATTTTGAACTTGCATCGGTGTCGTTCTATCCATAGTGTTATTTTTGGAAACCCAAATTGAAATTCTTTGACATAAAACTAGTATAGTGCAAGTACGGGGTCAACCCATAGGGAGCTTTTAAGGTGTCATGCTTTAGGAATTGTAATTAATTAAGTGAAGATGCAATATGAAAAATCATTGTTTTTTGATTGAGATGTATCTTCTCCAAAAGATCACATTATAAGACTCTTTAAATTCCATAAATTATTAAACTTTAAAATAGTAAAATGCCCAAGTTGGGTTTTGGTGATTAATGATAAAAATGTGTCGGGGATGTGTAGGATTGTATGGGTTGTAAAAAATCTATTTTCATATTATGTTATGTTGCTCATAATAAAATTTTTATTTTGGTTTCAATTGTATATTAACCCCCTTGGTCTGATGAGTTTCGATTGAGTCAATAAAGATCGATTCCTTGGTCTAGAATCTGATTTCTACTTACTTTTATTAACATGAGGTCCTTTAGAAATGACAAGTGCACCCAGTGATCATGGATTTACGTGTCGTAATTTTCCCGAGGATCCATGGAAACTCTATTCTTGGTCTCATATGGGGTTTCCAATAAAATCAAACCAATAATTTCAAGAAGATGTTGTGAGGGAAAACGAACAACACAAAATTAAAAAAAATATTTTAACGAATCCACATTTAACCACACCACAACATAAGTGGGATTTAGTTTCCCATAGAGAAAATGAATATAAACTTACTGAAATTAAATGAATAATTTATTACAACTAAAATACCATAGAGAAAATCCACAATTCCAAGGAAAAATCAAAAAATATCTTCCCCCCATATCTCCCACACCAAAAACGGCTCCTTATCCCTCCCCTCTCTCTCCCCCTAAGTCTCCCCAGTATCCCCTATCCATAAAGGGGATTTTCCCCTTGTACTAAAACAGGGATAAATTCCATCCCCAGGAAAAGTATTAAGTAGGAAAGTAATAAAAGGAAAAATAAAGGGCTGAAATCAACTACATGGTTAAGGCGCAATGTTTGGTAAACTGTGCGCCAACCGTGCGCAAGGCTTTATCTTCAAAAGTAATGAAACACATCTTTCATGGATAGGACACATGGTTTTTTATTCATGTGGAGGATTTGTGAGTGTATTATCCCAAAAAATGTCACCCCCACACAGTTTAGTGGTTGAGTGGCACGGTTTGGTAAACCGTGCGGAGGCCGTGTGGGGATCTCTGTCTTCAAATGTACACACCCCTGTACGGTTTTTTGGGAATCTTCACGGTTTTGGTAACTGTGTGGAGACTATGAGGGGTGCCTCTATCTTCAAAAATGTAGGGTTGTCCAGCCTCCATGTCTGGGTGCTTGTCCCGAGTGACTCCATTTTAGAATCATCATTGGAAAAGGGTCTAAAAGCCTCTAATTCACTTTTGAATCTCCAAGTAAAGAAATATCTTCATTCTTCTTCCCTTGGTGACTCAAAGATCTATCAAAAAATATTTATATTGTGAAAATCATGAAAAAACATCCACATAACTATTTTCAGGATACTAAACCAAGTGGAAATTTCCTATACATAGTAGTGCATCAAACTCCACCATAGTTGATTGATTGTTTGTCCCCAAACAAGTGCCTAGACAATTATTTCAATGTCATTTTGAAAGAAAAAGGATTAAGTTTCAATGTTTATATTAATTAAATGAATATAAATTTTGAATGAATAATTATTAAAAATTACATAATTCATACTTCAGGGATCCCCATGTTTATAAAGGTAGATAACAAATTATACATAATTGAAAACATCCAACCATTCATTCATAAATCAATATTTCTTAAAACGGAATTTTCCTTTCTTCATTCAAAGAAAGTCTCGACTTTCACTTCCATCTTATCATACAATTATATTAGTTAATCCAAGATTTCATCGTAGACAATTGTATGGATACCACTTTTATTGGTCACACATCCTCATTGACTTGCATCTTTTGGAACATGATGAATGGTCATAAAAAATATTAGGCATGCCATTGAAAATCTAAAAATTGTTATTTTTTCAATTCAATGGGATGCGATACTAGCATAATATTCGAAATAATTGTTCATTTCAACACATGATAAAAAAATTTAGAAATTCAAGAGTTTATTAAATAAAGACTTCGTGATAGCCACTATTGTGGTAACAATAATTTTCAAACCTCATCTCACTGTATGAGAAAATTGACTTCCATTTTAAGGGGTTCCTGAATTTGAATTAATCTATAAAAAATTCATTTTTAAACCACTATTTTCTAAATTATTGACTAAATGTTCTTTTCATGAATTAAAATGTTTTTTCATATCACGAATGAGGTTTTTCAATCCAGAGATATTTGCAATTTTCAGTGATAGATCCCCAAATTCATTTCTATTTAATTGATATAAACCCTGGACTCATATAACATCCCTTTAGAATAATTCTTAAGACAAAATGTCATCCTAGGAACATGTTTAAGAAACCAACCCAATGGGGTTCCAAATGAGGGTGCCCTTCCCCACACATAATACCGAGAATGGTCCCCTATGAAGATATTAAGGTGGAAATGGTGGGAAAGGTAGGCATGAAAGGGGAGAGATAAAAAAAGAGAATAGATTTAATACAATAAAACTCCTCTAGAAATTTTATAAGTAGTGGAATTAAATGGGTGTGCGAGAGCCTGCTAAGTTGAAGAGTGGCTTCAAGATGATACAAGGGAGTAACATAGTGACCAAACTAGAAAACCAGAAGAGTGATTCAAGAAAAACCAATGAAAGTAGCAGGAAGACCAAAATGAAGCACACTATCACAACATAAAAAATATGCACAACAGTTGAAAATAGAGTACAAAAAAGACACATAAGAAAAATAAGAACAAGTAATAATGACAATCAATAGAAATTCAGTCTGGAAGAGGGATCAGAGGGATCAAAAAATAGTGTATGAGTAGTTTTGTCCGAGGTTAGATCACCAGTAGGTAGAGGTGTGGTCACTGTGTCTGTGGGAGTAGTGGTTGTGGAGGTATCTCGCATCGATGCAGATCCACAAGCAGGATCGGGCCGGAATGGGGTAGCTTCATACATATAGTATGAGGGAGGGTGAGGGGGAACAACCTTATAAAGAGTGGGAGTCTGAAGACTAGCCAGGCTGAGACGTTCCACCTCCATTCTAGTGCGCTTGAGCTTCCAGTGGAACAATTGGTACTGATCCTTCTGCCACTTCCAAAAGAGGTTAGATCAGCATAATGGGGTTCCATGTAGGTTTTGGTATGAAGGGTAAGGTGGGTAATGTTGTGGTCTAATATATGGAGGGGAATTTGGGGATGGAAATGGTCTAGTATGGGGAGAGGACTAGTGAGAGGTAGCTGGTTCCACTGGAGGTTCCTCTTCCGCAGTAGCCATAGGATGAGGTGTTTCTAGGGAGGAACTAGGAAGACTACAAAGACGAAAGCCGACACCATCTGGATCATGATTTTGCATCTACCAAAGAAGTGTAATTTCAATGAAGGGTTCCATAGGAAAATAAATAACTCTGTCTCATCAAATTGGATGTCCCATCGATCCCTCAACAGAGTAATAAACGGGACGGAAAAAATATCCCCCTGCGGCTCGAAAAATATAGTCTTTAGATACTGGGAGAAGCGGAAGGAAAGGTTGAATTCGGCTCCCATGATCATTGAGTGAAGAATAAATAAATCTTTAATTCTCACATTGCCTTCACTCTCTGATCGAGCGATGAAATAGTTGGTGATAATTCAATGTAACACTCGATAGATTGGGTTGAGTAATCGGGACACCTTGACTTTATGAGGTACATAAGCATTGTATGGTTGGGAAATGGTGGCCCAAAAGTGTTGGGCTGCTATGGGATTCCACTCAAGAGTTGACTCAACATAGGAGACACTTTATACATATGAACTATTGTAAATCCTAATAAAGGTAACAAACTCACTGAGCTAGAAACTATATCTCTTGTTCTTGAGGCGGAATGTAACATCACCATTAGTCTTGCACATAAGGCCCTTTTCACCCTCACTATATCCATCAAATCACATGAAGGTGGCCCCGAATTCCAATACTAGATCTATGAATGTGGTTGGGTGAATGACTAGGGCAAGGGTGTGGTTTCCTCAAGCGATAAACATTTGAAACCCTTCTATAATCCACAAGGTTCAAGCTTCTCCAATAAAAATTGGTTATGGGGACTGAATTACTGGGTTAGTAAATTCATATACTGCATGTTCCCCACATTTTTACAAAATTTGAATTGGGTTTCATGGTTGGAGGTGGGATCAGTACCCTAGGCTCGTTTGGAAGATGAAATAATGGTTGGGGGTTTGGAAACCTGCAAGAAATGGGTAACACAAAAAAAGCACACAATTCTCAACAATTACAGATAGAAAATTGAATAATTAAAATTAAATAACATAAAAACCTATGGAAAATATAAAATAGTGAAAATTAAGTTCAGAAATAAGGTTTTTGGTGGGAAAATTGATGGTGCACATGTGTGTGGCTGTGAATTAGTGGAAAACAACATAAAAAGAGAAATGGAGGTAACAAAGATGATAATAAAAGAAAAAGAACAATAAGATGGGGTAGCAAGGGGCATGCCAAACAGTAGGAAAAAATAGAGTAAAATGAAGAGGAAGAAGTGGGGAAAGAGAAGAAGAACTAAGAAGAAGAAGAAATAAGAGGGAAAATGTACCACGGTTGAAGATACAGACGAAGGGGGAAGAATTATTGAAGGATAAGGAGGGGAGCATAGTGCACAGAAGGATGGATCGAGTCTTCAGGGTAATTGAGGATAGGAGAGGGTTCAATTTTTAAAAGAATTGGGGGTTTATGTGGCTGTATGATTTTGGAGCACGGTTTGGGAAACTTTGTGCCAACTAAGTGATAACCACTGGAATGGAAATGTCAAGTCTCTCGATTTGCACGCAGTTTACCAAAACTGTGTGCCAACTGTGTGGTTGGGTCTATTTGAAATCATTTTGAAAATTTTCCTCTTTTGAACTCAAAACACAACTTCAAAATTGAAATCCTTTGTCCCCTATAAAGTTTAATATATAATTTGATATTTTCCCTAAAATGTTTGATCTTTGCATTATAAAAATACAACAATATATCTATACTTCTTGTGATTGTTATGAACTAGAAAACATTAAATTAAAGTAAAACTATCATTCATTCCTAAGCACACTCAGACAAACAATTAATTTTAACAAAAGTTTTTCAGAATTTCAGGTTACCTCCCAATAAATGCTATGTTTAGAGTCACTACCTTGACTTACATGGGCCTTGAGCTACCCAAAATGTATATTGGAGACTGTGACCACCAAAAATTCCATTTTTATATAGGTCTTAAGACACTTCCCATTTACCTTGAATGTTAGACCATATACAGTAGATACATCCATCGCTCCATGGTGGAAAATCATGATCAATTTGTAGGGTCCTGACCACTGGGATTTCGACTTTCCTGGAAAAATTTTCAAATGATAGTTAAAGAGAAGTACCTGGCCTCCTATATAGAAGGAATTCTGAGAGATCATGTGGTCATGAAATACATTTTTCAACTCCTTATATAATTTTGAATTCTCATATTCTCCCTCTTAATCTCATCAAGCTCGGTCAGTGGAAACCAACTCTTTTCTTCTGAAACCTTCATATCATAATTAAAGGCTTTGAAATCCCAATAAGCATTGTGTTTCAACTCCATCGGCAAGTGGAACGGTTTATCATAGATCAATATAATGAGATATATACTCAAAGGTTCTTTGAAGTCTATCTGGAATTCCCACAATTCATTATCCAGCTTTTTGGACCTATCCCTTCTTGAAGCTCCCACTGCCTTTTCCCAAATCTGCTTCAACTCACGGTTAGACAGCTCCACTTGACAACTTTATTTGGGAAGATACAGTGTCCCCGGGTTATATGTGACTCCATACTTGAAAATAACATTATTTATCTACTTTTTGGGAAAATGTGTTTCTCATTCACTTATCAAAACTCATGGGACTCCAAACTGACTGAAAATGTTTTTTCTTGAGAAAGGTAACTACGACCTTGGCCATATTGTGAGTTGTTCCTACGTATTCCACCAATATGGAAACATAATCAACACAGAAGAGAACATATTTTTTCCCAAATGATAGGAAAAATGGGCCCATGAAATTTATCCCCCACACATCATAGACCTCTCTATTTTCAGAATATAGTGTAGTGTCATTTCTGCTCGGTGGCCTATGTTACCCGTCCTCTGGCTCCTATCCCAGAAAGATACAAAGAGGAAAGCATCCTTGTTCATGTAAGTCCAGATAAATATAGATT
Organism: Viscum album; assembly: GCA_963277665.1. Lineage (NCBI taxonomy): Eukaryota > Viridiplantae > Streptophyta > Magnoliopsida > Santalales > Viscaceae > Viscum > Viscum album. The sequence goes on along the minus strand of OY728163.1, from coordinate 781,327,082 downwards.
GAAATATATTTTCTATAGTCTAATATGGCTTGTGATACCCTCCCTCATGAGAGGAATGAAAAAATTCTAGAATGCTCTGAATTTCTTCATCTCAGACACATCGGTGGATCAGTCAATCAACACATTGTTATAATGGTATTGGATCATCCCAAAAATATATCCTCAAATCAGAAAAGAATATTTTACTTTTTTCAAATGTAGAATATGGATAATTTATTCTTGTAACCATGTAATTAGCAATGTCAGTAAACCAGGTCTGAGGTTGTACTTCAACTGAGAAAAACTGCCCATCTAGAAAATCATCCTTAATCTCTCAGTCATCATCTTCTTCTATATGGGTAAATTTCAGCTGGGGTAGATTTTTAGAAACAAAATTTTTACTTCACGTCTTGTCTCATATTTATAAATCAAACTCTTAGAGGATTACCCAAATGATGAGTCATGGTTTGGCATCCTTCATATTCAGCATGTACTTGAGTGCGACATGGTAAGTGTACACTACAACATTGGATAGAACTAAGTAAGAGAGACATCAATCGAATGTGAAAACCAAGGATAAGATATTTTTTCCATGGTAGTGTAATTTAGTTTTTCTTTATTCAGTGCATATGTCTCATTATATAGAGGTTTGGAAATACGGTCCAACCACTTTCCATGCACCGCACCCACAGCATAGTCACCCGCATCCCATATTACATCAAATTTATCCTACCAATTCGAAGAAATCATAATAGGATCCTTGATCAATATTTGATTCAAAAGACTGAAGGCTACAACATATTTTTCAATAGACTCAAAAATTGCATCTTTCGAATGAATATTGTTCAAAGGGTGAGCTATTTTTGAGAAATCATGGGCGAATCATCGATAAACTCTTATGTGCCTCAGAATTCTTTGAATTTCTTAGACTGAAGTTGGAAAAGGAAGGTGTGATATAACATCAATTTTGGCCTGATTAAACTCAATCTCATTCATGGAGATCTGATGGCCTAATATGATTTTGTGTTGTTCCATAAAATGTAACTTCTCCCAGATAAGGACCAGATTAGTGTGCTCACATCTTTCTAGAACCAAATCTAAGTTTCTAGAGAGAGTAGTGAATGAATTCTAGTAAACTGAAAAATAATTCATTAAAACTTCTTGAACTTTCTCCACCAGATCAAGAAATATTGCGAACATATTCTTATAAAAGTTGGATGGAGTGTTGCACATCTCTAATGGCATGCAGCGATATGAAAAGGCTCTATATGGACATGTAAACATACCATTTTCTTTATCTTCCAGGGAAATAGAGAATTTTTTATACTATGAATAACCATCTAATAAAAAATATAAATCCCCCCCCCCCAATCACTCCAAAATTTGATCCACAAGTTGGAGGTGTAAATGTTCTTCTCTTGTGGCACAATTCAGCTTTCTGTGGTCGACACATACCCTCCATCTCGTCACTGTTTTGGCCGGAATAAGCTCATTTCAATCATTGGTTACCACAGTGATTCCTCCTTTCTTAGGAACAAATTGTAGAGAATATACCCACGAGCTATTGGATATTGGAAAAATAATTCCAGCGTCTAAGAGATTGATCACCTCCTTATGAAGACCTCCTTTATCGGAGGATTCAGTCGTCGATGCAGTTGTCGAGAGGATTTTAACCCTTCCTCGAGAAGTACCTTAACAGTGCAGATTATGGGGCTAATACCCTTGAGATCAGTGACCGCCCATAAAAGGTCCTATTTATTTTTCCTAAGAACTTGTAAGAGAGCCTCTTTTTGGTCTTTTGTGAATGGGGAATTATGGATAACCAGCAGTGTATTATAATCAACAAAGTACCCATTTTTCAAGGATGATGGGAGAGGATTCAACTCAAGTTGTGGGGATTTGAGAATTAAAGGTATAATTGGCTAGCCCTCAGACAACTCTAACAAATCTAAAACTACTGGCCACTACCAATAATGGCCACCTTGGCCCACAATAAATGACATCTCCTCCGGTTATTCTTCATGCTGGATGTCCTCAATGATAGATTCATTGGTGAGTGGGAATCCTTTCATGCCATCTTGTACCTGGAAAAATTGATCGACTGTTGTTTTCAATGGACATAAATCATCATTTTCCATCAATGATACTTGTTTGATAACCCTGATTACATTTTAAGAAACTTTCTTATCCTCTAATCAAAAGGTCAAATCTTCTTGGTGAACATAAATTAAAACTATTATGGTTTCCAAGAAGGGTCTTCCTTAGATTATAGGTTCCTCTTGGCCTTCTTCAATATCAAGGATGATGAAATCTATAGGCAGAATTAGTTTTCCGACTTTTACTAAAACACCTTCAAATAGACCTCGTGGGAATTTTATGGAGTGATCGGCCAACTACAGTGCCAATTCAGTTGGATTGAGATCATCCAGACCTAGATTCATGAAAACAACCAAAGGAATCAGATTTAGACTCACGCCAAAATCACATAGGGCCTTTCTAAACTCACAAGGTTTGATGGTGCATGGGATTTTGAAGCTTCCTGGATCTTGGAGTTTATGAGGAAGGGTGTACTGAACCACTGTCGAACTTTCCCTAGGAAGGGGGATGGTTCCCAAGTCCTCCATCATCCTCTTATTTGAGATAATTTATTTCATAATATTTATATATGATGGAATTTTGGTTAATTCTTTTGAAAATGTAATATTTATGTTTAATTTCTAGAAGACTTCCATAAAAATAAAAAATTGTTGGTCCAACTTCTATTGCTTCATTCTTGATGGAAATGGATAAGTGGGTTCATATGGCTTAACCACATTCTTTCTCTTACTCTATGTAGCTTCCGGTTCCTGTACCATTTCATGTTTAGAGGTGGATTTCTCAGCTTCATCTTCTCCATCTGAAGAGATTATGGATTTCTTTGGATGTGCTTCACCTTGACTCATAGTTGCATACGATGATAGCTCCTACCCACAATGTAAAATTACAACATTAGCCTCCTCCCTTGGATTCATATTAGTATTTCTTGGTAGTGTACCTAGATTCCTAGGAGAAAGATGATTGACCAGTTTCCCAATATGACTTTTGAGACTTCTAATGCAATCCTACTAATTTTTTTACCATGTCACAGTAGTGGTTAAAAACGTGGAAATCATTTCCTCTGTCCTAGAGGTTGGTTCCTACTGAGGTGTTGAATCATATTTTTGAGGAGTTTTCTACCTTGGCAGTGGAGCTAGATGATGGTTTTGATACCCTTGTTGTTGATAGGATCCTTGCTGAAATTGGGTTCCTTATTGCAGTTGTGGATAGGGAATTTAAAATTGTTGTTGACCATAACTGGTGGTATTTGTGGGTGGGGATGAGGATTCTGTAGTTGTTATCCCCATCTTGAATTCTGATCTTCTTTCCATCCCAAATTCTAGTATTGAGGGTAGTTATTTGGCCCTCTATTCTATGAAACATAGTTCACCTCACTTGTAGACGGTCCAACACATACCCATGGGAACTCACCCGTGAAATGATTGTCTCGACACTAACTGCATGCTGGTTTACTAACCAATTGAACTTGAGAAGGATGTTTCAGATTCAATGTATCTGTCATCTTTGATACGACATCATGTTGGGCCACTGCATCCACCACTAACATAGTATTAGTGGTTAGACCACCATAATTGTTTTTCACTTGTATCAACAATGATAGCCCAAGATTACGTAATTTTCTCAGCATCTCCTTTAAGAGCTCCCACGACTCATATAATGAATCTGAATTGTGTTGCTGGAAAATATGGATCTCATTCAACATACTGACCATCTTGGAAGGTGGAAAGTAATTTGATAGGAAATATTGTTCCAATTCCTCCCAAGTATGAATAGACCATTGTGGGAGTCCCTTGATCCAATATTTCACCTCATCCCATAATGAAAAGAGAAATTTTCGAAGGTTTATGGAATCCTCTGACACTATAGGGTATCTAAACGTATCACATATATCTAGAAAGTTTTATAGGTGAGAATTGGGATTTTCACTTAGTAATGCTCCAAATTAGATCATGTTATTATTATGTTTCATGATTTTCGGCTTAATCTCAAAATGTTGGGCTTCCACTGGTGGTCTCACTATGCCGGTATCTTCTCGTTGGATGGATGTTAATCAATTCACTATAAGAGTACAACATGGAGGAATTTTTCCCTATGTCACTTTTGGTATTTAATTCTTCTCCTCCATAGGGTAATACACTTACTAGTTTTGAGGTATGTATGGAGGCTGATCATACGAAAGATATTGTTGAAGTTGTGGCTATCCAAACCCCATCATAAATTGAGTCGGCAGTCTATACTGGCTCTACGGTATGTACTAAATGAAATCTATCAGTTGAATCTGATGCAACACCTCCTTAACACCAAATTTTGTGTTCCCATTTATGCAAAACGTCTTCCCAATGTGTTGGATAGTTGTCGGTTCTTCTTCCACATTCTCCACGGTGTCATTCGGGTTGTGATCACCCATGAGTGAACGTTGTCCCCTAGACAATGTTCGTTCAATATGCGGATGAAACAAAAGTATTCCCAATGACTCAGTACTCTTGGAACAAGTGACATGGCCACTCTTGTACCTATGGTCTTGAACAACAACAAACAACACACCACACGTAAATGGGAAAACAAAAAGTAATTAAAATAGAAATGGGTTGAAGAACAAATTTTTTCAAAATTTTAAATTTTTGTTTCCACATAGTTAATTAAACTCAATTTAAAAACACTGCAAATATGGGTCCCTAGAAACGACACCATAATTTGGCGTTCTTCTATCCAATTTTTTTTTTTGGAAACCCAAATTGAAATTCCTTAACTTGAAACTACTATAGTGGAAGTACAGTGTCGATCCACATGGATCATTTAAGGTGTCATGCTTCTTGAGTAGTAATTAATTGAGTTAATATTCCATACTTTAAATATGATTGTTTTTTATTGAGATTATTCTTCTCCAAAACATTAAATGATAATACTTTTTCAATTCTAAAAATTATTAAACTTTAAAATAGATAAATGCTCAAGCGGGTTTTGATGATTAAAGAAAAAAATGTGTTGGGGCTCTGTAGGCTTGTGTGGGTCATCAGAAATCTATTTTCTTATTATGTTGTGTTGTTCATAATAACCCACATTTCTAGGTTTCAATTTAATCAGAACCCCCTTGGTTCGATGAGTTCTGGTTGAGTTGATAGATATCAATTCCTTGGTCAGTAATTTTATTTCTATTTACTTCTATATATAAGTTGTCCTTTAGAAGCGACAAGTACACTAAATGATCATAGATGTACTTGTTGTAATTCTATCAATGATCTATGGAAACTTCATTCTTGGTGTGATATGGGGTTTCTAGTGAAATCAAACCAAGAATGTCAAGAGAATTATGTGAGGGAAAACAGACAAAAAAAATGAAAAACCAATCATTTAACAAATCCACATTTACCCACAACCCCATCACAAGAGGGATTTAGTTACCCATAGAGAAAATGAAGAAACACATACTGAAATTAACTAAAGAGTTTATTACAAAAAATATAATAGAGATAAAATCCCCAATTCATAGGAAAATGCCAAAAATATCTCTCCCCCCCCCCATAGTTCCCCCAGCTCTCTCACACCAAAACCTACTACTCCTCCCTCCACTCTCTCTCCCAATGAGTCTCCTCAGTCTCCCTCATCCAAAAAGGGGCATTTTTATGTAGGGAGAAATCCCATCCCTAGGTCATGGATTATATAGGAATGTAAAAAAGGAAAAGTAATTGGTTAAAGTCAGTCGTACAGTTAAAGGAATGGTTTGGTAAACCATGCGCCAACCATGCATACGGCTTTGTCTTAAAAAGTAACGATGCACGACTTCCCTGACTGGGGCACATGGTTTTTTATCTCTGCAGAGGCCGTGTGATTGTATGTGGCCCAAAAATGTCACCACCCCTTGGTTTGGTAAACCATACAGAGGTCGTATGGGGCTCCTTGTATTCAAATGTACACACCCCTACACGGATTTTTTGGAATCATCATTGTTTGGTTAGTCATACAGATACCATGTGGGGTGACTCTTTCATAAAAAAGGCATAGTTTTATAGACTCAAAGTGAGGGTTCTTGGCTTGGGTGACTCAATTTTAGCAACATCAATGGAAAAGTGTCCAAAAGTCTCTAATTTCCTTTTGAATCCCCAAATAACGCAATATCATCATGATTCTTCCCTTGGTGAATCAATAATCTATCAAATCATATTTATCGTGTAAAAACCATGAAAAAACATCCACATAACCATTTTCAATATATTAAACCATGTTAAAATTAACTATTCATAGAATTTAATTAGAAATACACACCTTAAAGGGGGGATAGTATAGCTGATGACTTGAGCAGAAAATCTCAGACTTAGTTGGTACATGAGTCAAGTGTAGAGTGAAAGATGATGAATCTTCTGGTGGAAATTCATGTAGTAGTTTAGGAGAGTCAGTATAGGTAGAATCTTGTTTCTGTAGAAGTGGAGTCTATACTCTTGATATGGTTCCAGGATAGGCATTATGAGGATTCATAATGTTTATCCTTGAGATAAATCCTTGATGGTGGGTAGACACCTTCAGACTGGAAAATATATGAGGAAGAGATCATCTATGTGAAAAATAAGGTTGTTGTGCCTACGATTATGTGATAGGAACTCATATGATTATTTCATGATTCAAGGTGGTAAGTACATCCTAGACTGAAAAAAATGTATCGTGGCCTTCGATGATAGTTTTGGGGTTCATGCATGAAAAAAGAGATAACAAGGTTCATAACAAGATGTTTCACCTATCAGCTGGTGAAAGCATAACATCAATGACCAGGAGGCCTTTTGTAGCTATTACCAATCCCGACATAGATGTGGGATGATGTAACTATGGATTTTGTGGTTGAAATTCCTAATACCCTTAGAATTAATGATGTTGTTTGGGTCATTTTGGATAGAATAATGAAATTATGACACTTCTTTCCTATCAAAGAAAATATTTCGGTAGAGATTTCAGGAGAACTATATATGAGATAAATAGTTTGCTTTCATGGGGTGTCATAGACTATAGTTTCATATGGAAATTCATGCTTTACAACATGCTTCTGGAAGGGTTTACTGAGGGTTCTTGGTACACATGTTCTATTAAGTATGACCTTCCACTGATAGAAAAATGGGTAGTCAGAGTGTACCATATATGTGTTAGAGGATATGTTGTGAGAATGTGTCCATGGCTTCAGTGGTTCTTGGGAAAACCACATGGCATTAGAAGAGTTCTCCTATAACAATAGTTATTAGGAAACTATACATATGGAACCATATGAGGAACACTGTGTAAGACCTTATAGATCACTGTTATGTTGGTTAGAGGTGGGTTAATCAAACCTGCTGGAATCGAGTCTCGTTCGGGGGACATCAGAGCAGGTGCAGTTGATTCCAAAATGTATGGCTATGGATTAGAGTAGGTATAAGTGGTATGAAGATAGATTTATAAAACCCCTATATTTTACAGAGGGTGATCATGTATTCCTTCTAGTGTCACCAAGATTGGGTCTCCACATGATACGGGGTAGGATAAGTTAGCTTCCATGTTTGTGGGACTGTTTGTGGTGCTGGAGAGAATTGGGCTGGTGGCATACCGATTAGCACTTTCAAAGAAATAGAATTCCTTTCATGATGTTTTCTATGTTTCAAAACTATAGTAGTATCACCATGACCCATATCATGTAATTGATGTTGAAGAGTTTGACCTCGAGACACATGCGTCCTTTAAAGAGAATTTGGTGTGTGGGATGGGTCGTAGTGAGAATGTTTTACGGGGAAATATCGTGTTGTTTTTCATGTGTTATGGAAACATGGAAATATTCAAGAGGAATCTTGGGAATGGGAAGAAGAAACGAGGGGTCAATGACCCAATCTTTTCAGCTCAAAATCATTGAGAAGTTCGGGCGTGCGGCTCAAGGATGAGTTGTTATAAGCTGCGGAGGATGTAAGATCTTGACCTTTTCTGGTGTCATATCAGTAACATTTTTAGTACTTTTGAAGCTTCTAATACATCTAACTTTGAGTAGTGGTTTGGATGCATTTGGATGAATGTTTAAGAAAAACTAAATGACAATGGGTTGTACACTGTTTTCACATGGTTTGACAAACCATGCGACCAAACCATGCAAAGTGTGAAAAAATATACAGAGTTGTCAACTTGGTTTGCACACAGATTGACAAAAAATGTGACCAAATGGTGAAATCCATGAAAAAATTGATAGAGGGGTCCACACTATAGACTCATGGTTTTCCCTAACCCTGTGCACTAGATTTTAATTCTGAAAATCCTTTTTAAAACAACTTGAACCTTAGGACATCCATATTGTAGACTTTGGATTGGGCTTGATGAATTCTAGGTGTTTCCAAAGCCTCCAAGAGATATTCCAAGTTGATCTGAACATTGTAATTAAATATTGAAACCCTGTATTGAAGATTCTCTATCCTCCCAATATGTGGATTTCATACCAATTCTTATTTCATTCTTTCTCTTAACATTTCTAGGTCTTTTAATGGATGATCTCCACATTTTTCTTTGATATAAACCTATATGTAATTATCTAGATCTAGGATTGTAGCTCTATATATATATATATAGGATCTTGATGTCTTTGATCTTAATTTTGGTTTTATAGATTTAGATCTAGATCTTGATCGATGATGTTGTGCCTCTTGGATTTTGGGGATTTTCATTGGGCTAACTTCTATCAATAACTGAGGTAGGTGGTCGAAATCAAACACCCATAGTCATGTTTTATGATAAGTGAATGCGATTTTATGATATTCTAGATTCATTTGATCATTGATTTCCAAAATTGGTGTATTTAGCAATGTGAAAATTAATCGAGTTTCCTTGGTGATTTAATTGATAATTGAACTATTGAACAAACGATGGGGGTTCCCCAACTAGCTCTTTTGTAGATTTGATATTGTTTAAGATATTGTAATTGAGATATTTAAATGTTGTGAGAAGATAATCATTTTGGGGAAATTAATTATAGAATTATTTTTGGTTTTGAGAGATAATTAATTGTTAAAATTAATTATGTCCGATGATGTTGACCAAAGATAATTAATTAAGAGAATATATTATATATCATGATGTAATAAAAGATAATTAATTGTGATAATTAATTATGAAAAGTAGAACATTGATATTGATAATTAATTATGAATAATTAATTATGGAATGAGAATTTTATTGATTGATTAATTAATTGATGAATTAATTAATGCGAATTTGATTAGTTAATTTTTGAGTTAACTAATTACCATTGAAATAATTTACTAATCGAAGGATTAGTAATGGAATAATGTATAAAATGATTATGAATTAAAGAATGAGAAGTTTGATGATATTTTGTGGTGCTAGGAAAGGAGTCAGGGACTGATTAGAAGCTGAGACTTAGACATGGCGTTCCTCACCAATAGTTATCTAAGCATGATATTATGGGGTGTTAGTCATGATTACCTACGCTGATTGAGAAAATAAGTGCTATGAATGATGAACTATAATCAGAAATATTTGGGGTGTTATGGATGACAACCTACACCCATTGAATAATAATAATGAATAATGTTTCAACTGACATTTGGGATGATAGGCATGATGACCTACACCAAATGAATGATAATAATGAATGATTATTCAAATGGAAAACATGAATGGAATTGGCCTCATGTTATGATTAATGATTAAATAACAATTGTTAACTATTTAAAATATGCATTGTATTCATTGCTTCATAAATTGGCCTGCACTATATTGTTACTAGACTCATTTTAGACACTGTTGATGGTAGCCTACTAAGTTGTACTCACACCCTATCTTAGTCTCCTCATCAACACCTGAGAAGAATTTGTTATTGCATGATAGGATAATGCTAAGGCCTTGGGATCAGTTGTTGTTTGGGATTAAAGCATGGGTGAGGGAGCCATATGTAGTTTAGGACTCGTTTTGGAGTTGTTGTGTCTTCACTTTCACTTGCATTATAGACACATGGAACTTTCATTGCCATAGAATGCTTTACCTTTTAGTAGAGTATTGAGTTTTATGGTTTTGACTATCACATGTAATGGTATTTTTGTGATTTTTTATACTCTTCCATACTTGATTATTTTTATTTGTTTCCACTAGTGTTTTATTCTGATAACAGAGGGTATAGTCTCCCCAAGATAGACTTACCAGACCCTCAATTCTAGTTGGCACCCTCTAGAGTATGGGAAGGCACGCATGAAGGCATGTGGCCAACCATCTCGGGGCATCGTTCAGTGACTCTTGGTTCAGGACATCATAATAAATCTAAGTAAACCATCCCCAATTTACCTACATGGGTCTATTTATGCATTTATGTATTTGGATATCTGGGTTTTTATGTCTAATTATAAAGGAAAAAGCCTACAAAAAGCACACATTTAATATAAAAATTACAATATAAAAAATATGTATAAGAATTAAGGTTTAGTCATATGAAATATCATTCCCATGTTATAATCAAAAATTACATTATAATCCACAACTAGCATTCACGTTTCTACGACCAGGTTTCTAACATTTTTTATGAGTTAAAATTTCTACATATAATGGTTTGATTATATTTTTTTACCCATCCTAATTTATTAAGGCTCCTACTATTTATTATTTTTTAAAACCATTTAATCACAAATATAAATATTTCAACCCATTCAACAATGGTTTATGGATTAAAAAATTTACAATTATTTTCTCAAATATAATTCCACCACCACGATATATGAAAAAACATCATTAATGGTCATATAGGTAATTTAATTAACAATCCATATATGCTAATTAAGGTATATTCTTGCTAATAATCATGAAATCATTTTATTAATAATTAAGGACTATTATGTAAGTAGATAATACATATAATAATGAAATCAAATTCCATAAAGAGGTGTATGAATAATCATGTTGACAATCTAACAAACATGTAGTAAAAATCATCAAACATAAGGAAATCTATGATATAACCTAAATGGAATGAAATAATTTTGTAATGTAAATTATATATTATAGTAATGATACATTTTACTACACTTACTTCACAAAGATGGGAAGTGGATAAATTCCAATAATCCTAAACCAATATCCAATGGAAGTAAAAAAATCACCCAAGGTGAAATAATAATCAACAATAATAGAAACTCCCCAAATGATTCCACCCTTGAGTACTAGATCATTTCCCCAAGAAATAGCTGGCCAGACCTAGAAACAATCATTATGACATGTGTTGATACATTATTAGTCACAAGCAATATGAAATGTGTTGATACATTATTAGTCACTTATTTGACATTACAAAATAATTAGTCCAAAGATGAAAATAAACCTCTTATACCACTTACAGAATCACGACATAAGACCCACTAAATAGTTCCCTATATCAGTTGTCTGCATGGCCTCAAGTCCACCTCCCTATATTCTAAAGGCTATTGAATAACAAATTATCTTCTAATGGAGTTGAAATGGGGATACTAAAACTTCCTAGTTAACAATAAATATATTGAACAAAAAATTAAATAAAGGTAGTGGAATAATGAAAAATTTAGAATCAATAATAAATATATAATAATCACGGATGAAAATGATCTGGCATAAATACATTATTGAATAAAATATATATTGACAGAATAAAAATAAATGTAATTAAATAAAAAAACACAATGGATATATCAACTAGAATCTTGAGAAAATCCTCGACCCACTACTAAAATATTGAATTCCATAAAGAAGGATAATTTAAATAAAGGACAATTCATTAACCTAATTTTCAAATCATGATATATTTTCAGGTACCCCAGAGCAATGAATCTTTAATAGGGTGTCATATATACATATTAGGAGTACGCCAGTGGAATATAATGATATCCAATCTATGTATATAAAACATGATGTGTGAAGGTATATCAAGAATTTAGTAAATGAATAAATATAAACATATCGGGTCCAGGGTCCTAAAGGTAAAATGGATGACCGCATATTCTTTTTCCTAAGATGGAATATAAATGAACAATACCCCACATATACATACTAATATATATAAAAAAATATATTTAGATACATAATTATCAATGTGAGGATCCAACACATCCACATAGTAGTAAATGTGATAATAATAATGTAGTCCTCGTACATGTGGCTATAAGCCCATGAATCCATAAGAAGTGTTTCTAAAACAATAGAGATATATCAGATAGTAACATAAATCTGAGATATGAACAATTAGATAGACAATTAACTGAGGTAAAAATAAAATTGATCCTAGTATAAAAAACGTCTATGATGACATACCACAAGCCATGTGTAATATTATCAAACATGATATAATTTATACATCTTGTGATCCTCTCCAACGCATCATGTAATCAGGAACCCATGTATCTCTTATAGAGTCATGTGACTCCTTTAATTTATCATCCAATCCTTCGAATACATTAAAGAGGAAACCAAAATATCATTCATAACATTCTATCACTCTTTGACCTAGTCCATGTAATTTCATTGAGAGGAAGCCCAAGTATCACGCATAGAGTATGAAAAATAGATCTTACGAGTCTATCCATGGTGTCTTGTAGCAATAAATCCCAAGAATCTCTTAATGAATAAAATAATTTTATGGGCCTACATTCCATTCTTTGGTGTCCTATAAATGGAAACTCAAGTATTTATCCATGGATATTATTATCAAATAGCCTATGAGACAATCCATTGAATTCAACCTCAATGAACATGATTATCTCTAATTTCAAACATGCATCATTTATCCATTAAATTTTATGCAAGAGATATTTCTATGTCTATAAGAATTCAATTTATTATTTAAAATATGAAAAATTAAGAGGTCGTTTTTATAGGCATTCTATACCATGATTCAATTAAATAAATTTTCATATGGTTAATTTATTAATAAATAGAAGGTCATGAAAATTCATTTTACACAATGTACACATTATTCATGAATCTAATTGATTCATTTATAAAGAACAAAAATTCAAAGACATAATATCATCTAATATGCCACATTTCTTTAACAAATTCCAATCAATTTAAACAATAAGATTTTTCAAGTCACAAAAGTAAAGAAAAAAATAAGATATATATGGTCTAAGTGGAATACCTAAACCATTTTAATAAAATAAGTAATTTCTAAATGTGTCAAAGAATTTATGAACATACATATTGATGGATAAATAATTTTCAAAAAAATGGTACAATATATAATCGTGATCAAATTAAGAGGGTTTTCAAGTTGAGGTCATGATCAAATAAACATGTGAAGTCACTATTGGACAATGAAGTTGTGGCCTAAAATTTTCAATTTAATTAATTTCATCTTTTATGAATAATGCATCAATGTTCTGGTCAGTGGCATAGTTGAAAACATATATAAATGATAGATCATTAGGGATAAGAAACTATACCACCAAACACATGTCTATGATGTTACACTCATCCAATATCTTGCTTGGATTAGACCCAAAACAAATGAAAACTAAAGAGTAGATAAATTCCCGAAAATAGAGAGAATTATATTTCATAAATTGAGAATTAATTAAAGAAATATAAATTATGAAAGCTGGAATGTGTAGTAATAGACATACGAAGGGACATTCAATGATCCCAACAATGTTCGATTTATGCACGAAATAGAGGAGATCTGCCCATATAAGAAGGGGTAATTGGTACATAGGGGCCTGTTATACATTAAATGGAGGGGAAATGGGGTGAAACCCATTTATGGGTATGATATACGAATAATAATTTTTATCTCTTTAAAAAGGAACAATTTTAGGAAATAAGCATTAAAAAAACCTTGATCGAACCTTGAGATAACACTATCCAAAGGCTTCCTGACCTTAGAATGATTGAAATATGATTTTTAACTATCCTCGTCATACGATTAGATACAATATATGGAAACCCACACCCCACCTAACTAGTGTATATTATTAACAATCATACACATCCCATGAAGTTATCAGTTACACTTTCTAAAGACCCCACAAATGGTCATGCACCTCCACTCACACGTTTAGTTTAAACCATGCGACCCCTCAAATCTTCTAGAAAAGGCCACATTATTTCACTATATGTTCACATGGTTCCAAAAAAACAATTCACTGATCAATATATTCCACACATTTTTCCATACACTTTAAGTTATTGTGCATCATTGTTTCTCATTTGCCTTTTTATCCAAAAATTGAGTTTACTCGGCCTGATGAACCCGATAGTAATCCAAAAACCGATAGAACCCATCAAACCAAAAACACAATTAATGGAGCGCATTTTAAATTTAAAATTTTTGGATTTAAATTATGTGTCTTTGTTAGATATTTGGATCACTTAAAAATAATAATGTTCAAATTCCTTAAAGAATTTAGAAGTTGGAAACAAAGGATGATAAATATTACTATGAAACAGATGAATAATTAGTTACATCTACCAATATATCAACACATTCTTATATTGGTGGATATTCAACCCAACAAAAGTGGAAAATATCATCCCATCAACTAGGAAATACCCTATCCACTCCCAGAATAGTCATTATTTTCTCGAACTATAGATATATAGAATGTACCTAGAAAAACATGGTATGGCCTCATCCCAAGAATGAAAAGATTCCAAAATAATCTCTTACCTCCATGATAAAGCCACAATATTTTCTTTAGTGATATATCACAAAATATTCCCAGGTTGGATTCTCATAATTCAATGTTCGATCCGAATGATCAACTTGGATAACTAGTTCTCGAATAAGGGATGTTGAAAAAAAAATATTTGATCAAACATGTGTCTATTAATACATAATTTAATACATAGAAATAAAAAATGTTAAAATAAATAAAATAGAAAACCTATACGTTATAATCATCTATTGTGTATGGATACCCGCATCCAAACCACCAACTCATAGATCCTAGAATAAAAAACTTTGGCAAGATGGATGAAATAGATCAATACATCAGCTACCTCCTTCTACTCTCCCACCTCCCCATACAAATCAGCTACCCCATATACCTCCATAAGGTATCCATTATCACTTTATGGGTATTCCATCGATTGTCTACTAGTAAATCAAAATCCTTTTCTAAATATCTCACATGATATATCTCTACACCTCATTGGACTAACATCGTATGTCTCATTCCTAATTGGATCCTTCCAAAAACCTCAAATTTATAGAAAGATTTTTTAAATGTTGTTTTCATAAATCCATCACACTCATAGATCCCTGAGTCTGATGTTGAATACCATATTTTGTTTCCTCTTATCTAGGGTTCCCTCTTCCAACACATATTATTATTGTATTATAAGACTAAAATCACTTCACAATAAATTCATGTTGTAGTACCAAAACATATGTAGGAATGGAATGAGATAATTATCTTTCCCAAACACCTTAGTTAAATCCCATGTTAATGGTCTATGATTATATGCATGTATCATTAACTATAACTATTGTGTACCATGATAGTGTATTGGACCTTGAATAATACACTACAACTTTCATCCTTCCTTTTGGATGTCTAGATGATTCTTAATTCATGCATATCATTAAATATTGGGGTATGACTACTCTATGAAGATATGATATAACATAGTTTATGGTAAAGTCTCCATGTAAATTTCCCATGTCAAAAAACTCCACCATCTCCCTATAGATCTATATTAAAGGCTTCACACTAAGAGAATCATCTGATATGAATGTGTCACTTATAGAATAGAAACTCATCCAAGTAACTTAAGGGATTACTCTACCGCCAAGGGACTTGTGTCACCATGAAACATGAGGGGTATATTGTTATGAATGACATGAATCATTCTCAACCACTTCATGTCCATTGCAAGAAATTCTAGAGAAATCTACTACTCAAATGGTGTGGAAATATTAGGAAACCACATAAGGGCACCACTTACTATGTAAGATGTAGTACATATGCATCATCACTAATCATATTATCATCACAATCTGTATTTGGAATCCAAATATGATTTCTTTTTGGATGAATCAAATAATTCAAGACATATTATATTGAAGGAGTATACATTGGTAGTTGACTCAAGTATGATATTTTTTTATATAACCCACTCTTATAGGATAAATAAATTATAGTTTATAATATAAATAGATAATAATTTTTTTGAGTCAATGATATGTTTATTAGAGTCCCAATGAAAGGATATGTCTTCCACCATTCAAAAAATGGGTTCCCTATCCAGATAGTTGAAATTGAAATACTCTAACAATGATTTATTTTTCCTAAACCAAATCTCATAGTAAGACTGTATATAATCTTTGTTCTTATCCTGATAACTCTGATACAAATATATCATGTAAAACATGAATGAGGACTCCTTAGTTAGCGACAAGATGAGTTGGAAACCCCAAATTGGACTCTATTATGCCATGTACTATAGACATGCTCCTGGTAGGAATATCAAAAACATGGGAGGATGTATCCTGTGGTACATGTTTTCCAAAAACAATCATCATTGTCCAACACCAATAAAATGAATAATGATAGTATACAACTGTTTCTATAAATAATACATAAAACTGAATTCAAAATCAGAGTAGAAAATATGTATGTGATAATAGATTTTCCAAATACAAGAACAATAATATTGTAAAAGAGTCCAACCTGATTGAAAAAAGGTGATTTTTTCATATTAAACTCTCACAAAAAATGGGGTTTTCCTAGACTTACTATACTCAAATTGATCATTGTAAACCTTAGACTGTTTCAAAAGACCTATCATTTATATAAGAAATAACACTTGCGGTTAGATCCAACCCAAGGGTTAGTACAAAAAACCTAGTATCCCGCCCCAAAATTACCAATCATTAAGAATAAAAGATAGTCATATCATCACTGTGAAGGTATGTCATTCAAAATATAATATTATTGGAATAATAATAAATATTTATATAACATACTAAAAGTCTCAATGTTTTTTCATTTCCATATTTCCATTGTAGGATTATTCACAAGTAACAAAGGAAACACCTAACATGAAGAACATAGTTCTCATGTTTTTCTATCACTAAGAATGATAGTTTTTGTGGTCATTACCTTTTTTTCTATCCATGAAATAATATGGTATGGAAATAGAAAAACGAAAAAACATTGATATGGGGTCATAATAAAGTCCTATATGGGATACATAACCCTATCTAGAGTAATCCAATATAATGAAGATCACATTACATAGATGTAGATAAAGATTTATGTGTCCCACCCTTGTGTTGAATGATATAGTATCACACCCCCTTTTTATATAGATAGATACATGATACAATCTGATACAAGAGAAAATATGGGATCAATCATCCTATTATTATGATAGGATGGCTTATTATACCATCACATAGTGGGAAAAAAGGTAATATACTCAACTGTATCCCATATAGAGTCACAAAAAAGGTATATAACCATCATTGAATGCGGTACACTATGTTATTTTAGAGTAAAATACATGTCTTTCAATGTTTATAACTACACAGGTCTATACACGCATTAATCAGCTAGTTCATATGAAAAATGGATCTCTTTTGTACATTATTTATTCCCATATATCTGGTCATGTTTGAGTATTATGGTCACACTATAATTTCATGGTCATGGCACTATACTTGGTTGTTCCTATGTAAAAAATTTATGTATGAGGTCTAAGGTTGTGCTAGTATATCCTCACCATTATGTACTCTTATTGTGCTTGTGTACCTAATAGTGTATTATTCCATTAATATTGGTCTATACACCAAGATTCCATCATCTGGTCCAAGACCACATTGTTTGGAAACACAATGTGTGATATTTTATTCTGTGTGTAAATCCATACAACTATAGAATCTGACTGCATGCTAGGTTTTATTTAGATGTACCCCTCGTGAATACATGGATTTTCAAGAAACATGAGACCCTATAACGCTTCTTCACCTAATCCACCATTGTCACTGGTTCCACTATAAAATATTCCATGTACATAGATAATGGTTTGACTAACCATGAATCATCACAGGAGAAAAAATTTTGACACCTAATTTGTGAAGAAATCATCCCTCGTCTCACTAATTTTTTTAACTAAAACATCATTGAATTGATAGTATCAAATACCTTCTAATCTACCATTTCATTTCAGCATTCCTCAACAATGATCTCAGTTAAAATTTTTGATCAATATAAATTATCCATTTCACCAATTATTAACACTTCAATGATCATTTTCCTTCTATTCTCAAATCACTAATCAAACTGGTATTCCGATTATATACACTCAAATAGTGGGGAGAAAAGAACGAACAATAAAAGTGAGGAATGGAAGGTACACATTATTTTTGTTTGACTCAATATTCTGTTGGAGGATTCATCGAACACAAGTAAAAATTAACAATTAAAAACTAATATCAAAACCTAAATATATGATTATTATTCAATAATCAACCTGAGAATCAACTTTTTGGAAGAACTTATTCTTGTTCGACATGGAATAAAATAATTAATGAATAATACAACACTAAATATGTTATAATTCAGGATTGGATTTATCAATTATGAATAAATATTTTATTCCATTTTCATTATTGAGATCCAAGAACATCATTTGTGTAGACAAACCCTTGAAAAAATGATCACTAGCCCCTGATCTCTTCAGAATTCTCTATGATATCACCATATTTTCAAACTAAATACCTAGGACTACATGGATAACCCCTAGTTTTATGTATAAATGGAATTATGAAGGGGATTAATATGTTTATTAAATTAAATTAAATATAAATAAATACTTTTCTTTAATTAATTATTATTCCTCCAATAATTGCTCTTCATTCAAAAACCAATTGTACATGAAAGATAAGCCATTTTGATGGTAAAAAGTATATTATATTCTAAATGGATTTCTCAAATTTCTCCTTTTCAATATAATTCAATATATAATAGATTATTTTCAAAATAATGAGAGTAAATTTCATAATTTGTTTCGTATATGTATTAAACTAACGATGAGGGTCGCAATGATATAGAATCCATGATTGACTACATGAATGGATCCAAAAATATTCATTAAAATATTATTATACATTTTTTGGAAAAAAAATTCATTATAGTTAAGTGGTTTTATTTAATTGGGTTTTCTTATTCTTGTATAACTATGTTGAAATCACTTGTAGGTGGTTGTGAAGAATTAGTTTTTTTTAATGTAACTTATTTATTTTATAGAGCATTTTTTATTCTACATTTTCATGGATAATCATGATTTTTCACCTTCTCAGGATTTTATATGACTTTTACACGGATCTTTCATTTTTGGGGTTTCCTACAATGTGAATATATATACAAAAATCATTCTTCATCACATTTTGTTACCCATAATCTGTATTATACAAATGATATGTAGTTCTCTTGAGATTATCAAAGATATTGTTTTTTTGGTGCATATATGTACTTGGGAGTTGAAATAGATTATTGTGCATCTATCAGGAGGTTGAAATTATATATGGAATCTTATCTTCAGTTTATTAAGTTGGTGTTTTCCTTTTAATTTTTCATGGAATATATTTTCAATTGAATTGTTTATTTGATTACCTGGACTATTTATTGTTTATTACATGCAAATTTACTTATTATACATCATTCAATTTAGGTATCCATATTTATTATATTTTAAGTTAAGGTATAAAAATAATAATTGTTTATTAGTGACATTCCCCCTAATATATGGAATCTAATTACTCAATGATGGTCATCATCCCAATGTTAATTGATGGTTTTATTAAGGTCACACCATTTACTTACTACCATATAAGAGCGGTCCAAGTCAGTTGGGTCCAGTCAAAGTGCAATTATAGTGGTTTTATCTGAAGAATATAGATTGGTGTTTGGTGTCACAATAGATTTTATGAGACTTTAGGATAATGGTTTCATAGTTTCCTGATTTCAAAAATCATGCTATGGAAAAAAATAATGATGATATTTCTGATGTATACCCTCACTTTGGCTCTAACAACAAGAGTTTGTTCCACGGATGTAAAGTCACCAAATACAGTGAACAATAATGTTACATAAATTAAATTTGAATGAGTTATTTATGGATATATCCATATGTATTTAATTTCTCGTATATGATTTTTTATCATGGTTCATCTTATCAGATGTTAGATGCCAACTTATAGAATTCCATCTATATTTATAAGGAAGTTTCATGAAAAATCCATTTCCAAAATGAAGATTTCAAAACAGGGATAGTTTATGAGGTGTTTATATTGGGATATTTGAGTGCACTACACCCACCCTCTTAGTAGCGATCTAAACCACTATCCGCATTGTTGAAAATTGATTATCATTATGATATAAAATGATTATCAAGGTATAATGAAATGTGGAACGAAAATATATGATAATATTAAAATAGTTCCAACGGTAGATACTAACAAGGTTCCGATTTTAACATTCCCTAATGGGTGTCATTGGAATGTTATATATAATTTTTTTATTACTCATCCCTATTCAGATGGATATTCACCATATAGAAGTGCTTTCATCATTAATTCATAAAGATTCAACTGGGGAGTGGTGGATCATAATTCCTTTGATACATTATGTGGGGAAAATTCAACGGATATTTTTTGAGAGATTTTTAATAAGTGTATTGTTCCATGATGTTATACTAAGAGCTTATTTAGGATATTTATGAGCTATAATGGGCAAGATTGGTAGTTATATTGTACTCATTGGGATTAAGTAATATCACATGATAATAACCTGGTATGATCCATGATAACCTCTACTAAAAACCCCAATATAAGATTATATAGCGATTTCTAGGAATAAATTTTACCTCATGCATTCCCTCTCATCATAGTGTTCTAGTGTGATTTTTATTAATTGAGTTCTTATTCGATAATGAGAGGTTTTTATTGGGTTATTGTATTCAAATTCCCTATGTGGAGACAACAACTATTATTATCATGTGTTAGGATATAGAATAATGAAAAAAGTGGTAATTAAACAAGAATTATCACACCAAATAGTCAATAACAAAAGGGTAGTGAGAATATACTATTAATCTATGATATTGGAAATTTTGGGTGGGTGAGAGGAGGTTTTATCTTTGGTGTAACTATTTTCCCTTTCATATTATAGATGGATTTTAGAGAGTAAATGGACCTCAAAATTAGGGGAATCAATGTAACTAATGTCATTAATGATGTGGTCAACATTATATTTGGGAAGGTAATTTTGGTAGAGAAGATAATGGTGCACTATGAGGATCTTCTGGAGGATGATGATATTATGACATATTTCAGACAATAATAATCCTAGAGGATATATATTTTCTTATAGGGATGATTTTTATGGAGGAGGACACTTATTGGTTATATATGGTTGTGGTCATTTCTCACCTGATATTATATGATGTTTGGTCAACATTTAATGTACAATAATGAAAACAAACGAAAACAACATGATTTATTATACAGTTTTTTTATTCCTTATTATTGAGAAAATGATTATGTTAGATCCTATCACCAAACCCATGTGGATGGGGACTCAATTTAGGATTGATAACATGCTCCCCTGAATATACAACTAGTATTAGAATGAACTTAGTGGAGTGAAAATATAATGGGATATTATGGTGCATGTGATGAATCTCTAAGATGTGTTCCATTTTATAGCAAGGATATATTATGTTAAATCCCATATAGACTTCCCCTATCAAATATTGAGTTTATTTTCATATTTATAATTCATATTATCAATAATATTTTCTAAGGTATGTATGTAAAAAATAGGTAGTCAATTTCATTGGATGTTTTATCTAATCAGATAATGTTTGGTACATTTTCCTCTTCTGACAATAGGAACCTTAGATTTACATTTTCAAGAAGTAGTTATGGTGTATTTAGATGTCTTTATTATCGATATAACAGGTTTTCCACCTCATTAAGTGGTTAAATATTTAATTTATCCAGACATTGGGACCACTCTAATATCCACTAATGCAAATAATGTGTCCCTGATTATGATCAGGGGGTTGTGGGTGTTGTTAAATATCATCATAGAAAATGTATTATTTGTTTTTGTATCCCCATGGGTATCTCCGTTATTTTTCAACAAGAATGAGGATTTGATTATAATTACATGAATATATTTTCATTATTTATAATAGGTTTCAATAATTTACATTGACTAACTTTTAATGGATTAAAGTCTATTTCAAGGAGTTAAAACCTGTTTTTTTGTTTTTGATGATCGATCTCATGTTCCTATCTCACAATATTTTTATTTTTATAAATTAAAAAAAGAGATTATATACCTTTCATAACTATTATTATGTATTTTTCATTACACTTTATTGTTTCAAACATAATTCTTATATATTTTGTTTTTATAAATTATATTATTTGCCACCATGTTACTTGTAAGTAGGTATATTCATTAATATAATTATCATCTAATCAATATTTTTTGTGAGGAAAGATGATAACCTGAGGGTGGTCAAGGAAATATATTTATTATACTAATAATATGACTAGCTCTAAAATTGTATA
This sequence comes from Viscum album, assembly GCA_963277665.1. Taxonomy (NCBI): domain Eukaryota; kingdom Viridiplantae; phylum Streptophyta; class Magnoliopsida; order Santalales; family Viscaceae; genus Viscum; species Viscum album. The sequence goes on along the minus strand of OY728163.1, from coordinate 781,304,449 downwards.
TCATGGATTAAATGGTTACACTCTAAAGGTCAACTTAAATTGGAGCATATAAGATCTAGAAATCTAGAATAGTGTGAGTTTTCATAGATTATGGGATACTAAATTTAATTTTTGTGTTATATATCATCATTTATATGGAATGGTATTTCCAACAACTTCCGGAAGTCCTCAAATGGAAAATTCCACATAAAATCCCCTTCCGGATAGGGGCATCAATTTTTGTATTTTGAGATGTCAAATTGAAACTTTTTATGAATTGAAAAAATGATTGAAAAGGGATATTATCCTAAATTTTGATGAGGTGTATTCCTAATAAAGTGTTTCTATAATTCATTAAGTTAAGGTAATAATAGTATTTTGATGTAGATGTAGGTATTTATAGAATATATATTTATGGTGTTGATGAAAAATTAATATATTTACATGGAATTGGACTATGATCTTATAGCAGTAGTGTTTTCCCTATGGTTTGGGTTAAACTAACTTCTTAGTTAGTGGTTCATAGTATTTTATGACCATTATATCCTCATGTAAATGTTCTCATAGCTTTATGTTTTATAGAGTTATAGGAACTTTCGGATGATCATGTTGGATCATTATATTAATGTTTTCCATGATCTAGTATAGAAAAATATGGTTATATATTTCCTTCAAAAGAAATCATATTATCAGTAACTGGTTGATTTATTTGAACACTTGGTTTCATTATTGTTTTCCTAAGTTTATCAGGGAGGTGTCTCCTAACATTGATTGATATTTAGGACACCATTATTATTTCTTAGATTAAGGGGTTCAAAATGGGTATATAGATCTGGATAATTTTTCAGAAAAAATATTCTAAAGAGATGCACCATATGGATAAAATATTGGGGGGGATAATACCAAAATATTATAAGGATAGTAGGTTGTATTAGTATTGTTTTATAGGATTGTGATTATACAGTATAACACATGACCCTTGTTTCTTCATACTAGGGTGGTAATGATGTACCATGATCATTTCATCCATGTTTGGTGGGATGTAATTTAATGGAGGGTCTGTGTGTTTATTTATTAATGCCTCAAATGTTATATTGTGATGATGGATCAAAACAACCTAATAGTAATCTTCCAAAAACAAGTTGATATATTCTTGATGTTTGATAAAATTTTAATTGTTTCTATGAAAGAAATGCACCTATGTTAAATAAGTCAATATAAAATTTGAGTGATCGTTGATCAACTAACTTTTTGTACCCACATGCATGTTATTCATGAGTATAATTTAGATAAGATATTTAGATTCCTATTCATGGAATTTTATCTATATTCATGGAGTTCCATTAATAATTTTATCTGAATCTGTTTCTTGATCAATGTTCTAGTTTTGGGGAGGCTCTCATGATTCATTTTTTGACATCGTTTTTGATTATAAAAAATGATTTATCAAATAGTGGATGGATAAGATAAGAAAAAAGTTGAGGTTATATAGTGTAAACTGAGGGAGTGTGAGGTGAAATTCAATTGTAGTTAGAAGGTTAAATTCACAATGGTGGATTTAGAAAAATAGCTAATACTCAACTATTGGTATGAAATCATTCAAGGACCTGTATAGGATACCCTATAGGACACCAATATATTATTCGTTAAATGTATAATATTGAAATATGGGAATATTTTTCATTTAGTTAATGATGTATAAATTTTATGTGACCGAAAATATTATGATACCATCTCAATGATGGTATACAAACTATGTGGATCAATGATGAGGTCCTCTTAAATTTGTAGAGTGTGGTAATGTTTTCATAAGGAATTTGAATCATCATGGTTTGTATTTATTTGGTTTTATTATCAACATAACTCTAATTTTCATTTCCCCATTTTCAATTATTCATGAGTTGGATGAGGTTGCTTACTACATGAATTTATCATCATGGTCATACGGGTAACATACATTTCCCATTTTCAAACCCGATGAGATGTGTTCACTATCCATCATGAATTATTGACATGAGTGTGATATAAATTTACGTTAGAACTAACTCCTTAGAATACATGGTTATTAATGTGAATCAACAACACATGACCAATTATGGGTTAACAATTTCACACAAGGTAATCCTTTATAATATTTGGAACCTTTAAGAGATGTCCTGGGAGCCTGAGATCTATATGTTGGCTCACTACTAAAACCTTTTCAAATAGGATAATATTTTTGAATATTATATTCCATAATGTTATGGATTTTGCAGTTACATTTTCTGTAATTTATAAAATATTATAATACATAGAGAACAATTATATTTTATATTTGGATTTGTCATTTGGTTTTAGAAATTATTGAGCTCAAATTTATAAATATACATATATATATATAAATTATAAAAAACATTTTTTAGTTTGAGAATGTACATTAACATGAATAATATTTTTATGTTATAAGTATTATAAAATGGTAAAAATATCATGGTTTCCTCAAAAACATGTGTTTAACCATATGGATAGTATAATTTTTTATTTCCATTGGTTCAACATGTGTTTCTTTAAATTTTTTGATTAATGTAATAAATAAATAAATAAATACATTTAATCCTAAAAGAAAATATATGTTGAACCCAGGGTTGATCTTTGTTGTAAATGGATTATGGTTTTCGTTTGATGTCAATCCTTACTTGTAAGATCATATATTAGTGAGAAAGATTTAAGGTGGTTTGGAAAAAAGTGTGCAAGGCATGTTTTTGGTTCATTACTTAAAAAATTGGAAAAGGAATAAATTTTATGAACAATTAAAATTTGTATGATATATGAGGATGCATGGTAGAGACTTACGTGCCCAATGAAATGTCAAAATGGTTATTTTCACTCAAAGAGAATTTCACCTACATAGAGTAACATGCGTCATAATAGTATGAATAAGGTCATCAAGGCCTATAAAAAGGTGTCTACCCCACTCATGACATAGAACTTATTTCAACGATGATATGGTAGCTCTACTGCATGAAATAATTGTGTGTGGAAGATTTATTCCCAGTAAAACATTCACGTATGGTGTTCTTTGAGTCTAAATAGTCCATTTGAACCCCATGGTGCGGTTTCATAAAATCTAAGGGTGTGAAAAAGATAAGGGTTTTGCAAAATTCATCTTAGAGACAATACCAAATCTTTCACACAAGATTAGTTTTTTTGTATAAGTGTCAGTGTGTGCTTCTAACAATTTTTAGATATTTTACTTGTCTGATAAGTGCTACCATGGGAATCATTTCATGACTTTGATGTAAGAAGATTCACATGTTAGATAGAGATAAATAAATTAATGAAAATCTATTGAAGATTGTTTAATGTTGATAAATTGAGTTATAATTCCCAAAGTTAGTGAGCTACATGCAGTCTATAGGAGTACTATGAGGGAAAAAACGATCAATCCAAAAATTCTTATAAAGGTAGTGTTCCAAGAATAATGTGATTGTTTATAAACTATTTTATTCCACATCTAGTGAATATTAGTGGACATTGGTAAAACCAACATTATGTCAGCATATGATCCATAGACTATAAATTAGTGGTGAACCAAGTAAAATCTGTGTGTTATCTCTATCCATATGATTGTTGTTTGACATCACATTCTCTTATTATAGGTTTAATTAGTTCCTACCAACATGGGAACAATATAATTCACATTAAAAAGAAAAATTTTAAACCCTGATTCACCCCTAATCTCTCAGGTTGATTGGGGGTCCTTCATTTTGTGTTAGATCCTATAGGAAATTGGTGGAAAATCTATACTTTGTTAATGTCATTGATAATTTTGTTAATAATAAGGTAGTCCCCCTCTTTGATGGATGTAAAATACAGATTTGTAAGTATAGGATGAGATCTCATCTATGATCTCTAGGACTTAATGTCATTTTTCCACTGTATAATGAATATAGATCACTGATCCAACCAGGCTGTCTATAACTAATAGTGATATGAAAATTCATGATGTTGATGCTAAATAATTGAATTCCTTCACTAGAGCTATATATTTTCAAATCAATCGAAACTGATGTGTTGAACCTCAATCAAAAATATGTAGGAAAAAATAAAATATTTATTAATGAGACCATGATGTTAAGGAGGCAAAACTTCTTATTTTTTACAACAAGATTGATAATATAAATATACATGTAGAGAGAAATGCATATACCTTTTTCAATCGAATTTATGAATTTGTAGGATATACTTGAGATCTTAGTGAATAAATCATATAAATTAACACTATAATGAATTTTTATATAATGATTCCACTTCTCTACAATCCCAAAGTGTCAGCTATTGAGGGAAATGAACTTTATAAACCTTATTGGGATGATTTTATGATCATTATAGTGGAATATAAAATGAGATTCAAACTTGATGATGTAACAACTCGATAAAGGAAGGAAATGGATTTGATATCCATGAAAAAATTGAGGTGTCTGGAGATACATTTGATAAAGATAATGAGTAATAATAATAAAAAATTCTTTTCGAAAATAAATTCCAGATAAGAAAATGGAGATGGATGGAAAGCTTCCATTAGGGGTTTTTCATTGTGGTAGAGTTGGGAACATTACCTCTTAAGGCTCAAGGAATCTTGATGACGATTAATGTGAAGCGAGAAATTCATTGAATCATCAAAAAATGTATTAACAAAAGGGATACTTCAAATCTGGAATGAAAGTATAGAGGAAGAGTATTTTCTATAGATAAGAAGATAATGATAATGAATTCTTTGAGGATGAATAACTAAATATTCAGTTTGAGTCCCACACATCAATGATGGATATAGTTGAAAAGTCAGAATCAAAAAAATAAAGCTAGAGATAATTAGTTGGTTACTGATAATGATATCAAGTTGAAACTTAAGTATTCTATTGGTAATCTTAAGAATCAATGTAATAGATGAAAAATTTGAGAGTAGTTGTGAAAGAATTATCAGAATATTTCGATAATCTTGAATAAAAAAATGAATGACTAGATAAAGCTATGAAAGAGGAGTAAACAACCATTAAAATAAAAGAAGATTTAGTTGAACTGAAACAAAGAATTGAAGAACATGCAATGGTCATCAGTGAACCTACATCCAGAAACTAGGAGAAGTACAAGACTATTGAGGGTATTTAAGAAGAAGTTGTTACTCTACACAGTACACTTGAAAGTGAGTCAAATTCAATGGAATAAATAATAAAATAATGTTTGGAAGATTTATCGATTTTGAGATGATAGAGAGAGCTAAGAGTGGTGCTGATGGAGTATTGATGGATTTAGATGAACAAACATCAACAAGATTGGAAAAAAGGGAAATTGGTTGTGATTCTGAAACATCGATGGACTAAAATAAGATGGACCAAAAAATAGGAACCAGAAAGGTGGACACATCACAAATTCATCCGATGTCCTTATGATGAATGAATAAAAGAATAGTGAAAAGGGAATTGAATCTTTTACACGTTTTTCCAAAAATTATTGGCAGTCAAACCATTTTCCTATAGAAAATTACATGGGGAGTTACCGAAGGAAGAATACATTTCCTCTTATGAAATGTCAATTTATTGGCAATCTGGGTCATGCCATGTCATAATGTGAAGAGTAATGGAAATATTTTAACGGGGAAAATCTCACAAGTCAAAAAAAGAGAAAAATTCATATCCTACTTGTTATATTTGAAATAATTTTTATGGATATTTTTTCCATTTTTCTAACTTTGGCCATACAGTTGATTATTGAAAGAAGAGGAATGACATGAAAAATTCATATAGAACTCAAATACAAAAAAATAATCGTTAGCTATATAGTGTTGCTCATATAAATAGGGTTTCCCCTTTTGAATAATAGCATAATTATGATGAATCTATTCCCATGGAAGGTACATTTTAAATACTATCATTATCCTTCACTAAATCTAATTCTTCAAGGATGAAGAAGAAGAAAATTTAAAAATCCAACTTTGCATAATTTGAACTCAAACAAAAAAGTGTATCACATATTTGAACCTTGATAACGGATTCCCATCCCATGTGATAAGAAATTTTGAACAATTAAATGATGTTATGGAAAAGTTTTATGGGATGATACAGTTTTGTGTTTATGGTTCATTAAATATCAAAGGTAATGGAAGTATTGAACTGGCGAATGGTGAGATGAATAAAACTGATGTTCTTTATTTGGATGGATTGCATCAGAATATCCTTAGTGTGCGTCAACTATGTAACCTAGGTATTATAGTTACTTTTTATAAAAAAAATGTGAACATCAAAATGAATAATTAGGAATTTTCTCATGAATGGTTGCAGAACAGATGAAATCTTTTATCAAGTTGACAGCCAGGAGAACATTTTATATCGTACATTTGAAGAAGAAAACAACTTGTGGAATCAAGGGTTAGGTCACATTAATTAACAAGGCATGTAAATTAAATCTAACATAATGATATACATGGATATACCTAATCATTAGGGTGAATAATAGAATGCTTGTGATGATAGTATATGAGGGAAGTTGGTGTGTAGTTCATATCCACTAAAGAATAAAAAAGAATATCATCTTCTTGATCTCATCCATATTGATGCATGTGGCATAATAAATGTTACTAGAACATATAGAGGGAGCTAATTCATTCTATTAGTTGATTATTATAGTATAATAGCTCGTTTGATGGTTATACAAAGGAAATAGAAAGTGCCTGATTTTATGAAAACATTTCACCGAATAGCCATACTGGACCGACATTAAATGTTTTATGATATGAAAATAAAGGGGAATAGAAATCCATTGGGGTTAAAAATTATCTACAAAAACGTGGAATACAACATGAACTGTCTTCTATGAGAACCATATAGAAAAATTTACTTTTTGAATTCAAGAATCAATATGTGAACAATAGGTCGAGAACTACGGTGATTGATAGTCATATCTATCACCATTACTAGAAAGTGGTTGTTCAAGTAGTAGTTTATATAAAAAACAAGACATAGATTTATATGTGAAAATAAAAGATATCATATGATTTTTGGCACGGAAGAAATCCCTCCTTGAAGTATTTTCATGTTTTTGGAAGTAAATGATTCACATGAAAAAAATAAGGAAATAAAGGGAATTATGGTGATTTTGAAGATTAAAGAATATTTCTCTAATAATTAATGAATATAAAAACTTACTAATGTATCAATAATCATCTTAGAGGAATTTTGGAAAGCACTAATGGTATACTAATTGAATATAAGACCACAAATTCATCAAGGAATTCTTATGCTGAAGTGAAAGAAGATGAGAAAGGGTGTGGACATGGAAAAAATCCCAATACAGATGTAGAGGATAGTGTGGAAAACATTATAAAGTCACAACGTGATGTTTATTAAGAAAAAGGATTAGAAGTGGAAACCATGGCTAAATAAATGTATTACGAACCTCATAGGATAAATTCAAGAGAATAAATTGATCAGTCCAATATCATTGGGGATTAGACACAACCCATCGAAACAAGGAAAATGAGGAACAATGCATAATCTTCCATCTTATCAGTTTTGTAAATGACCTCATTTGAAGAAGCTGCAAAATTTTAATCATTGGTTAAAGCCATGAATGAAGTGCTAGATCAGATTGATAAGAATTGGGCATGGGATTATGTCAAGAGACTAGAATTTCAAAATGTTATTGGTGTGAATTGTACCATTAAGAATACATTAGAAAATCATGGTAATTAGATAATAAATATGGTTCGATTGGTGTCTAAAGGCTGTTTAATGATTGAAGGTGTTTATTATGAGGAAACATTTGATATAGTGGCTATACTTTAGTTAATTAGACATTTTCCTTATATAATAATTCAAATATAATACATTTTATAACAAATGGATGTCAAAATAGCTTTCATAAATTGTGTACTTGAGTAATAAGTCTATATAGTACCAAAAGTGGGTTTTCTACATAGTAATGAAGAAATTATGGACTGTTAATTTAAGAAGACACTCTATAGTTAAATTTAAGAACCATTAGTGTTGTAATATTATCTAGATTCATATCTAAAGAAGAAATGGATTTAAAATATGAGGATTGGACCACAATCTATATTTGAAAAATCTAAAGGAAGATCAATTTATAGTATTGTTGTATATGGATGATATTATATTTGGAAGAAAAAGGTTGAGATCAATGGAATAATTTTTCAATCATATGAAATCATAATTTGAGAAGTCTATAATTGTTGAACTCATAGACTTCTTAGTGCTATAGGTTTTAAGAATAAGGGATGTAATTTCATTTCTCAAGAAAAGAATTAAATTGAGTAGCAGAATAAATTTATTATGAATGAATCCAAAATAACATCGACTTCGATTGTAGTTGGAACACAACTTAGAAAGTATGAGGTTGAGACCTTGGAATATCCCACTATGTTCAGGAGAATCATTATAATCCAATTATAATAGACTTCAATAAGGCTAGATATCATCTTTTCAACATGATTAGAAGCCTTTTTTAAAACTAATATAAATGAAAACATATGGTGGAAGTTCAAAGAATCATGAGGTACATTCAAGGTACTCACAATTATGGATTATACTTTTCTATATGAAATTACAATTAAATATCATAATTTTTTAGGTTGATTGGGTTGGAGAGGTGGTGGATAATGAATCCATATGTATTGAAGCATTCATTATTGGAATCAAATGTGTTGGATTTTTGAGTAATAAATAAAAAAGTACTTCTTTTAGTTCTACTAATGAAGAATATATCTCAACAAAAAAGGTCTTTACTCAGTTACTCTCGATGAAGTAACAACAGACTTATATTAGCGATGAGGTGAGACAACTAATGGTGATTCACTATGATAAGAAGAGTGAGGTCGATATAATGATGAATTTGGTTCATCATTCTCATACAAAACATATTAAAATCATATATTTCTTCATCAAATAAAACTTTGAACATGTAATAATTAAAATGAATCATATTAAAATTAATGATCAAGTGGATGACATACTAACTAATCCATTATCATAACATGTGTTACAGAAACATCGGTTGAACCTAGTTGTACAACCATATCATACTACCTGATGAGGTTCTAGTTGATACCCACTCCAAAATTGAATTTAAATTTTTAATCTATTTTTGAAGTGATGTAGTTTTATGGGGGAGATACTATCCATGGGGGAATGTTTTGTGCTCTATATGTACAAGAGAGACTCTTTGGGTTTTTTTACAATGGTGGAGAATGGTGAAATAGATAAATAAATAACTTAAATAGGGGGTAATATTACTAACAAAGGTGGATAATGTGAATGGAAAATCAAATATGTTGTTATGAGAATAATTTATGGAGAAAATAATTTAGTGTTATGAGGAAACAATCATATTTTAGTTTAGACATCATTAAAAATTCCAAATCATTATAACCCAATTCATGCTTCTAATCTTGTTTTCTAGACTAACAATTTCTCACTTATACAATCATGGAAATCTTCAAGAATTATGATTAATAAGAACCCAATTCAAGATTATCCTTTTGTTTTCGACACGGAGCATTTCTCATGTAGTCTTAGAGTGTTGGATGAATCGATTCTTGCACACTAGGTTTTGATAATGCCTAGTTCTTTATTAATATTTTCTATAGATTTCCAAAAAACACCAAGGGGATGATTTTTTGGAACCAAGGTTGTTCTTTGCTGGCGCTCTATTGAATTTATCCATAGATTTCAAACATACCCAAAGGGTGCGATTGTTGGAACCAAGGCTTTTATTTGTTGCAAATGGAGTATGGTTTGTTTTTGTTGGCAATTCATACATAAAATATCATGAAGTTATGCGTAAGATTAAAGGTTTTTTTTGGAAACATGTGTGAAAGGAAGGTTTTGGGATCATTACATCAAACTTTTAAAATGTCCAAAAGTATGAAAAATATTTAAATGTGCACGGAATATGAGGTTGGGAAGAAGAGACATACATTCCCAATGAAATTTCAAAAGGTGTTTTCGGTATTGGAGGGAATCATACATGCATAGTGGGAGTCATGTCCCAATTTTATTTTCAGGGTCATCAAGGATTAAAAATAGTTGGATACGGAAACTCAAGACATAGAACATTTTCCAACAAAGATCTAGTAGCTAGTCGACATGAAAGATTCCCATGTAGAATATTTATGCACATTAAATCTTGCGTGAAAGGTTTTCCTTGAGTCCAAAATGACTAATTGAACCTCATGTAATGGTTGTGTGAAATATAAGGGGTGTGAAAAAGATAAGGGCTTCACGAATGTCATCTAGCACAAAAATCCAAAGTCTTGCATGCAAGATTAGGTGTTGCGCATAAGTTCCAGTGTGTTCTTATAAAATGTATTGAATATCTGACTTATTTGATCAGTGATACCAAGTGCATCAATTATAGACTTTGATACGAGTAATGTCTCATGCTGGAATGAGATAAAAACTTCAATGCAAATGTACTGAAGATACCTTCTTGTCAACAAGATGAGTGAGACTTTACCCAAGTTAGTGAGCTAGGGGAGTCGATAGAAGTGATCTGAGGGATGCAGTGAGCCATCCCTGAATTTGTTTATAGGAAGTGTGCCTAACACATCGTGAAAGTGTCTAAACTATTTTATTCTGAAAGAAATTAATATTAGTAGAAATTTTAAGAACAAATATCATCTAGAATATTCTCCTCTGACTAGATTTTTTTGTGATCCATGTAAAATCATTGTGTTACCTCTTTTATTGTGATTGATAGTTTAATACACATTCTCTTCAGATAGGTTTAACTGGTTTCTACCAATGTCTGAACAAGATCTGTCATATTAAGAATAAAATACTAACACCGTGATTCACCCCTCCCCTCTTAGATTGTTATGGGGTCCTTCAATTTATGATATATTTAATTCACTAGAAAAACCACCTTACTTAATATCATATGGTTATACACACAACCATATTAATTTAGAGGGGTCATCATTTCATGGGGACTTTGTTTGTGTGATCGAGGTGGATCACAATGATCTTCTACCAATTTCATTGTGGAATCTCTATCATAACCCTGACATAGATTAATTAATCTATAGAAATCAAACAATTTATGAGATTTTTTATTTTTAATGATAATTTGAATCTTTATAAATGATTTTAATGATTTGAATAATCATTCTATATTTAATTTCCAAATAATATGGATTCATTATTTTATATTAAGTAAATCATCTTTGAACATCTTGGTTTTCCTATTTTTTCCTTAATATATGAATAATGACGAAATTTTATGTTTTGGAGTCACATATAAACCATATTTTAAAATAAATGTTGTTTTTTCATTGAATTATATTACCATTATTAATGGTATTGAAATTATCCTTCTATCTTTGAATTGGTTCAAAGTGTTTTGGATTGAATTGATGTGTATTTGAAATTTTACAAGAGGTAATTTTTATCAGAAATTGGCTCATAAATATTTATGAATTATAATGAATATAATTTTTTAGTGAGTTATGATTGGTGTAGAAAAATTGACGTGACTCTTTGATACCAATGGGTATAAGATATTGTGTTTAAGAAATTGTAGAATTTTTTCATCCCTGGTTCGGGATAATTTTGTAATGAAATAGATCGTAAGAGAACTTATATTCATGAAAGGAAGGTAATATATAGTATGATCACTAATAAAAGTTATATTAGGGATGATACTATAAGTATTAGAGGATGAAAATATTAATTATTGAGTCCAGTGAGAATCCCATATACTAGAAATATAGTTTGTAAGAACAAATCATATAAATTTCATGGTTTATATGAATAGGGATTTAGATAGATTAAAATATAACACAATGTGTGAAATGTCCTAGAGTATATGATATGAAGGATTATATATATATGATGTTTTCATGGAATATATTCCTCGGTGAACAATTTTCCTTACACAGCATATACTTCAAGAACACCTCCAGCAATAAGTTGAATAAGAATTGATTCCCTCTAGATGTATGTGTTTCCCACTAGAGCAACATGCTACATACCCTATATAACACTCACAATATTTCATAAATACCAAGCATCATTTTTTATTTCCAATCTTGGAACAACGCATTGGGTATGTGAATAATACATCATGATTTTTTATCAATAATATGAATGGTTCAATTACATTGGAATTAATGGAAATATATAATGTGATAAAAATGTTTTATCCACCTCATATTTGGATAAATATTGATCTGGTTCAATCATGATTTTGATAGTATTTTGATATCCAGACTAAAATATTTCCATGGTTATACTATTTATTGTGCCCCCCCCCCAAATTCTATTTAAATGAGATTTTATACATCCTCGTACGGTTGGTTAATATGTTCTTAATCTTTTGATTTGGTACTACCCAACCATTGAGACAAAGTGGGGTAATGATCCTCTTCCATAGTTGAAACATCATTTTATAAATGTATTATATTGAATAAAAGGACACCTTTCATCATTATAGTGTAGTTACATGCATTTATTAACTATGTAAATCTTATACATGGATATATTTTTTTATTTTGAAAATAGTTATCAATGAAGAAAACCACAAATATCTTTATATGAAATACCCTTTATAGAAAATATCATTTATCATCTTTATAGTGATTAAAAATTAAGTATGAATTATTTCATTTGGAGATGATCATTATTTTCATTTTTCCTTTTGTTTTACGAGTCTTTCGACAACACACACACACACACATATATATAATTACCTACATGTGTGTTAATTCATGCACTTGAAATTTCATATGAATATTTCATGTAGTTCTATGGGAATCATGGTGGTTGATGTATGAGAAATGTGTAGAGGTACATGGTTGTGGATTTACATATTGATGTTTGATTTAGAATATATGTGTTACATAGAAATATTATCTCTATAAAATTAGATTATTATTTTCCATTATATATTTTTTGTATGTATTTTGACCATTCAAACTTTATATACATGCTGGATAAATAATTACGGGTCCTAGTAGTTATATCATTCATTCGTATTTTTTTCGAGTATTTTTTTCCTCTTTATTTATCAATATTATAATCTTCAAATTAGAGGTTTGCAATAGTTATAGATTCATTATATCATGTCCTACCATTATTTGTGATATTACTAGTCGGTGATAGTAAATATAACCTTTACCATTCATGATATGAATATGTTCAAAATCTCTTTAATGTATTGATTCTTCCCAGGGAATCCTTCGGTGTAAATCTTTGATAGGTTCATTATCTAATATTGGGGTTTAAATTGTCAGGAAATCATAAGGAATATGAAATACTACAACTTTTTTTTCTTTATGTGAATTATGATGATATAATATCATTTTAGATTTTACTCCATATACTCTCTATGAATTTGACTTTTCACTTTCTCATTCGTCATTCAAGATCCACCAGGAATAGGATCTCCCTCGAGCACCGATTTATATTTCTCATCACATATTTCCTCTTATAATTCAATATTTGGGGATTCAATGGATGAATTTTATCATGGTTGTGTTTCTCTTTTCCAATCACCACACTTATTCATTATGTCACTAGGTTTATTTATGATTTTTTTAAAATTAATTTCTCTGTGGCTCCAATGGGCTTAACATTCCTTGAGATCTAGGGGAGATTATCTAGAATTTTCATGTAAGCTATGAATCATCGGTTTATTCTTTTTCATACTGAAATATTTTGTCTCATTGTACCTATATCTTTGATCATGGGAAGAACATTAGTTTTTTTGTAGAAAACATATTTGGCCTCAAAAAAATAATTGTTAATAATAATGATGACCATCCACTGAAGGGGGTGATACCTTTTCAATATGAACCAAGGTTATCATACATCATTTCTAATTTTTTACAATGATATTGAAGGTTTTATGTTCATACCACATTTCTTGGGTGAGATGGGTAAGTGGCCAAAAACCATTTCCTTATCTTATTCCCAGACATTTTCTTATAATAATTTGTTTAAAGGGATGGATAATGATGCTCATCCCTACTATGTCTCTACATGGACATCCATGGGTAGTGCAGTTGTAGACTAACCGTTATTGCTAGAAGTTGGGGTTGCCTATTGATCTCTAGGTCATACTGTGGAAAATAATTGATGTTTATTCAATCATCAGGATATCCCTAAATATGGTGAATGACTAGTTCTTCAACATGAGGTTCTTCAATTATAGACTCCCCACTTGATTAAAACTCCAAAACAGATTAAATTTTCTTTTGTAAATTGTAGATAAAGATACTATTTTGGAATGTTGGTAGACTGTCATTACATGTATGAAAAGGAAGAAGGCATTTTCTATGATCTAGTATGAAATAGATTCCAATGTTTATAAAGAATAATCATAACTCATTTCAGACAAGGAACATGATCATTACCTAATAGTGGATTTTGGGTCTCGATCAAGTGAAGGAAAGAATATAATCCATGACAATGGACATTAATAAAAAATGTATATAATAGAACAGGTATATAAAAAATATAACTCTAATTTACCCAAACACATGGTAACTACATCCTCTAATGATCCCAATATTACTGAGGTATAAGTTAGGTTATCTGTTTCGGATCCTTTTTCAAGACTGATCTGGGAACTAATTTTTCATTTCGAGAAAGAATCCCCCTTATGATGAGGTGGTGGATCGTCCACATAACATAAAAATGATCTATAACAGAATTTAGAATCTGTTGTGGGTGTTCAGAAGGATAAATGCAATAAAGATAATAATAGAACAAATTCCTTAGATCTTCATCTTCATTCTATTTAAATTATGTCAGAGGAGTAAATTTTAATCAATGTGTCAAAGGAGGATAACTCCAAAAATATTGATAAAATTCTTACAGAGGATCTTAATGATAATCATGATTGTTAGATAAATAAACAGAATGAAATTTTTTTCTTGGATACAACTATAAAGAAATATATTTAGAGGAAAAATTTCAGAAATGGGAAAATATGGCCCACCAAATTTAGGATCTCATCAAAATAGATCCATGTATGTATGTAACGTATATTTAATATAGCATATATAAGGTTTAAAATTCAATATTCCAATTTTTTCTAAGATGGTTTGAAAATATAATTCGTGGGTTAACATAAAATATTGTCCTGCTTTCTTCTGGGATCTCACTCCCCCATTACAATATTTATTGGGATACATATTTTAGTTTTTAGTCATAATGAATCCCATTAAAGAAAATACGGTTTTCAATAATAAAATGTCTTATTAGTTTATAAAGGCTAATTTAATGTTTATGTAATTATCTTTTAAAATACATTTTGACTTTAAAAAAAATATTTTAATAACATTATTAGTTTTGATAATATAAATTCCATATAATTTTTTCAAATGCAGAATAGCTCTATTACCTTTAATTTTTAATATCTGGAATATTTATTTATTATGGAAGATAAATTAATTTTACAAGACAATAATGGAATAATGTTATAATATTTTATTAATTATTTTATATATTCAAACAGACCCATTGTCTGTGGTATTAAATATAATAAAAAAATTAAAATAGAAAAGTTTCATAAAATAGGAATCTAAATGAAATAGAAATATGAAGGATATTATCGCAATAAATTTTATTAAAATTATCTACATGTATTTCATAATTTATTCTTGATTAATGGGGTTCACTTATTATAAATTTTCTATCAAAATTTAGAAACACATTGAGATATCAATGCATTATGATTATTAAATATTTCATATGAAAAAAAATTTATTTTCTTATATTAGAAGAAATATTCCATGAAATAAAATTTTAAATACTCTGTGGTTGTTTCTAATAAATGTTCAATAACAACAGTAATTTTTTTAACATGAATATTTATGTTATCAGAAAAATAATGAATAAAAATAAATTTCGATAGATAATTAGAATCTTAATTTATATTATAATATCTAAAATAGATGTTAATTATGTTGAAAATCCTTCATGTATATTTTAAATTGTTTTTAGTCTATAAAATTATAAGATTCTCTTATATAATTTCTTTCAAATAATTTTAATTTCATTAATGGATTTCAATATTGGGAACTCTAAGCTTAAACAAACGATAATATAATATGAAATTGTAATAAACCTATTAATTTAGGGAGTAGAATATGAATATCCATATTTTATCAAAAAAAATTATAATATTTGTAATCAAGGAAAAGAAACTGATAAATAAGCAATCATTTTTAGCAAAATAATTATTTTCTTTAAAAATAGATTTTAAAAAATATATTTCATTTCATTTTATTAGAATAAAATTTAAATATTTTTTTATAATTATAGAAAAATTGTTTGAAAAGTTGAATATCAATTTTTAAATCATCGCATTAAAAATATCTTAGATTATAATTTATTTCATTTTTCAAAAAGACGTGTCTTTGGAGAAATGTTGAAAAAAGTTTTATTTCTTAAAAAAAGTTTCCATTTGTTTAATGATTTTATAAAGTAACATTTTTAGCCTAAAAATGATTTTAAATTTAATTAGTTAGTTCATGTTATTAATTATCCATTATTTTTAATTATAATTTATTCATACTCTGTATTTTGGTATAAAAATATTTATCCATAATAAAGAAATTATTTTCTAGAAAATTGAGTTTTAACCTTTTTTATAGGATTAATTTTAAAATAAATTCTGTCACTTCCTGGAATTGAGCTCCATAAAATGGAATATGTTTTTGAAATTGATGTTATTATTATAATTTTTAAAGTTCAACATAATTATTTGTCTTAATGGATAGTAAGATTTGTAAAAATTATACCCACAGTAAATACTAATATAGGTTTACTAGGAGATAAACCAATATATATAAGTGAAAATTCAAATTACAAATTTTAAATTCTTTATTATGGTAATAGTAAAAAAATACAATAGATCCATTGAATCTATATCAATCATTCATAATTTTTCTACATCATGAAGTCATTATATTTTTATATTTTATGAAAATCAAATCATTTCATGTCCCCCACTTATAAATGGAAACCCCTCCATTCACATCATTACATTAGTTTTAGTACTACATCATGATAAAAACCTACCAAATTACCATATAAACTCTAGGTTATATTTTTTATATGTTCTTTTCATATTAAAAAACCATTAACAAGGTTCATTGATGAAGGATCTAAAGGATACTAACACAATGAGTGGTAACCAACCTAGCCAACCTCTTTTAAAATAATTTCAGATTTTTTCACATTTAATTACATGGTATTGATCATTAAATAGAAACACAGATATCCTAAATATTATAAAACAATGTTTTTTTGTAACATTAATCATTCTTAATCATTACCATAAAATTGGATGTGAAAATATCAATTGTGAGTGTTTGTAAACTACCACCTCCCTGCAATGATACAATACATTCTCTATCACCGTTCTTAATTGATTTTTATAATAAAGGGTTTAAAGTTTATAAATTATTTATATGAAATAATTATTATTATTTAACTAAAATACAATATACATCTTGATACATTGAAATCGTTTATATGATGATTTCATCACTCAAACATATGTGGGAACATCCACCTCTATAATGGAATGTGGTTTTTTCATTTATTAATTACATGTATGAAAATAAGGATACATTTATTGAATATATATGATATATACGACATAATTTTAACTATTTAATACTGTATTAATATTTATCATTGATTATTAAATTCATTGAAAAATTAAAATGGTATTCATGAGTATGTCTATCTTCTTTGGAAAATCCTCTTTCTCACATATCCATTTTATCTAAAATTATTTCATGAATATGTTTTCTAATATCCAAAAATAATAATTTAATTTTACGATTAATAATATTTTAATGAAGTATTAAATAAAATATTATTTCCGTTTATTGATTGATGGTCTTTTGAAAATTAATAAAAAAGTGTGAAAAATCATTGCTTTTAAATACAAAATATGAATTGATATTCCAATAGTCATGAGTACTTAATTATTTGAATCACTATTTATATGGTTCCAATATTATGTTATATGAATATTATTTAATTAATATCTATGATATTTCTAAATTTTAATGGTGTCAGTTCATGATATAAAGGGTATTTTCCTCAAAAAATATTCGTTGTGATATTTTAAATCCATTTTCCTTTTTAATAACAATCTTTGATGTTTCTTATGATTTCTTGGGGAAATAGTCCAAAGATACCATCCTTTTGGTTTCATTGGATTGTTTATCATTATGATTATGGTATTCTTATGAATCCTATATTTTTTCCATTGGATTTTTTATTATTAAATTCCAAAATATTCATGTAAACCATTTCTCTTCCACTATTTTTATATTTGATTTGTGTTTTATAATCTTGTGGAACACATATGATTTTTTTATGATTATGTGATGGGTGGTTTAAAAATTATATATTCCACATTTTCATTGGTAAATTATGGATATCTCATGGTATAAAAATTACTAGAACGGGGAGTGAATATACTTTAGAATTATATTTTTCTACTATGATTGTCTTGTAAGGGAACTGTGTTATTGAATATGATTGGATAGGCTGTAAACATAATCCATAATTTATTTGTGGCATATAGACTAGAATAATGAAATTATTTTATATTTATACTTGTATTCCACAAATATATGTCTTATTTAAAAGTAATTCTCTCATGGATCATGTTTATTGAGTCATTTATGATTCACATATTATGAACTACTTAACCTTATTCCATATATAAAAATTATTATCTATGATAAAAAGGGTATGGTGTTCAAATATTAATATCATTTTATCATTGAAATATTGTAATTTTATTTTATGAATATCTCTTATTTAGATCTTACAAAGAATATAATATCACTCATTATTATGTTTCCATTTCCAAGGTTATGATGAATTATTTTCATTAACACATGTACTAGAAGGGTGTGTGTTTTGTAAAACATAGTTGTAGACAATGTGGATATATTATGAATGTGTTATTTATATATCCAAGATTCTACTTAATATAAAACAATTATATTATATAATTAATTATAATATACATATAGAATATTGAGATAATTAATTGGAATATTTTTATTTGAAATATTTGTGTCTTTATAGGTTGTACTAGAAAATGGTTCAGTAAACTTTAGAAAAATTAATGATAAAAAATTATTGAGAACCTTTTAGATGATCATATGTATAAAGGAACATCATATATTATCATAATTAAAATAGTGTGGTGTTACTAGGAAAAAATCTTTTTATGGGTATAATAATTTGATGTGGTTCTATAACATATGAATTTAGGGGTAACAACCTGGAAAATTTTCGGTTGAGTTTTTTCCCTACATCATGTCAATGTATGATGAGTGTTCCATTACTATATGAATATATTGACACTCCCATGAGATATTATTAGATCAATTCACATTTTCTTCTAGAATCATATATATAAGATTTGAATATATTAAAATCATGTATGAATTATATTAAACATAAAATTAAATATAATTAAAAATATGGTTTCAAGATTTAGACATCCATAAATTTTTTTTCCTGATTATATCACTCTTTAATATGATGTTTTATGATAACGATAACCATTTCAGATCTTTTAATAGAATGAGGATTGAATTATTATGTGGAGTTGGTGAAAATCATAGAAAAACATTAAAGTATTTTCTTGGATAAAAGGAATATGATTTTTTTTTATCTTGAATTATTTAAACAAATTTTAATTCATGTCCTCGATGATTACATGTTTTTTTACAATTGAAAACCCATAAATTTTAGTTTATCGCATGTCATGTCCCTCATTCTTCCATGATTTATGTTTTTTATAATATTCTTCATAAAAATCACATTATTATACCTATAGTTGAATTGTATTTGCCATAAAAATATATTTTCTTTTCTATATGAATAAAAAATCAATTATAGTTAATGAGATGCCAAATTTGACATTTCAATCCAACCTATGACCATCTATCTGTGTGCTGATAAATATAATATGTATATAGAAATAAAATCCACTACATAGGTCTTGATTGTAATTTAAGAGAAATATTTATCTGATATCATTGGGAAGAAACTAATAATAAATGATATACATGTTATTTTTTTAGTTTTTTATTTCATTTTATAATAGTTTACCTATTTCCATTTATTATGTTTTCAATAGAACACATAGGTTTTGAAAGAAATATTTCAATTACTATATATTGAATGGTATATATTTAGTCAAAATAATTGAAGAAGAAACTCCAGGATATTCTTGTTAATAGAATAAATCATCTTAGTTTATCATGGGGGAGGGGGTTCTCTATATATTTATTTAATAATAAATATTTAATAGTGAACATATACGTTATTGGTTTGTAACATAATAAGATAACAATAATAATGGCTATCATCTGTAATAAATTTAGAATTGTTTCAATAAAATTCATAGATATTAGTATTTTTAGATAATTTATTTTTGATTTGGAAATAATCATTTTATTGTCTAGTAATATGAAATATCGTGGAAAGCCATCTATATGGGGTATATAGACTGTAATTTATAGAGATGAAATTTAGTTATACTAAATCCACTTAAATATTCATGGAATTAATTAATAATTTCATTATAGATAACATTGAAAAATTTACTGCAGTTTTTATCACTAATATTATAATATAATACAAAATAAAAATTAAAATACATATAGTATTAAGATTTTACTCAATACACTTTTGAAGGTGAAACTATAAGTAATATTTACCAAGTGTGAGTTTTTCATTTAGAATTTTCATTTGTGGGTTCTATAATCTCAAGATAACATATTTTGATGGTTATTTAATAGATAAATGTTATTAATCCATGGTCCATATTTAACTTGGTGTCATTTTAGAATAGAAAAATATGTTTAATAGCTTATTCAACACACAACATCGAGCATTCAGGAACCATGGTATATATAATAGTTATATCGTAGTTTTGAAATTATTTAGTATGAATAGTACTAAATATATTATGATATATATTTAATATATATATATATATATATTAAATATAAACTATACAAAAATTTGGTGTAATTAATCAATAATATTTTTGAAATGTAATTTTATTCTTCAATACTTTTTTTCAAAACATTTTTTTATTTCATTTCATGTAAATATATTATATTTTATTTTTTAAGATTTATACTAATTTTATGAAAAAATTAAATTAAAATTTTAAATTCTAAAAAAATAATAACTATGGGGGAAATAAATGGATTTTTTTTAAATATATATTGTTCAATGAATAGTGGAAAAATAGCTTTCTCTAAATATTTCCATTATTTTTAACAAATACAAAATTTAAAATTACCAGTATGTAATGAATATAAATTAAAATAACATAAGTATTACTTAGTTATATTTTATACATTAGATTTATTTTTATCCAATTTATAATGTATTATTTTATTAGTTTATCATTTTGTATAAAATATGATTTCTCTAAACACTATGTTTTATAGAAAAATGTTTCTCCTTTTTAGATACATAATAAACCAATAATGGGGATTTTTTAAATGATATATATAAATAAATAATATTTTATATTCCCGTAATAATTTTTAATAGACATAGATATAAAATAAAATAATATTTTCATTGAAAAATCCACTTCGAGAAAACCAATTATTTCCATACCTTTGTGAGCTTACATTTAAATTAAAATTTGAGAAATATTAGAATATAATTTTTTAATGTGTAATCCATATTATTAATCAGTATATTTTATATTATCTAATTAGTTTAACATTATTTTTCACCATAATTAATAGGGTAAACAATTAAAAATTTCCATAAAAGCGGATAAAACGCCTTTATAATGGAGTTGAACTACAGATATATGCGAAAAATGACATAAACATTGTTTAAATAGTATTATATGTTATTATTTATAATACTTACTAAGTAATTATTTACAATTAATCATTTTTGAACCATTTTCCCTGTAAGAAACAAGGATTCATTTTTTAATTTACAATAATTATAGGTGTGCCACTCACCTCAACATTAAAAGCCCACCCTCACCTCTATTATCCAAATAGTTGAACCTTTTTAACTAGAAAATACATGATCAAATAAAATTACAAAATAAAAAACCTCAATATATAATACTTTTTTTAGAAATCCATTTATGTAATACTTTAGGTATAATCCCAAAGAGGTTGTTTGAGAAGATGTAATGTTCCTTAGTATCTATTTTTGTTTTCCTTGTTATTCTACCTCTATTAAATGTTCATAAAATTTGATAATTTATTTCACCATTACATAACATATACTATTTATTTATTATATTAATTTCAAAAAATAAATATTTCAATACATTCATTTAATGAGAAATTAAATCTTCATATGTGTGTACGGCTGACTACTCCAACACGAACTGATGTCATTCGTTTTCCAACATCACCTATCATATCTATTTGTAATGATTAATTTGAAGTATGTATAATATATATTTAACATTTTTATAATTATTTAGTTACTATATCACTGAAACCATTTTTTTACTTTTCATTCAGTTGGGGACACTATGGTGTGGCTCATGTATAAGGTGGACTACTACCTCATGAAGCGATGTGATTAGTTTTTTCACTAAAGAATAACATGGAATGTAATATTTATAATTTTAATTAATTTATGTGTTATAAATGAAATAAAATTTTTATATGATGACATATTAATTATTTAAAAATTATAATATATAATATTATCACTTTTAATCAAAATTATAATGTTGTTCCTATATATCTAGTCTACCACCTCCAAGAATTGATTTTATAATTTGTTCATTATGAACGAATAATAATGATAAATAATGTAATATTTAAAATTTTATTTTTATGATATTGTTTTCATTATTTAAATATAAAATAATAAATACCTTCTTTACATAATGATCACTGAAAAATGTAATCATGTATCATTAATACGTTTGGCCTAACACAACCATAATCATAATGTAGTTCAATATTGAAAATTAATTTTCAGGATTATTTTTAATAGTATTACCAGTAAATATATATTATTTTCATTTCATGATAATTTTTCATGATATACTAAAATAATTTCCCCTTTGACCATAATCAACACCCCTACAAAATTTTGAAAAAATGAACTGAATATCCTCAAAACAACTAATCTATACTTGGCAGGTTAACTACTACATATGTCTTTAAAAAATAAAAATAATGATTCATGTATAATTAATTAATAATTTATGTTTTATTATGAATCACAATAATTGATCTAGTCTAATTATAAATGTGGTAAATGATATAAAAATAAATATTCATACTTGAGGTAAGATTTTTTCTTGTATTGATTTTACTTTGTGAGACATGAAATATAAATTACTTATTTATATTTTCTACTATATATATTGACCATCAAATAATTTTTGGATTCATTTCCATAAAATTATTTTGGATTTACAACAATATATGAGGCTTTCTCTTTTCATGGGGTTTTTACCAATAGATTTCTAATTCCCTGAGGGACATCGACTCAATTTCCATTCATTTAGGAATATTATATTGTTTCACACTTATCATCATTTTTTTGGTGTATCTACTATGATTTGAAATTTTATATAATAAAAATACTTATGTTCATGATATTTAATCATTCAATTGATCTTATTGTTTCACAGGCCATATGATTGAAATGATTTCTATAGTGGAAAAGTATTTATGTTAAAATATACTTAATATAAAGACGGTTTATATTCATGGTTACTTAGTAGGAAATAATATTATAATTCTTTCATGATTAAGATATATTTCCTCTCTACAGGTTTTTAATATTCATAAAATGTTTTATTTAAATCATATCCTTTATTAACTGAATAAATATCGATAAAATCATTTCTATGTGATAAGGATATTATATTATTTTTAGATAATGTATCTTTCTATTCTAGAAACATGTGTTCAATAGTGAATGAAAAAATATAAATTTCAAAAAAAATTATTTCCTAAATAAATTTTACATGGAATTTTACATTCCATTGAGATGTTTTAAAATGAAATATCAAAACATTTTCCAAATGGTTCCCTTTTAACCACCTTTTACAAAAGGATTTAAATATAATGTTTTTTAACATATACAACATGAACTAATTTTCCTATAATAATTTGTATTACCATCTTTGTTTAGGTTCTATGTTTCTACAGTTTCTTTAAAATAAATTGTTATCACAGTATTTTATGAAATTTTTTATTTTAAATGTGATTTCCAAAATAAATTCCTTATTTTATTTCAAAAATTAATTATAATTTAATGGTATTTCCATGAATCAACAAAAAAAACACTTGTTTTTACTTATGATATAATGGGGATATTTTTTAGATTATATGATCATCAATCTTTCCCTATATGGATTATGATTATTTAAAATATATATAAATGGAACAAGATTCATTTAAATTTAAAATAATGAATCAAATAGATCTTCAAGGAACCTATTTAATTTCTAAAGGTTTATAATATTTCCAAAGTGTAACATTGTTAGCCTAGTATCCACAATACACATTACCTTGAGACAGGATTCCATATAATCTCAGGAATACCTCCTAGAATGCTAGATGATTCCGACTAGTATAGAGGGTCTAATATGATACATGGGGTGACTATACTATCTTTATCAAAGGAAGATGCAACAGATTCAAACAATGAATAAATAAAATGGTGTAATCAATGAATAATAATTTCTAAACATTTCTCAAAACTGGGTATAACCCCACAACCAATAAGTAAATATGCTATGTCATGTAATATAGTTACATGAATGAGGAAAACCAAAAGTAAAGTATAATTTAAAAATCCCAAAAAATGGGTCCTGACTACATATCTAGATCCGTAATAATTTCACATTTGATTCTCAAATTAACAATATTACATAGATCCTTTCCCCATGACATGGCGTGCTACCATGAAATCTTCTCGGGTACAAATGGAGGCCCGAGGAGGGTGTGTGTAAAACTCAGTACACATATACCAATAGTGTCTATAAAATATACAATCTGACGTATGGTGTATGAATGTACATAGTTAAAGATAGAATGAGAATAAATATAAACTTGGTGCCATTATTTAATAACATTCACTTAATCCTTTCTCGTAATTTTTACCAAGGGTTATGAAATTTCATCAATTACATTATAGCCTATGTCCATCATCCTCAATGAGTATGGGGAATATTTCATGTTCTATATCTAAATGGGGTAATATTTTTAAAACAATCACATAAAACTTACCTTAGAGCCTATATCCTTATATTCTCATCCAATGAAACAATTTGGGGCATTGAAAATCATTATAAATCCCCAAACCATGAATTTTAGGAGTGAGGTTTAGAGCCTTAGTACAACTAGACTTATTGGAATAAAGCCCTATTCATACCCCAAAACCACCAACCAATGTGCACATGCCTATTTAATAATTGATAGAATTTTACAAACATAAACAACCCATTAAAACCCTCATCATTCATATAAATTTTTTTTAACATTTAATCCAAAATTATGACATAACTATTTTCAGCATTATGATTTACATTCCTTAACTATCTATCTTATTTATCAATATCATACCTTAGTCAAAAAATCATATTTCCCTTTATAATAAATTAATCATATAACCCATTATAATTATACCAAAATACCTCAAATAACATGTTAATAGAAAATCCAAATTTCCAATAGATTCATTTCATTACACAAGCTAACATGTCAATACATTTATCATGAACTCCATGTCATAAAAATTAAATTATACACATAACATTTCAATTTACATGTTCATGAAGTGGCACCTCTATTTGTTGTTCATAACACCACAACGTCAACCTCAATGCATCCAACACAAAACATGATGTGTTAAATTTAATTTCTACCCAAACAATTTATCTTTTATACAAAGGAAAACCAAAGAGGAACAAAATAATACCAAATCACAATCGTATACACAAAAATATCTACATGTTTGTAAGATATAACATAGAGACTACCTAACTAGATTCTGAAGACTAACCCTCACGTAACACTATAATTTGATCTGGATTCAAACACTTCTTAGATCCCCAACCTATGATCTAGGGGAAAATTGTGTTTTAGGGCTTGTTAATGATAAAAACAATTCTAAAATCCCTAATTTGTAAAAAAAGAGAAATTAGGTTATTTACACACACCCAGATCTTTGATTTGTAACTAGTGATGCTCAAAATGGTTTAGAAACATGGGAGACCCATCCTTGAGAATCCTGGCATATTTCTCTTTGACACTAAACTATAGGATGTATAATTTAGGAAAATACAATTATATAAAACTTAATGACCAAGTTTGTGTTAATGGTATATTGTTACTTTTTAAGGGTACTGGGTTTGGCCGCACGCTTAGCCAAACGATGTGCTAATAATGTGCCACACTCTATCCATAATGGGGCAAGGACACACTGTTACCTAGGGATCCCACACATTTTTAAAAACTATGAAATGACCATGTATGGGGGTTATATGAAATATCTCATGGTTTTTTAAACCCCCTTCAATAGATTCCCCAAAACACCACACCTATTATCAAGGCATGCACAGTTTAGTATCATAGTTACTACTAACCATGCGCCAACCCTGAAACATTCATAAGATGTCCCTATTATCCCTTCCATTATGTCTTGAACCACTAGTAAACCCCCAATCCTCAACATAGACTTTGAAAAAAATTCAGCAATCATCTTACATATATTTAAACCATAATTTTAATCAATAACAAACCAAAAGGATGTATGGGGTCTTACAACCAACTTACATTATAATTTCTCATCCTCGAGCCTCAATCCAATGAATACCAAAGCTTACAAAGAAAAATGTCAACTCTACTAGTCATGTATATCCCTCTCCCTCTCCGAACTGTAATACATAAATTTACCATGCTTCTATAAAACTCTAACCAAAGGAAATGTATTTCCCCAAAATATATTCTCACTACGATCTGTAATATGAAACAGATGCTCCT
Organism: Viscum album; assembly: GCA_963277665.1. NCBI lineage: Eukaryota > Viridiplantae > Streptophyta > Magnoliopsida > Santalales > Viscaceae > Viscum > Viscum album. The sequence continues at coordinate 781,277,415 of OY728163.1, read as the reverse complement.
TGAAATACGGTGCATCATCAATATTATTATCATCAACATAAATAAAATTATATTGGTAGGGTGATACTAACGATGTTGTGACGCATGAAAAACATCAAATATACAACTATACCACTATGGGAGAGAAAATCAGTATGACACTAGTTCAATCCTCTCATGGATCTCAAACATCCCCATTTACATGGGCACCAACATACCCTACTTCTAAAACTGATGGTGATCCAACCAAGGTAACATTCAAAGAATCACCCGATCACACACCATTATCTCAAAAGGACTACAATATCAATCCTTATATTATATTTTCCTACTATGAGTCGTGTCCATTCATTTCCATATCAACTAAAATTTTTATGACATGTCATGTATGATATTTAGTCCAAAAAACTCTGAATCTACAGGCTCCATCCAACATAATTGAGATCTATGTTAGGTTGGATAGGGTATTAGAAGATGGTCTAGAGGTGTTTGTGAATAGACCAGATTAAAAATTTATTCAAATTAATTGATTAATTAAATTAATTATCTATGTTAATTATTATGCTTAATCAGTACTAAAAAAAGTAAAGAACACAATGATGTTTTTCATGTTACTCAAGTCCAATGTTGGCCTACATCTACTCATATACCCCTATACTCGGTAGAAGATACATGTGCACTAAAAAATTTGATGTGGGGGAATCATAAACCAATTAAAAAATTTCTTTTATAGTGGAGGGATAAACCAGAAATTGTCTTTTTAGTGGGTAGTCACAACCTTTACAACATGACATTAGATAGAGGGAGTAACAACCTGAATAGTCCTAACTTTAGATATGGGGATTCACAAACCTTAGATCATATCATTTTAATCACTAAGTAACAACCTAATAAAAAAATAAATAATAATGATTTTGTGATTAAAAGCATAAACAGAACAATAGAGTGTGTGTGTGAGATGGGAAATAGTGTCACAGACTCACAAACAAATGAATGAGATGATAAAGAAATAAAGAAAATGTACTAGTTTTTTTGGATTAGATCATCTTGTCTCATTAATGAAATTTTACTCAAAGCAGAATTAATTCCACCCATATGATATCATTCAGGTGATGGAAGAATGTGACATAGGTTGTTACAGATTTCACAGTAGGTTCAATGTTCACAACACATTCTCCTTGAAAAAACATAGTATCAAAAATGATAAATTGTGTCTTGCACTTTGTATCTTTTGATAGTATTTTGTGTCGATGAACTACAAGAAGGAATGATATATATACCTATGTAATAAATATAAAAAAATTGCAGAAGATATGATTCTTTTATAAATTCAAAATAAATTGAGAAAATAACGTTCATAAATATCTCCATAAAAATTATAGCATTCTTTCCTATTTTATTTATATAGAATAAATATTAAATAAACTAATTCAAAATAATTTGAATAGGTATTCCAAAAATATCTCTAGAAATATAGAATCATTGAATGATTTTAAAAAATGATTTAAATCCATTCAAACATCGTTAAATTTATAAAATACTATTCCTAAAAACATGTTGTGTCATCAATAAGTAAATTCAAAAATTTAAATTTAAATTTTTTCAAAACATTTAAATTCATTAGAAAAGGGAGTTGAAAAAATTTATTAATTGTTTTCTTAAAATATTCCATCAAAAATATTAAAATAATATTTGATTATTATCCTTAGATTTAATGAGAATTTTTTTACTTGAAAAATGATTAAAAATAATCCATATATATATACAGAAAATGAATTTAAAATAATACACTGAATGAACATTAACATCAGAATAAACAATAACATATGGGTGATGAACAAAACTTTCCACTATTCATGAACAATAACATAGCATATAAACCATACATTTCGGAAGGAACAGTAATATATGGAATAAACCATACTTTTCCGAATAAATGGTAATATAGGGTAAGAACCATACTTTAAGGAAATAAAAATTAATATATGGCATAAACCATAATTTCCACTATTCATGAATAGTAACATTGTTTATGGATGATGAACCATAATCTAGGGTTGATCAACCATACGTTACACTATTCATGAATAGTAACATAGCTTATGGATGATGAACAATATTGTAGGGTTGATGATCCATACATTGCATTATTCATAAATAGTAATATAGCATATGGATGATGTACAGTAATGTAGGGTTGATAAACCATACATTTTCCTATTACGATACTAGGGTTTCCCATACTTTGTGAAAAAATTGATAACAAACATTAACAATGTTCAACGAATTATTGAAGGGATTTAAACAAATGATTCAGACATTGGTAAAAAATCATTGTTTGTTATAAATCTTATTATCTTTCCAAGTAATGAATAATTAAATAAATTATACATCTATTATTTGAAATATCCTCATAAAATATGACTAATAACATTCAAGAAAACAACAGTTATAAAAAATCAAAGTAGAACATCAAATAATTTAATCATCATTCAAATTTCATTTTTATATGTTAGTGTAAACTAGCAAGACAATAATTTTGGATTTCTATAAAATCAAGATTCATGTGAATCTGATATATATGAGTTATAGTAAAATAAATAAAAAAAATTTCGAAAATTGGAAACTATAAAGTTTCTATAGATACATCAGTAATTTAATTTAATTTTTTTAGTAATGAGAATACATTTTTAAACATTATCATAAACTAATTAAATATTGATAAATCTCTTATCTATCCAATGTGATAAGAATAATAGAAATACATACAATGTAGTCTAATATATAATAAAAACACATAATGGTTTTTAAATGAAGTTTACATGTAATCAAACAAAATAAAACACATGTTTGGAAAAACAATCTCCCCAAGTAATTAAGCTAAAAAATGAATATGCACAAACAATATCTCCATTTTTTGTTTGATTACAGAACCAAAACATTTGAACTAATTGTAACATATTTTAAAAACAAACTAAACCAATTTACTTCACTACATTTTTTACTCCCCATTTTCTCAAAAAATATATCTCCCAAAACCAATGGTTTAAACTAATTAAGACAAAGGTATTTCTTCCCATTTTTTGTACATAAAGAAAAATTAAAAACACACCCCCTTAAATAAATTTGGTAATAAAAAAAATTAAAATTCCATCATACCAAGTTCAAATTTAATTTTTTCAAGTTGAGGAAAGTCTAATGGCTTTGTTAAAATATTTGCAAGCTGATTTTCAGAAAATATAAATTCCAAAACAATATCACCATAGTTCACATGATCTCTAATAAAATGAAATCTAAGATTAGTATTACTGGTTCTAATATTTTGTAAGGGGTTTTTAGAAATAGAAATAGAAGAATTATTGTAATAATAAATAAGAAATTTATCAACATAAACACCAAAATAACATACGGTTTTCCTAATCTATAAACATTGAGCACAATTACTATCAGTAGAGATATAATCAGGTTCTAAAGTAGATAAATAAAAAAAATTGTTTCTTAGATGATTAGGATATTAATATTTTTCCCATTAAATGACACGTACCAAATGGTCTTTTCTATCAATTATACATCCTCCAAAATCAGAATTAGAAAACGATGACAAATTAAAAAAAGTTATATTTTATAGAAAATAAACCAGAATCCACAGTAACATTAACATATATAATTATTCATTTGGAAACTATATTATGACATTATTTAGGATCTTCTTTAAATTTAAAACATAAATAAACACTAAAAATGATATCAGGTCTAGATGAAGTAAAATAACTAAATCTATCTATCATACCTCTATAAATATTAAAATCAATAGATTTAACAAAGGCATCATTATTTAATTTTTAATTAGTACCCATGGGATTTTTTAAATATATTTTTGAATCATGAAAAACTATTTTAACTTACTCTTTATCATACTTAGATTGATTAAGAAAAATTCCATCATTTCATTGAAAATTTTGATGTCTAAGAAAAAATTTATTTCTCCCATTAAACTCATGTCAAATTCAAAAGACATCAAATTAAAAAATTAATTACAGATTATTTCAAAAGAAGATCTGAAAACTATATCATCAATATAAATTTGAATGAATAAAATATTATCAGAAGTTCTCTTAATAAAAACAGTTGGACAAAAATCTCTTTTCTCTAAACCATTATTTAATAAAAACAAAGAATTTATTTCATTCCAAGTATGAGGTTCTTGTTTAATGCCACACAATAATTTAGAAAATTTAAAAACATGGTTTAGAAATTTTCAAATTCAAAACCAGGATGTTGAGAAACATAAACATCATCATTTGTAAAACAATTTAATAAAAATCTTTTACATCTATTTAATATAATTTCAATCATTGAAAAAAAGAAAAATCTGACAAAATTCTAATTACCTCTATCATTGAAATAGTTGCAAAATAATATTCATGGTCTATACATTATTCTTTGGAGTTTTTGTGAGCAATAATTCTGTCTTTCTTTCTGACAATTTGTTCGAATTCGACGAGCTTGTTTCTAAATATCTACTTACTTCCAATTACTTTGTTACCTTCATGAAATTCTATTAATATCAAAAAATTATTTATATTAAAGATTATTTAAATAATCCTACGTAGAAACAATCTTTCTTGCAACTATCAAAACATCATTAACATTAAAATGAACAAAATCAAAAGTATAAGCATAATTTGAACAAAATTTTAATATTGAATTTCTAGTTTTGTCAATAGATTTTACATTTCCTACTACATTTTCAATATGAATATCTTTTTCAATCTTCCATGATTGTGGATCTTCTTGAGGAGTATGGTTCCCCTCAATTGAGTCATTCGTATCTTGAGGAACATCTTCAAATAAATTAAATTATCTAAAATATTCATCATATATATTAGAATCAAAATTTAATTTATCATTATTTTCATAAAACATTACATGAACAGATTATTCAATAATCATAATTAATTTATTATAAATACTTGATGATTTATATTATTAGAATAAGCAAGAAAAATACCTTCATCACTCTTAGAATCAAATTTATCTAAATTTGATTTTGAATTTAAAATAAAAAAAAATGAAACAAAAAACTCTAATGTAACTAACTTTAGGATTTTTATTTTTTAATAATTCATAAGGAGTTTTATTTAGAAAATTTCTAAAATGAATTCTTTTAGAAATATAACATTGTTTAAAAATACCCTCTACCCAAAATGTTGTGGAAAATTATACCCACTTAACATAGTTCGATCCATTTAAATAAAAGTTATATTTTTACAGTCTATAACACCATTTTGTGGTGGTGTTCTAGCTGCAGAAAAATTATTAAAATATCCATTATTTCCCCAAAATTATTCAAAATCTAAATTATGAAATTCACCTCCTTTATCAAAATGAATATAAATAATCATACAACCTTTTTTTATTTTTTAATACATTACATAAAAAAATTATAGAAAATCTATCATTTTTTATGAGCAAAAAAAGTATAGCCAAGTAAATATATTATAATCAACAACAATAAATAAGGGATATTTATTTCCACAATGGATATAAATTTGAGTGGGGACATGTAAATCAGGATTCACTAAATATAAAATTCTATTTTTACTTATCTAATTGATGAGTCAAAAATAAATTTTGTGTCTCTTACGTTCCATTGATGCATCATAAACATGAATATGTTATTTCTTAAAGGAAGGAAGTTGCGACACATCATAATTTTTTGGGAACTTATGCAATAATCTGAAATTATCATCATCTATGTGTCGATGCCAATGGATGTTGTCATTATGTGCAACATTCAAACAGTTTACTTATTGAACATTTAGTTCAAAAAAATAAAATTGGATAAATATTATCTTTTCGATTGGAATAAAATAATAATGAGTCATCACTAAAAAATAAACATTTATCATTTTGAAATATAACTCCCATTCCATCATCACATAATTGTTATATAATATTCAAATTATGTTTTAAAATTTCAACATATATATCTTTAGAAATAAAAGTATAGTTTGGAATAACAACTTTACCAAAACCTTTTACATTACCTTTGGAATTTTCTCCAAATATAGTTGTCCCTCCATCACATGTATTATAAGTAGTAAACATTTATGGGTCTCTAGTAATATGCCTAGATAATCCACTATCTATGTACCATATATTGTTTTTTGGACATCCAAGGAATTTTTCTACAAAAATCAATTACTTGAAAATTTGGGTAACCATGATATTTCGGTCCAATGGGATTAGTTATACTGTTTTTAGGAATCGATACAGAATTTAATAATGTCATGTGTGGTACTCTAGATAATAAGGATTTATAAATATTAGTTTTTGTAAATCCCAAGGATCTTTTAAATCTATGAGAACAATAATTTTCATATTGACCATTCATGACACATTTTAAACGAGTAACAGTTAAAGTAAAACCATTTTTACATTTAACAAAATGGGATATATACAGTTGAGGTAATATCCAATCATAACAAAAACTATCTTTATATTATATTATACTTTTTCAAAGAAATATTCTCATGATATTATTCATGACCATGAACAAATGATGATAAACATTTTATAATACATTCAATATCCTTTTTAAAATTTTCATTAAAATCTTGAGAATATTTCCAATTTTCAAAAACTTTTGAATGAGAAGAAATTGAAGAATCATTTTTACATAGTTTTTTATTTTGTTTCAAATGTATTTTATTTTTAGAAATAAGTACTTTATTGTTTTATTTATTCTTATTATATAAATCAGATGCATTGAAAATATAATTTCTAAATCTTTCAATTTCATTATTTAATTCATAAAAATTGGGGTTTTCATAATCACTTTCAAAATAAGAATATTCCCAATTAAAACCAAAATTAACCTTGTCCAGTAATGCCATGAAGCACAAGTAAGAAGATTATTTCTCATTTATAGATTGTTCACTGGAATCATATTCTTTTATAAAAACCCAACTAGTGATCAACATCTTTTTGACCATATTTTTTATTTATCATTACTCGTTAGTTTAGGATAATTAGGTTTGATATTCCTTTTCTTCCTGAACTCATAAAAGACCACATATGAAGAATTATAATTCATATCAACTTTCTTATCTCGATTATATTTTACTTTTTGAGGGTAATTATAAACCAATTCTAGATTCCTTTCTTTTTGATTATTTTTTAAACTAAATTAACAATCTAATCCATATCTTCCTTTTCAATATATTGTTGATTAGAATCAGAAGATTTAGTAGAGAAAAAAATCAATGATTTAAAATATGCACCTTTTATTTTTGTTTTATCCTTATCAGCTATGTTATTCATTTAAATTTTATATTAGAGTAGTGATACAATCAATTCATCCAACATGTATTTTTGAAGTTATTTCTTTCCTGAATAGAAACATTCTTTTCATGCCTTTTCATTGGTAATGCTCTTAGAAATCATTCAAAAAGTACTGAGTATTTCCGATCTTGTCAATGTGTATTCATTCCATTCAAATATCTTGAGAATAAATATAAATTTTGATTTAAAATTTAATCCTCACCAATCTTTAATTATTGGTACTTAGCATGTTGCATTACATGTTTGGTACATACTAGTTTTTCATAGCCAAGGTGAGTAACTTATAGAATCATAAAAATTTCATGAACTATATTAAAAAGGATACACATGACTAAAAACACTTCTATTAATAGAAGAATATAAATACCAACAAATTGGTAATTTAAAACATATCTGGTAGCATCAATTCCAGTAAGAGTGTCTGGGTTAGCTTCAAGTCGTGTAAACTATTTTGACATGATAGACCGACAATCAATGCTTAGCTATATGTGGTAATCCTCCATTTGGGGTCTTTAGTAGCTATAGTAATTTCCATGCATGTTAGGTGGTTTTGAGGTGTCCATGCATCATTTTGGTTCAATCCTTCCATCTTATGAAATATTTTCTTTAGACTATGAGGTCAAGGAAAATTTTGGCACAAAGAAATTAAAAGAAGACTCTAGAGATGGATTTGATAAGCCTAAAAAGAATAATCTTTTCATAGAAATTGAAAGGTATGAAATAGAGAATTACATTACTAATCAATTATAAAAATGAATTCCCTCTGATAACAATTTTTATGTATTAGAAAAGGGATAATGATAGGGAAACACTATTCTTAATAAGTTTAACCTCTGAAACCAATTATTATGTCAGATAGGGTAATGGTAGATGGTCTAGAAGAGGGTGAGTAGAATATATTAAAAAATTAATCAAATTAATAGATAGATTAAATTATCTATCAGATTTAATTAATAAGGATAATTTAGACGCAGAAAATGTGAAGAACACAATGATTTTTTTATAGTAGTTCGGTCCAAAGTGGGCCAACATCTACTCTTATTCCTCCCTACTCGGTGAGAGATATGCGTGAACTAAAAAATTATTTATATAGGGGAATCAAAACCCAAATAGAAAATATTTATCTAGTGGAGGGATAACCACAAAACTGAATTATGTTTGAGGAGTCACAACCATTACAAAAAGGACTTTAGACAAAGGGAGTCCCAACCCGAATAGCCTTGAATTTAGATACAATGATTCCCAACCATTATATCCTATCTTTAGAATCTGGGAGTCACAAATAGAGAAAAAAATAACAAATAATTATTTTGCGTTTAAAAGCACAAAAAAATTGAATGATTGTGAGAGATAAGAAAAATTTTCTTGAAACTCATAGCTAGATAAATAAGAATATACAATATTAATGAAATAGTATTGATTTTTGTTGATTAGATCATCTTATCACATCAAGGAAATTTTAGTTGAAGTAGAATTAATTAATCCCTTGAGATATCATGTTGGTTATGAAACAAAGTCTCATAGGGTGTTACATACTACATAGTAGGTCTAAATTTTATATATCTTTCTCTCTAAATAAACAGAGTGTCAAAAATGTTAACATGTGGCTTTCACTTTTTATCTCTCTATAGTCTTCTATGTCGATGAAATACAATAAAGAATGATATATATATATATATTAGGTACAAATATTCATCAACATTAGTAGCTCCTATTCCTTTAAATATTCAAAATAAATTGATTCCATAACCTTAATAACTATCTCCATCAAAAATTATAGCACTGTTGGCCCTTTTATTTCATTTTAATAAATATCAAGTAAAATCATTCAAAATAATTCGAGTAAGTCTTCAGAAAATATCTCAAGAAATATAGCATCATCGAAGGGTTTAAAATTATTATTTAAATCTATTCAAACTCATTTAAATTTAGACAAAACATCTCTTGAAACTAGGAGAACAATTCATATGAAAATTAATAAATTTTAATTTAAACAATGTTGAACCTCTAAATTATTTGAAAAAAGATATTGAAAAATTTTATTAATTTTTCTCTTTAAATATTACAAAAAAAATATTAAATAATCTTTTATTATAATCCATATATTTTTTGAGCATTTTTTGAGCATATAAACCTTTATAAATAATCCATATGTTTGCAAAAAAATCAATCTAAAAAATGTATTGTATGAACAGTAACTTTGGAATTAACAGTAATGTATGGTTGATGAACCATAATTTCAATTATTCATAAATAGTTGTGTAGCGTATGAACCATTCTTTGTGAAATGAACATTAACATGGCATATGAACCATACTTTGAGAAAACAAATAGTGATGTATGGTATGAACTATACTTTGTAGAATGAGTAGTAATGTAGGATATAAACCGTACATTCGACTATTCATGCATAGAAACATACCGTATGGATGAAGAATAATAACATGGGGCCAGTGAACAATAATTTCAACTATTCATGAATAGTAATGTAGCGTATGGATGATGAATAATAATGTCAGGTTGATGAACCATAATTCTCAATATTCAGGAATATTAACATGGTGTATAGATGATGAATTGTAACATGGGTTTGATGAACCTTACATTCCACTCTTCTGAATTTAGGGTCTCCCATAAATTGTGAAAAACTAGATAACATAATTTAATAAATTCAACACATTTTTTAATGGATCAAATAGTATATTCATACTTTGGTAAAAAAGACTTATTTGTAGGAAAATATTTTATCCTTTCAAAGAATCAAGAATCAAATAAATCTGACATATACTATTTGAAATTTCATAAAAAATAAAACCAATAATAATCTGGTAAATAATATTTCTGAAAAAATCTAATTTGAACATAAAACAGTTTAATCACCATTCAAATAGAATTTTTATAATCCTATGTAAACTAAAAATATAAACATGTTTTCTATCTACAAAATCATGTTTCATAAAAATTAGATATCATTAGACGTTAAAGTAAAATAAATATTAAAATTTTCAAAAACCGAATACTGTAGAGTTTCAAAAATTATAGCAGCAACTTAATTGAATTTTTATAGTAATAAAAATACATTTTCTGAAATCGTCATAAACTAATGAAATGTATATAATTCTCTTATCTATACAATGTGATAAGAATCCCCAAAATCCATACAATATTTATTAATATATCATCTAAAAATAAAATTATTTTTAAAAGAAAGTCACCTGAAATCAAGAAAAAGATAACATGCACTTGGAAACAAATATCCACATGTAATTAAACAATAGAATTCACATGCAAAAACATTCTACACAACCTCCCACAGATCACCTCAAATAGTTCAATTTGAATCATCTCTTGGTCACTATTTTTGTTTAAAAAATCAATAACAACCAACTGCTTCTCCCATAACCCACCTAAGTATAGGACTCAATCCCTCAACACTTTTCAAATCACCTATATAGTATGCTCTGACTACCCATCTATCTATGGGTGGAAATTCATACTCAAAACACTTACTTACCATGTGCCTTATATAATCCCTTCAATACATGTGAAGTTTAATGAGGATCATGATCCACAATTTTAATTCACAAAACCTAGTGAAACCATCATATATCCCAAACATTAAACTCAACCATTTTTATATTGTAATAGTCTTTCAAATTGGTAATAAATGATCCACTATGGTTATCTGAACCATAATTATGTATATCAAATCATTTTTCTTTGTAATCCTCATAAGTATAGCCAAAAAATAAATCATCACGTCATCCCATTTCCATTATGGAATGGAAAAAGGTTCCAAAAACCACCCACTCACTAATGTTTAGCCTTCACATTCTGAGAGGTATAAACCCACACCATGAAACATATAACCTATTTCATTATCATTGACCACTAATATTGTTTACAAAGTTCATGATATATTTTGGTCAAATAATGATGCACATACCACTTATAGGAATGGAAACCAGGAATCAACTCCTCCCTTCTAAAATTTGGAACATGAAATTGGACAAAAAAATAGATGATCTCATTATTGTTAATAATACAATTAAAAGGAGGATCCTCTCCTTTAATACAATATCTTAATGTCAAACCATCTAGATCCTCATTTTTCTTCATTATAACTTGAGTCAGTAGGGTAAAATAACTTCCAAATTTTTATTGGTCTTATATCATTTCCCATAAAAAACCAATAGATGCATCTACAGAAATAATACCATCATCCTCTACTTGGAACTGCACTCCTAAGCTTCTACGTTATTTTTCTCTTCAAACTGAAAGAATCTCAAATAGTGCTTCCACTCCCTAGCATGTATACAATCTCAATATCAAATGACTACATGTAATAAACCAACCTCAACTATAGAAGAATCAAATCACATTGGTAGAAGAGATATGTAAATATTTTCTGATTATAATGCATTGTATTTCATTCTTCAAACATGTAATTTTGTCATCAATTAATTGTGTAGACCACCATAGCCAAATCGAGATCATGCATAGTGTAATTTCAATCATGAGGACTCCAATGTATAGACTCGTACACCACAACCCGATCATTATTCATCAGTAATTCTGCAATCCCAACACCTGATGCATCATAAAACAAGTTACACTCGTTACCCACCTCTAGTAAGATCAAGATAAATGTAGTAGACACTTACTTCATTAACTCCTAGAAGGTATTGTAATTTCCCACATACCATCTGAAAATTTCTCCCTTCTTGGTTAATACAAACAGTGACTCCACCATATTAGATAATTTTTTTATGAACCTTCAGTATTATCCTACAATACCTGGAAAACATCGACTATCAAGAATGTTATAGGTATGTTTCCATGATACGACATCTTGAAATTTCATCTGCTCAAAAAAACACTCCAGCCCCAGAGATTATGTGAACCATAAATGTAACTAGTCAAACTATATTTTACATTTGGATAGATTTTATAAATTTAGGTTCACTTAGTTTATTCAATACAACTTAAATATGATTTTCATGATCTACATGAGTTTAAAGATCCACAAAGATATCATACACAAATATAAGTATTAACTAACCCTAGTACTGGTGAAATATTTGGTTTATTAGGGACATAAACACCGTCAGTGCGTTAGTCAACACAAATGACATGAAAACAAACTAATAGAACACTTACCTTCACCAGATGGAATTCCATGGTATATAATGTGGTCTCACCCATAGTTGTTGATATCCTGATCTAAAATCAATATTAGATAACACTAAATCACATATAAATTGGTCAAAGAGATTTTTAATTACATGAAGAGTGTATTGATTCTTAACTTCCATCCTATTCATCTTACTATAATCGATGCACAATCTCAAGTAAATTTCAAACTTTGGGTAAAATAACACTACATATCCCCATGGTGATGTACTCATATAGATAAACCCCTTGTTCTATATATCCGATAAACTGAGTTTTAAGTTACTATATTTCATCTAGTTCAATTCTATTTGTATGAATAAATATTGGTTCTTTTCTAGGTAGAAATTATGTCATGAGCACAACCTCTCTATCAAGTGGAATCCCCATGATGTATTCTAGAAACACAACCTTAAATTGATCCACCAAAGGAAAAAAAATACAATCTAATCTCCTATATCATAATCTAGAATATGAACATCTATTTAGGTTGTTATTTCCCCCAACTGCAGATACACTATCCCTACATGACCTGATTGGATATCCCATTCCCCATGTGGAATATTAGTACTCTTCTAATGGGACGTGAAGGTTACACATAGTGGTAATAGTCAATATGGGATTGGTAAAATAAAAAATCAATACATACCCTATATCTGACCAAAACATGACATTTCTATCATATACAATTCACATGGTAAATGGTACCCACTAACATTAAGGTTACACTCCTTACATTTACAGATAATCTCTACTCAGACACATAATGGTGTATCCATTGATATAACACAAAATATATGTTGCGCCTCTAGGACCAACACACTCACAAATTGGTCACAGATAAAATAATATAATACAAGTATATCAAAAAATGACTAGCCATCATTGATGATACAATAATTTTACCTCATATTTTTGATGGTCCAGCATCACCACCTATGGATTTAGGATGAACTATATGAAGTTGACTTTTCCCTCTTCCATAGGCTCTGGTAATAATTCCTCGTGCTGGAAAACCCAGGTGATGAGGATTCCCCTTTCTTGAATAACCATGTCCACTATCCCGACCAGTACAGCCCGTGGAGCTCCTACTACCTTCCTAGGGTATTGTAATTGAGCCCATGAACACACTCATATATTCCCTTGGGCCTCCATGATCATTAATCTATCTAGGGTTCCAACAGAACCTCTTCACATGTCTCATAATATTTCACACTCGACACTCAATTGGCGGTCATGAACAATGAATATTATTATTTCACATGCCACTACAATAACAGAATAAAACCTGATTGATACCCTATGAGGCTGGTTATCAATTTTGAACAATCTTTCCACCACCAGCCCGGTGAAAACACTAAAAGGGGAACATCCTACCATCAAAATACTCACCACTAGATCACCCAAATTGAACAGAATTTCAACCACTAAAAGATTATTTTATATTTCTTACTAAAATTAGGGCCTAATCCACAACATCCACAATCCTATATAAAAATAAGATATTCCCTTTGGGGATTGATATCATTCCTAATTCGGTCCTAGAAACTTTTCACTATCAATGTTTCATCCCATAACAGCAATCGAACATAGATTTTCATGTCCGTAAACAACCCAACATAATCTATCCCCATCATGGTTCTATGATTCAAACTCATAAACTTTATATCCTTTGACCGCCTCATGGTATCTATATAGAAATTTTCCATAAACTTTTCCAGAAATCCATTCCACTGCATAACCTACATTTGATCATTCTAAACTAAGATATCCAACCAATTCAGTCTTTTCACTCCCAACACATATGTCGTGAATGTGATTAAACTCTCAGAAGGTGTCTCTATGTTATTCAAGATCATCTTGATGGACTCTATCCAGAACTATGATGTGTTGGGTCCAACCACTCCAGCAAATGTTAGAGGGTGATGTAATTGAAACTTGCTATTCAGATAAAACATGCTCATCACAACTCGCCCTAGGTCTTATTCCAATATTTTTATAAAATGTGAAATGTTATCATGGGAATTCTCTTATCCTCTATTACCATGTATCACTAGGGTTTCTTTCTCTACTTTTAGCGGATCATTCATAGAAATTTATTTTTTTCACAAAAATAGATCGCATCATCATGATGGAATTTTTCCATATTGCCAAACACATATATCAGAACACATAATATAACACAACTATATATTTGTTTTACAAGATATGGCTCTCAAATAACCATTACAACCCATTATTCATACACAATCACCAACATATATATTCACTTCTCTATCACTACCCTTATCCATCCCTATATCATGTCAGGTTCAACATGGGGAAACCAATTCAAACAACCCCAAGCATGCTCATTAAACATCCCTTTTCAAATATTTCCCCTTTCATGATATAAATATTTATATTTAACATTCCGTTTATTATTTACAACTTTATAGAACCAAAATTTTAACCCATTAATATCTTTATCATTTGTGACTATCCTATCAAAATTATTTCACATCCTTTGTACTTAATCATTTGTATTTTATTTATTGGTCACCACCTCATTAAAATTTTTAATGAAAATGAAATGTATCACCCTCATGTACAACACATATTCTATGTCAGTTTCTATCATGATTCATGATAACTATCTCCCAAGGATCACAATAGATGAATGAATGTACAACCATATACCACTTACCCCATGATAAAAGTGTCATAATATATTAAATATATTTTATCAACTTACAGTGAGGGTTTAATGTGATATGTGGGGGGACCTATACCCTCTTTATCATAGTAATCCAAAACATAATACAACAATAACTAAGGAAAATAGAGTAACCAGTAAACATGAATTAGAAAACATTACCCAAAATTGCGTACATGACCACAAAAAAATTGTAAATATACTATGTCATGTCATTCAGTGCCAAATGTGCGGAAAACACAAAACAATGTCAACCTAAAGAAACCCCATAAAGGTACCTAACTCGACGTAAGGATTCCCAATCATGAACAACCCATACTCATGTCAACCATCTGGAATATAGCCTTTTCCCTTATCCTAACATTAAATAATTAAATCTACCCAGGTACCAATGGAAGCTTGAGCATGTTGTGAGTACAACTCAATAAGACACCACCAATAGGGACTAAAAAATTTCTAGTCTAAAAGATAGTTTACATGTTTAATAATTAAATGAAAATATAATAAAAAGATAAAACTTGTTCAATTAGTTAATAACATTCCCATAATCTATTTTCATGATTAGTACCATGGGATTGGAATGTTCATCAATTACTCAGCCTCTTATTCTGGTAAACCACTATCCATAATGGGAATAAGTCAAGTTCCCAATCTAACTAGGGTAAAAATACCAAAACAACCACACAACACTTACCATGTATCCTCAATGGAGGTATTATAATCCAATAAATCCATTAGGGGAATTAAGAATCATTTTGAATCATTAACCTAGGAATTCTAGTGGAGGGGTTTCGAGACTCAGTCCAACCCATCATGTGGGAATATACCCTTATTCATTATCCATAACAACCAATCCATTATCACTTGCTTCTTCAATCATTTATTACATTTCTCAAACATAACCAAACAATTAACAAGTTCATTATTTAATAAAAAACTACATTTTGTACATAATTCCTCATTATTAATTAATTCTTTTACACATTATTGTTTAGATTCCTTAACCATCTATCCCATTTATCAATCTCATAACATAGATGGCCAAAAATATTACCATTTATAATAAATTTCTCATTTAACACATTCACATTACTCCAAACAAACACTTATGACGCATTAACAACCATAAAAAATTACTATTAGATTCATTGCATACCCCAAGATAACATGTCAACACATTTGTAATGGTATATTTTACATAAAAATGAAACTTTATACTTAATATTTCTGTTTCCATGTCCAATAATCATAAAACCCTATGGGTGGTCCTTGACCTATTCACATTAACCTCAATGTATCCCATATGAATCATGAGGTATTTAATTCCACATTTACCAAAACAATTTCTAATTTCTACCATGGATAACAAAACTAGAATCACAAAAATACAAAATAAAAACCAAACACACAAAATAATCAATGTGAATATAGGATATAACTTATAGACCACATACCTTGACTGTGAAGACACACACATGATTAAACCTGGATTTCGATTAAGATTCATGCACCACTTTAAGCCCCACCCTATTAACCACAGGGGAAAGAGGCTTTTATGTCATTCAAATGATAATAACAATTTGACATTCCCTAAAATGAAAAATTTAGAATTGAGGAGTATTAGACTCACCTGAATCTTCGATTCACCAACAAAAATGCTCTGAATATCTATCAAATGAGGGAGATAAATCCTTGAGAAAATAGGGATGTTTTGGTATGACACTATAACTATATGATAATGAATGAATGAAAATAATGAGTTTGAAAACATATGTTCCTAGATATTAAAATAGTGAAATCCCACTTTTTATTGTGCTTATGGTTTGGCTGCAAGGCTTTTCAAACCATGTTCCAACCATGCGCCACCCACTCTCCAAACGAAGGCAGAGCTTCATGGTAAAATATGGATCCCAATGGTTTGACCAACTGGTCGATGGTTTTTTGGGATATCTCTTTACAAACACACATAGTTATTAATTCCACCCTTGAATGGTTTCCCAAAATAAATTCACCCCTCTTCAAGGAAAGGATTTATTATGGGCAGAGTTTCTAAAAAATATGCGACAACAGTGAAATATTTCCATGTTTGAATCATGTTTCATAATATTTTTGTGGATCCCACTTATTTTCCATGTTCGAAACTTGATTCCAAATGATTATTATAGAACATGATTATTTTCCTTGTGATTATCATGTAATGAGATGAATAATAGTTTTTTCAATGAGATTAATATGAAATTAAGGATCTGGGAACATTATTCATGAAACTATTATTTGATTTTTTTTATAATTATGGACAGATATTTTATATAAATTTTATAAGTGGATTTTTTTTAAAAAAAGGATGGGTGGTTACGTTATAAACAAAGGATGAGTGGATACATTTTAATCAAAGTATGGGTGGGTTCAAAGTAGCCTTCCAATGCATCAGGTACATTAGTTATGGAATTTTACCATATAAGATTTTCTATTTTTAATAAATTATATGAAGATAATGTTACAATATACCAAAATGTTTTATCAATTCTTTTTGTGGGTTTATAATGTTTTTATTATCAATGTTGATATCACATGGATCCAGATTATTGATTCTAATGACTCATGCCTTTATTAAAGTTTTATTCCATGTTATCAATTTTTATGTTCTTGGCATTGATGGGAATGGATATTCTTTATGTTCTACTAATTCATCTGATTATACCATCATGAAATTATTATCTTTTTATTCCCCCTAATGAAATTCAATTTTATATTAATACGTGTGCACTTACTAAGTATCTTAGCTGATCCTTATAATGATTCAATTTACCTGTGTTATAAATATTAATGAAAAAGGAATTATATCTTGATTTTTTCATATGGATGCAGATGATTTACTAATATAAAATATTAAAAATTCAGTATTATAGGATAATATGTTCATCATTATGAACCAGTTGTTTATGAATCCATGATAATTAAAGTTTTTCCTTATTTCATAAAACTATAATCCTTACCGGACATTGATAATGTAAGTGATCCAATATTTTCCTTTTAATATTGTATGTATTATATAGAATAAACCGGTTTAATCCATCTTTATTAAATTTCTAAATGTAATTTTTATCTTTTCAACAATAGATTTGGGAGTGTGGATTTGGGGTAGTTGATATTTGTAAGAGTGGAAATGTTTTAACAACATTGGAGGTTATAATTAACTCATGTGAGGTTATCATAATATTTATTAGCACCATTATTATTCTATAAGATTAAGTATTATTATATGTTCAAATTCTTAGACACATGTTAGTGGTTTTAAGCGATGGTATCTTATTCTGATTAATAATATTTTTGGAGATGTTTTATTATATTTAAGTATATGTAAGTCAAAATTATAACTTGTTGTATGCATTTACACTTTTCTAACATAAATTTTAATGTATTAATAATAATTATTATTTAATTGATCTTCGATAGAGAGTTATTTATGTGAACAAGAATCTATTCATATAGGACACCATAGGATTAAAAAGTGATTCAGTGACTAAGATATTTTTTTATTTCAAAAATATGTATAATATTTTTTATCTAAGATTTTTTTTGTACGATATTATTTTTCATTAAACCACTATTTAATGTTGATTTTAGTGTGTTTTTTTGGGACATAGTGTAATTTTTTTAATAAAGTATTAATTTTTATCATTACGAATTACTGTTGAATTTTGGATATTAAAAAATTAATGTCATCATATAATTGTTTATTCATTATGAAAAATATACATTGTTAAAACATATTTGTTTTTTATTATTCATTAATTATTGGTGAAATATCATTACTATCCCTTTTATTTTTATTTTCTATTATATTTTTATTCAATAATTCAAACATGTAAAATAATTTTAAATACTCATCATATTGAAGAAAAAATGATTGCGGTGAAAATTATATAAATTGTGAAATTTTACTTGTTAGTAAAATATATTTAACATTTTTATTATTATATATGTATAAAAATTTATAAATAATTATTAAAATTATTTTTAAAATAAAAATTTTATCATCTTCCTTTTTTTTGATGAAACAATGGTATTTTCCCTCATTGAAAATTTATGGTTTTGATGTCCTTATACTTATATTGATCATTCAAATTCATATAAACAATGCTACCTGTCATTATACATAATTTTTTTAGATGATAAAATATTCACTTATCTCGTATGTTTTTCTATTTGGAATAGTATTATGTTATTCTAGATAACCTTCATATGTCCTTTTCTCTCTTATCAAGATGATTTTTGTTAAACCTTTTTATGATGTCGGTTACCAAGTTAAAAGAGTTGTATAATTTATAACCATTAATGAATGAGGAAAATCAAAAATTGTGACAATTCAATATATTAATTGTTAGGGGATGATCTAACACCGTGATATTTTGGAAAAAAGATCCATCTTTTATAATGTATTCGACAAGAAACACCAGACTTAAATGACCCACAATATATATTTGTTATATCGTACCTTTTAAATTGGATGGTACAAATGGAATTACCAAATTGATGAAAAATATATATATATATCCCATTAATTATAATATATTCATAAATGTGTAGTAAATAATAAATTGATTTTTACTAATATATATTTATTCGTAAAAAATATTTTTTCTTCAACAATGTTTTTATATCTTTTAATGAATAGAATAATAATTATTTCTTTGATGATATTGAAAAAAATTAAATGGTATTAATTTCAAAGATAAGAAAAATAAATTTTAATTTGGGTTAAATTTTGGGAATTTTAATAAAATTTTATTTTTTCAATGAATATTTATAAATTCATATTTAAAAATTTCATTTATTTTAAAAGTATTAAGAATATGTATGATTATGTTTTTAATGTAATTTAAATTAAATTAGAAAATAATTATTTATATTTAATAAACATAATTTATTTTTAATCATCTTCATATTGGATTTCTTTAAATATTTCTCATTGGATAAAAAATGGATTTTTATGAAATCTGTTTTAAAGAGCATAATTGTTATCAATTTTCAGTAATGAAAAAAAAACCAAATGAGAAATTATTTAATTATTATTTTCTATAATATGTAAATAAATATTAATTTCTTCTCGTAAGGTAATTATTATTACATATAGAGTTAATATTCAATATTTATTTCCTTCAAAAATACACTTCATGAAACCAAATCATTTCGTAATGTCTAGGGTTCAGTTTTTAATTAAAATATTCTACATCAGTGAGAAGAGTTTGGTAAATTATATTCTATATTTTTTATCATAAAAATTCATATTATTTAATATATTAAATAATTTTTTTTACCTTAATGAGTAGTGAAAACATTAAACATAAATTACTACGGTGAAGGTGAAAAAAGGTTTACTTGGGGGGTTAAAATAAAATGATACATGTAAAAAATACATAAAAAGAATTTTGAAATACTATTTTTATCCATATATAAACATTATAATTTTTAAGGATCTATAATTATATATTTTTTATGCTTGGGGAGTTTTGAAAATGGGCGTTTAAATTTTTCTTTTAAAAAATTATATGTTTTCCACTGATGTTTTTTATAAAAAGACAACAATAATCCTCTTCACGTCAAAAATTAAAAAAATTGGGTTTTCCAATAAATGAATAACTAACATAAAAATGTTAATAAAATCATAATACATTAATAGGTACTTTGAAATTTCCATTCATTGAAATAATTGTGTCCAATCATAAAGAGGTGGTCCGAAAAGAGGTAAAATTCCAAATAATGTTTTTTTATTTGTATAATATTAGGCCTCCATAAAATAGACTTAAACTACTATAATATGAAAAAAAAATATTAAAAATATAATTATATGTTATTATGATAATTTCATAACCTAATTCCATCTCATCTTCCTACTAATGAGTTACAAAATCATCATTAGTGTATATGATGAACTACAGACTTGGGAAGAGATATCATTCGTTTTCCATCATCAAATCTCATGGGTTATAGAAATTTTGGATTTATATTATATATGTGTGTGTGTGTCTGGGTGATACTTTTAATAAATTCATATTATTGGATTTAATACCTTTTTACTTTCCATTCTATGGGGGATATGATAGTGTCACTATTTTTTTGACAATGGACTACTGCCTCAGAATGTGGTGATTATTTTAGATAATTTTTTAAATATATGTTAATATGGAAAATTGTAGTTGATATATATGATATACATGAAAAAAAATTATATTCATGACATGTTCATAATTTTAGAAGATAATATATCATTTTAATTATTCACTCAAAAGTTATATAGTGTTTTTTGTATGTGTGGACTATCGCCTCAAGGAAGCAACATGATTCCTTATTCCACAACATATCATAATAATGATACATAAAATATTTTTTAAAATTTAAAAATTTAATTATTATATTTTTGCCACTATTTAAATATAATAAAATACATAAATTCCTCATATAATGGTCGTAAAAAAAGAAAATGTTGCTTATATGTATGTATGGCTTGTCATCTCCATGTTCATATCCTAGTTCACTTTTTAAAAAAATATTTTATTTGTATTAAAAGTATATTTTTTCTATAAATATTATAATTATTTCATCATTAATGTTATAAGTAATTTGAAATATTGAACTATTTGACTTGTAACATCCTGTTACAATTTTTAGGTATTTTTAAACCTCTCTTATGATCATGCATTGGTTGGGTTTCGTTCTGGGGTGTTCTGTGTGAAATATTGAAAATTTGGAAGGGCCTTTGGGTTTTTAATGGTTTTCTTAAAGCATGCATCATATATTTTAAAAATGTTTGAGCCCAATTAGTGATGGTTTTCATGGTTGGAGCATGATTTGAAAAACCATATTCCCACGAAGGTGAAACTGTGCAACCCTATCAACATGGATTCACATATATGGATAATAGTTTTTTAACCCATGAAGACATTCCTAGATTAATTTTTGTATGAGATATTTTTAATCATAAAATTAATTTTTAGAATCCTCAAACTCTCTTTTTAGGTTCCCAATAGGCCTGTATACCACCCTAGTATTTACATCTTCCATAGAGCCTCCAATGTGGTGATTTTGGACCCTCTACACCATCCCAACAGTGAGTCGAAGATATGAAAATGACATTCAATCTCATTATACTATGTTTCATATTATTATTCACTTTCTAATGTTGTATCTTGTTTCTTATCTTGGGATTCTTAGTTCACCATGATGTGGAAGGATATAATATCTGTTATTTTAGATACTGAATCTATTATTTATTCTTAGATCATCATTTCAAACATTCCTATTATGAGTTTACCTATTAGAGTTGTACTTTATGAGATCTCATGATCCTGAGGTAGGTGGTTCATATTATGATGTCCAGTTTTATTACCCTTAAATTGCTAGATTTATGATAAAAAATTATAATTAAATTCAATTTCAGGATATTTCATTGAATTTATTTATTAAAAAAATAATTCATGTGAATTGGTGGATTTTCATTTTATTTTTCATGAAATTGTCAAAGACCACCAATCCCATTGAATTAGAGTGTGTTTTTGAACATGAGGAAATTGTTTTAATTTAAATTGAGTTATTTATTTGATGAAATTGATTTCATATTTTTATTGTATGAAAATTTATTAAATGGTTTTGATATAAAGAAAGTGGTTTTATCTTGAAAAATTGAATGATTTGATCAAAAACCTCATTTAGTTTTTAAATGGATATTGGCATATTTGAAATGGAATAATTTTAAGAATTTTATTTCAAATAGTTTTATGATAAATTTAAAATCATTGATTTTTATTAGAGAACATGAAATCCTGGGTAGTTATTGAGTTATTTGACAAATCACAATATGATTTACAACACTAAAAACTCATATACAGTAGATCACATATCTAATGGGATAGTGATGGGTGAATCCTTTTCTGGTGTTAGGGGGGACATGTGTACACAAATTTTGGTGATCAATGTTTGAGTGTGAGGGAGTCCCATAGCCCAGAATTATGACATTTTTTGGGAGATGACCATGTTTCTCATTGTTAATATTCGATATATATATATATATATATATGAAAAATTTTCTAATCTATTTTACTAGGCCTTCTAAATTTATATATGTTTTCTATATAAAATATTTATTAGTACATTTTTTAGAAAAAAATCCATGATTCTAAAATCTAAGAATTTATTATTGTAAATATTCATTTCCATGAGTATTTATTTAAAAAATCAGTTTTTTGTTTTTAAAAACAAAACATATGGTATATTATTATGGAATTTTTGGTGATATCATACTGGGTACTTATCTCACACCCTATATATTTATTTCTGTATTTGTAGATTTTCTCCTTCTAGGTTCAAGTGGTGATAAAACAACACTTGGATGTGGTACTAGTGGTTGGTCATTGGCCTTGGAGATGTCTGTCTATTGGGACCTGAGTTATTTTCCTTCCAATTTTTTCTGGTACATTGATTTTTTATTTTGGGATGTTTAATCGTATATTAAATCTGGTATTTTGTCTGCAAATGGAGTTATTATTTTATTCTTACTGAATTATTTATCTTACTTCGACAATGCTAGTGGAACATTCATTCCCACATTCATTTTGTATAATTATAGGTGTCCTTCACAAAATTTTTTTGATTAGAAACTCCTGTTTGGAATTATAAAGATCGTCCCTGTTATCATCTTACTAGGGTTCCCATGATGTTTCACTAGGTTAATCATCCTATCTTAATGTTAGTATAAGGCTGTGTAATTTTTTCATGACATAGGAGGTAGTTTTGGTTGAGTGCCTTCCCAACTCTCATCACAATAAGGAATATGTCACCAGAGGTTGTCAGGATAAAACATCTTATGGATTAGTTCTAGTAATTTTCTTTCATATTATTTGGATTTATTTAAATCCAAATATATTTTTTTGATCTTTTTGGATATATTTCCCTTGTTTCTCTGTTTTATTTTTAATCTGATGTCTTGAATGTTTTCTATTAATGTTGTGTAGATTCATACCGAAATGAAGACATGGGAATCATATATATAAATAAGATATTGATGCACCAAAATGAGAAAATAGTCTTCTGAACTAGATTCATATTGAGGTTACTGTTTGTACTATACATGCTCAAGGGAAGGAACCACCACCAGTACTCATTAAGACTCCAACTATTAAACCTTAATGGGAAGTTCTCAAATATTGTTCTCAATGGTTCATTATATAGAATCCAATAGTATTCAATATATCCAAGGACCATCAAGAGGATTTGTAATGGTTGATCATAATTGATCATTTTTTTGAGTCCTTCGATAAACCTGAAAAAATCAAGGTGAATTGTGCCACCATATTTGTGGTGGGAACTAGTAGGATATGGTAGGGTGTGATGGTGATTGTGAAGGAGCATGATGGATTATAATATAATTACTATAATTTTATTTTTGAATTAAAATTTATATCCAGAGTAATTGGTTTTGGCCACCGATATCGAGTTTTTCAAACTGAACCAGGTTGAAAGTACCATGATAGAATATGGATATTTATTTGTTGATCTTGTATCATTTTCACCTGATATTGTTTTGAATGAGAAGATGATGACTTGATGTTTTGAGTTAGTAGATCAATCTAATATTCACTCCTAGGAATTATTTCTTATGATTCCATCTTATGATGTTATGTTGGATAGATCCTCAATGTTTGAAATGTACATATATAGAATATCGTAGTTGATAGGAGTATCATTTCCTCATAGTGGGAGTTATGTTCATTCTATAAACAATAATAGTAATCATTATGACTCACTTGAATGTTCTTGAAAAAACAATTACTTTGTGCCTCCTACAGTTCCTAGTAGAGTCACATTGATTTGGTTCTAGTTTTGAAAGTATAGGCATTGTATGTGGGTTTGCACTACGGCACCCTTGATTTGTGGCTCTTTCAGATGCTCCAATGAACTATATAATTTATTATATGACATTTATACCCATATTATTTGAATTGGATCATCATCCATTCAAAATTTTTTAATGAAATCATATGATTCAAAAACCAAGGGGTTCCATCCTATGAAATCTCGAATGATTTTTCTTTTCATTGTAGAAGAGTCTCCTGAGGAAGGAGATATAGGTCTTGTGGTGGTGAGAGGTACCATCACTATAGATTCATCATTAGTGACAACTTTATTTTACATTAAGTCATATCATTCATTTATTTAAATAAATATTGTAAATATGAAAAATCATTCTATGATTATTTGTTCTTATGTGATGGATATTACTACACCCCATGGCATGAAGAGAGAGGGTTGTCTCTATAGATCTACTTTTTTCTTCACATTATCTGATACTGACCATTCTTGGATCATTCTAGTTCATAAAATAAAACATCATGACATCAAATTTGGTATGAATTGGACCATTTCCAAAAAAAATAATGGATTGATTGATACCTTTGAATGGTGTCATTTTCATAATCCAACGAGGTGTGTAGTGTATGTCATTGAGAATTGGAACCAAGTTCAAGAAAAACAATACCATCATATCATGAGTTGGATATAGTAATATTATTGTTAAATTTTGTTCCAGAGTTGGAATCATTGAGTGGTGATATCCCAATAGATGTTTTCAAGCTTCATAATGTGTTTCCTTCCAACTTATTTTGTTTTCCACAAGTACAGGAGGAAGAGTTTATATTGATTTTATTTCTAGGTACTCAGCTGGTATCTATTCATTATTACCTCATCGCATCAGCTGATGTGAAGGAGTTGAGGACTCATTTTTATGATCTTCAATGGAATTTCATTATATGACTGAGTGTGTCACCTTAGGCGGTGCCTCTATTATTTTGTAAGAAAGATGATGGGCCACTTTACCTTTTTGTTGATTATTGAATACTTAATAGCGTGGTGGTTGGGAACAAGTATTACATTTTATAGATTGATGACCTATTTGACTAGTCAAAACAAGAGAAATGGTTATCTAAGGATGATCTTCTTTCTGGTTACCATTTCTTGAGTATAAAAGAATCATACATTCATAAAACATTCTTTTAGAGTAGGTTTATCAATTATGAGTAGCTTGTCATGCCATTTGGTCTAACCAATGTTCTTTATGTATTTATGGGTTTAATTAAAGGGTTATACAATTTTTTTCTTGATACCATCATGGTTGTATTTATGGAAAAGATCTTTTTTTACTCAATGTCCTAGGAAAATCATGTGGGACATTTGAGTGATGTTCTAGAATTGTTTAGAAATCACTGACGTTTTTCAAAGATATCAAAATATGATTTGTGGATCTGGTAAGTGATGTTCATGGTACTAATGGTGTTAGAACATGGTATATTAGTTGATACTAAGAGGGTAGTGTTTTAAAGAAATTGTAAAAACAATGAAATATTTTCCATATTTGAAGCTACTAGAGTATGGAATGGTATTGTCACTAATTAGAAAAGGACATATACAATCTATCTAATCTGATGACTGCTCTTTATATGAATGGGTAATGTTTTTATTTGATGATATATGTATTAATTCTTTTTTTCCTAAAACATATTTTGACTACTATGAAAGTGTTGACACTTCTAGAGGTCGGGTATTGAAATCTTGTATTATCTGATGCATTAAGTTCAAGTTTGGTATGAATTTTTATAGAGGGTGATCATTTTAATACCTATGGACCTTGATAGCTTAAGACACATGAGAAGAATAAACCAACCCCTAACCCTGATCATTCTGATGTGATTCATCTTCATAAGAGTGAAATGAATTACATTTTTTAATAATTGTTTACCATTTTATCAGACCATAAGAGCTTTAGTTATATCTTATCTCAAAATGATCTTAATCTTAGCTAGAGGAATTAGGTGGAATACCTACAATCATTTGACTTTTATATCACCTATACCTATGAGGAATGTGAATGTTGTTACATATTCATTGAGTAAGAAAATTTTGAAACATACAATGAATAAATCTACAAAAGAGTGGAATTTGATGTCTATTTTACCATAGTTTCATTTCAGAGTCCAGGAATTAGGGGATTATGTGTCATTCTCCAATGTTTAGTTGAAATCCCTTCTTCTAGAGATGATTATTTAGGAAAAAAATTATTGTGAGTTCCACAACATTGGAGACTTTCTTTATGGTTAGGAGACCAAACTAACTAGTAATTCTCTAGGGAGATAATTATATTCTTTCGCAACCATTTTTTTGTACCATTTTCATATAGAAAAGATTTTATGACTGATTTTTAATGTTTTGAGTGAAATTTGTTCCTAAGAACTATAATGATGTTGAATGATATGAAGAAATGATTCTAGTGGATATGTACGATATAGGGGATTTCGTAATTTTTATACCATTTTTATACATTCTAATAGGTCAAGGCTAAGAACCATAACCATTTGGGTTTTCTTAAACCACAATCATTTCCAAATTGGAAGTGGTATGATATTTATATATATTTGTGGATGGGATGTCATGTACCCAGAGAAAGAATAATGTGACATGGTATCTGATCAATTGGATGACTTAATTGGCTCACTTTATACCTATCTATTATAAAATAAAATTTGAGGGGTTGGAAAATCTCTATGTGAATGAAAATTTTCATTTTAATGGATATCCATCAGCTGTAATTTCTGATATAGATCCCCCGTTTACATCTCAATTTTTGATGGGCCTTCAGAAAGAATCCATATTTTAGGTCCCATTGATTATGACATACCATCCGCAATCAGATATCCGTATTGAAAAATGTAAAAAAATTTGATGAGGATATACTTTGTTCTTTTGTAAATGAAGATGGTAGGGATTGGGATGACCACATGAGGTTTTTGAGTTTTGTTATAATAATTTTTACCAATATATGTTCATAATAAATAATTATGAGTCCATGTATGGCTAGAGTTGTAGATATCCATTGTGTTGGTGGAAGATTTGTGAAAGTTCCTTGGCAAGAGAAATCCTAGATCAAGAGATGATATAAAATATTCAGTTTATTTTTATGATAATGTTTATGGCATAGTGTCGGTACATGTGATATACTGATCATCGATCTACATAATTGGAATCATCATTTGGGGAATAAATATTTCTAAAAGTCTCACCTCGGTTGGGTCATCGACAGCTTATGTGGGCAAGGAAGATTGATCTTAGTTTTTTGGGACCTTTTATGTGTTTTGAGAAGGTTGGGATTGTGGATTAATGTTTAGAACATCAGCCACAACTGATTTTGATACATAACTTGTTCCATGTATCTCAACAACTGAAGTAACTATCTGATCTATATAATTTTTTATGATTGAATTATTTTGAGGTTGAACCTGAATTATTCATGGTTGAGCATCCAGTCAGGATAGTTGAATAAAAAACCAAGGTACTTCAATGGAGGATGAGTCCTTTTATTTGAGTCATATATAATTAAGATTCTAATTCTCATGAGACATGTGATAGGGAGGCACCAATGATATAGCAGTGGCCTTATCTTTTTGAAATGGGTTCTTCTTAATGGGATTTATTATGATGGAAATTAAATATAGTGGGGAGTTTATAACGTCATATTGCTTATTTTAGGTATTCATAAACCCCTATTTTATCATATTTTGGTCAAGTTCCATTTTTGGTTTTTTAGAGTGACATTTTAAAATTTTCAAAGAGCTTTGGGGAAATGAAAAGTTGGCACATTATTTTTCTTGACATTGATCCCTACTAGTGAAAACCATGAAATACAAGGTTTTGAGGGTTTTCATAGTTATTTTCCAATTTGAAAAATCATGTGGCTACTAAAGTGAATCCTTGAAACCCCATTGGTAGGGGAACACATCTATGGAACATGGTTTTTCTAACCATGCATCCCTACCTAGATAACCATGTGTTTGAGTTTTTTTTAATCAAAAAAATAATTATTAAATTATCTAGACCAACGTTTTATGTACTCGATAGGCCTATAAAACCCAATAAAATTTTATTCTTCTATAGAGGAAAACAATATATGGTTTTGGACCCTATTAACCCTCCCAAAGGCTAATTAGAGATGGAAGAATGATTTTCAATATCTTCTTGGAAAGATTACTCTTTCCATTCTATTTCTCCCACTCTCTCAACTTTTATGTGTAAGGTTTCATATACTTATATAAATTTTTGTAGGATCTAATATCCTCTGTCTTATATCATGAATTTATGGTTTATTCATGGATATTTTTTTGATGATGTTAATATTTTTATTTTCTCGATTAGGGATTGAGGTTTTGAGATCCTGTGATCCTAAGGTTAGTGGTTCCATTTAGGATTACCAATTTGATTAACCAAAAAAATTCATAATTTATATTCAATTAATTTTTTTATATTCAATTGATTGAAATTTCACTTTATTTATTTATTGAAAACCCAATTCCCTTGAATTGGATGATTTGGATTTTGTTTGGAATGAAACTGCGAAAATAGCCATTTAAATTGAATTGGGGTGTTTCACTGAAACAAATAGAAATGAGGGAATATAAAATATTGAATATAAATTCTGAAATTGATTTGGTGAAATTATTTTAAAAATGGTATTTGATAAAAATGGATTGAATGGTTTTGATAGAAACATAGTGTTTTTATCTTGATAAAGCAATGTTTTCATTTTATTTTTTTAAATTTTTTAACAGAATCAGTATATTTGAATTAATGGAATGAGATTATTTTTATTTTAAATTGTTTTTAATTAAAATTATCATGTTTGATTTTTAGTATAGAATATAAAATCCTCTGTAGTAAATAAGTTATTCAGGAAAACAAAAAATGATTTACAATAAAAAAATACACATGTATGAGGTCACATCTCTAATGGGATGGGGATAGGTTCTTGTTTGGCTTGTGTCAAGGGGGACAAGGGTACACATATTTCCATGATCACTATTTGAGTTCAAGGGAGTCCCATATAATGGAAATACCATACATTCTGTTAGATGACCTTGTTTCTCACTATTTGTATTTTTAATATATATTCAAATGTATGTAAACTATTATTCATACTTTTTTAGTTTATTTAATTTGTTTTACATATAAAATTAATAAATTGTTTGAAATGATTTCCATCACTTTAAAGACAATGACTAATTTATTTTAAATATTATTTATTACATCCATTTTATTTTATTTAAAAATGAAATCATTATTTTGTTAATTAAATATCATATCTCATAATGGAATCCATGGTAAGACCATAATATGACTTTATATCATTTCTTACCAATTCCTTTGGGTGTTTTAAGATTATATCCTTCTTGGTTCAAGAAGGGTAATGCACCACTCAAAGGTGGTTCTAGCTATTGATCCTTGTTCTCATAGTGTTTTGTCTCTTGGGATGTGCGTTGTTTAATAACATATTTTTCAAGTAGTTTTTTTGTACTTTCGACTAGATATGTATGTTTTACATCTTGTATAGTTTCCCCTATAGAGTTTTTCTTGCATGTATACTGGCCTAATTATCATGATTTAGTAATGTTTATGATAAGTTCCATCCCAAATTCATTTTGTATGATGTATGGTTCTTGTCAGATACACATTGGTATCCATAATTCCCTCCATGAAATGTTGGAACTAGATTGGTCTTTAATTTATCAGGTTAACCAGTCTGGATTGTGACCCTACCAGAGTCGACACAGAAAATACTTTAAGAAAAATTGAATAAAACATCCTCAAAACGCTGTACACAGGTGATATTGATTAAATATTGAAATATTCTTCTAAAAATAATTATAATATTTAATTTAAGTAAAGTATTTATACCTATAATATATTAATATGAAATTAAATATTTTATTAAGTATTATTATAAAGGTGTTATGTATATACAAATAATATATGGACTTTATGTACAATTTTTTATCATCTCGCTTTTACTTATCTAATTCATATTCTATATTCATCAATTATTTTTAATATTTGTTGTATATCCTTCCTATGAAAGTATATTATCATTATATTAATTAAATTTATTCTAACAAAAAAATCTATATGAAATTCTATCCTTTATGGGGGTTTTATCTAAATATTTCCAAAGTTTTAATGATATTTCGAATAATTTACCTTTATTGAGGCATATTGTGTTTTTACACATATATCAACTTCAATGAGGTGTAAATATGTCGTATTTGAACTTTTATATCCATAAATCGTTATTAACATGATATATAGTGTTTCATTTTATGTTATTAATTAATGGGTCTTACAATTTAATATATTAAGAATGTAGATAATTCATTATGTAATAATATCATTCCTTTGGATGTTATTTAACATCAAGGTTAATTTGGAGGAAAACATATTTTCTTTTTTCATCAACCAAATATCGTTCTTAATAAAAGGTTATGATTGTTGTTAAAAAAATTATTTCCGTTTCCTCCCTTATTTATTGATTAAATACCCTAAATTTACATTTTTAGTTACATTAATCATTTATTTTATTTTACATGGTGTTATTGTTCTCTTCTATAATCATGTTTTCTATTTTTTATCGAACATATTATCCTCAAAAAAATAAATGAATTTATAAAACCATTTTTCAAGTTCTAGTACTATATTCTAAAATGTGTTTAATTGAAATTTATTAATGTTTAACCAATGGATTACATTCAACCATCTAAAACAAAAAATTTCAAAAATGAATCATTATTTATAACATCTATGACATACACAAAATTTCCCAAATTCAAATAGATTACCTTCAATTAATATTATATTTCTATTTTCAAAAAAACTATTTGAAATAAGATTTCACAATACTTTGTGAATTTTTTTTGTATATTTTATTTTCAAAATTAAAACGTTATTATCCTATAAAAATGTAATGTCATATTTATAGTTTTTCCACCCATCAATTAAAAAATCATTTTTTTTCTTATTAACCAATGTGGATGTATTATGATTTTACAATTCCGATTCATTATATTTATGATCTATGGTTTTTTCAAATATATTTTTATGTAGCATATTTTTTCTAGGTTCAGCCTAGTTTCACTGAGATTTTCACGTAACCATTTTCTTTCCTAAAGGTTAATCAAATTTCAAGAGATTTTTTTGGGACACATTTCATTTCAGTGAATAAATAATGTTTCAATATATTAATATTGATCAAATTTATTTTCAATAGATTAATCATGATTAAAATATATTGTTATGGAACATATTTCTTATCCAAGGGATAAACATGTTCTAGAAAAAAAAATTAATTTCAATGAGTTTATAATGATATGAAATCTCTATGAACATTATTCATGATATTTTTATTGGGAATTGTATATAATGATGGATGGTTACTTTATTAACTAATAAAATGATGTTCTATTTAATACTAAGGACTTGTGGTTACTTTATTAATAGTGGATATGTGTGTCTGTAATTTCCCTCCAATGAATTTATTATATAGAATATAGATGGATTCCATAGTTGTTACTCCATTTGTAAGATGTTATATAGAAATAATGTTTCAAGGAAGTAATAATTTTTATATATGCATGAAATGGGTTTGTAATGTTTTTTTATCAAAATTGATGTCACATAGATCATGATTATTTTTTGGTGTGTATTTCTTTTATTAAATCATTTTTAAAAGATTTTATGTTTTATTATATGATTATTAATGTGTGTGAAAAATCTTATGATAAAATAATGAACATTTATGATGTCATCTTACCTTTATTCTTTTACTATTATCCATGATGAAATTTAATTCTTAATAACTATGTTTATCATTACAGAACATTTGATTTCACCCTTATTATGTGTAATGTTTCCAAGGGTTAATTTTTTTGGTTGAATGAATTAATACTAGAAGAGTTTTTTAGGGATCACGATGATGATCTATTGTGGAACATGATAAGAAGTGAATAGTGGGATATGGTGTTCATCTTTATGAACTAGTTTTTATGAATACATGATATTAAGAGAATTTCATAATTCCCTAAAACACAAATCTGAAATGATTCATGAGAATAGAAGTGACACAATATTATCCTTGGGATGTTGTGATATTTGGACAGTGAAAATTGGATAACCATTAAATGCATCAAAGGAGAAAAAGTTATTTTTGTTTTTTCTATATGGGATTTGAGATTGTGGGTTTGAGGCTACTATACAAGGATGACCATCATGACTGAGATATGTAGTTTTCTCAGTTTGGATAGAATTTTTGAGCAAATTTCAGATATTTTTGAAATATTTCTAATCCACTAAAAAATTTATCTCAAAAGGGATATATTTTAATTGGATATATTAATGTGGTGAAAAAACCCTCGAACGGAAGGGAAGGTTTTATAGTGCACATGTACTTACACATCTAAACTATGGAGAATAGTTTTTGATATTTAGTTATTTATATAATAGTCTTCTAGAATGGGTCATCATAAAAAATTAGGTGTTTATATCTTCTTTCTAAAGGAAATTTCTTATTCACGATAATTATTACCAACCTCTTGATGTATATTTACATGTGGTAATTTTAATATTAATGATGTTTAAGTGATATCATTATAGTGAATGGTGGAAAACATGTACCAATAAAAATATTTTAATACATCTATTAACTCTACGGATGTTTAATATTTACCAGTTATGTTGGTAGGATTTGATTAAATATTACGACTAGTCAATATATTACATCCCTTCGAATGTGA
The DNA here is from genome assembly GCA_963277665.1 of Viscum album. Taxonomy (NCBI): domain Eukaryota; kingdom Viridiplantae; phylum Streptophyta; class Magnoliopsida; order Santalales; family Viscaceae; genus Viscum; species Viscum album. The sequence goes on along the minus strand of OY728163.1, from coordinate 781,243,563 downwards.
AAAAGTCCGTCTATTCTCTAAGACAAAATCATCATTATAACTAATTTATGATGAGTTTCATAAGAGATATAATATATGTAGGATATATATGACATATCATGAAACCATGAAGGAAGTTGAGAAATCATGTCATCCATAAATGACTGTATACCACATATCCTTATGAATATTAAGGATGTATACTAAGAATATATATAGTTAAAATGGAAGGGGAAATATAATCACATATTTATCCTTGATATGTTTTGAATTATAATTATGATTAATCATATAAGTGTCCGATAAATACTATATTATAAGATTATGCTTTTGGAAAAAGCTCATTTTTTATTATTCATTACTCATCCGTGATGTGAAAATATTTATAGACATTATAACAACTATTTCTAGTGGGAAAACACTATGATAGATATTGGAAGGTATAAATATTAGTACATGGTATTTCTGTATGTTATGGATGGTATATAGATATCTAAGGGGATGTTATAATTATTATCCATGCCATAATGGAAATGATAATGTGTTAACATGGGTTTTTTCAATGTACTACCAATAATATCAACAAGTCATAATGTTATTTTGGTTATAGTATATCACAATATAAATTCTTCACACATTCTTTCCATCAATGAATATTTCTATCTAGGTCATATTTCTATAATATACATTATGGATGTGGTAAGGGATTATAGAGTACCACAATCAAATATATTTGATTGGGATATGAGTTTTACCTCAGTGTTATGAGGAGTTAATAAGTATTATTTGCATTAATTATTTTGTTTTCATGCTACATATATTCCTCAGACAGATGGTCAGTTTGATAGAACCTTTAAAAAAATTTATATGTTTACATTTTGATATATGTATACACAAGGTGGTAGTGATAAAAACATTCTTATAATTAAGTTATCAGAAATCAATTCCTCTCATTTTAGCATTTTGATTACCCTTAATGAATGAATCCATTGAATGAATAATAGAACATATAATTTTTTGTATAATGATGGGGAAAAATTATATTAATACCTAATCTAGTTTTATAAATGGTAGAAAAATTCATATCCATTTAGAAACAAATCAACAAAGATAAAATTAGGATAAAAGATATATTGACAATCATTATTTAAATAATTCATTAGAATATTATTAGAAATTATTCCTATGAATTATTTCATGGAATATGATTATGAGATTTCAATAGAAGTGGAATTGTATCCTTTTTTATATTTTCCAATTTGATATTCATGATCGCAAATGGATGTTAGATCTTCTCATGGTGATTCCAATGAAACTATATCAATTGAAAAATGTGTTCCACATAACTCTCTTGAAGTTGTACTTACTACATTCTTCAATGGTATGGAAATAAAAAAATTTACCACTAGATTATGATCATTCCTCTTATTAATAACTAATAAAAATAATTTATCTTAGATATAAATATATATAAAACAAGACTAATACCTAGGGAAATATTAATTATAGGAATAAGAAATTAAACCAATAAACATTTGAAGTTGAGGACATTGTAAAATAGATATATGCTAATTTTCTCAATCACATTGGTTAAATTTTGAATGATAATGGTATTCTATGTGGGGTAGAATGTATGACCCATATATTTTATGATATGTTTATCATAAAATATATTTAATTTCATAGATATATTTTGATACATTCCATCCCTTTCTAAATGATGAATAAATATGATATCATTATAATATAGAAGTTAATGTTATAAAAAGTAAATGAGTTTTCGTGTTTTCAAAAAACATATCGTGAATGGTATTATATATTGAATGTATATTGATAAAAAAGTACTCATTATTTAGTACAGACTTATGTATTATTTGGAAAAAAAATTTATTTGAAAAAGTTTTCAATTTTTTTGTGATAATTATAAAGATTATTACTTTAAAATTTATAAAAAACATGAAAAAGTTAATTTTATTATTAATATCTTCCTAGAAAACATATTATAGAATGGATTTTGTTTAAATTTTATGAAACAAGTGATTTTTTGTCAAACATTAAAAAATTATAAATTTTATTAATGTTCTTCACTATGAATATTGAAAGTAAAAATATTAAAAAAAATTAATAATTGTATTAAAAAAAATTTAATATAAAAATAATTCAATTTACCTTATCTTAATTAATTTTATTTTTGTGTTTTGGGAAGAAAACTCTTTCTACTTAAGAAAACAAATTCTCGTAAACCCTTTGTTCATCATTTTTTTGTTTCTTTACTTTTAAATTAAAATTATACTCCTATATAAAATTAATTTTATAAATTTTGAACCATATTGAAAATCAAAAAAAAATAATATTAGTTAATAATTTCAACATTAGTTTTGGTCTTAATAATATTTAAACATTATAAATAAATTATACTAGTCAAGGATAAAACAGGTTTACGGGGTTGTTAAACCAATATATTAGGGACACATTTTAAATTAAACATAAACCAATCCTATTTCATTGAAATATTTACACCTCATCACATCCATCAGTTGAATATATATCCATTTGGATCAATTTTTCTTGATTATGACATTAAAAAAAATTAATTTTAGATATTCCTTTTCCATCATTTCACAAATAAAATAACACAACACCCCAAGTTTTTTTTAATTTAGATCAATTTGAACCATCCATATTTACCGAAACCTATCAAATTATATTCTACAAAACACTATATACCATTTTTTTCTTTTATTCTTTAATGACCATTCTATGTTTCATTATGAAATGATATAAAGTAGGAAAACTGAATTTGACGTAATCATGCAACCTGAACTATTTACATATATAACAATTATTACCTTCTAGAAGTTAAATTTATACTTCATAAAATAAAAAATTAATTACTTGGTAAATATTTAAATTAGATTATGATTTTAGAACCATAATTATTCATCGCATCTTCCATAAAATATGAAGTGAATTTATCACTTATGTGTACGCATGGACTACAACTTCAATGTAGAAATGATTTTTTCCATCAACATTATTAGATGATGATTTTTATGATATATTTTAATTTAAAACATGTTAGTTATTCTATAATAATTATTTTTTAATTATAATATCATATATAAATTATTGCATCCCAATCCAATTGAAAGAAGATAACGTTAGTTGGGAGTACATGTGGATTACAATATATTTAATGCAATGTTATTTGTTTTATCCCTTATTACATGGATTATATTAAAGCTATATTTATTGAATTTTTATGAAAATAATGATTAAATGGTCATTCTCTTGTGGTGAATTATTGTTTTTCTATAAATTTTTCAATTCTTCAAAATGTAAAAGTAAATATCATGTATAACTATGACATATTGTATCCATTAATGGTGTAATTAATTTTTATATCTCAACCATTATAGATAACTCTATGTATATAATATATATATATATATGATGATATCAATATTAGTATTATATACATGAAGGAAGCATGAAAAATGTACATGGAATATATCCCCCAAACCGAAACTACCAAAGAAAAATGTAATTGTTAAAACCTATAAATGAAAATTTTTAGTAATGAATTATTAATACATTTCAATTGAAATATAATAAATGGATCATATAACATGATATATTTTTGTAAATGACTCAAAAAAGAAATTATATATATTAAATTTCATTTCATATGAGAATACTATGATTTTAAATAATTTCAAACATGACATAAGGGGTTAATGTTTAAATGTCATTATTTAACTCATTTTTATTGAGTAAGTTTAAGATGATGAAAATGCATGATGTCTACACCAATAATCCAATTGATATTATCACCCATTTTTAAATTATTGATATTTCAGGTTATCTATTTACTCTCCTTTCTTTAAGTAATCAATACATAGATATGATGTGTTATAGGTAAAATGAAATTAATTCTTGTTGGGGAAAAATCAATTTTTCCAAATATATGATTACAAAAAAAGTTAAATAATTTTTTTTAAAATCACCAATTATAGATTAATGTGAATTTTAATTTATTTTTAATTTTACATAATGGATTGAATTGAATATTCATATAAATATTCAAAATGATGAACTTTTGATTTTTTAACAAAACAAAAGTGGATGAAATCATTGTTTTTCATACAAAACATTAATAAAATTTACATCAAAACATGACTTTTCATTTATTTAAAGAATCCATTAAATAATTCCTATGTAATTTTCAATGAAAATTTTTTCATTAATATTTGGGGAATTTATATATTTTTAATAATTGATTTCCTGAATAAATGGGTATTTTCCTCATGAAATATTGCCACTGAAATTTAAAATCAATTTCATGAAATGTAATATATATTTACGTTTCTTATGGTTTTATAGGGATATGATCAAATTATAATATACTTATTATTACAATGGATGGTTTATGATTTTTATTATGATTTTTTATGAGGCCCATATTTTCAATGTTTAATGCCTAATAAATCATTGAATTTTTTGTGAATCCTATTTATCTTCCATGGAATATCATATATGGTTATAGGTTTATTATCTTGTGGAAAAGATACAAATTTATCATGATTATTTTATTATAAAAAATAATTATACATCCCTCCAATGCATGGGTTAAATATGGATATCTCACGAGATAATAAAGAAATGAACGGAGAGTGAACTTAGTTCAGTAAGTGACTGTTTTAACTATAACAACGTTAGGAGTGAACATTGACCAAGGATATGATCTGATGGGTTTCTAACCCAATTAACTATAATTGTCTTGGTTGTGAGCCTTGATAAAGGGAATAATTTTCTATGGTTAGTTTTTTTCACAAACTTATGTCATATTACAATGTTATTCTCTCATGGATCATCTTTGTTGATTACATTATGATTCATGTACTATTAACTTTTAATATTTAGTTCGTGACTGAACACCGTGATATATGATATGTTTTTTATGGTTATAAAATATTAATATCATGTTCTCACACCCTCATAGATTTTTTATGTTTTTGTATCTCCCTTATTTACCATTACTAATCATATATTATAACTTTTTCTTTTGTTTCAATTCCCAGTGTTATGAAGAATAATTTATTCATGATTTTTAAAAGTAGTATTTTTGTTATAAAGATAATAGAGGGAGGTGATATAGATCACTTATGAAAAATTTGTTTATGAATCCATGATTCCAATGGAACTAATGATATGTGATTTTAGTCTGGGTTAATATATTAATTATTGAATATTAATATAATAGAAAATTATATTTATGTATGAATTGTATGGTTATCTATTGAGTCAATAAATTTATTAAGGATTCAAAAAATAATTCCAAGGTAAAATAATGTTATTAAAAATCAGATGATACTATATGAATGAGTTGACATGTTTTATTTATTTAGTAAAAAAAGAACTGATTGGGATTCAAACATTAATGATTAAAAAAATTTACATTTTCATCCCTAAAAATGAAATCTATATACATTATTATTAAATGTATTAATTATCATTTAATCTTAATAATTTATATATCACTCCATGTTTTTCCTTTTCCATGAATATTTATGTGATAATTACACTAAAGATACCTATAAAAAAGAAATGTATAAATAGTTCCCCATTATGAGAAGAACATATATGTTCTATGTGAGTATTCATAAATATATGTTTTTATATTTTTCATTGAATAATTATAACATTTTATTTCACTCAAATTATAATGACTATTAAAGGTATGTAGATCGAGAAATATTGAGACATTCTCTCATGATGTTCTACCATGGAAATATTTAAGATACAGATGATATGATAATAGGAATCCCTAGATGGAATTCTATATATGTGTGTGTAATTGGATGTTTCAATATATAAACATGTGTAATAGTCCATGGACATTAAGATTATTATTAATTCGTATCATCAGTCACATATAGATGTCTATATCTGTAAACCATGATAGTAGATATTCATGGAGAAGGTAGTAATATGGTGTGTGTGAACATTGATATTTCCTAAATAAATATCGAAGGAAATGATTTTACCATTATATTATTAAACATATGATGATATCTCAATTACAATGAAATGAATTTAATTTATTTACAATGTCTATGAAAATGGAATTCTACTGGATTGTACAATTTTTTGAATTTGATGAATTAAATATCGATCACATAGGCTGATGAAACTAGTATGTCACGATATTAAATCAAGATATCAAGAAAATGGACTATATGAAATTGTATTAATCCATATATATATTTTCATTAAAACATTTACCTTATTTATCATTGCAGTCCAAGAGGTTCTCTCGATGCTATACTTTTAAATTTTGTGGTATTTCCAAATTTCATTGAAAAAGAGTCCATGAAGTCCATACACTAAATTTATTTTTAACCATAGTTTAATTATACATGAATTAAGATGATGAATAAATATTACTCCCATACATGGAATAACAATTTATTTGATTTGGTTGACAAAAAATTTCTATTAGTAGGTTTTTGAGAGAAAATTAGTGAGTTTGATAATTAATAGAAATTAATTCCATGTCTTAATGATTATTATATTTATCATTTTTTTGAGAGTATTAGATATAGATTTATTTATCCAATTTAATTTTAATTATTTAATGTTATGTAATTATTATAGAGGAATAATGAGCAGATTGAACGATTCGGTTGGAACAGGTATAATAAAAATTGTTTGATAAATTGTAATTTTCAAATTTATGGAAAACTATTTAATATATTTATAAATATAACTATTTGAGAGTATATTACAGAATAAATAGTATTTTTTAGACATGAGGTTCACTTGGGATAAAGAGAATAATAGGATAATATATGATAATTTTTATTCTCTTACACAATGACAAATAATACTAGTTTATATAATTCTATAATCCTTTCATAGAATTATAATAATAACGAACTATGATTTCAATAAGGAATATTCATAAGACCTTTAGAGAAAATCTCATAGAACCCTAGGAAGAGTATAGGGAAATATTCCTCCACCCACTTCAATCTAAATTGAATAGAAGATTATATCTAACATTAATAGACTCATATGCATATCAATAATTATTGACATAAGTTTTATAATCTATAACGGTGGTATTCAATGATTTATATGATGAACATTATATCTTTTAGATGCATGTTTTGATAACTACTGTATATATTATACCCTTGAGTCGTATCACCACTATGATAATACACTATGAAATTGTATAAATAATTTATTAAATAAGTAATTAAACTAAGAGATTATTCATAATTTAAAAAAAATTAACTAAAAATATTATTAGACCATCCTATCTCAGGGATTATAATATATTTATTTATTTATATTCTAATGTGAAATATGATATAGTGGGTGAAAACCTAGTATTGAAAAATGTTTACAACCACATCCACTACACTTTTAAACCATCATGTTATATCTACAAATCCACTTAATAAATTATCACAATCTATTTTTTTTTCCTTTGAATGACTGCTAACAGTATATCTACTCTTTTAACCAATTCATTTCATCTTAATTTTTATATATCATGTCCAGTCACCATTATAATATCCATTACACTGGAATAAATGATTATGAACATCCTGATCATATATAATGATCCTCAAAGTGTTATCGACCGATGAAACATTTACATGTACTGTTATTTAGTAGTGAATTTTTGTAATGAGGTTCACCACATTTGGATGGTTTTCATGATTTATGGTAAATAAAATTGAAAATAAAATTAAATAATTAATATAATTATTATTGATTTTCATAATCGTTATGCATATTCAGGGACACAACTACATGTTACAAACATGCACCCAAATATGTGATATATTCCACTACAAATTATTTTCATTGAAAATTAATGGTAAACATATGCATCACATAATACAGAAATAATTTTATCCACTCTAGAAAAGATTAAGGATATTAAAAATAATAGATCCCCCATGCATTTGTTGTGACTCATTAATCTTCAGAGCATGTATATGGATAATCCCCGATCATGTCCTTGGATATACTGAATGTGATTGTTTTGACATGTATCTCACTGGTTAAGGCTATGTAATTTCCTAGTAATATATTGAATTAAATTTTTTTATGAACCAATTAATTACATTTCTAAATCCAAAAAATATATAGCAAGTGTCTAGTGAAATATAATTTAACATGCACATGAGTTTATATATTCTAAAAAAATACCAATATACATTCATTATAGTGGTCAATATATTTACTATGGGATTTTAATGTGTTATGTTCCACAATATCTTAGGTGTGTCCAATTTTCATAAAATTCGCATCAATTAAATGGTATTATGACATGCCAATTATCATAAATCCAAACCATAAGAAATGTGATGAATATTGATATTCCATGTAATAATAAAATAAAAACTGAAAACTATGATGTAAATCATAATCCATGTTTGATCATTGTAAAAACTATATTGTTATATAATTAAAATAACATATATTAATAATAAATATTTAAATAGATAACATTTTATTGTGAGGAATTCCCAAAAAAGATAACATGAAATTAATATTTACTTAATTAATTAATTAAAATGGTTTTATGGGATTTTATTGTAATAAAAGTATAAAAATAAAGTTATTTCTAGCTATTGTGAAAAATTTTATTCAAGTAAATCTAGGCTAGTGATTACAATAGATCTTCTAATGAATGTTTTTTTGATAGAAATAATTACAATATCATGGCCTAAATAATAATTAATTTGTTAAATTACAACTATGGAATGAATGTGACCTCCTCCACCATAACGTATTAGATTTCATGTATAATGTTTATATTATGTAAAAATCATTACCCATTTTATGGTTCCCCTCACATTTATATAAAAATAAAATGATTTAATAAATTGAATTCTAATGAAATTATATTTTGTTCTAGATCAACATCAAAGAGAAAAAATATTAGGTGTTACATTGGAGTTTAGGTTGAATTCTGTAGCTCAAAACTTGATATAGTTCATATAGATTTTCCCATATTTCTTGTGTTAGATTATTATCAACTACATAAACTATCATTTAATAATTAACATGATCATTAATAATTAATTATTACATTTATGAACATGTAATATATAATTGTCAATTAATTTTTTATCACTATCACTTAGTAAATTAATTGGATAGTTTTCAGTTGGAATTAAAATAAATTTGAGTATGTGTAAATGTTATCTAGATAAGTTTAGTCACAAATTTGAAATCCTCATGACATTAACAATGATGTATGTAATTAATAATGTTAAATTATGAATTAATATAATTATCTCCCTAAAAAATATTTATTTTTTCCCTTTCATTAAAGATGTATAAAGAAACATATACATATGATTATTATCAGATCTATTTTATAAAAACATTCATTTAAAAGAGATCTATGAATATATATTTTTACTTAACTTGTCACGAACCGAATCTAGGCTCCACTAATATTGACACCAAACCCATCCTGAAAAATGTTCGAAAGGTCATTCATGATCCCCATGAGCTAGAACAAGTTCCTGGGTATCATAAAATGACAATTGGGAATGATTTACCCGAGTTTACAAACATAAAACAACAAACACGTCCAATAAAATGAATCTGGATTTTTGAAACAAAACCATCTTATAAAAAATTTCAAAACAGAAATACATGGTTTAAAATAATTATAAAAGACTAAAAAAAATGATGAAACCCACAATGCACATTCCAAGAACAATCCTCGTGTAGGAGGCACCACCCTCAAGCCATCTCCACAACACCGCATCACGATGGACCGCTAAAAACCTGAAGCAATGCAAAAAAGTTGCACCCAAACATGTGACACAAAATAAGAAAGTATACTTACACACAAAGGATTAATTATAGTGTGATCAAAATCATAGTATTATACCACAACTAATATATTCCATTTGATAAACATTCAATGATTAAAATCATGAAAGTTTTCATAAACATGAAATGCAACTTAAAATTTTTTAAAAGATGAAATTTTAAATTAAAATAGTTTTCCAGTGGGATAATTTAAAGAATCAAAATTTTTAAAATAAATTCCAATGATACGGAATTATCTAGACAATAATATCATATGTCGATGGTATGCAAAAATCATCTAATGGGCACAAGCAATGGGAAATAACCCCTAGGCACTAGCTCACTGTGGGTCCCTGGTACCTCATATCTCGGTGAGAGTAACACTCACAAAATCTATTCTCGTGCACATGAGCCACTAGTAGGGATCATACCCATAAACTAGTGGTCCCCCATCTTCATCATCATCATAGGGTATATTTTGTTGTAAGTTTCAATCATGTTATGTGAAACTGAGTCCAAAACCCATGTGATCACAAGCATACTAGTATACATCCACCCACCTAGATAACCAGGTTTCCACCTAATGCTCAAACATGTCCAATAAGCCAAGAAATATAGTTTTCACATGAAAATACCACTTACACATCACAAATTCACCAAAAATACTACATGTACATCACAGAAGTCACATGATCCCCCCTTTTATTCAAATTGATTTTGATATCAAACCAACACCAAAATAGTCCACAACACATTTCACATTTCTTTTATACTTCTACAAATCCATTAAAAAAATTATAAAACCATTAAGAGATATATAAAATCACATAAAATCCCACACACATATCACATAATACCCTTCTCAACATAAAAATTAATTTTATCATCAAACTCACACGAAACAGTCCACAAACATGTTTTGCACCAACATCAGAATTTAGTAAAACATTTTAGAAATTTATAAAACATTATAAAAATCTTTGAAATCTCAAATCACCACTTTACCTTTCAAAAACGCCATATTTTATAAACACACTCACTGAAAAAGTACATATACACCATTTTCCAACTTTTTTTAACAGAATGAAACATTTACAATTTTGACAAAACAACCCCAAGGGGTATAACTGCAGTTTGCAAAAAAACCCATTTCAAAACCCTATTTCAAGGAAAAAAGAATACCAAGACCCTAAAAAATCCTAATTTTCATTCCATTCAAAATTTATTAAACCACTGTCAAGTACCATTAAATTACCTCAAATAATTCCACAAAAGATGCACACGAAAAACACACATTTTCATTAACACTTTAAACGAGTAAAACAAGATTTTACACATAACACACATTCAAAGCCCCCTTTTGAGGCCAACATGACACTAAAACATTACCAAATAGGAATTTCCATCCTCTTTCAACAACTGAGAAATCCATGTCACATTTTACAAAACAACCACAAGAGATATCACATGAATTACGTTTTAAAAATACACACATAAAAAAATGTAATATTTATATTAAATGCTTTACTAATGCTACGAAAAACTTTTTTATCACCAGAAAAAAATAGATTAGAAACATGAAATCTTAACTAAACAATAATTATAACTCATAAAAAATGATTACACATGGAATCACATACCATTTGTGTTGAAACCCTTAAATCTCAGTGCGAAACTTCAACCGCACCACCGCTGCACCACAAGGGATTGAAAACCAAACTAAAACCTGAATATTAGACTATTAACAACAATGAAAAATCCTAGATATGAAAACCTAGTTTCTAGACATTATGAAATTCAATAAAAGAGTGGAATAAAACCTAGAAAAGGGAATAAATCAAAGATATAATGACTTACTTTCCTCATATTGATGCATCCCGCATCAAATATCCCTTCAAAATTGACTCCCACGGGAGGGGAAGAGGACATGGGGGATTTTTATGGAAGTATAGAATGAAATGGATAAGATAGGTGTATATTTGGTTTATTTTCAGAATGAAAAAATGGTCAAAACACATAAAAGTTTAATGTGCTGGTCAACCTTGCACCTTTTTCCTGCACAGTTTGGAATTGTGCAGCTAAACTATGCAGCCTATTATGGCCACCCAAAAACCATACATTCTCCCCCAATTTCAAGAGGTTACAAGGGTGAATCAAAATTGATGATATAGGTCACGAATAGGGAGAAATAATACCCAAAATAAAACCACCTTTTCACCCTAAGACTCGTCTAACTCATGCGTACAAACCACCTCAACAACTTACCACAAAACTGGCTCCATTAAGAGTGTCACAAAATCAATTTAAAATCACCACATCATAATAACAAAAATTTGAGAAAATATGAGGCTGGGTATCATACAATACCCTTAAGACCAATTACATATGTCAATAACAAAATAGATACCAAAATTCCACACACGGAACACCCGAAAACTGAGAGAAAGCTACGTTCCAAAAGAGGATTTGAAACAAACCATGTAATTTAATTTTTGGGTATGAAAACATATCCCCACCATAATGCTTTCCAACATCATAAAGACACAAAATGTCCAAAGAAACAACCAAACCTAACTTAAAAACCAAGATGTACTCATTTTCCATACTTTTCCCCAAAGACCGAAACACATCCAGTGATCAATTAAGGAGGAAATATCCTCACAATCCAAAAACATACACCACTGTCTTAATACAATCAAGAAAATCCATACTCTATCCCAAAATAAATAACCCACAAACACTATCTAACAATATTCTATCAAGATACTGAAACGAACAACAATAAAAAACTAGGTGACACTTACCTTGATTTTACCAAACTGTTGGGCATTCTCCAATCACAACATTTACCCAAGGAAGATGTAGGTCGTTAAACAGCTTCGAACAAGACTACCTACCACCTATCCAAGACCAAGTACCAATATGAGTTACTAATTTGGTGGGACATAAATGGGGCACCCCACCATAAGAGACAACTTCAATTTTCCTGAGATAGAATTGGGACACCAATAGGGGGAGGCACCAATAGACTCCCCGGAAAACGGGGGTGAATTCAATTCGAAATATCCAAATGAACATACCTGAGAAACATAGTGGGTCTCCCCACCATAAAAACCAAACATCTTCACCATCCATCAAGGTTCAACGCCTAAACAACCCAAATTTAAAGAGTTAGTATGGTCACATGGTTAGTTCGTACGGTTTGGGACACTGTTCCCTAACTGTGGGGATCCTTCAATCTGCATGGTTTTCTGGGGCATGGATTCTACTAACCGTACACTAAAACTATCAAGACAAATCTCAAACATTTCCCCAAAACTAAAAGGAAAACAAAGGGAAAAGGAATATAATTTGGTGATAACATGGGGACTAGGCCATCCACCTCTTTCCACTGAACATGAATAACATAAGGAAGATGAAGAAACCAAAGGTTTAAACTCTTCTTATCTTTCATACTGAGGATAAGAAATTGTACAAGGGTTTGAAAGACCCTTGTATTTCCCCTGAACATGCTCGAGCTTCTCTATGTGACCTATGGTTTGAGATCAAATGGTTTAAGCTTCTTCGGCCTCATAGATAGGCTTTGGAGGCCCCCTGAACATATATTCTCCTTATGGTGCTACAAACAACTACACCAAAATCCCATATGGGTTTACCAAGACATAACACACTCCATAACTCACATTACCAAAACCTGAAATTTTGGTGAAATAAGGGATTATAAGATTCAAAGACATCACACTTTTTTTCTTCATTTGAGAAATAACAGAAGGAAAGAACACATACAAACACCTTCCCCTGAGATAGAAGATTTGATATTTTTCCATGGGACAAATACTCCAAACATATCAGTGTTTCTCAGAGGATTTCATGACCTTATTCTGTATATTCCAACGAACCGATGACATCACAAGGCATCACTGATCATGACCATTGCGACAGGTATAAGAAATTCAGGGAGAGGGACCTTATGCAATATCCACCAACAACACACAATTCTAGCATATAAACCAATGGTACCTCGTGGGCCACACATATGCATGTTTATGTGCCAAACTGGTAACCCTACACGTATCCATATCGGCACTCATCCATCCATGCCATAAACCATCCATCATCCATTATAACCCAATACAAGTGTTCACTCATGGAAATATCAAAGGTTAAAATAATTTTTTTTCCACTTTTCCAAACTAAAACAGTCAACAAATACATCCCTTTTCTCAAGAACGCTAACCACGAGATCAAAATCCTAGTTTAAAGCTTACAAAACATTTTATAATAGAACAATGATTTAGATAATAATTCAATTTAAATTTATTCACATTAATTTCAAAACAAATCATGACATTAAAACACCATTCAAAAGTTTAGAAAAATATATTGATAAAAAAATTTCAAAACCAACTTTAACATAGATCCTATATTCAAAAGATGTGTAAACACACCATTTTCCATTTCAAAAGAATTCTAAAAATTCAGTTCTAGAATTTATCAATTCAAAATATTACATATTTATTATAAAATATTTTTACAAAAAAATTATTCTTCTTAAAACCATGTCATTTTTTAATTAAAACCAAACTTCTTTGATTTCAAAACATAAGGACACCAGACATTGTGAGGGAAAACTAGATTTGGTGGGTGAATTTGACATATGGTTGGTGAGAATAATCCAATTACTACAATGTCATAGAGACTATTTTAGGGAAATATCACTAAATCCACATGGATTTTCCTTCCATATGAGCTCACTGAGACCATAAACCCAACTATCTTATTAATTCCCCTAATCATCATCAAACAAGAAATCGAAAAGGCTCAGATAAGACCGAACATCCCCTAGAAACTTGAAACCCATCATGAGGTGTGGTGATCATGAACACTACACCTAACTAGAATTCCAAGTCCCTAAAATCCAAACTCAATACTATCCCAAATGATCCCCAAATAAAATGACCTAAATAGTTCACATAAACCTCCATTGATACCATTTTGTCACAAACCGAATCTATTTTCCGCCAAAACTGGAACCAAACCCGGCACCCAACCCGTCCTGTGACATGGTACAAAGGGAGTTTTTGATCCCCACAGGTTGATATAAGTGCCCTGGTATCATAAACTGAAAATTGGGACCGATTTACCTGAGTTTACAAACTTAAAACAACGAATGAATCCAATAAAATGCATCTGGATTTTTCAAACAAAAACATATTTTACAAAATTTAGGAACTGGATGACACGGTTTAAAATAATTCCAAAAGACTAAAACAAATGATTAATCCACCTATATATAGCCCAAGAACCATTTTCATGGAAGGAGGCACAACCCTCAAGCCATCTCCACAACACCGCATCAAAATGGACTACTAAAAACCTGAACCATTGAATAAAAGTTATACCCAAACCTATGACACAATATAAGAAACTATACTTAAACCCAAAGGTGTAAGTAGTGAGTGATCCAAATCCTAGTAGGATACCACTACCAAGATATTCCATGTGATAATAATTGAAAGATGAAAATCATGGAAGTTTTCATAAACATAAAATGATAGATACAATTTTAAAAAGATGTAGCTTTATATAAAAACAATCTTCATGTGAGATAATTTAAAGAACCAAAACTTTTAAAATAAATTATGAAGCTACTGAATTTTCCATCCAATAATACCGTATACTGATGATAAGCACAAATCATCTAATGAGCACATGAAACGAGAAATAACCCCTATGCACTAGCTCACTGTGGGTCCCAGGTACCTCCTATCTCAGTGAGAGTAACCATAAAAATATCATTTCTCATGATAATGAGCCACTAGTAGGGAGCATTCCCATAACCTAGTGGTCCCCCATCATCATCATCATCATAGTTTAGTAAGTTTTGTAAGTGTCAAACTTGCTACATGGATCTGAGTCCAAACCCCATGGGATCACTAGCATACTAGTACACGTCCAACCACCTAGATACCCGGGTTTCCCCCTTGTGCTAAAAAAAGATCAACAAGCCACGAAATATAATTTTGACAAGAAAATTCCACATTAACATAACACATTCACCAAATAGCCCAAATATACATCACACAAGTCACATCATCCCTCTTTTATTCAAATTGATTTCGATATCAAACTCACACCAAAATATCCTAAAACAATTTTCCCATTTCTTTAACACATCCATAAATCCTTTAAAATTTTTAAACAACCTTTCCAATATATTTCAACTAACACAAAATCCATCACACAAATCACATAATACCCTTCTCACCAAAAAAAATCACTTAATCACAAAACTCATAGGAAACAGTCCACAAACATGTTTTTCACCCACATCACTATTTAGTAAAATATTTTGGCAATTTATAAAACATTCCAAAAATGTTTAACATCTCAAATCACCACTTTAACTTTAAAAACCCATATTTGGTGATCATAATAACCCAAACAGTACATATATACCCTTTTCCCACTTTGGTTAACCAAATAAACATTAACAATTTTCGGAAAACAACCCCAAGGGGTATAAGTATGTTTTGCAAAAAACCCCATTTCAAAAACCTATTTCAAGGCCAACATCATACCAAGACCCTAAAAAGTAGTATTGTAATCCCTTTATGTATTTATGAAACCACTCTTAAGTACCTTAAAATCACCTCAAATAATGCCACAAAATATGTACATGAAAGCACACATTTTCATAAACTCTTTCAAGATGTAAAAAAGATTTTACACATAACACCCATTTAAAACCACCTTTTTAGGCCCACATGATAGTAAAAGATTAAAAATATAGAATTTTAACCCCCTTTCAAAAATAAATAAATCCATTTCACATTTTATAAAACAACCACAAGAGATATCACATGAATTACATTTGAAAAATACACACTTAAAAAAATGTAACTTTAATATTAAATGATTTACTAATGATACCAAAAATAGTTTTCACACCACACAAAATAGATTAGAAACATTAAAAATTAAAAAACCAATAAATACAACTCATCATAAAATTATTACACATTATATCATCTACCTTTTCTGTCGAAACCCATAAACCTCGGTGTGAAACTTCAACCGCACCACTGTTGTACCACTAGGGATTGAAAACAAACCTAAAACCACAATATTATACTAATAACCTCATAGGAATATAATAGGTACGAATACCTAGTTTCTAGACAATAGGAACATCAAAAATAGTGGAATAAAACTTAATTAAATGGAATAAATCAAAGATATAATGACTCACTTTCATATTTTTTATGTTTCCCCCATCAAATATCCCTTCAAAATTGAGTCCCAAGGGAGTGGGAAAGGGATTTGAAGATTTACAAAGAAGTAGAGAAGGAAATGGATAATAGAGGGGCAGATTTTGTTTATTTTAGGAAGGGAAAAGGGGAAAACACATCAAATTTTAATGTGATGGACCCCCTTGTACAGTTAGCCTGCACTGTTTGAAACTGTACGACCAAACTGTGCGGAATATTCTGGCCAAAACAAAGCCATCCATTCTCCTTTACTTTCAATAGGTTCCAAGGGGGAAACCATTGGGGAGAGATATTCCAAAAATATAGGGAAATAATACCAAAACTAATTCCACCTTTTCACCGCAAGACTCATCCAACTCTTGGGAACAAATCACCTCAACATATTACCCCAAAAGTGGTGAAACTATGATTGTCACAAAAACAACTCCAAATACCCAAATCCTAATATTTTTTTCTGAAACAACAGGAGACCAAGTATCATACAATACCCCCAAGACCAATTTCATAGTTCAAGAACACAAGAGACACCAAAATTCTAAACCTGGAACACCCAAAAATCGAGAGAAATCCAAGAACCAAAAGACGATTTGAAATAAACCATGGAATATAAATTCTGGGTGTGACATAACTGAATTTAAATTTTAATTAATTTCCTCTTATATCCAATTCATATTTATATGAATTTTTAAATGAAAAGCAATTTATTTATTTTTCGATTGGGGATTCCATATAAAAAATAACGGAGATGTGGTTTAATGTTGATTGAAATACTCACATACATAAATATATTTGTATAGATTATATAGATCTAATTTGGGTAATGAGAAGGTAAATATAATTCCTTACAAATAGAATATCCCCATTATATCTATTGTCATACTAATTAAAAGGGATTTTTAATATTAAAAAAAATTTGATAATGAAAAACTAATCAGTATATATTATATAATTTCATAATATTGACATATTTCTAAAAATATAAACATATTATCTTTTTAAATGGAATGACATAATACATATTCAATATCACATTGAACTATTTAAGGGAAGTTTAACCTTCTCACTATCCAATATTTCTAAAAATGACCTAGGAACTATACATTATACTATGCCCTGAGCAGATATTATATGTGATAGACACTCTAATTCCTGATATTACATGTATGGAAACATTTGAGGATGATTATTGTCTCCACATTAATCATTTGGATGATGTTAAATCTGTACGATACTGCATTTTCTCATTAATGTTCAGTGATCTCATGATGTAATATCATGATATAGATTTTAATAGAAATAATTTTGATCTGATTGATCTTAATCCTGATAAGGTAAGACAAGATAGACATGAGATCTCTCATGTGAAATTTAAGTGAATACATGTATATTATATGCCAATTGGGTCTCAAAGATTCATGATTATTAGCTTCTTAAAGATCATTGAGATATTGGGATTAATTATCCATGAAGTGTTATGAGGATGCCTCCTTTTATCCCACCTAACTAAAGGATTCATATGTTTTGTTGTGAATTAAAATATGACCAAAATTTTAAGACACTCTTGAAAAATAATAGTTTTTTCATTATTAAATTATAATCCTACATAATAAGAAATTGTTCATTACAATGAATAAAATTTTGAAGAATTTGGATGACCTGAATGCTTACTTCAAGTCTAATTCCATTATTCTTATATGAAGTGGAAGCTGTTATGAAAGCTGTTGAAAGTTGGAGTATTGTGTTTTTTATTGTTTATATTCCATTGAAAGAATTAATGTTCCTAGAAAAATCACATGGAAACATAACATCTATTCACTATCAATATAAATGATATCAGAACTATCAATTTGGTATTACGTATAATATTCAATATTGGTTTTTATATATTGTTATTATATATCAATGGTTACTAATTAAAAAATATTCTATATAATTCATATATATGAATATACATTCTATGAAATTTTGAAATTAAATCTATAACATTTATAAATACAACATATTTTATGGAATAGAATATTTAAATAACATACATTATGTATTAGAGTATGAAGCCCCATTATGGAAATGGATAAAAAATCATGTTCTCATGACACATATCACACATTGTTTTATAGTCACTTCCTTGGTATTGTAAATAATATGAAATTGGACAAGATCTAAATAGATGGTTATTTATATTTCTTTACCTAAAGACACACAATATATGTATCTCTTGATTATAAGTGAAAATATTATTTTTAAATTCTGTGGTCATTGTGAAAGGTAAACATAGATTCTAGAATTTATATACAATTATGTGTGATGTACTTTTCTAGTAGATGTTATTTGTTATTATAACTACTCCATTTTGTTTAATGAATACTTATTTATATATTGATATAAACACTTGATGAGGTACATGACAATTTCCTTTGATAAATTAAAACTATTAGAATATTATATTGTGAATAAAATATGTAATAATGTATTTAATCATCAATTTGATCGATATAATGTGTACCTTATATAATATTCATCAACTATTTTTGGGAATATTGGATTATTAATCAACTCAAATCTCTTTATAAACCATAGTAAAATATTTAAAGTGAAATGAGGAACCTTACCTTTCTAGAAAAGGTATTGTTAATTTTGATTCATATAGATCTTCCATTACATTTATGGGGATATACATTATAGAATATTCCATAAACTGTATACTAGGTAACAACTACGATTATGAGAAACAATTCATATGAGTTAATGTATAGAAATAAAACTTATTATCTTTAACATGTGTATATCTGGATGTGAGGTGTATGCTATGGACACATTAATAAACAAAATATAATATAACAGAATTATTTTTATCGTTATATGTTACTGAATGTAAAATTTGTTTTAAAACCAATTAAAACGTTTAGATAAAAAACACTTGTTGAAATAATTTTTTGTATTTATAGAGTGGGAATACACCCTCAAATGTTCCAATGTCTAGATAATTCGATAAATTTTAATGATGATCAAGTTAAAAAAGTTTTCTTATAGGAAATGATTATATATGTAGCTTTGGTAGTTATTTATCCTGATATATATACTGTGTAAGTAAATTATAGATGTTAGAGAACAAGAAATTAGGTTTTTTTATTGTTTGATGATAGTGACATGTCAGTGGTTGAAAATAATTATCAATTTTTCTATAAATATGTAGTGATAGATAAAAATTAGTGTTGGAATGAGGCCATGAATTATGATATTAATAACATGTCTTATATCTGAGTATATGTTATGTTGACGTTTTGTTTTATATAAATTCTATGAGGTCCAAATGGGTATTTGTGTGAAAACTAGGCATCGACAGTCTAGTGAGTAGTAATAAATCATTTGTAGTTTCTAAAGGCTAAAAATTTATCAAGGTAAAAAACTATGAAAAATATTTTCGCTAGTATAAATGTTGAAATACAACATAATTTTTTATTATATACAATATTCCATGTCTGTGTGGTTTGATAAATGGGACAAAAAATATAATTTCATTAATATGAACACATATGAAGATATTTATATTGAATGAAATGAAATGTTTTTATTCTATGTAATTATATTATAGTATATGATTATTATATATCCATTCATGTATTAACATAAAATTCTACACCATGTTACATTATGTTCAAGGAATCAATAATAAATTTGGTTTTATAATTAATAAAAGTGAGCAACATGTTTTTATGTTGTTTAATGTGTGTAATATCAAAATCCTAGTAGTCTCTATTGATGAAATATTATTTATTTAAATGAAATAATATTCCAAAACTTATTTAATGTCATTTTAAGAAATTTTTAATCCACAAAATACATATGCAAAGTAGCATACTTTATTTGGATCATGGTCACACATGATTAATTAGAGAGTCTTCATGGACTATATCAAGTTTTATAAATTGAATACAAAAAAATAGATTCTATATATAACAATATAAGAAGGAATTAGTTTCTATGAAATATATAATAATTATCATTAATATAGTATTCCATCAAAGGAAATATGTGTGGGATATGATTTTTATGATCCCATATTCTTGTATGATAAAATCAATCAAGTATTACAACTTGAAATAATGACTTGATGCTTCCTACACAATTATCATGGATGGACGATATCAAGCTGATATAGATAAAAAATCATGGATGGATGTTAATAAAAAAATCAACATCTAAGTAATAGTAAGAAATTGTTATTGATATATAGAGGATACAAGGATCTAGTTAAAAGAGGATATAATAATTATTTTTCAAAAATAATAATAGAATGGCCAGAAGTTACTGTGAGGATATTTATTCTCTATTTATGGAGGAGATGTATTTATGAAGGGTTCAAATCGATTAGCTGTCACTGATACTATAGTGTAATATGAGTGTATTTATATTTCAGGTATATGTAATGAAGTTGTTTGTATGGGAAACAATTTCCAATAACATGGTATAGTTCTTAACATTCAAATCCTTATCAAATTATATAATGATAATATTGGTCTGATGGTTCCAATATCGAATAAATGGATAATAAAAATAATTCAATGTTGTCCCTAATTGTGATACAATTTAGGAAGGGGTGAGGTTGTGATGATAAGGGTTTCAACAAAATAAAATATAGAGGAAACATTGGGTAATGACTTATCACAATATATTGAGTTATCCATAAACAATAGTGGAAATATAGCCATATTTTTTTACCTTCTCAATGCATTTCACATGCCATTTCATCCAAATTTTCTTAATGTTATTATTTATTTTTGGAACAATTATATGTAACTAATGTAATATTTAAAAATATCCATTTTATAATTTGATGTTTTTTAATTGTACAAAAAATAATTGAACTGATTTGATACATTCAATGTTCAGAATTATTTTACTATATTTTATAAAAATAGAGTATAATTTGTATTTTCATCCATTTTTTACCAAAAACATTATTTATTCCAATGAGTTTCTATAAATACTTTGATAATAAATTGATGGAAGTTTGATTTTATTTAATAATGTATCAATTTTAATTATTAAATGAACATCATGTGAGTGTAATGGAGAAAACATTTGATTGAAGTTTCTTGTAGTGCAAGGGGAGTCTGTTGTATATTGTTCCATAAACTAACATCTATATACATTATGATTAAATATGTTCACTAATAGTAAATATTATTATTTTCAATGTAATGTATTTATTATTATATATGATTACATTTTATGTAATAATGTAATTAGGATAATTGTCATATTTATTATTAGATTTTTTCTTCCCCAATGTGAGAAACTATAATCTCAATGGTTGTATACTTATATAGATACATTCTATAATGGGAGGTTTTAATTTATTAGTATAGAAATGATATAGTCTAATAATGGTATGAGTTTCATTAGACTTTGAGACTTATTACTATGAGTATTTCCCTTGGTATTCTCTGAGATATGAAGGTTATGAGAATATAAAAAGTCTGTTGGAAATCAATATTAATATAGGTAATGATATTTTATTATTTTTTTATTTTCTTAATAAAATATTGACCATAAATTATATTTAAAAAATATAAATATTTGAGTTCTTTGATTTATTTTCTTATTCCATTATGATAGATTGTAATGAACCTTAATCCAGTAACCAAGAGGCACTGTTTACTTTATTACATTGTTATATGATACAAGAGATCAAATATCAAAAGATTGATCAATATAGTATTCTTACAAAAAAATGCATACATGATACCCATTTTAAATTTTGTAGGAAAATACAAATAATAGTAATTTAAATTTTTTCCATCCTTTAAACCAATTAATGAATTCATCTTCATATCCTAGGGAAAATCATTAATATTAGAGTAACATAATATTCTCTATAATGGTATTATATAGTAGAATATATTATTAATCAATATTGAATAGACAATATATATGGATAAATAATTTATCTCACCTTTAATTTAATTAATAACGTATCAATCATAATTAGATATGTTCTAATCAATATTCCAAGGTAAATAACCTAACAAACATTCCTTTTAATTAATTCATTATGAATAAAATACATCTAGAGATAATATAAATTAAAAAATATAATGGATAATAATAATGACTAAATTATAAATGTTGAAAGTTAATAATTATTAGACATCATGATCTCAGTCATCATGGTTCCTCAATTGTCAAGACATTTTAGAAGATAGTAAAAAGATATGGGTAAAATCTAGTGAATACTAGATTATAGATTTACCTCACATGTCTACAGATGCATTGATGGTCAATCTATTATCGAGCCCCACCCATCACTACATGTCCAAGACATTCCTCATATATCTAATAAATGATTTCTTTTATTAATAATGTGGTTTATCATAAAAAATCTGAACGGTGTAAAGTATAAAAACTTATTAATATTTCCCAAGATAATAAATAAAAATTTAATGAAAAGACAATTTGTAAAATGTTATATAGTTTATTTTATTATCATAGACATGATATAATGAATATAATTATTTATGAGAAATGTAATGTCCAATGAAAATGATAACAATACAGTTACTGCCAAAAGATAAAGTTGACAACTTCATAATTAAACAGAAAATGATCAACGAAGACGGATTAATCAATAATATTGATTTTTATGATAAAATATTCAAAAAATTGTTTCATGTAAAAAATTATAAGGAAATTATATACACAACATTAAAGTGAATCGATGCATATTAACAGATATAACTCAACAAAATCATAGTTGTGATGAAATCACATACCTTATGTCTCCTTTTGTATTAACAATATATAACCTCGTGTATATTGGTTCTATGAATGTTATCAATTCTAATAACATATATTATCATATTATCAAATTTTATCCCCTTTATGTTAATAATATTACATTATTTTAATAGACTCACATGTTGAATATCTTATTTTCTCATGCCAATTTTTCAATCACTATTCTAAATCTTCTACATAACATATTGATCCATAATATATAGATTTCTATAAATAGTATTAATATATTATTTAGTCATTTTATATATTTTTATAATAATTCACCAAGGTTTTATATGGAATATGAATACCATCTCTTTGTGGAGATGATAGACCGTATATATACTTGAGTGTTGATATCCTTTCACTAATAAGGGAAAGGGTAAGGAAGTGGATATAGAAAAAAAATAAACAATAAATATCATTTAATATATATATATATATTATATTTAATAAAAATTTACATTATTGCATTACTTTTAAAGAGAATGTGAAAAAAATGACATTTCATTATGAGATGGAAATCCACCGTAGACACGATCAATGATATCTATCATTAAACGACCTAGAATATAAGATAGTATATATGATATATTTTTTAATGTAAAATAACAATATTATTTATATTATTTATATGTACATTAAATCTGTCAATATATTCAATCTTGATATTTGTTGATGGAAAACTACTTTCACATATTCATGAGGCAACATCCCATTATATACACAATCGATGTTTTTTGTTACTATTTCATAGAAAATGATAGAAATATTGTTTATTAATTTTTTATGATAACATCTCAGTATATTGGATATACTATTATTATACTATTATATTTATTATGGCATGATTGAAGGTGGTAAAAGAGGAATGAAAATGAAATAGCTTCATTAAAAAGATTACATTATCTTAGAGAAAGTTTATTTTAATCCCCTATTAAGGAATCCAGGATTAGAATTTTTTATTAATAAATTTTCTTAAATATAGATAATAATTTTGGATAGATATTTATAGGGTTCTTTATTCATAGGGCTTTATTAGTAAGTGATGGGAGGGAGTGTCCTTTTATAAGTTAGGGAGAGGAAAAACACGGAATTGTTTAAAAAAAATGAAATGTGCATACATTTATCAAATTCAAAAAAATGAAAATAGTTGTAAATTTTTTAAACATGGAGTTTATATGGTATAAATATAGTAATAAATTTTTCAAAAAATATATATTTCATATTTAACAATCATTTTATTAGTTTAACTCAATGGTAAACTTATTTTCAACATCAATAGAGTAATTAATTTATACTAATTTCACAAATCATTATGATATGAAATAAAGTATAAAATGTTACATAATATAAATAATTATTATTAAAAATATTGAATCTATTTTTCCAAATTATTTTCATAGTATTTATAGAATACAATTTTAATATAGACCCACATATTCTTCGAAAATGTGGGTTTTCAATAAAAATTCATTCTAAACTATAAAATGTATTTACATCAAAATTTTAATATAATTGAATCACCAAACCAGAATTTAAATAATAATTCTATAAAATCAATAATACTAATTTTTAAAGAATTTATGAATATGATACTTGTAAATTATTAATCTAAAATGTTATTCCTGCGATAAAATAAATATTTTTTATTGTACATCAAAAAATTAATATGTTCTAAAAAATCAAAAAATTTATCTATAAAAATATTTCTATATGATTATTTTAAAAATATAAATTAATTTTAAAATATATATTTATATAATTAGTAAATAATAATATTTACATGGGTTCACAAAACACAACAATCCAGTGATTTAGAATAATAAATTGTTTTTTAGAAGACATTACTTTTTCTGTGAAATATTTATTATTTATATTTATAATAAATAGATATCAAATGATCATGTGTAAAATATATATTTTTATAAATTATTTACCAATATTTATAGCCTCTATCTTAATTTTTTGGATATATGGTTTGAAGGACCCTGGGACACCCTGAGAGGGGAGGGGTGAATCAGGGTGACAACTTTTTCTTTTAATGTGGTGGATCTTATTCCCACGTTGGTAGAAACTTGTTGAACCTATATGATTATTATGATTAGAAAGAAAACATTCACATGCATAGAGAGGACACATCACTTTTTACTTGGTTCTCCACTAAGGGCTACGTCCAAGGAGCATACGCCGACAAGTTGTCGGTCGTACCCGATTCCACTAATCTTCACTAGTTGTGGATTACAAAGGTTTGGGCACATACACTCTGTCCCAGGATCACTGCCTTTACAAAGGTTCAAGGATAGCTCGCTGCTTCCCTCGTGTCACTCCTGTTGACTCCCCCTAGCTCCACGCCGTTGGTGAAGTCTCACTCAGTTTATAGACGTGAAGGTCTCTTCAATAGATAGACATAAAGGTCCTTGTCTCCTATTCAGCATGAGACCTTGTTTGCATCAGAGTCCTGAGTTAATGCTCTCTTAAAGTCCAAATTCCAACCACTGATGAAAACCCCATTTTCCCTTGTCCACTGGGAAAACAACCTTCGGAAAAGGCCTTCACAAAGTACCCTACTTTGCAAGTCTCCCAATTTTGCAAAGCTCAAACAAGTCTTCACAGAGCCCCTGCCTTTTCGCAAAGCTGAATCGCGAAGCACTCTCGCGATGCTCCAGCCTTCCCAATGCTTGGCTATCGCGGAGATCCTGCCTCTTTGCGAAGCTCACAGAGCCAACGCAGGGCGCACGACTTTCGCGGAGCTAGAATAGCTGCTGCGAAGCACCTCTTTCGCGAAGCACACTGCCTTCGTGAGAGACCTTTGCGAACCGAGAGCAGAGGATTTTATCTGAAATTCTCTCTACTTATCTTGAGGGTGTCGGCCTCTATTTATAGGCGATTCCCCTGACCCTTGACCCTTCCGCGTGAAGTCAGCGCCATGTCAGCTCAAATCGCGAAGCTCCGATGTTCCCGCCGAAAATCTCTCAAAATCGTGAAGCACAACGGAAATTTTCAATTCGCGGAGCTCATCGTAATCACAGAGTATCACCGTCATCATTCCTTCGTGCCTTCGCCGCGAAGCTCCCTCACAAAGCCCTTCACCACCGCGATGTGCTTCAACACTGCCATTCGCGAAGCTTTGACGTAATCACGAAAACTCACCGCCTCCATTCTTCTGGTCTTTGCAATTTCCAAACCATGCATCCTCTCTTCGCGAAATTCATGACATTTCCATATTTAATTATTATCTTCATGGGAATCCACTTTTCGCGATGCT
Organism: Viscum album; assembly: GCA_963277665.1. Classification (NCBI taxonomy): domain Eukaryota; kingdom Viridiplantae; phylum Streptophyta; class Magnoliopsida; order Santalales; family Viscaceae; genus Viscum; species Viscum album. The sequence goes on along the minus strand of OY728163.1, from coordinate 781,216,416 downwards.
CAGAAACTTCCAGATTTTGGACCCCAAAAATTTGGCAAACACTGGGAAACAGCGCCACCTTCAATAATGTTGTTTGCTTGAACGGTATGATCTCTTTGCTGGTACATGGTCTGAACTTCCATTGATTATTGAAAAAAAACACAAACCATACTCCAAATCATGAATAGAAGACCATGGTTCCAACAATATCCCTCTTTGGGTTTGTTGGAAATTAGAAAATAAATTCAATAGATCTCCATCTATGTGAAAGCCAAAAACACAGGAATCAACTCATCCAACACCCTAAGTCTACATGAGAAATGCTCGGTGTAGAAAACAAGAGAGGAGGCTTGAATTGGGTTCCACTGTTTTCCTTCTCATTCTTCTCATCATAGAAGTTGACTGAATTTATTCCATTCTCCTTTCTCCCCCATTGATAATAAATCCAAAGACCAGTAATTTTTTTCACGTTCATCTCAAACCATACTCCCCCTGGATAGTATCTCCCCCATAAACATGCATCACAGCCATAAACAGATTAAAACAGTTATAAAAAATGGGGAGAGGGGAATTTTGTAACCTCTTTATGCACTGGGAGGTGGTTGAACACCGAGGTTCAACCGATTCTTCTCAAACACAGCCGCAGACAGTGGCTTGGTCAGGATATCAGCCACTTGCTCATCTGTTCCAACATGGTCCATTCTAATCACGCCTTGTTCAACCTTTTCTTTGATAAAATGATACCATATTTCAATATGTTTTATATGAGAGTGCTGAACCGGATTCTTAGTAAGAACAATTGCGCTTTTGTTATCACAGTAAATCACCATTGGTTGCTGCACCTTATCACCAATATCTGTTAGTTGCTGCTTCATCCAAAGCAGTTTAGTGAATGCCTTTGTGGAAGAGATATACTCAGCTTCATCAGTACTAAGAGAAGTACTTTCTTGTTTCTTTCTCAACCATCAAACACATTCCTACCCAATATAGAAATCTCCACCACTAGTGGACTTTCTGTCTACTATATCACCACCCCAGTCCGCATCAGAAAATGCTGATAATTCACTGTCCCTACCTGCAGCAAAAAATAACCCAAAGTTATGTGTAACTTGAATGTACATCATGATTCTTTTTACTGCCGCCATATGTTCCTCCTTTGGATTAATCTGAAAGCGGGCTGAAAGGCATGTGGCAAAGACAATATCTGGCCTTGTCGCTGTCAGGTATAGTAGGCTTCCAATGATCTTCCTGTACATGGTGGGATCAACAGAGTCCCCATCCTCATGCTTTCCAAGTTTAGTTCCAACTGCAATCAGAGATGAAATTGGTTTGGAGTCTTACATATTAAACTTCTTCAGCAGCTCTCTTGCATATTTGTCCTGAGAAATGAATGTGTATTTCTTCTTTTGAATCACCTAAAGCCCCAAGAAATATGTGAGCTCCCCAATCATAGACATTTGAAATTGTGATTTCATGTGGTTGGAAAATTCATCCACTGATTTTTTCCTGCTTCCACCACATATGATATCATCAACGTAGACTATAACCATGAATTGATCTTTTGGAGAATTCTTCACAAAGAGATTGTGATCAACTCCTCATCTTTTGAATTCCAACTTCTTGAGATATGAATCCAGTCGTGATTACCACGCCCGTGGTGCCTGCTTCAAACCATATAGAGCTTTCTTCAGTTTGCAGACCTTTGTTTCATCAGTACCCAAAACAAAGCACACTGGTTGTTCAATGTAGACTTCTTCTTCGAGAACACCATTCAAGAATGCTATCTTGACATCCATTTGATATACTTTATATCCTCTTTGGAGTGCCATGGAATGGAAAAGCATGATGGACTCCATTCTAGCCACTGGAGCAAAGGTTTCTTCAACATCAATGCCTTCAATCTGGGAGTATCCTTTACATACCAATCGTGCCTTGTTTCTGATGACACTTCCATGCTCATCAAACTTATTTTTAAAGATCCATTTTGTACCAATCACATTGTGACCTTCGGGTCTCTAGACAAGATCCCATGTCTGATTATTGTCAATCTGATCTAATTCATCATTCATGGCTTTCACCCAAGATTCATCTTTTGCAGCTTCTTCGAATGAGGATGGCTCTACAACTGATAGAAATGTAGATTGCGTGTCATTCATCATCCTTCTTGTTTGAGTGGGTGCACTCCTGTCCCCAATTATGTTGAATGGATCAATCTCAGCTCTTCGATTTCTATTGCGAGGTTCAGTAGTCTTCTCTTCAGCCATAGTTTCTTCTTCATATTCTTCTTCCGAGTCAACATCATGATGTGACTGCTGAGTTTTTTGAACAACTTCCTCTATTTCCGCATTTGTATTTTATTCACGTTCACTTTTTTCCTGACTTTCTATCACATCAGCATATGACGTCCTTGAAGCATTTGTGGTTTTCTCTTCAATTATCTTAACAACACTGCTTTCCATAATCCTTCCCAAACACTTGTTGAAGCATTTGTAGGCTTTATTGTTCATTGAGTAACCACAGAAAATTCTTTCATCTGCATTGTCGCCATATTTCCCTTGATTTCCTTCTTTGTTCCTAATGAAGCATTTACTTCCAAGGACACAAAAGTATTTTAGAGAAGGCTTCCATCCATGCCACAATTCATATGGTGTCTTCGTCTCACCCATATAAAGTCCTGTTCGATTATGAATGTACACTGTAGCTTGAACAGCCTCCTTCCAGTAATGTCGTGGAATACGACTCTAAATCAGCATAGTTCGTTCCATGTTGTTCACTTGTCGATTCCTACATTCAACAACTCAATTTTTTTGTGGAGTTCTCACATCAGCTACCTCATGCTATATCCCATGCTTCTCTAGATAATTTTGAAATTCAATGGACGTGTACTCTCCTCCATTGTCAGATCGCAACACTTTGATTGTTCATCCAGTATCATTCTCGGCGATTTACCGATATGTTTTCATGCAGTCAAGGACATGTCGTTTCCTGTGAATGACCATCACACATGCCATTCTACTATAATCATCTATGAAAAGGACAATGTACCTTTCTCCATGAGTTCCGGAAACATTTATTGGCACACATACATCAGTATGAATCAGATCAAGAAGGTGAGATGCCCTTTTCTTCTTTGGCCAATATGAACTGCAGACCAACATCCCATGAATACAAGCATCACTTGATTTTTCACGCTCACGCTTCAGGTTGGGAATGTCCATGACAATTCTCAATTTTGATATTTTCTCCATTTCATGTTGATTGATGTGTCCCAGTCTCCGATGCCACAATTTGTTTTCTTCTTCAACAGTCATGTAACATACATTTTCTTCACTATCAACCTGATACAAGTTTCCTTCTGTTCTGCATCCCTTCATATGTGAATTTCCAGTCTTTCCCTTGATAGTGCAGCCTTTCTGATTAAAAGTAACTATAAGTCCTGAGTCACAGAGTTGACTCATGCTGAGGAGATTATGACGTAGGCCATCTACGTAAAGGACTTTAGTCTTCTTTTGTTCTCCATTAACTAATTCGGTACTTCTACTCCCTTTGATTTTTAGAGCCCCATCATTACCAAATCTTATTGTACCATCAACATTCCTTATGATATTTTTTAGTAGGCTAGAATTACCTGCCATATGAGATGAACAACCGCTATCCAGAATCCAGGTACTGTTGTTCTTTGTAGCTTTGAGGGCCACCTCTATAAGGTTGGATTTCTCAATCTTATTCCTTTACTTCCATGAGACATTAGATGGAGTATATAAAACTGATGGCCTTTCAATTATCTCTTTCACATACCCAGGTTCTTCATAGACAAAGACTTCTTTGAGAGGTGAAAACCTGTTTGAAAGAGCAACACTGTCTTGCTGACGAGACTTGACTTGTCTTGAACTTCGGTATGAGGTGTCCATGTCCCTTCTCTGCCTGCAATGAGTGGCCTTATGACCAAAGTTAGAACAACGAAAACAATATCCATAGAAATTATTTCTTCTATAAGAATTAGGATATGAAATTGTTATCCTCTGTTGAGATTCTATATCTTCACCATTCAGAGAGATTCTTGCCTCTTCACAATAAGACATGGTATGGCCCAGATAGCCATAGAACTGACACTTCATGAGAGGAAATGTCTTCTCACTTGAATTTCTCCTCATACCTTCTTCCTTGCGAGAATAGTTAGACTTTCTGTCATTTCTGAATGTTTGTGGATAATTTTCAGTTTTCCTTTTAGTTTGGATTGAGGTTTCCTTTTTTGGCACTCTAAGTAACGTTTCAACATGTTCAACTTTCATCTTATCTTTCATTGGGATCTTTTCACTTCCAGAAGTTGATGTCTCAGCCTCACAGCCAATTCCACTCTTTCCCATACAAGAGGGTCTTTGATCACTCAAGATTTTTCCAACCCCATCTGAACCACACTTGGCTCTTTCTAGTAATTCTGCATCGGAGAATCTTCCATTCTGTATTTTCTTCCTCGATTCTTTTGGAACTGATTCAGTCTCCATTTTGATCCTTAGAGTAACAACTTCCTCCTCATGACCCTCAGCAGTCTTGTATTTTTCTTCCAGTCTGGAGGTGAGTTCATTGATGACCTTTTCCTACTCTTCAATTCTCAGCTTCAGATCTACTACATCATCATTGCTTTCAATTATTTTAGACTGTACCTCCACAAATTCATCCAATCATTCGATTTCAGCTTCAAGTTGATCAACGTATTCAATTGATTCTTCTACAATTGATTTCCAATTATTGCAGCTCTTACATTTAATCTTAAGCTTACTAACCACATCCTTATGTTTCATCTCAGGATCTACACAAGTTCTCTGTTGTTTTTCTCCATCAGTATCTTCTGAATTTTCAATAGTGTCCATCATAGAATCATGGTGCCCCGTTTTGAATTCTGGTTCTTCATCATCAGAGAATTCATTATCATCTTCTTTCCTCTTCACAAACAGAACTCTTCCTTTGCATTTTCTTACCAGATTTGAAGTCTCCCTTTTTTAAGAACCTTCTCTGAGGCTTCTCGAAGTTTTCATCTTCACTATCTTCATCATTGATCTTTCTTAAGCACTGAGAGGCTATGTGCCCATCTTCTCCACAACGGAAACATGCGAGAGGTAACTTCCCTTTGAATTTCCCTTTCCCCTTTTGGAACTTCTTTGCAATGAGAGAAAGAATTTCTTTTTTTTCATCATCTTCACCACTACTATCCTTTGAGGTTTTCAGTTTCTCCATGGCCTTGAATGCCATTTCCTTGCTCACCCGAGTCGTAGCATCTTCTGGTTTGACTCTCATTTCATATGCTACCAAGCTGCTCAGTAGATCATCTAGAGAAAGTTTGGAAAGATCTCTTTTCTTCAAGGGCTGACACCTTCGCATTATACAAAGGGGGAAGTCTTCTTAATATTTTCTTTACAATATCAATGTCTTTGATTTCTTTGCCTAGACCCCAAATTTCTCCAACCACTTCAGTAATTCGATTGAAGAAAGAGTCTGCATTCTCGTCTGGATGCATCTTTAGATCATCAAACCGATTGTGCAGCACTTGTAGTTTCGCCTCATTCACTTTGATATCTCCTTTATAAATATTCTCATGTTTATCCCACATGGATTTTGTGGAGGTGAAATTCATCACCTTTAGGTAGATCTGATCAGAAAGGGTTGTAGTGGGTGCTTTCTGTGCTTTAGCATCTGCATTAAGAAGTTTCCTGTCCGTTTCAGTCATAGCTAGGCCTGTTGGATCAGTGACTTGTATTCCTTGCACAGTAGAAAAGAGAACTTCCATTCTAAGAGATCTTAGATGAGATCTCATTCTGTTCTTCCAGATCTGGAAATTGCTTCCATCGAAGTGAGGGACTCCCCTGACATTGACCGCGTTTTCCATGACGAAAAAGGTCAGATTCAACACCAGCAACCTTTACTCTCTGATACCACTTGAAGGACCCCGTGACACCCTGAGAGGGGAGGGGTGAATCAGGGGGACAACTTTTTCTTTTAATGTGGTGGATCTTGTTCCCACGTTGGTAGGAACTTGTTGAACCTGTATGATGATTATGATTAGAAAGCAAACATTCACATGCATAGAGAGGACACTACACTTTTTACTTGGTTCACCACTAAGGGCTACGTCCAAGGAGCATACGCCGACAAGTTTTCGGTCGTACCCGATTCCACTAATCTTCACTAGCTGTGGATTACAATGTTTTGGGAACATACACTCTGTCCCAGGCTCACTGCCTTTACAAAGGTTCAGGGATAGCTCGATGCTTCCCTCGGGTCACTCCCGTTGACTCCCCCTGGCTCATTGCTGTTGGTGAAGTCTCACTCTGTTTATAGACGTGAAGGTCTCTTCAATAGATAGACATGAAGGTCCTTGTCTCCTATTCCACATGAGACCTTGCTTTCATCAGAGTCCTGAGTTAATGCTCTGTTAAAGTAAAAATTCCAACCACTGATGAAAACCCCCTTTTCCCTTGTCCACTGGGCAAACAACTTTTGGAAAAGGCCTTCACAAAGTACCCTACTTTGCAAGGCTCCCAATTTTGCAAAGCTCAAACAAGTCTTCACAGAGCCCCAGCCTTTTCGCGAAGCTCAATTGTGAAGAACTCTCATGATGATCCATCCTTCACAATTCTTGGCTATCACGGAGCTCCTGCCTCTTCGCGAAGCCCACTGAGCCAACGCAGGGCGCACGAATTTCGCGGAGCTAGAATAACCGCTGCGAAGCACCTCTTTCGTGAAGCACACTACCTTCGCGAGAGTCCTTTGCAAACTAAGAGCAATGGATTTTCTTTGAAATTCTCTCCACTTCTCTTGAGCGGTTCGGCCTCTATTTATAGGTGATTCGACCGACCCTTGACCCTTCCGCGCAAAGTCAGCGCCACGTCAGCTCAAATCGCGAACCTCTGAAGTTCCCGTCGAAAAGCTCTCAAAATCGTGAAGCACAATGGAAATTTTCCATTTGCGGAGCTCATCGTAATCACAGAGTATCACCGTCATCATTCCTTCGCGCCTTCACTGCGAATCTTCCTCGCAAATCCCTTCACCGCCGCGATGCGCTTCAACTCTGCCGTTCGCGAAGCTTTGACGTAATCGCGAAGACTCACTGCCTCCATTCTTCTGGTCTTCACGATTTCCAAACCATGCATCCTCTCTTCGCGAAATTCATGCCTTTGCCATATTTAATTATTATCTTCATGGGAATCCACTTTTCGCGATTCTCAGCATCTTCCAGATTTTGGACCCCAAAAATTTGGCAAACATTGGGAAACATCGCCACCTTCAATACTGTAGTCTGCTTGAACGGTATGATCTCTTTGCTGGTACATGATCCGAACTTCCATTGATGATTGACAACAAACAAAAACCATATGCCAAATCATGCATAGAAGACCATGGTTCCAACATGGTTTTTGTTGATATAATAATATATTTATATAGTATTGTGTGTTGATTAGACATAGTGTTGCGTATATCACAAGCTATTGAAAAATTAAATTTATTCAAATAGGGATTTATTACAATGAATTGGGATGTTTCATCATAAAATATAATGGAAATTTCTTCCTTTAAATATTATTGTTCTTATATTTATTTAAATGAGGTTGGTAATTCCTCATTAAATACTATGCTTTCCATTTTACTTCTCCTATTTTGTGATTTCTCAAAAATATCATCACCAATTGATCCATGTGATATCTAAAGACATTATCTCCGATAACAAAAGTAAATATAGGTTATTAATTTTATGATATATTATATTGTATATCTATATCTTCACAGGTAACAAGATAAATTTTGTTTAGCATGTACTCCCAATACCTTGATATAAGGAAATGATAGTTTATGTTTTTCATGCTTAGTGGAATTTCCAAATGATAAGCCACAAATCCAATCCATTCCAGAATTTATAATGGATTGACATTCCTAGAGCTCTTATTTCCCCTATGAAAAACATTATGAAACTCTTCCATAGATATAATTTCATGAAATCAATATCTCACACATGAGATTCCAAATCACTTCTTTTATTATTAGTATAATACATATTCATACATACAAATAAAATTATATGAGTTTAAATATTCATTACCTATGTTGTTGGATCATTAACATTTTATGTGCCTAAAAATTTCCCTTAATTATATTCATACCTAAAATTTGGTGTACAAAATCTCATTCAATATAATTCATCATATGACACCTTTCGAATACATGATTTGAAACTATATCTTGGATAAAAATTTTAATGGATAATACTAGTTCCCAATACATTTAATATCATGTGAGAATTATATCAACATGTAATAAATTATTGAATAATTGTTTTATACTATCCATAATTTTGTGATTGGTTGATGGTAATCAAATGAAACTCAGTATCAATAGCATTATAAATACCCTTGTAGATGTTTTAATTAAATCAGAGATCATGATCACACATAGTCAATAGAATTACTCCATAAATTATAACAACATCATTGATATAGAGAATTACGAGCTACTTAAGAGGAAATGTTTCTATTATATTGAGTAAATATATATATTTTGTCTTCCGATCAATGATAACCCATATTTAATCCATTATTATAGGAGTATGTGGTAGTATTATGAAAAATAACCTTGCAATGTCATCATATTTAAACACCAAATCAAATTTGGGTTTCATGAATCATCCAAAATGTTTTATATCAATAACAAACTATTAATAAACCAAACGTATGGATTCATAATTACTAATTTCTACCATCATGTAACCCCACTAAAAAAGTTCCCTCGAATCAAAATACATCTTACTGTTATTTGGGAGTAGAGAAAAAAATGTACTTTAAGCACCGTTCAAAAAATTCTTTTCAGATTTGGTATGGATGGAAGGAAAAATAAATATTAAAACTTTAGAAAATCATTAATAAAATTAATGGTCTACCTGTTAAATTAATAATTCTCATATCTAACTTCACAAGATTCCGAAATATAAATTCCCCCTCAATCATCCTTTGGTCTAGAACTCCATGATCAATCATTCTTAATGAAACTTCTACATTATTTTTCTCCTTCTGATAGTAGTGTATAAAATAATCATAGTCTGTGAGAATATCGACCCATCATCACTATATTATATTAGGATCATTCTGTGAAAAAAATATAATTTATGATCTTATAATTTTTTTTGTTTCTCACATATCTCACCATATAGATAATTTCTCTATATCATTAAGGTAAATATTTCGAATATCAACTCACGATCATGGCTAGGAAATTTTTACTCATGAGACTTCAACAACCATGGTGATTTTGAAATAAAATTAATTATTTTTCATAAGGTTAAAAAAAAGTCCATAATAAGATTCATCATTATATATATATAATTGATCTTTTATAGTTGGTATAGGAAAATTTAGAGAAACAACTAATCTATAATTCAATATACCAAAACAATTATTCATTTTTCATAGTATAAATGAACATAATCCCCTTACTTATTTGATTGGTTAATAGGTTATAAAATTAGGAATAAATAAGAAAAAATCACTGGTAGTAACATGAAAACCCAATGTAAATATATACAAATTTTATGATCACTGGTGTAGGAAATTTTATAAATTCATTTTTCATTATTAGATCATCTCTATCTATGGATAAAATATGGCCAAAAAATTGAAGCCATAAATCACACATAGTAAACCTAAAATATAACCCTATTATTCTAAGAGTCACAAAAATTATCTTCCAGTGATCCTCATGTTATTCATTACCATTATAATACAAAATTTATCATCAATAAATACAATTAAAAATTAATATAAATATTCCTTTATTATTTTGTTCATATCATCCATAAAAAATTTGGCTCACTAGTCAATATAAATTAAATTACTATAAAAATGTAATTTATATACCTTATATTGGAAATATTCCTCAAAATTTATTCCTTATTTAATGAAAATTCATGATAACCAGTATAATTTGAAGTCATTGAAAAAAATTTATATTCATGATTTTTATAGAATAAATCATCAATGAAATTTAGATGATACATTTTATTGTCATGATGGTATTTATTTTCTTCTAATCAATGTACATATTCTGGGTCCCATCATTCTTCATAATATAGAAAATATGGGATCCCCATGGTGAGACACTAGCAATAATAAATACAACAACACAAAAATATTCGAGTAGTTTATTTAACCCAACTAATTCCACAATGGAAATTCAATAATAAGTCATTAAAATTTGTCTTACATTAGTTCTTAAATCAATGGAAAACTAAAATTAATGTTATAGTGGTTGTTTATGTAATTTCTCTCTAGAAAAAACACTATACTACTTTAGAATAGGTGCACACCTATTGTGAATGTTTCCTTCTCTGACAACATATATTATTTCACATTTATCCATATGTTTATTATTCATAATTGGTACTATGGGTGGATCTGGACAATACTAAATTGATAAAGTATATACTACAGTGATAATGAGTTTTAATACATAATCACTAATGACAATTTCCTTCAACATTTAATAAATGTTTTATATTATATTTTACATTACATTATATATCCATTAATATATCAATGTCAATAATATGTATGATGATATGTTCTAAAAATAAATAATGGTTATGTTTCATAATGGGAACTTCCTGAAAAATCCTTATTTGAAGTGGGACTTTGACTTTGTATTTTGAATGAAAAATCACTTATTATGGTTCTATGGGGATACTAAATATTAAAAGAAAACATTGATAATTTAAAATAGTTTTAATTAAAATGAATCAAATTAATCATTTGATAAATATAAGGATATAGTTCATATACCTTCAACCTTCTCACTGGGTGTGTCCCCCTCATCTCTTGTGATGACATATGCTTGGCTTCCTCCCTAGGGGTCATTTGAGTTAAAATCCATCTAATGATTAGTAATTTTGTTTTAATAATTCAATTTTCATTATAGTTTATGAAGTAAAAATCATTTATTTCGGTCTCCTGTATAATTAATAACCCATATTAACCTTATCATGACATATATTACAAACTCTGATAACCTTAATGCATATTCCAATATAATTATTTCTACATTTTTTAATAGATTCGAATTTCATTATTTTTTTATTATTTATTGACACATTCTATTTTTATTGGTGCTCATTAGACCTCTTATATTCATGATTTTACTTGAATAAATAATATCAAAAAATATGTCTCTCTTTTGATGGTACATAAAACTATTTCAATTTATACTAAACAATATTGATATAATAACTCCCTTCATAGACTTGTTTGTTAACCATTTATGAAATGGTATTTTATTCAATATTAATTATATAATATAAAACATTTCTAGACATTCATTTAAAGTTTTACTCTTATTAAAAACACTTTATTCATAAATTTATGTTATGATTATGTACATTATAATTATTTCATTTCATTAATAATTAGGGAAATTTTTTCCAAATAATTATTCCTTTATTTATCTCTATTCCATTTCATGTATTTATTCTTCTCCCCAACTATTATAGGAAAATAATCACCACTGATAAGAATCACCAATTAAAATATATACTTCTACTATAATCATTTCCATGTCTTCTCATCCTATAGAAAATAATATTTTTTCAAGGGAAAAAATCAATTGCTCACTGGCCACATGATTAGTAGTCCAACTGAATGGATGGGGATTCTATCTCATGAAGCAATAAAATATAGGTGATTCATGATATAGAACAATTATTTACCTATTTGAGAAATTTTATTTATCATAACATGATTATGATTCCCTAAAATAAACATCATCTATTTGGTTCTAATAAAACATTTATTATCTTTATCAGTAGGGAAATATTTATATTAGAAATTATAATTGATCCCATTCTTTATTCCAGATTAAATTTCCTACAATTCTATATACTATGTTAGCTCAATAAATTATGAATTTTAAATCATAATGTAAAATTATAAAAATGATTTAACACTTAATAGAGATCTCAAATTTATTTATTTTAGTCTTAGATTAACAATATTTGTTTCTTTGTGGATGTCATCATTTTTAAATCAGTCATAATGGTTTCTAAATAAAATTTGAATAATCCTAACCATATCCCCATGGATGTCCAAACAAGATCTACATTATGTTTTATTTTTGGTACACTAGGTAATTATTCAATCATTCCAAAATCACCATTTTCATAGTTATTACACCAAGGTACCTATATGCTTGAAAAACATCAATATATAGAGTCTAGATATGTAGGTAATTTTAAGAAAAACCACATAATCTCCATATAACCAAAAACATTATAATATTATTACAAAATTATTGAAAAAAAATAATCATAGAGTAATGTTCCCTAACTTATGTTTCATTAATTATTTCCTAAGGATTCCACTAATATTACTTTGATAACATTTGTAATGACCCCAAATCTTGAAACAAGAAGGATGTGTCTAAAATAGTACATTTAAATAAGAGAGAAAGGATCACGTCACTGAGGATTTATCACTTTGTTAGACTTATATAACCAAACTCATATATGAAAAATATTATATATTAAGAAATTATAAAAATATAGTAATGGAAAACATTCATCATCCTTGAACTCATTCAATGAATTCATCGTCATTTCATGGGGAATAGAATCAGGATAAGGATGAGAAAAAATGTTCATTAAGGGATAAGAACAAAAAATTATTTAAAAAATAATAATTCATAGTCAACATGGATTGGAAAATTACTTAACACAAATAATATTCCTTTAATAGCATAAATACTATAATTCGAACTGGCATAATTGATATGGAATGTTAAATAAATAAACACACAATACATTCAATTAATAAAATAAGAATGAAACACTTATAGAGATAATATCAATGTGAAATTACAATAGATAATAACAATATAAAAATTTACAGTAAAGGAAATTCTTTATTATTGTACATCATGATATCAGGAATCATAAAACACTACTTTAAAAACCATTCACATGACAGGTTAAAACTATTAGAAATAACCCTTTAATGATATAAAAATGAATCACCTTATGATATCATTGATACATCAAGTGGATATCTACAACTATTCCCTACCCATCACTATATTTCCAAATTATTCTACATATATATAATAATTGAATTAATTTTTGAATGATGTTCCTTATAATATTATATTTTTACTATGTTAAGAATAGATATTTATCAAAATTTCCCTACATAATAAAATAAAAATCAATGTAAAAAACCATAAGTATATATGGAATATGGCTTGAGAACTAATCATATATCTGATATAATTAATATCGATATTTAAGAGAAATGTGAATTATAATGAAAAATGATCACAAGAATGTGATTGTAGATAGAGAATATTAATTTTCAAACATTTAAAAATTAAATTATAGGGTTACTAAAATTCATTAAGAAATTATTTTTGAAAACAATATCATGAATAGATGTGTATTCATGTTATATATAACAGTTTGGTTATATGTAAACAACATAAAAATTGAATAATATCAGGAGATAAGATGGTAAACCCAAACAACTCCAAAGGGTGATAATAAAAGAGAATACAAAAATCCATTCTCATATGCATGTTCAATATAAACTGATACAATGTACAAGAACATTCTAAAAGGAAGTACCAAAAGAAAAGAAAAGAAACAACAAAAATTGTATTGATGTCTTAGCTAGTAAGGTCTAACACGGTACTCAAAGTCCTCTTGGAATCCTGAAACTTGATTTATATATGTAGGGTGAGCAAACAGGTATACTCAGTAGGGAAACCAAAATCTCTCATGCACAAGTGGGGAGATATTCTAATGCCCCGTGGGAACTAGAGACTACCAAAAAACCTTGAAATGATACTATCCACCTAGCCACACCAAGGTACACTCCCTAAAGAATGCATGTTAGGTAATGGAATAGTAATAAAACATAAATATTTGGGTACCACACACCGCTTTCCCACTGGTTATTTAGGAAATTCTATACATAAAAAATCACCCACAGCTTCCATAGTTATCCCAATACCACCCCGACAACAACCTTATGGGCCACCAGAACCATGAATCCTTCCGGAAGACACATATGAAACTGAAAACACACATAACCTTGCCCACAGACACATGGTCCATGATAATCACTACCATGCTCTAAGAAACATGGGCCAGAACAACCACTAACATGCCTGAAGACACATAGGCCTCATCCCGAAGACACATGGGAAACAAACCTACTCGCAGACACATGGTCCAACCACCACATTACACCCTACTTGAACTATCATGGGCCATAATGAAACATAATCCATCGTGGCCTGCCCAAAGAATCATGGCCTACCATGGAGAGGGAGCATAAATAAGCTAATAAACAGCCACATAGAGAAATATTGGGGGAAACACCCTCCCCCATGAAAAGTGGGTGTTCTTCACGATTTGCTCAACCTGGGTGGGGTGCGTATAAGAAATACAAGAACTAAATTGTATACATATAGGGAATCAACAACTCATCCAAACCTATGGGTTCCAAAACAAAAAACCATCCCACATTTGATCACTTTTATAGCTATCGCTACATGCAAAAGTTCACAACAACCACAACCAGAGAACAACCCATTTATAGAAAAATGTTCCCTTATTTAACCTGTTCCTGTTATCATGATCTTGAGATTCCATTAAAAATATTCCACCACTGTTGGGAAACTAGTAGGAATTACCCCAATCCAAAACAAATACTAATGGAATACAATCAAGTGACATTTAAGCATTCTCACCTGGTTCTCTTATAATGTAACAACATAAAAAGGGATCTGTGAGATCACTCAATATAAAAAAACCAAAGCAAGCCCCAACATACCTACTCCACATGGCCTCATATTCCCAGTACAACAACTTCTCAACTATAACATTCCATCCCCCTTTTTATGTCACCCTACAAACAATAATCTGAAAAACCATGGTTATTACCAGAATAGAGAAAGGGGTGTTTAGATTTTTCCAAACCATTCATTGAGTTCCTTATTTATGATTGGTTGACTAGGGTGATCACGCAGGGGTTCTTATTCATCGGGCATCCATTTAATCAACCATGTTTATGGGATTAAGCATTTTCCATGTTACATCCATTAAATCACATCATTATATAGAAAAATATGTCTTTATTAGTGTGCAAGAAAGGACCACCATTGGCCTCTATTTTTAGTGGAAAAGTATCCATAAAATTCAAAATATAAAAATGAAGGAAAAACGCAACAACATCAACATCATCATTCCCAACCCTTCATTCTAAAAAAATTCATTTCATTATCTTTGTTAAATATGGTTTCATCTACATCTTGATTGAACATCATCATACCCACCCAGTATGATGCATAATAAGCAGAGATGAAGGAAAAACCCCAAATTAGATGAACAAGTATCAATGTTTTCTCCTCGTTATAAGAATAATGGATGTGAGACTTGTATATTATGAACTCCCGGGACTCCAAGGCTCAGCGGTAATGGCTCTATCTCAGGTGCTTTATTCGTCTCTTGAGGACGTCTAGGGGTGAACTAAGAGAAACAAAAAGTAATAAGGAAGGTAGGATATCAACTTAAGATGAGGAAATATCCTGAAATCATGGATATGATTTTGAATTACTTAAACATTGGATCGTGGCTCAACCACATGGCTCTGAGGTTTCACAGGTTTGGATTTGTTGAGATTTAAAAATTCTCTTCAGAGATGGTGGAGATAATAGTCCTGAGTTATAAGATTTTCTGTAAACAGAGGGGCTAAAATGGAAACATGGAAAAGGGTGTGGAAATCATAAAAATACCTATATTTCTTTATGTCAAGGTTTCCCCCACTCATAGGTGATTTAATATATACTTTACCATCCTTAAAACGGTCATTTCCCATTTTAAAAGAGGTATTAAAACATAAAATTGGGAATTACGGAAGGGAAACTAGAAAGAAAACCCGACACCCCTTGGTCACACCATTTGGACACGGCGCCAACCAGTGGAAGAGATTGGTGACACTAATTGGTGGTACCAATTGTTGAAACCAATCAATGCCACAGATCAATGGCATAGATTGGTGACACCACGATGACACCCTTCCACCGACACTAACACCCTCCTGAATCAGTGATGGTGTCCAAGACACCCAAAACACAATATATTTATAATTTAATGGTCCAATAGGGTCCATGGCATTACATTAGATGCCTCTAAATCTATTCTCACTCCCAAGAATTTGATAGTAAACTCAAAGAAAAGATAGGGGTCCCAAAAACTACCTCATAAGATACCTCTCAGGGACAGACCACCCTAGAGTCGTTCGAAAGCTTAAAAAAAATATCGACATCCCGGAACACCTCTCTCACATCTACCTCTTAACCAACCATAGAAACATTTCTACTCCACTCCCATATGTAACCACATATACATAGAAATGTCTCAGAGTCTACACACATGGGTTAGAGGGTTTCTTCATACATGTAAAGATACTTTCCACTTTGGGAGACACTGACTCATCCACACGGGTTTAGTCACATCAATATTATTGTTTATTGATTTGGGGTTAGGTCCTCACCTCCCCATAGTCAGTAATTTTCATACTCACTCAGAGAACCAGGGAAATATCTTATCTTATAGAAAACAAGTCATTCATTATGTCCCTGAAAATCACCAATCAACAATAAGATCAAAAGTCCAAATATCTCCCAGTACTAGGCACACAACGGTGCCTCCTATTCCCAGGTACTTTCCTCGATACTACCATGCCTCCACAACACACGAACCAAGGTAATGGTCCATAAATTAATCACCTTCTACTTATGATCCTCAATCCTCCCTGTTCTCTCCACGAACATCGCATCTTCCTGGATATCCAACTCCCCCCGGTTGAGGATGCGGGAGTCATCATTTATATATCGATGGAGCTGAGATACATCAAAGATGTTGTCGATCCTCGCGAACTGTGGTGGTAGAAATAGCTGATATGCAACCTCACCGACTCATCTCAAGACCTTGAAAGGGTCGATGAACCTGGGAGAATGATTACTTCCCCTATTGAACCTCCTTTGTCCATGCAGAGGGGAGACCTTCATGAACACGTGGTCCCAATCCTCGAACTCCCAGGGTCTCCTCCTATGATTGGCATATGAATTATGCCTGTCCTGAGCTACCTTAATCTTCTCACGCACTAGCTGAAACTTCTTTGTCATGATATGAACCACCTCGAGGACAAAAACAACTACCTCCCCAACCTTTTTCCATCACATAGGTGAATGACACGGTCTTCTGTTCAAGGATTATAATGTTTAAATGACAATGTTAGAGTGACAGATATTTCTGTTGGAAAACATTACCAGAGGCAAGTGTCATACCCACAATCCCCTAACGTTCACAACACATGCTCACAACATATCCTCCAACATCTGGATGGTACACTATGTGTTCCCATTCATTATAGGGTGAAAAGAAGTGCTAAGTAATAACTGGGTACCAAAAGCAATATATAATTCCTTATAGACTAATGATGTAAAGCCGGAATCCCTATCCTAAATGATGGTTCTAGGAAACCCGTGCAGTCGCAAAACATTACCCACATACTTCTGTGAACAGTAATCCACTACGCTCGACTCCTTAATCCCTAAGAAGTGAGATGATTTATTCAAATGTTAGACCACTAACCAGAATGAATCACAACCTCCATCATCCTTAGGTAGTCCCATGAATAAATCTATCATGACGTCAACCCACATTAACTTTGGAATGTCTGAGGGATGCAACAGACCGTCAAGAACACGGTGTTCAGTCTTCACCTGTTGACACATGAGGCACTTTTCTACAAATTCCTCCACTTCCTGCTTCACTCTGGTCCAAAAAAACATACCCATCAAAACCCAGTACATCATGGAACCTCTTGGGTGTACCACAAGGTCTGTTTTATAGAACTCCCCGAGAAATATCTCATCCATTACAACCGGAACAAATAGATTTCCATGAAACAACATCTGGTTCTGACCATCCTTTGACCAATCTTCTGGAGCATCACCATAGCTAACAAGATCACCCATCACATAATCCTATAAGTCTCCCCACTGAGACTCATCCTCCTATCATACAAAGGAAGTCTGCACTATCATCTGAAACAGACAACCTCCACCATCCTCCACACTCATGTTTAGATGTTAAGCAGCGAACTCCTCTATTTTTTCCCAAGCATCTGGTGATTCTCAGAACACATCCTTTTGTTACTTCTTTCTCAATGAATTTACCACCACCTTCCCTTATCCTTCGGTGTATGATATTTTTATGTTTTAGTCTTAGAGAAATTTTATCCACCACTGATTCCACAAGTTCAGGTCTCACTGGGATAAGACATACCTCAAACTCTTTGGATCAGTGAAGACCATGAAGCATTCCCCAATGAGGTAATTCAGCCACAACATCTATACAAGCAACACTTCTATATGCTACAGGTCATGGGTGTCATAGTTACATTCGTGAGGACATAACATCCTAGAACCATAAGAGAACAATCCCCGATGCTGCATCAGCACACACCCCAATCCTTAACAGGAAGAATACCAGAATAAATCAAAGGTTACCCCTTCCTTGGGAAACCTCAACATAGGGGAACTGACCATATTACCATTAAGATAAATAAAAGTTGTCTTGAACTACTCACTCGATGCAAAAACATGATATTTTTTTGTCAAGACTGTCAAAGTCTCTTCAACTTGAGAGAATTCAGGTATGAACCTCCGCTAGTAACTTTACAGTCCTAGGAAACTAAGAACCCTTAATACATTCTTGGGTTCGTCCCAAGAAAAAACCACCATGACCTTCGATAATTCCACTACTATCCCCTGCTTCGGCACGACGTGTCCAAAGTAGTGCACCTATCGTGTATAGAACTTGCAGTTGGAAAACATTCGATAGAGCTGGGGGTGTCGGTGGACCTCCAAGATAATCCTGATATGCTTGGTGTGATCCTCCTATGATCTTGACTAGATCAGGATGTCGTCGATGAACACGACCACCAACCGATCTAGATACTTATGGAGAATAGATATCATCAGCCCCATGAGCACAACTGGTGTGTTCGTAATTCCATACGGCATGACCACAAACTCGAAGTGCCCATACCTACACCTAAAATAAGTCTCCGAGATATCACCATCCTTCACCTGCTAGGTGATATCCAGACCACAGGTCAATCTTAGAGAACCATCTTGCTCCCTTCAACTATTAAAAATGGCCGAAGATCCTCTGGAAGGGATAATAGTTTTGAACCTTCACCTGATTTAGTCTTTGGCAGTCTATTCATAGCCTAAGACCACTGTCTTTATTCTTTGTTAACAATACTGGAGCACTACATATTGATGATCCTGGCCAGATATAGCTCTTATTTATCTGGTCATCAAACTGAATATGAAACTCTCATAACTCGAATGGCGTCATCCAATAGGGAGACATAGAAATTGGATGGGCACGGGGTTGTAAGTATATCCCAAACTCAACATCACATTGAGGGGGTAATTTAAAAACATCTTTAGGGAAGATGTCTAGGAACTCACCAGCAATCCTTGAAACATCCACAGTCTTTGAGTCTACTGATTCCACACAAGATCCTCTAATAGAGAAATAAGGGGCTCCACATGCCAGCTTCCCTCCTAGAAACCCCACTCGCTGATGAAAGATACACATTGGCCACCCATATAATAGAACACAATCCTTCACTAGAATCATTTGATAATAGCATTCACAGAAAATAGACATTTGATGCCCAACATGACATCATTTGGCTGCATTTGCATCAAAAAGAGATCCACACTAGACTGATGAATCCACAATATCAGCCTACATCCTTAACAAACATAAAACATGATGGCCTAAACCCCAAATGGTATGCTCAAGACCTGGGGAATGGATATTATCTCTACGTCTAGACCCATGTCATGGGCTAGACTAGGTTAAACAAAGGAGAGTGATGCTTCGGAATCCAACAAGGCCCAGGAAAGTGTACTAGGCTAATTGACTAAACCCCAAATGACCTATAGCATTTCCAGAATAGTTACTTATGCGACGTGAAACTACCCATGCCCAACTCCTCTGCCCCTTGGATATTGGCGGCCTCCTCGACCATTATGTGGTTGGGGTCCCTAAGGAGGACCCTAAGGTCATCCTCTTATGGCACCGTCTTCCCTCAGTGGAGTGGGAGATCATTGTCCCTATTGTTGATGCTGAAAATGCATGGATGGAAATTGGTGCACCTGATATGGGCACTGAACCTGCCCACCCCCACTGTACTACACTTAGTTTGGACATTGATTCTAGAGGTGCCCATGGCTTCCATAGATATTGAATCTCTTTCCTCGGCTTGGGGAGAATGGGTGAGGATCGATTGATTGAATGTAGAACTGGTGAGGCCCGCTTCACGTCGTCAAAAACCTATAAGGCCCTGATTCTGGAGTTTAGCTCCTACCGAATATCCTCATTGATGATCTCAACTGGATCCCCTCTCGTGGGAAACCTCCCAATGTGTTCATCCTAACCACTACTTCAACCTTCTTTTGGACCTCCAAGTATGTCAGTAGAGTGAAGGGAGTAACAACTGACTGAAGAAAAGGACGGAGTGCCTCCTCTATGTACGTTACTCTTGACTCCTTATCTGGGAAGAGGTCTAGAGAGAAACAAAGTAGATCCTTGAACTTAATCCCCAACTACGTTACTTACATAGTCTCTTTTTATATGGAGATAAGCCATGGGCCCTTTTTTAGCCTTCATCATGGAAGAAGGGAATTCCACCTGGAACTCCTTATCAAAGTTACCCCGTAAAACCTCAGCTTCCATCTTCTCCCTGAGATAGAGAACCCGCCATTGATGTGCCACTCCCTGTATCTCTCTCACAGCCAGAGGAACCTAGTATTATAATGGAGCCTGGATCAAACTAAAATCTATCACAAGCTTTTCTAGCCAGCTCTCAGTCTTAATGTCTGAGACGCTGCCCTCATACCTCCTGAAGATCTTCTTCTGAAGGGAATGAAGCATATTTTTTCCACTGGTCATCCCCCTCCACTAGATCAACCTTCCACTGATCAGCCAAATCATCTAGATTGGCCTCAATCTCCTTCACTACTCATGGACGATGTCCAAGTTCCATAGCTGCAAGGTAAACAAGGAATGTCTAATCCTGAGTAGTGGTTAAATTATATTAATTTTTTTCTAAAAATTTTATTCATTCTTTGTTCCCAAAACACACAAAAAACAAATAAATACATCTCATTATGATTCATGTACTTATTCTGAGGTTCTCTACCCTGCAATCAGTGCATCCTAACTTGGTCGTTCAGTAGGTCCATAGTCTTTCCATCAGATCATATGGGGCCCTAAAATCTACTGTCCTTTCCAGTATATCCTTGCCTGTTTCGTGCACCATGATTCTCCAACATTGTTTCCCTATCATCACAAGAAATTATAATTGTGCCTAACCCAAATATCATCCTATCTCCCAACTATCCTGCTCGGATATTGTTCTTTCACAACCCGCATTTACCATGATGAGGTAAGGGGCAGAAAACAGCCAGACTCTTCATTCTTCAAGTTAATGGAGAGATAATGACCCCCTGAGTCCCGCCATCAATGGGCCCCGGAGTGAAGACTAGAACTAAGTGTATAAAATATCACATAATACATAGGGGATTACCCTTTATATAGAACAACATCAGGAGATAAGATGGTAAACTCAAACAACTCCAAAGAGAGAATGTAAATGAAAATACAAAAATACATTCCCATATGCATGTTCAATATAAACTGATACAAATTACAAGAAAACACTAATGGGATGTTCCAAATGAAAACAAAAGCAGAAAAGAAAATTATATAAAAGTCCAAGTTAGTAAGGTCCATAATGGTTCTCAATGTATTCATGGAAACCTAAGTGCATTTTTATATAGGTAGGGTGAGTATACAAGTATACCCTATAGGAAAACCAAAATCTCTCATGCACAAGTGTGGATACATTCTAATGCACCGTGAGAAATAGTGATAACCAAAACACCTATCAAGGAAACTATCCACCCATCTTCACCAAGTCACACTCTCCAAATAACACAATTTAGGTAAAGAAACAATAATAACACATCGATATTTGGGTACCCCGCACTGCTTTTCCACTAGATATTTAGGACATCCTATACCTCAGACCTCCCCCACAGGTTTCATTATAGTTCCACTACCACCCCAACAACAACTTTATTGGAATATACTACCATGAATCCCACCCGCATACACCTGGTCCACCACCACCACACATAACCACACCCATAAACTCTTGGTCCACAATAACCACCACCACGCCCAAAGACACCTGGGACTAAACAACCACTACCACACCCAAAGACACCTAGGCATCATCCTGAAGACACTTGGGACACAAACATGTCTGCAAACACCTGGGCCAACCACCACAACACACCCTTCTTGAAGATCCATGGTCCATAATTAACCTTAGGCCATTTCACCCTACCCAAAGAATCTTGGGATACCATGGAGGTAGAGAAGAAGGGAGATAATAACTAGCCACTAATAAGAATGTTGGGAAAACACCCTCCCCCATGAAATGGGGGTGTTTGGAACTAATTTATAGACATGGGTGGGGTTAGTATAAGAAAAACAATAACTAAATTGTATACATATAGGTAAAAAAGACCGCATACCAACATAGGGACTCTGAAACCAACAACCATACCACAAGCGACCACTTTTTCTACTACCATTACATACAGAAGTACACAACAGCCACAACCAGAGCACAAACAATTTATTGAAAACAATTCCCCCATTATACATGTTCTCATTATTATGTTCATGTGATTCCATTAATATTATTCCTCCACTTCCGATAAACTAACATTCATAAATAGAAGCCAAAAAAACTAAAGAAAAAATAGCCAAGTGGCATTTAAGAATTCACACCCAGTTATCTTGTAACGTAACAACATCAAAAGGGATCTATGAGATCCCTTGATGTACTAGAACCAAACCAAGCCCCAACATACCATCTCCACACGACCTCATATTCATAGGCCAACAACTTTTCAACTAGAAAATTCTATCCCCATTTTTTCATCACCCCACAAATATTAAATAGAACAACCATTCATATTACCAAAATAGATCAAGGGGGTGTTCATATTTTTCCACACCATTCATTATGTTACTTCTGTATGTATGGTTGACTGGGGTGATCTCATAGGGGTTCCTATTCATCAAGAATCAATTTAATCATCCATGTTTGCATTATTAACCAGTTTCAATGTTAAATCCATTCAATCACAATATTATCCAGAAAAATAGAGATTTATTAGTGCACAAGAAAGGACCACCAACGACCACAATTTTCAATGGACATGGTTCCAAACAATTCAAAATAAAAAATGAGGATAAAACACATAAAAATATACATCATAATTACCACCCCTACATTCTAAATAAAGTCCATTAATTATCTTCATTAAATATGGTTTCATCTAAATCCCGAGGGACCATCATCACACCCACCCCACATGATTCCAAATAAGAAGAGACCAAGGAAAAACCTCTACTTGGATGATCAAGGATAGAATTTTTCTCCTCGTTCCAATAATTGGGGATGCACAACATGTAGATGAAGAACTCGAAGGATGCCAAGACTGAGCAGGAAAGGCTCTAGGACGGGTGCACGATTCATCTCCCAAGGAATTTTTCAATAGCACTAAGATAAATGGAAAGAAATAATGAAGAGATGATCTTGACTTAAAAAGAGTCCAAATACTAAAATCATGGAGCTAATTTTGAAGTAATTAAAAGTCTGATCGTGGATCAACCCCACAGATCTGCAGTTTCACATGTTTGGATTTATAGAGATTTATTAATTCTCCAAAGATATGGTGGAGATAACAGATATGAATAAATAGATTTTCTATAAATGGTGGGGTTCAACTGGAAACAAGGAAAATGTTGTGGAACTAATTAAAATACCACATGTTTTCATATGTCAACTATCACCCCATTCTTAGGGGATTAAAGATATGATTTAATGGAATTAAAATAGTATTTTTCTATTTTATAAGACGTATTAAAAATTAAAAGAGGTGTTTCGGAAGGGAAACTTGAAATGAAACCTGACACCCCACTGTCACACTGTTTGGGTGTGAAACTAATCGAGGATATAGTGATCGGTGAGACACCGATTAGTGTCACTGATAGGTGACACCATGGACACATCCTTCCACAAACTTGGATGCCCTCCTGAATCACTGATAGTATGAAGTACACCCAAAAAACTAAATTTTTTCAATGTAATGGACTAGGAGGTTCCATGAAATTACATAGAAACATTCATGTAGGTTGTAAATGGAAATTGAATTTCATTACTTCCTGGAGATTGTAGGTCTTACATTTTCACAAGAGATAAAATCATTTCATTAAAGAGTAAAAGGGTAAGTAATTGTATGATATATTAATTTATAGAATCATTATCTTGTCAACGATATCACATATATTCATTAAATTTATTTACATTATTTTCTATATAAATTTTTAATTTAAAAATGAATAATGTCACTTCACATGGAAAAAGTCTACCATAAACACAAGAGACATTATTGAATGTTAAATTAAATATAATGTAATAATGTATCTATGATATTATAGTTCCATAAGTATAAAAATACCATATATATTAAAACAATTCTTCAAATAAGTCATTAAATATAATATTGATATGTGTTGATGAAAAATTAGTTATATCTATTCGCACGGTGGTACTTTACCGTACACACAATTGAAGATTTAATTTACCATTTAATGGAATAAGAGATGGATACTGGTTATTACATTGAAATAATTACCTTTAAGTACATATTATATATTTTTATTCTTGTATTGGAAGTTTTAATAAATAATTTATTTTCATAAAAAAATTATGAAAATGAAATATATTCTATAAGACTGTTACCTTATCTTAGGGAAACTGCCTTCGAATATCTTGTTATGGACACTAGGATTGGTCTTTTTGAAGTAAAACAAGATGAACAATGAGTCTATGGATAATTGTGATAAATTTATGCAGGGTTTGGTTGAGAAAAATGGGCTAAGATGTGTGAATAAGTGAAGGTAAGGAGTGCCCTTTTAAAAATGGTGGGGGATAAACATGGAAATTAAAAAAATAAGTGTACAAACGTTTTTCACAATAAAAAATGACCCAAAATGATCCATTACTAATACTTAGAGATTATGAGGTCAATATATAGAATTTTAATATAATTTGAAAAAAAATTAGGTCATTTAATTCTTTATCTTATTAGGTTAACCAACTAGTCAACCCTTTTTCACCTTACCCATGATAATTAATTTTTATTATTTTCAATATTCAATATAGTTGAAAATGAATATTGAATTATTATATAATATAAATTATTATGAATCTAAATATTTAACCTAATATAGAAAATCCATTTCACATATTTCCTACAATTAAATGTTATATTATACCCAAAGGAATATGTAGAAAAGTGTTTTTCCAATGAGAATATTTAAAAAACTAAAAAGGTTTTTATATCAGAATTGATAATAAAATATAAAAAAATTACATAAATTTTATTAATTATAATATAATGATATTAATTTTTCTTCTAATATTGTTTTTTTGAAAATTTTACTTCTAAATACATTAAACTAAACGGAACTTTTAAAAACTATATTTTTCACTATTCATTGAAAAAATTATCCTTTCTGAAAAATCCCAAAAATTCACACTAAGATAATTTTTTAATTATGATTATAAAATTGGAATGAATTTCTTCAAATAAATTTTATATAAATTATAAAAATTAATTTAAAAATGGGTCTGAAAAATTTAATGAATCATATTTATAGGAGAATACAGTTTATCTGAAAACATTTATTTCTTGTTAAAATTACGTATTATTTATAATTATAATCAATAGATAACAAACGATAAATTGTTTTCCATAAATTTATATAAAATATTTTTTCCAATTCATTTATACCAACTTAACTACTATGTTATAAAAAATAAAATTCAAATAATAATATTTTAATAGTGTATTGTGTTTCTTTTAAACATGGTGGTGAAAATTCTATAGTATAAAGAATGAATCAAATTTATTTTAAATTTAATTTATGGTATATTCTTGGGGGTATCATTTAATATCATGGGGAATTTTTTATGTTTGGTTTAATCTTTAATATATTTATTTAATGGATAATATGAGGATATAATATTCACTTATGTTCATTAATGAATGTTGATATCTTAGGCTCAATGAAGGGAATGGATCTACCCGATCATGTCCATTCCAATGTTGTTGCATCAGCATGTTCAATTTTTCAAATAATGAATCATTTCACACATATATCAATAAAATATGTGTGTAACCTTCCTCCTTATAGATATTTAGATAAAGAGATTATATTAATTTAAATGCATTTTAATATATTTATTATCATTATAGAATTTAAAATTTTACTTTATAGATTCATTGGAATTTTTATCAATGAAAAACATGGAAAATATGTGGAATTTATTAATTTCAATGATAAATAGTTCTACTTGTTCATGAAAAATGTATAATAAAAATATAAGATAAATTATATATAAATTTTTTATATTTTACAATGATTAATATAATTCATGAATAAACTTTTATTCATGTTTACTTAATCATAAATATTAAGTCAATAGTTATTTAGTGAGTAAATGTGTGTTGAATATTTAATATATACATATTCACTCTTTTAGTGAACATAAAATTTCACAATTTCTTAGTGAATAATTTTTTGATATGTATTTTTTAAAATAAAAATAAATTATTTAATGATATATCAATATATATGGGAATGACATGTTGAGGTATTGGTCTAATGTGAAGGGCTATATAAAATATTATTTATTCAAAAAATATTATTTATGTATCTGTGTGTTCAGTTTTTTTCATTCAAAAAATAATATTATAATTATTATTACAATAATGTGTACGTCAAGGATTGTGATAATAATAAGGTCCTATTTATACCTATTTATTCTCTAATCCTATTTATTTAAAGACTTATATAGGCCATTATATAACCCCATATAATCTTTTCTAATTGAATCACAAAATGAATTATTGATATAATTCTCTCAATCCATAGAGAAAAATTTTCCCTATAATTATCAAAATAAATTTTAGTGATCCCCATCCTCCACCCTCACGAGTCTAGAGAAAATAAAAAGAATACATACACCATGAAGATGTTGGTATGGAAATCAATAGCAAATGTCAAAGTTGGTATATTATTCAATGCTATAACCTTGGGATATATAATGTGAAGTTCATATGTTTATGATGTGAAATTGAATCTCAAATTAAAGGATTATACCACTGATTCATCTCACCACAATGGGAGTATGCTATAAAGTTTCCAACTAAATATTCAATGAAGAAGTAATTCAAACAAATTTTAGATCTTAATATTTATTATAATAAATTTTAAACAAAATTTGATTATTCCATATCATGGATTTCATAATTTCAATTTCATCTGGATCAAATGGTAAACAAGTTGGAGTTATTAAAATAATATATTACAAAAATGGCCAAACATATTTTCATTCAACCTAATACCATCGAAATCAACATCAAGAGTAATATTATTTTGGGGATAATGTTATACATGTTGGAACTATAAAAAATATACTCTGTGAAAAAACTAGTTTTAGGCTATCTAGTTGGATAATAAAAATCCTTCTTCATTGATTATTTGGATGAATGAACAATAATATGATATGGGCGTATAGGTAGAACAACCATTGATAATTTTCAAAAAAATGATTACGTAATTTTTTTTAAAGGACATATGAAATAAAAACATTATATATGTATATATATTTAATATCACATTAACAATGAAATTGATATCAATATCATTTTTAGACTTCATTATAGATTTACACTATAAAAGATTATAGATATATCTAAGAAGAAATTGTCAACAAAAATATTTTAAGAGCTATGAAAGGTAATGATTATTCGATCATTCATTCTTATTTATGGAATATTGGTGATTCCCTTATGTTTATAGAATTTTATTATCAAAGGGTGTGAAATTATAAAAAACTCACTACATTAGTTTTGAAAAAATCCAATGAAAGTATTCTTTATTGATGGGGGATATTAGTTATGTATATTATAGTGGGGTAACTATATTTCGTGATCAGTAAAGAAGTCATCAATTGTGGATGCAAATCTCTTGATAACATTAAATTATCTTGTATAATGGAATTATTATGATTATCTTTTAGTAAAATGTATTTATTTAATTTTAGATATTTATTTTAATATCAATATCAATAAATTGATTCAAGAACACAAAATATTACATTAAATATTATGATCAATGATTTCAGTACCATTTTAGATGTGTTAGTTTTTTTAAATGTGTTTTATAATTTTTTCTTGAAGTTGTTTTGAGAAGTGTATAAAATTAGTATACAAGAAGTGATTTAATTTTATGAATTGAAAATATTTATGAAACATTAAAAACATTATTATAGTATATAAATATGATTAAAATTTAATTTTATGGTGATCTATAAGAGAAACCAGATGTGTAAATTGGAATCAAATGAGTAATATAATGTTCAAATTATATTAAAAGAATGATTTCAATGTAATTTTATGTGTAATGTTAAATTTTCTTTTATTTTAATGATATTTATTTCCATTTATTATCTTTAAATAAGTAATATTAATCAATTAAAAATAATATATAAAATGTGTATTTTTCATCATATCTGGGTTATTGAAATTTATTTGTATAAATACTTCATTGAAAAATATGAGATTAAATATAGGGTATATATTAAGAGTTATAAAAATAATATTTTTGGAGTGTTAAATGGGATAGTTTTTATACACATAGAGGAATGATCTAGCATTATTCTTCAATTACTATATGTTGTGAAATCATGAATGTTTTGAAAACATTATATCATAGAATGTAAAATTAATACAAATAAAATCATTCACATATTTATAAGAAATATGAGCTTAGATAAAATGATATGAGTAGTTTTAATGCGGATAAAAAATGTGTAAATGATGTAGGAAATTTTCATCATTTTTGTTGAAGAAATTAAAGCATAGTAATTATAGAGAATCATAATTAACTCTCATTAAATTATTTTTTACAGTTATATTTTTCCAACAAAATATTAAGACATAATATTTTAATTGATAATTAGTCATGGGTAGAGGATATATTATCGGAATTTAAACCATTATTGATATTTCTATTGATCTATTTCACTTTGTTTAAACACCAATTTAAACAAGTGTGATCATGATTAGTTAAACAATAATGAAAAAAAAGTTTAATGAAACACTATTATAGAAATTATTATATTTTTATTTATGGTATTCAAAATATAAAATTATTCAGTTATATTTGTGTTAGAATTAATTGAATAATAAATATACATAGTCATCCATATTAGTTCAAAAAATGTATATTCAATTTTTCTTTGTGTACATATTTATTTTATAAATATGAATGATGATAATAATAAATATGTATTGGGTTCCAATATTTTTCAAATTGTATCTTTTAATTTTAAAATTAATTATAAACATTGGTAACAATGATTCTTCCCCAAACCACTATGGTACTAATAATTCTAAATAAAAAAAGGATGAATTTCATAAACAGAAAATTATATTCAACAATTATGAATGAAATTAATAAATAAAAATAAAATTTAGAATACATAATATAAGTATTTTGAATTTGATAGCCTAAATAATAAACACTATATATATAGTAATAATATTAATTACTTTTCAAATTCATCCTAGTGATTCAAGTATTATTTCAAATATATTATTTGATTATTGATGTGGTATCATTTTCAAAAAATGTTACCCTTAAATTTCAAAGTTATGTCGATGTGTATTTCTCTAGAATCATAAATTATTTGAAATCTATATCATGTAGTATTTCCATTTTTTGAGGGTTACATATTTCATGGAAATATAAGATAAAAAATATAATTATATTCACTAAATAATTAATATATTTTATTAATAAAATAAATATATAACCATATAAATGATGATTATGATATAATTGAATTATTTAATGACTTAATTTAAGCATTAACTAGATGTTATATGTTAAAATAAATGTTTTATTCTTCAATAAAATATGTTGATACAATATTCTTACACTAATAATTATTCTAAAATCACTTAATCCATGAAAATGTTGAACAATGAATTTTGAAGTGGTGTTATATTCACAAAATGGATTTTGTCAACTATATTGTTAAAAAAATTAAAAAAGATGAATTTCATAATTTTATGATGAATATTTGATATCATTTACTATCTCAATAAAGATTAAAAAAGTTGATTCACAATATATTCCAAGTAAATCTTTCAATTATATTTTTAAAAGTATTTATATTAGAAATAATTATAAACTGTTTTCAGTAACAATAATTGAAATTTAAAGTGGAAAATCAATGACTAATGTAATGAATCTATTAATTTGAAGAGTTATAGGAAATAATTTTTAATAATTTGAATGGGATTTTGAGAAATAATAAAATTTAATTATGTAAATATTACAAATGGTTAATTGTTTTATGTTATATTTTATAAAATATATTATCATATTCAATATAAATATCTATCAATGGATGAATAAAGTTTAGTTTTTATCATTATGATATTATCATTTAGTGTTAAAATAAGATCAATAGGTTTTTCAGAATTGAATTATTTTTTATAAAGTATTTCTAATAAAATATATTGGGGTTATTGTAGGGAACTCAATATTACTTAATTGATTTCTATTGAATAATTATTTTTATTTCAAGGGTGATATTTTTTTAATTCCTATTTACATTACAGAATCATTATATCTGATACATTTTATGTGTAAACCATTAATTTTGATAATGGTATCTGATTTATTGGATTTATTTTAAACAAGGGATGATAGATTATTCTAATTATTATTTCATCACCATACTAGTGTGGAAAAGGAATATTTTATTATATTATGAATTAGGATGACACTTGATATAGAAAACATCTATTTGAGAATTCCTTTATAGAATTTTTGCAAATGGTTTTTATGTGATTCTACAATAGTTATTATTTCAAAAATATATAAAAAATCATTGAATTGGTGGAACACTGTGTATATATTTATTTCGAATGGATTTATATTATAATTTGTATTATTATGGTTCTTCTGTTATTAATCCCCAATGGACTCTTATAGTATGCAATGGATTTCATTTGGGCTTGTTATTATATAATAAGTTAATAATAATATTTTTAAATAACAAGGATTTTATTTAATTATTCAACATAGTATTAGATAAATAATTCCTAAGAATGTTACCATTGGCTTCTAAGGGATGACGTTTTATATAGAGTATCAAAAATTATCAAATTTAGAAAAAAATATAATTTAAATTTGATATTTGGTGGAATTTTTTTATCTTTCATTCATATAAGTTTTTCTTTTGTAAAATATAGAATATGAGGTGAAATTGAAAATAAAATATTGTAAATTTTAAATAAATAATAAATAATAATTTAGAATTCATGTTTTGATCAATAAAAATTATACAAACTGGATGATAATTATTAGAGTATTTTATGACTATATTCTCATTAATATTAAATCACATATCATTAAAATAATAAAATAATAATTCTAAAATCCATAAGGAACTATAAAATATTTTTTAGGTTTTTATTAATATATATTAATCGGTTTAATAAATACTATTTTAAATTTTTGGAGTTAATTTTTTTTAAAGGAATGTAATTTATCATTATTTGATTTATTGATGATTTTTTATTTCTAAAGTATGATATATTTTTTAGGCTTTGAAATGATTATATTTTATATATTAAAATTGTTGATTTATTACAACTTTTACAGTTTAGAAAATTATAATTTGATTTTTGGAGGATAACATTTTTAAGGAAGTTAATGGATAATATCTATAAAATATTATAATTATAATTATAATATATCATAAAAATTAATATTTCAATGATTCTATCCATACCGTGGATTTAATCACTATAACATCATACAAAATATTATTATAATTATATAAATTTTATTGATTTAAAATTTTATTAATTGTTATATTTCATAATGAATTAAAGGAAGAAAAAATATGTTATTTATCCATATAATAATTATCATTGATTAATTGTGAGTTTAAAAATTTAGATGGATAAATATATTCACATATAAGACTATATTAAATGATACTGTATATCTCAAGAAACCTCTTCAATATAAAAATGAATTATTTATATCTGAATGATCGACAATACCATTAATTCCCATTTGATATTTAATTTATTTCATATGAAATACTTTTTAATGATTTATATGATAATTGTTTTTAGAATTATTCATTTCCAATTAAAGAAAAAATTTAATAAAACCCCCCATTATATATTGTTCATAAATTACATTATATATTGTCTTGGTTTAATAAAAGTTTCTTAAATAAACTATATATATTAAATGATTTTAAAATTTCAATGATATCAAACTACATTTTGTAATTTCTTCAATGTTCGGGAAAAATTATTAAAAACATATATTTCAATATTACTCCAAAGAATTACCCAATAACTAAGGAAATTTATTTATCATTTAATGGTTTCACTAACAATAATAGGCATAACATAGATGTATATAAAGAAAAACACTTCTATTATGAATTAGAAGAAGTTTACTCCTAATTTAAAAAATATAAAAAGCATCATCAAATATCCCCAATATTTATTCATCCTAGATGTATTGATTTATTATCTATACATTTCACTTTGTTTTTATTTATTTTTAGTATTCATTATTTTTTTGAATCAATATAAAAATAATAATATTGAACTGTTTCTTATTTTAATGAAATCCAATTTCATATATAACAAACATGGAATCATCATAGTTATATATTTTGATTACATATTTAATATTATTATTTGACCCATAAATTTATTATTAATCCAAATAAACAATACTTATAAAAATTTAAATGTGTTTTTAATAAAAGACTAATATTCTTCAACATGATTTGACAGTTCAATCTTCTTCAATACATGATTTGTGAAGGTCATGAGATTTTGATAAAAAAATAATCATAATTCTATATTTTCTTGTAAATATTTTTTTAATCAATCATAATCATGAAATATAATCTCCAAGTCCTGGGGAAAATTTATTTTCTCCATTTTAATATTTATACATCAATTTTATATTGTATCTCAAATATTTTATCATATAAGAGAATCATATTACAAATATACTTCAATAGATTATGTTAAATGTCACATAATATAGTGCAATGAAATGTTTTATATGATACAATAAATAAATCAATTCTTGGATAATTTCTATTTATACCTATTTATTCCATTTATAATTATTTTACTGATAAGTATAGTAATATTTTAAATAGAATTTACCACATTATTAATTTCTAAATCGTAATGAATAATTTATTCCTTCTCATATACTTTTACACATGTTTTATTATTATTAAAAAATATATATATTATGTATGAATATATTACATTTTTATCTAATAACAAATGTATATTTCATGTGTACTGGAGGAAGTGATTTTAAAATAATCTATATCTATGATATGGAATATTTTATAAAATGTATCCTGAAATATTCTAAATAAATACTCAAATAATTTATATTCCAGTAATGTATCATCATATCATCATATATTGCTTAAAATATTGTTGTTTACACTAAAGAAACAATTTATTTATATCAATATTCGTTAATTATTTTAATATTTTTTCTCTTTTTTTTTAATTTTCCACCTTAAACATCTTTTTTTCATAATAAATAAATTTCACCAATTTTTATATCTTTTTTTGGTTCAATAACATATAATTTTTTGTAATAAATTATTAGATTATATGAAAAAATTTCATTTCATTATTCAAAAGGATTTCATATATTTATTTATAAAAAGGATTCATCCTATACCACTTCTCATTTATATTAAATATTGTTATAATATAATCCAACACTTTAAAATATAATTATCATAAGTAAATAACATGTGATTAATTTAAATTATAAAATTATTCTATTCAATATTAGAAATGAACATAAAACAAAAAAATAAAATAAAATTATGCTTTAACATTTAATTGATTCTAGATGAACAATTTTATAGATAATATTCCTATAGTTAATATTATTACAGATTAGAATTTTTTAATGTTTAGTAATACAATTTTTTATGATATAAAAAATTATTCCAAGTGAAAATTGATATATCATATATAATGTCTTAATTAAAGATTGAAAAACATTTATTCAATGTTTTATGATTTTTAAGTTCATTTAATTTAATACATAATTATTTAAGTTTAAAAAATAATAAGGGATAACTAATAAAATTGTATAATATGGTTTGCATGTAATGGTATTGATGATATCCTTTGTGTGATAAGTATATTTTAAATAATAATATTTCTACTAACATTATAAAATAGATTTCTACGAGGGATGGTATTAATCATTATCTAACATAAACTTCCTCCGTGACATTAAATTATTTTCTATATTATTCTAAAATATAAAAATATAACTAATATTAGATATTATAATATCCCAGTTATATATTTCTGTATATAGGTATCATAGTTAATATCATTATTATTTCTAATTATAATCATGGAAAAAATATTACATATATAATGTCCTATATGATGAAAATTATCTCCCTAAAATATCACTTAGTCAATGCCTTTTTTATACAATTATTCTCATTATAATTAACAATTTATTTTTTCCTTACAATTAATTAAATCTACTTGTCTTCTTATCAATAAATTAATAATTAGATAACAACTAATATTTTGTTATTTCAATTTTTAATATACCTAGTCAATTTAGTAAACAGATAACTAACTGTTTGATAAAAATAATTAACTCTATATAATGATTATTTAATAATTAATAAAAAATTTAATCCCATGAGGATTTTCATGATATTTTTATGTTATTAGGATGTTATAGTAAAATTTAACTCATATGTTCATCTAAGAACACCATTAGTTTTTCCAATTGTTCAAAAAAATGATTCCATTGGACATATCATTTGAATAGTAGACTACATAAAATTAAACAACATTAATAATAGTTAATCCTATGGAATATCTTTTTGAATGTAAATATATTAGATTTTAATTTTATTGTCAATTATAATGTTTTGTCAGATAAATTATACATTAATTTCTCTATCTAGTAACACAATTCGTGTTATGTTGTGTAATTTAATTCACCAAAACACTATATCTATTAGACTCAATATTCTACACTACAAATATTTGTTCACATAATAATTATTTCTCCATTATTTTTGTATGTATTTTTTTTCCTGGTATCCTTAATTCCAAACTACATCATTTAATAATACAATATGTAATTTAATGAGAGAATTAATTTCTCATTTCTATTCTAAAGGACATCATTTAAATACATTGTGTTTAGTGACCTTAAAATATGAAATATGAAAAATAATATTCTTTATTATAAAAATAGAAACCTAAAAAAATACAGTTTTAAAATTTTTGGTTTCTTAATTTTCTTGTTATATATTAGAAAATAATTGATACATTATTTTTTTTGAAAAACAAGATATACATGGTCTTTTTTTTTAAATTGAAATTATTATTCAGTGAATATTTTTAATATTCAGTGAACATCAGTTACCTAAATCTATATCCACTAATTTTCATCACCCATAAAATTAAATGACCAATATTAAAATAAAATATTGGTTACACGGTATTATTTTTTGGATCTATAAAATGCATTACATATTTTATCATCATCCTTATGTGGAATCAAATGAATTTTTATTATCATATATCATCCTTCAATATTTTCTTAATAATCTGAAATACTAATTACCCAAAATAATAATATCAAATATCATTTTCATTAAAAATAATTCAATCTTATTTTTCAGAAACCACTTATGATTATAAAATATACAACATTACTATATGAACTGTTCATTAATTTCATCCTCTAGTAATAGAAAAATAATATTATTATGTGTAAAACAATACCCCCATATAAATTTATTTTAATGGATTTACATTCATCCACTATTAAT
Source organism: Viscum album (assembly GCA_963277665.1). Lineage (NCBI taxonomy): Eukaryota > Viridiplantae > Streptophyta > Magnoliopsida > Santalales > Viscaceae > Viscum > Viscum album. Next base: position 781,180,195 of record OY728163.1, on the reverse strand, counting down.
GGATATAATAATGTAATTTTCATATTATTATATTGTAAATTTATGCATTTATTACTATGATATGGATTAAAATTTTATAATTAAAATTTAAAAAAAATGTATGGAAAATATCAGTTTTCAAAAATTAACAAACTTTATGGATAAATATATATATATGGTGTTCATATATAGAATAAAATTATAATGACATATAGTGTTTAATGATAAAGTAAAATTTTATTATTTCTAAAAATATATTTTCTAGGAAAAAACTAATTATTTATAATATTGTTTTTATTATAAATGGTGAATATTAGTTTTATAATTAATTATATATACAAAAATATTTAAACACCAAATACTATTTGGTAATACACTAATATCTAGGATTCTTCCAGATAAATGAATTTTTATCTTTATATATTATGAAATAAATATATTAATGAATTTAATAAAAAATTAAATCCATTTATATTATAATAATTTGTCCCACGTCTAATAAATGATTATTTACTAAATGGATGTATATATTTTCTCTTCTCTTTCTTGATTGCAAATATTTTTTTATTTTGATCTTCCATTTTCATGTACTTTCTTCTCAAAATAATTTATATGATCATTTATATTACTATTTTCCTCACTGTTCATTCGTTTATTTTATTTTTTAATTTTAACATCCTTAAATATATTATCCTATTATTTTTTATTCTAGACATACTAACTCACAATTTTAAATCTATGTGTCTATTCTTATAGATATGATGTATCATCTCGAACATTATGGAGGTATGTTCCTATTGAAATAATTTTTTAAATACCTAAAATATGATTAATTCAATATTAATTTGATATATAGGGAGGCTTAGGGGTATTCTAGGGTTCTATGAGAATAAATAAAGAGAAAAAAGTTCATCGAGTGCTTGTGGTATGTTTGGAACATGGTTAGGGGAAACATTGTGCCCAAATCATGTTATCCAGGAGAAAAAGGGTTCATGGTTAATTAAATAGAGTTATATGGAAGTTCAAAACCTGTTGTATTGTAAGGATGCATTCCACACAGTGGGCACATGGTTTCTAAAACAATGTGGTATAATCATGAAACTATTCGACTTCAACCCTATTGGATAGAAGCAGGAACACTATTGTCAAATAGATTAGAAAACTGTGTGGCCCATTAAAAAGTGATAAATTACCATTTTCCCATACTAATTCAATGTGTTTCACATAATGTTTTCTTGTTATTATTCCTATATCCCTTATGATGACCCTAAACCCCAAAATATTCCCATGAGATGTTCTCTATCACTTCCTGGCCGTTTGGAGTGTTTTGGTTGTGTAACAACGCTCCATGTCACTCTAATTCTCATCTTACTTCTCTATTCTAGATTATGGCTTACACCTTCTTTCTTACTCCTATGAATCACCAAAACCAATATTTTTCAAGAGGGTAACAGGTTGTGTCTTTAAAAGATGATTGAATCGATATCTAAGAATAATGTTAAGGGAGAGCTTATCTACAAATTCATGGTAGGTGGGATACCTATTATATCTTATAGTCATGAAGTTTACTTGTGCATGTCTGGTTGTTTTATTTCTTCTTCCTTGTAATAAAATTTATCCCGTTAGTGTTATTTGGTAAAATTTTGGCTAAATTATGAAATCAACTTCTCATGATCCATATGGGATGCATTAAGATTGATTAGACCTTTTTAGGTCCACACATGGGGTGTGTCACTATTACCAAACTTGGAAAATTATATTGTTAACCATATATTTCACTTTTGATAAATAATAGCTTATGATGAACATGTCTATATTTTAATTGTGTTGAAATGGGAATATTTATAGTTTTGTCTAAACTTTAATAATGTCACAAGAGATTTTTTTCTAAATATGAAATGTTTGGGGTAAAATAACGTAATTAATCTAAATGAAATATGAATTGTACATAAAAACACTATATGTTTAATTCATGTGAAATGATAAACTCATTATATGGGTAAATTCTTGTGAATTAATGAATGCATTAAATGGTTACAATATGAAAATAGATAAGTATATTAAGTGGGATGAGGTATGGGAATTAATTGTTATGATAATAGGCTATGTTATGAATGATGAAAATGGGTTATATGGGATATGGAATGTAATTGTTAAATGTTATTATAGTTAACAACATGATGCAAATTCACATGTTAAATAATTATGGGAAGTTAATAGTATGTGTGTTTATTGTGTATATTTTGTGATATGTAAATTGTGGTAAATTGATGAACAAGCATGTGAACATGGAATGGTATTTGTAGGGTATTAGACATGAGGATATATGGCTATAAGTCATGTTAAACATAATATATAATCCCAACCCCATAATACATGGGTTAGATAAGGAGACTGATCCTCTATGCCCCCAATGGTTTCATTTTATTTTTCTAATTAGACTAACGCTTCGTGTTAATTTTCTTTCAATTGTTCATGAAATATTAATCCCTAGTGATATATGGAATTTGAAATACTCATTCATTATTACCAATTTACCTACTTATGTCAGTATGTAAATGATTTAAATCCATAACCCATGGGATAAATGTTTAAAATGTTTTTTGTGATTAAAAATTTTAAAATCAATATTTTAATCCAATGGAACTAGAGTTTAATTTTTTTTACATTTTCATTTACATAGTTCTTTCCAAAATTATATATTTATACTAGATATTTCTTAGACAATATTTGAGAGTAAAACATGAGTTTTACGCACACCCTGCTCTGGACATGATTGGGTAGTCGAGCATATTTAATAGTTGCAGGTCTGGACAAGAGAAATAACCCTTGGTGTTGATTTGGTCTTTAGATGTGCATGGATGAGGATCTGGACCGGGATTCAGGAACCATTTTGGAGATTTGTCCATTTTATTCATGTTTTCAATTAAATGAAACTATATGGTGTGATATAGCATATTTACATTCTGGTTTTTAGTTGTACACAATTTTGGGAAATAGTTGGTAGTGTATGTTCCTGGTGGATTGTTTATTTTTTTTCTTTATTTCCCTTTATATTATGATTTATATTACTATGATAACGATGGTATAGTCTCCACACATGTTCTTTTATAAGCTCATTTCTAGTCAGAAGCCTCTGGCATATGGGGAGGCAAGCCTGAGGTCATATAGGGACCAAACCTGTGGAACTGGTTTAGTAGATTATAGGATGGCGATGTTACAAGATTGTATAATAGTAGTTCTTCTTTGTTACCATAATATGTGGGGATGGTATATGGGATATTAGGATTTTTCTATCTTTGTTAATGAGGGTGATATTTCACGTTGTTATCCCATGTATTGGGGAAAAACCATGTTCTCATGGTGATATTGTTGTTCTTGTTCTTTGTTGTTATGGTTGAATGATATTTCACCCTTGGGTGAAGTACTTATTATCTGATATGACTAATTTATGATATTTATCTCATGGTTGAAATGGAATTGGTTTTTTAATTCATGCATAATTTTGGGAATCTATGGATATTGGTGACCCAATTTATCATAGACACACAAGATAAGGGCTGGTGAAACATTAAGGATAGAATTAACTTCAATTTATTTAATGATCTAAATAAAGTAAGATCAAATAAAGTGATATAAATGGGAGAATGTAATTAGTGTTAAGAAATTTTCAAATAATTGTTCTTAATTACGTTATGTAAATGAGATAAAATTTTGAAAATATCAATTTTTAAAATGGTAAATGTTCCTAAGAGGAAATATTTATGTTGTGATTGTGGTATTGGTCTTAAAAAGGGGTATAATGAAGTATTGTGACTATGTATGTCAGATTAACCCATGTGGACATGTCCCAGGATATGGATGGGCTAATGTAGTGTTCTAGATGTGGTGATTTTTTCTGGTATAGTGTTTGTACGATGAGTTTTTTTGGAAAGTAGGGATCATTATTTTGGGAAAATCATGGTAGTATTATATTTTTTGAAAACTGTGGTTGATTTATATTATGTTTTTTGTGATGTGTTTTTTCAAGGTAAAAATATTCCACCGCGTCGATGGGTGTTTGTTTGGTGATAAGAGGATATCACTGAGAATGATCTTCCCAAGGTGGGGTAAGATGTACCAGTGGATTAGGCAAACAAAGAAGAGGATCATTTACATGATAAAGTTTCTCGTTTTATATAGTTAAAAGAATCATATTCAAGGAGATTGGTTCTGAGTATGATTGACCATACAATAGAGTTTCAGTGGCAGCACCCTAAAACTTTTCTTCTATGTGGTTCACCCAAGGTAGTATAGTTCTGGATAGTGTACATCCAGTAAATTCTGGACCATTTGGAGACACCAATTTAAAGGATATTTCAGTTGGAAGCATATATGATATGGGGACTAGACAGTCCTTGGTGGGATATTCTATTTCATACATGATAGGATGATGTTATATCATTGATTTAATTTCTTGATAAGTTTATGGAATACTTATATGAAGAGACAATAATGTAAGAGAATGCCATAGAGTTTTTGAGGTTTACTCAGGGAACCAATTTAGTGATGGATTATGTGGGTCAATTAACAGATATGTGATGATTTTACTTATAGTAGGTAGGGTACAATGATTCTACAATGAGACACATCTATAATAGACATAGACATTATATCTATTTAGAGGTGAATATCATTCATTTAAATAGTTTTTCTAAGGTTCTAGATCATGGTGTTTTTTAGAGGGGATTGTAATGGATGCTACTTTCTTTCAATTTTTTGTCTAGGTTGGATGATTTACTGGTGTGACTTCTGAAGGTAGGAATCATAATTTAAGAAATATTAATCATGGTGGAAGTCTGAAGAGTAGTCAAAAGAGTGGATTAGCCTCTCTGGGTGGTGAATATGTATTTTTCTATCATTATGACATATCTAGGCACATGCGTGGTCAGTCCCCCTAAACACTGATTTACTGAAAATCATGCATAAGAATAGATAATGTGTAGAGGTTATGCAGCCACCCCTAATAGTTAAGAACTGATGGAGGATCTAGGTAGATGCTAAGTGTATGCAGGAGGTTAGTTACCCCTTATCCGGTCAGTAATAGGAGATCGACTGGTCATACCAGTTGGGATGAAGGATGTGATAATATAGGATTAGATAAACCAAATTTGTATAGTTTTAATATTGTATTAGCTCATAATACATATCAGGGTTGATGTGTAGGTCAAAATCATAATGTTCAGCCAGCTCCAAGGGGTGTCGAGGCCGAACTGTTGAATGTTTAAGGTACGATTATTATAAATTCCATGCTTGTTAATGTTGTACTTGATGCAGTTTCCTCACATTGATTTATAAGTTCTCAATTTGTGAGTATATTGGGCCTAATGGTGGAACATATATGTGAGGTTATGCCAATTTAAACAACATTAGGGGTGTGGGTAGAAAATATATGGCAATGTAAGAGATGTTTTCTAGAGGTTGGAGGGCCCCGTTTTCTTTGGGACCTATTTGTGCTAGAGATTTCCGGATTTGATTTGATATTAGGTATAAATTATTTAGTGATATAACAGGAGATTATTGACTATTACCTTCATAGGTTGACATTCACATCAATTTAGGGGTGCCCTTATGTCCTCAACGATGAATGGGATGTCTGTTCAGGTCGTGTAGGGCCAGTAAGTCAAATGTTAGGTGAAATCACAGACCGAGTGGCTTGTCTTAGTCTTGATTGATGAGAAATATGGAAACATGTATTTTCTCCTGTGGCGGATCAGTTTCAAGATGGGTTTCTTAAAGATTCATTGGGTTTTTTTCCTAGGGGATAGGTTGATTTAACGATATAGATTTTGTTAGGGGAAGAACCCGTTTCTATTCAACCATATAGAATGGAAGTAGGATAAATCCAGGAATATAAATCTATGTTTGAGGAACTAGAGAACAAGGGGTTTAATCACCTATGTACATCACATTGGGGATCCCTATTGTTGTTTTCCAAGAAGGCAAGTGGGTCCTTGGGATAATTTATCAATTATATGAAGTTGAATCTGATGACCATTAAGAATTTATACCCTACTTCTCCAATCAAAGGTCATTTTGACCATTTTATAGATGAATAAATGTTATCCAATATTTATCAGAGATCAGGGGCTCATCAGCTAATGGTGAGACCTTATGAAATAATGTGGACCACGATCATAAGTTGGTATGGGATATATTAGTTTGTTGTGATCTCTTTCGGGTATAAAAATGTGTCAATAATTCTTATGGCCATAATGATTTGAATCTCTCAACCTTATATAGATTACTTCTTAGTTTTACATGTTGAGGAAATATTTTTGTACTAAAATACTCATAATGATCAATAAAAACATGTGGACTTTGTCTTAATTCCACTAAGAAAGAATAGTCTATATAGAAATCTTGCCAAAATCCATTTCTGGATTTAAAGGGTTCATTAATTATGTCATATTATATTTCACTAAGGTGTGTCAGCAGACCCATAGAAATTTGAGGAACTTGTGTCTTGGGATGAGTGGCATAAGTTTTATGAAATATGAAATTTTTTAGGCTTTATAGGCTATTAACGAAGGTTAACCAAAGGTTCTAAAATTTGGTTGCACCACATTTTGGATTAACCACAATAAGACTCTGGGCTGAATGTTCTAAGTCATTTGTTAATTCCATCCATGAGTTAAAAAATAGATCACTACCAAACTAGGTTTGATTCTACCTAAGCCAGGTATAGAGTATACCTTGTTTTGTGATAGATATGATAATGGTATTGGTGCAATGTCGATGCATAAAGATCATTTTGTTCTATAAAGGTATCAGTAGTTGAGTACTCATGATCAAAATTAACATGTTCATGATCTCGACTTGGATGTGGTGGTTTATGTTTTAAAGTTTAAGAGACAATACTTGCTGAGAGAATAGATTTTTATGTTTAATGATCATAAAATACTTAGTTTCATCATTTCACGTCATGGTTTTAATATTTGGAAACAAATAAGGGTTTAGTGTATGATGTTCATTGATTTTTATTTTTTATACATATCAGAAGAGTGGAAAGGTGTTACTGATTCATTGAGTATGACGAAAAAAAGTGGTTATGGAATCCCACTCTAATAGGATGATTATTGAGTTGTTTTTTGAAATTCACATAGTGTTTTAGGATGTGAAAGGCCAATTAACCGTTGAATCATTTGAATCAGATCCCACCCTTCTAAACTAGATTGAGGGGAGGTAGTAAAAGGATCCTGAATACTTTTCCTGAGGGAGAGTATTCAAGGTGGGAAACCTACATCCAATTGGAATATTAGTGATGATTAGATCATTTATATTTGTGGTCTCATTATCATTCCAAATTATATGTGATAATATTTGGTTCATTAGATCCATGAACCAATGTAGTAGTGCATCTTGGTTTGACTAAAATGTATCATGATCTTTGTGGGAAGTATTGGTGGTCAGAGATGTAGATGGAATTTGCAGATTTCTTGGAATGATGTTATACCTGTTAGTAGTTTAAATTTGAGCATCCCCATACAGGTGGTTTTTTATATTATTTTTTAATTCCATAAAGTATATGGGATGATGCGATGATTGATATTTTGGTAATTATTCGAAGCATTATTCAAAATAATGATGCACTATGGGTAGTTGTTGATAGGATGACCAAGGTGGAACATTTCCTACCATATTGAGATACATTCACTGTTGATCATATAGGTATGTTGTATAATTAAAAGATTGTATAGTTGAATGGGGTTCATGATCAATAGTTTTAGATTTTGATCTACACTTTACTTCTCACTTCTGGAGGGGGATTGTAGAAGGAACTTGGTACCTACGTGTTTTTAGTACATCACCCCACCTATAGATGAAGGGACAATAGTAGCATGAAATTTAGGTAATAGGGGAAATGATGAGAGATTCTATACTAAATTTTATTCTATCAGGGGACAAACACTTTTATCTTTTATATTTATGATATAATAATGGTTACCAAGTTATTATTCCTATGGTTCCATAATACACGCTTTACAAGAGGGAATGTAGGTCATATTTATGTTTGGTGGATTATGAGAAGTCGGAGTTGTCGGGTCTAATTCTCATGCAGGAGACATTAGAAGAAGTTATGTTTTTCTAAAACCACATTTAAATGGATTAGATTAGGTAAATTCCAAATTAAATTTTTCTTCATAGACCTCTTGAGTTTTTGTTTGGTGATCGTGGGTTTCTCTGTGTGTCTCCATGGTTGGGTCACTATCGTATTTGGAAACATGGTTTTTTGTCACCACATAATGTAGGGACGTTTTAGATTTTGGAGAGGATCAAACTAGTGGAATACTGATTGGATATTCCATAGTGGAATAGCGCTATGAACTTTGTTTTTCATGGGTTAAAACATCAATAGTATCACACTAACCCATCTCACGTGATTGAAGTTGAGAATGTTAATCTTGAGACTAATGTTTCCTTATAGGTGAATATATTTCATATTTCATATCATAGTGAGAAAACATTGAAGGGAAATATTCTTCCCATGTTTCATGTATTATGGAAGCATGGAAATTTTCAGAAAGAAACATTGCAGTGGAAGTCGGAAATGTGGGCCCAATGGGCTGATCACTTTTCCTTAGACACTTGAAGATGATTGGAAGTTAATATAAAGGTCAATACTTTATAAGGTCTGTAGGTTATAGGATCACATACATTATAAATTAATTTTACTCTATATATCTTTGATTAATCTCTCAATTTTGATTAATTTAATAATTCACTAGAATATGAGGAGGCTTGGGGGTTCTTCGAGGTTTTGAGACATGAATGAAACAGAAAAATTGACATCCAATTCATTTTTCACAGTTGGTTCATGGTTAGGGGAAAATCTGCACCCAAACCATGCAAGCTAGGGGAAAAGGTCACACTATTATGTAAACCATGCAAGGGGGGATTCCAATATGTGAGGTCTTGTACATTGAAATTCCATACTATTGGAACATGGTTTTTCAAACCATGTTATCTCACTATATAATAAAACAAAATATCCCCTATTAGACATAGGTTGGTGCACAGATGGTGGATAGTTTATCATATTGTTCTACCAAACCCTGTACCCCATTAAAAAGTGCAAAATTACAATTTTTTCCTCTATAATTTAAGGGTTCCACCATATTTTCTTTCCTATTTTACCCATCCATCCCTAGTGAGGTACCTAAACCCCAAAATCATATCAAGGGTAAATCTATTTCGTTTCTAGGTCGTTTTAAGTTCTTTGTTTGAAGATATAATATCATGATAAGTCTAATGCTCCACATGATTCTCTTTTCCATATTAGGTATTCTGGTTTCATTATTATACTTCTAAATACCGAAAACGGTGTTTTTCTAGAGGATCATAGGTTTTGGAATTAATCGTTGATTGAATTAAGTTATAAGGAAAAGGTTAAGAGATCATTCTTCTATATATTTGAGGTAGGTGGCCTATAGGTTATACCCATTGTCTTGAAGGTAATTTTTGCAAGAATGGATGTGTAATTGCTTCTTATTTCTTTTATAATTGAATCATTTTCTAGGATTTCGTAAAATGGTTGGATAAATGAACAATTGAAACTCTCTTGAGCCTTACAGGAAGCATTGAGATTGGTTAGACTAGTTTAGGTCCACCCATGGTGTGTGTCAATATTCCAAAATAGGGAAAATTTTAATGTTAAGAATATGTTTAACATTTGATAAAGTTGAGACCATGACGAACATGTTGATATATTAGTTGAGATGAAAATAGAATACTGCCTTTTTTCTATACATTTATAATTTAATAAGAGATTTTGTGGCTTAATATGAAATTGGTTGGACAAAATAAAGTAATTGGGGTAAATTAATTATTAATTATACATGAAAATAAAAATATCTTTAATGCATGTAAAATGAAAAACATGTTAAATGGGTGAATTATTGGGTATTAATGAATGTGTTAAATGGGCTGATATATTGGAATTGATGAGTATATTAAATGGGATGTGGTATAATAATTGGTGATTATTCAAATGGATTATGGTAGGAAACATGAAAATGTGTTAAATGGGCTATGCAATGTAATTGGTAAACATTATAATGGGTTAACACTTGATTTTAATTCACATGTTGAATAATTATGGAAAGTGAATGTGTTGTGTTTTTATTGTATATAATTTTTATATGGTAATTATGGAACATAGATAAATAATCATGTACACATGGCATGGTAGTTATGGATAACTGTACTTCAGGATATACTCCAACAATTCCAGTTAGACTGGGGCACTGAACCTCTCCCCATATATCATGAGTTAGGGAAGGGTATTGAGGATCTATTCCCCTAACAGTTTAAATATATGAGACTACTTCGAATGAGGTTCCAAGGTAAGTGTATTGTAATTGTTTATGAAATGTTCATCCCTAGTGAGATAAGGAATTTGACTTACTCCATTATCAATAGTAATTCACTGGCTTATGTTGTTATGTCAATTATGTAAATTCCCAACCAATGGAAAAAATGATGAAAATGGATTAATTGATTAAAATGGTTATATTGAATATTTTTAATTAATGGAACCCATGTTGTCTTTTTTTACATTTTCATTTAATTAATACATTCATGCACTATCTATTTAGACCTTATATTTTTTAGATAGAATCAGTGATGGCCTACTGAGTTCTACTCAAACCCTAATCAAGAAGCTATTGGGTACCTGAGTATATTTCATGGTTGCAAATCAGGATAAGTATAAGGGATCTATTCTAGGGTGTTGATTTTGGATTGGGATGTCCATTGATCAGGATATCGACTTAAAGTCATGACCCATTTTTGGGATTCCACAATATATTTATATTTTGGGTTTTCTAGTACATTACACAGTTTGGTGTGACATAGCATGTTTACTGTTTAGCTGTGTGTTGTACTCAATTTAAAGAAATAGTTTGTAATTCAAGTTCATGGATTATTTTTTACTGTTTTCTTTATTTCTAATTATTATATTCTATGGATTATTATCATAATGAAGATATAGTATTCCCACGTGTTATTTTAGGCCATCTATTTTATTTGAAATCCTCTGGAATATGGGGATGCATGCATGAGGTTGTGTCGTGAATCAGCCTGGGACTCTGATTTAATGGTTTCTGGGTTTCAAATGTTATGTATGATGTAGTTCTTTTTTAAAATATAATAAGAAAAATTATCAAAATATGATATTAGGTATAAATTAAAAACATACTAGGAAATTAAATTAAACTATTGTAATTATAATGAATTGTAACATTCATATATAAACCACTAAACATGTAATACATTAATTATTATAATATAACTGGATTGTTTTATAATTTATATTTTTATTTAGAGTGGAATATATAGTTCTCCATTGTATACAGACACTTTTTTATGGTACATATATTTATATATTGTTTACTAAATACTTCTATTAATACATTTATTTTTATTTTTATTAAGAATGAAAAAAATTCTTAAGAATAAGGGTCTCATTGGTAAAGACATAAAATATCTTTATAATAGGGACTCAGATAAAAAATCCTCCACATTAGTATTTCCGATGATATGGAATTTTTTATGGGAAATAAAATGTTAATGGAGGAATAAATAATTAAAATAACTTATTTATCTAATAAATTCGTTAATATATATAAAAACGCTCTTTTAGAACACTCTTTATTGAAAACCCCATTAACAAAAGAAGATATGAATGTTGTGCTTTTGTAGATATGATTTCAAGACTCTATCCCCATTCTAAAAATTTTCACATTAATTTTATAATTAATTTATATTAAATTGGCAATGTTAAATTTATATTTTTTTCATTATTTTTAAACAAATTATTTAAAGGGGTGTTAGATGGGCGTTGACCAATGAATTACCATCTATATAGGGATGTGATGTGACTGCTATAGAGAAACTTTGTGCATTAATATTCCATTTTTCATATATTTTAAAAAAAGAAACCACATATTAAAATGGGATGGAAAAAATAAAATCCACTTCTTCATACTTTCATGAAAGTATCAATTTACAAAAAGAGTTTTATAGATAATAAAAGAAAACAAAACATTAGGAATAACTTTCCCTTATATTATATCTGTGAAGTGAAGTAATTTATTGGATATAGAGTATAATTTAATAGGGGTGACATTGAATTGTTTGTGAGGATATACATATTAGTTAATATATGGGGATTCTAGCATGTATAATTATCTATTAGAGTTTGATTAATTTTCAACATAGATAGTGTTTTTTGGGGGATAGAAGGAAATTTTCAGTCCATTTAGCTTGGATAGATTTGGATGAGAAATAGATTTTTAGTTGAGAATATCATAACCAATTTTTTAGAAATTAAACATTTTCTACCCCATTAATGGGATGATATAATTGTAATCATGACTAACCAATATCCATGACTACTAGTAAATGACTAGATTGGGAAATAGGGTCCAACTGGAAGTCACCTTAGTTGTGGTTAAAAGTAGATGTACAATGAAAATAATGTTTTGACTTATCTGTTGAATGTAATGAAATAATTTTATTTCATATATTGATCTTTTATTTCCTTGGTAAAATATAATATCATTATAATAATTATTATTATAAAAAATTATAGTTGGATAATTATATATATAATTATATTTATTAAAAAATAATAAATGTATCAATGTATATTTATGATGAGAATTCAGAATTGGTAAAGTGATTCTATAATATTTTTTAATAATAATATATAATTTCTCATTACATTTCATAGTTTGGGGGTTATTTTTATTAATTTAATATATATAATATTTTTATCATTTTGTAGTGGAAATGTTGAAATTTAAATATAATTTTTTCAAACCATAAATTCCATGAAATAAATAGAGCATGAAAAAGTTAGATATGGATGTAAATTATTTTCATTTAGCGGGAGGTATTTTTTTAATAGACCCTTAGGGAAATATAAATTAATGAAAAATTGTGTTTTTTAAGGGGAGTGGGAAGTATGGTAATTATGATGAGTAATAGAGATTTTACTATATTAATAATTTTACATTATTTTAAAAAATTTAATAAAAGATGTTATTTTGACTATGTGGATATTATATAAAAATCCTTGATACACTACTCATATATTTATCTGAACTCATTGAATTTCCCATACATTAGTATTTATTTATGGGATTTAATTTTATGACGAGAATTGAATGAAGATTATGATATTAATAAAATATCATAATCACATTTAAAATAGATTATTTTGTATATTTTATTTGAGTTCTTAATTTTTTATATTTATCTCTTTTAGAAAGAACCTGAATTTCCTTTTTCATAATTTTTGGATTCCAATCCAGGAATTTAATACATTTTGAACATTCCCTACAAAATATCCATGGGAATTTTCCATAATTTTTATGATGATTCTATGACGTATTATTACTACATACTTTCATAATAGAGAGTTAAATGCTTTTATTTCCATATTTCATGTGGTATGTTCCACTCCCCATAGGATATTTTATCCACTATAGTGAGTCATATGGTCACAAATACAAATAAATTTTTTCCAATAAAATTATTCAAGATCCATGTAATAAATACTTTCTGAAAAAAGTTATTTTATTATATATATAAAATATTATTTTTGATATTAACCATAATAATAGGTCATGGTTCTCCAAAAAATATATATAATTTAATTACTGAATCCTAGATATTCCAAGGAAATAGTATCTAGGAGGCTATATCTAAGATATTCTTATCATATACTAGTCTTAATTTGAGTTGTTAATTAATTTTTAAAAAAAGAATATTTTGGAATGGTAATTGATATATATATATATATATGGTGTTCAAAGAATATATTAATAAAAAACATTATTCAAATTGATCATTGGTATTGATATTCATTATTAATATTATCTAATTATTTCATATCTATTATAATATAAGTCAAAATGTTTGTCTTTTATATGATGTTTTAAAATGATTTAAAGATTTATTTAATAAATTATTATAATATTGTGAGATATTTCAATGATTTTAATTTTAATAACATAATTTTTATATATATTTTAATTAATTTTAAAAAAAATGTTTTGGAAATCATATTAGAAATGAGTTTTATATGAATTTTCAAAAAAAACATATTATAATATTTAAATTTTGAGATAATTATTTTTTTATAAACATAACGGTTAATGTTATTGGTATTAATTAAATGTTATATTAAATTTCATTATGGAATGATCTGTATACATATTATCAGATTATTTAATGGTTAGAAATGGTGTGCATGATCAATTAATAAAATCATCCATATGATTGAACCGGGTTGGGGATAGTTAACCGTGGTATAAATTTAATTAATAAAATGAATACATCAATGAATCGTATTTATACATACATGAATGGATTTTTATAAGAATGTCCATATTTTGGGTTATGATTTTTACAAGTGGTTGTTGATTTGGATATCATTTTTATTTTAATGTTTTGCCCAAACATTGTATTATATTTTACTTATAACTGAACTAAATTATAGTTCTAATTATTATATGATTATTATATCCTTATATGAATGCATAATGATATATTTTATTACAAATTTTTTGATAAAGTGTTATATAAATATTACTTATAAACCTTGAATTATAAATTTAATATTTTAATTAGGAATGATATTATATTTAGTTCATTCTGGAAATCCAATTGGGCATATATTTAGAACGTACATGTTAGCATTAGTATATATAAATACACTATTGAACATGATGCTTATAGAATGAAGAAATTATCTAGTGTTAGTATTGATACATGGATCTGTGAAATATACTTGGCATATGGAGTTCATTAGATTTTTACGTGAGTCATATTTGTGCGATCATGTAATCATAAACACGAATCCATTTTCATAAATAAATATATTTTAGTAAGAGTAGGTTATTAAATAGTTTTTATTTAAAAATTATTTTGATTATAATTATACTTATCATATTATACATTATATATTTATAGGTAAACATTTTACCAAGAGTTTACTCTATCCTTCGGTAGTATTTTATAGCTAGTACTTATTAGGTAGGTTTGAGTGACCTTATGAAAATATATTTTTGGTACCTGGGTAGTATAGTTAGAAAATAAATAAATGAAAAATTATTTCAGGGGAACTATTGATAAAGAAGTGAAAAATATTTTTGAGACTCAAAATATACCAACAAAATTTCATAGTTAACCATTCAATTTTGACCTTACTGTTTCCCAGAAGTCCATATAGAATAAATATTAGTTAAAAAATTTCATTAAGATCAGCCACCAATAATATTTTTTTTAATATAGGAATATATTAATGGAAAATTATAGGAAATATTTATTCATATTTAATGATATTTTTAAATTGAATTTCCAATGAAAAAAATATTTTTGGATTTTTCAAAACATGATTTGAAACTACTCTTTCATGTAATTATAACACCCCTGTTTTTTAAAATATGTATTTTTTGAATTAATTTATATTGATATTTTTCACTTCAAGCAACACTGAATACTGGTTTTTATATTAAATCACTATATTTTTTAATACACAAGAAATCCTTATATGATAATTCACTACATGCAGCACCATCTTGGCTTACGTTACACAGAATTATGATTTTCTATGAAATGTCATTTTATTCATATAATTCAATATATGGGATATTTATAACATAAAAGGTAAACATTATAATATAAATAATAATAAAAATATTATTTATAAGGTTTTTATATAAATTAAACTTAATGTATATAAAATATATAATTTTTCATAGTCATTATATGTTTGGAAATACCATTTTCTAAAAAGAGCTACATTTTATATCATCATGTGAACATTAATAAAATAAATTTTATATAATTATATAATTTACTATGATAAAAAAACATCATTTTGTCATTCTGAATATTAAAATTATATTCGGGTGAATTATTTATATCTTTCTATAAAAATCCATTTTTTGGGTGAATAGTGAAATATATTGAATTTTAATTCAAAAACTAATTTTCATATAATTTACTTATATAGTTAAATTATTATTAATGTTTTTTAATGTCAAAATAGATCAAAAATACAAAATTAAGTGGAAAAATTACCTATAAAGTTTTCCAAAATCTATTTTATAGACATATTTCGACAAATACACATATATGGTTCTATAATGTTCATGTTTTACACTTTTTTAATAATTAATACTTGGGTAATGCAAAATTATATTAAAAAAATACCAAGTGTGTCCTTTCCCTCTCCTATAAAAGGCCACCACAAATCACCCTTATTCACACCACTGAAAACACTTATGTTCATACATTTTCTTCCCAATTAACTTTATAGAATACCTCCCTTCACCCTTGAATCCTCCGATTGGTATTAAATCTAACCAAGGAATCCATTTGGTGGAAAGAAAAAGGAGTTACTCCCATAAGAGGTGAAATCCTTCCACAAGATCTTGTCCATTAAATAATTTATCCACTACCTTGGATCTTATTATTAATTTATCATTTAATAAAAAATATCCTGAAGAGACTAATATTTTTTTATTATAATTTTTCTTCATATACTTACACAAACTTTATTCTAATGGGAAGCGAACATACTGTTCTCTGTACAGTGAACTACCGCCTCATGAAATGATGTTGTTCATTTTAACATTACCACCTATAATGGTTGGGAATTATGGTGAAAAATATTTTTTATAATTATTAATTTATTATATAAATCCTACTTTCATGTTGATTATTTTTTATATGATAATTTCGTTTGGGGAAGCGGAGAGTACTACCCCTTGAATGCGATGTGATTCATTTACACAGTACATGGAATGTATTAAATATTTTCATGGGGAAATTATATGATATATATGACATAATAAAGGTACTATAATGATTTTATATATATATAAATAAATATATTTATTTTACCTTATCTATTTTAATATGAAAAAATAGAAATGTCGTTCATGTGTTTGTACGACCTACCATCTCTATGAATAGTGTATTCCCTTACTTATTTCTTTATTATATAGATTGTTATAAATAAATATATTCTGAATATAAATTATAATTATATCATTTTTACTCTTTTTAAATCATGATATTTTTATTATAAAAAAACATAACAAATTAAGACACATGCGAAAAACAATGCAGTTAATACCCGAATCCAAATCGTAACGTGGAATTGATAACAAGAGGGTAATATAAAGTCATAATAAAACAATATATGGTATTATATGTAAGAATATGTATTTTAAAATTATTTATAATAAACATATATTTATTATTTAAGAGGATTTTTCTTGTATGGATATGATAAACACATAAGGTAAGGGAATTTCATCTCACATTTTTTTTCATGAGATCCCTACCTTATTAATCACTCATTTATTTTATGTGTTTTTTCTATTTCCCATGGATTTATTGAATGATTCATATACATATATTTATGGGTATTTACATATCCATCTTATATGCATACTTTCACTGGGTTTATATTTCAAAAGTTACCTAATCGGTTAAGTAATTTTCTCTCAGTTTCCAATCATAGATACACATGCCATGTTATGAACATATATTTTTCCATGAGGTGTAGATATTTAATTTGATATGTTATATCATGAATATGATCATTTTTATGATATGTAAAACTCCATTTAAATTTATTTTTTCAATTTTTTTATTATTTAATGTTTCCAAATTAGTTATAGTTTATAGCTAAAATCTCATCATTCATCGTGATTGTTTATGATTATCCTCCCATTGATGAAATATTATGACAATTCACTCATGAAATATCATGAATTTTCTTACCCTTTGGTTATTCATCATATATCCATGTAATGGTACCATTTTTTCACCGATTGGTACATATGATAACAAAGAATGTGTTCTTAAGAAATTCCAACTTTACCACTCTCTTGTATTGTAAATTTATGTTCTTTCAAAACCATGTTTTTGAAATAGGAATTAAATTTTTTATATGTTTTTTAAATGATTTCAAGAATAGATTATATTTTTTAAGGAAATCTATTTTCATAAAGATTTCAGTATTCATGTTTATGTTATCAATGAAAATGGTTTCAATATGTTTTCAAGAATTATATATATGTTTTCAATTTATTTTCAATGAAATGGTTTTGAAAATGTGATCAAGAATTATTTATTTTTTTTAAGTATGTTCAATGAAAAATATTTTTAAAACGTTTTGAAGCTTATTTTATAATTTTTCATGGAATAAGTTCTCAAAATGTTGTGAAGAATTTTTTATATGTATTCATGGGAAACAAATTTCAAAAGGTTATAAATATTCATTGATAAGTTTTCATAGAAAATGGTTTTCATAATTTTTTTGGGGGATTATTTTATAGGATTTCATAGAAAATGATTTTTTAAAAAAAAATTAGCTAATTTTGTTATTTTTTAAATGGAAAATAGTTTATCATGGTGGAAAATATATTTTCCTCATGAAATGTTTTAAATGAAATTGTAAATATTTCCTTATATGTAAAGGATTCTCGAAAGATTTTTATGGAAATTGTAACACCCCGAGCTTCCACGATACGATTCTCATTCAATAATGCAATAGCTTGCATTGTACGCAACTTCGAGTTCTAAAACACCGCGACTAATCAAAGTAGCCGTTATGAATAGTAATAACCACTTTTTAAAATTATAGAAATTTTATATTTCAAAATGGACTTCATTTTTGTATTCGTAATATAAAAATTATCCAAAGTTGAATTTTTCGTAATTTTCTGAGAACTTCCAATTTTTATGAATAGTGAAAATTACTTAAAAACAACTTTTTTAATAAAAATAATTTATAGTGATAAATTATACTATTTATTGGTTTTAAAGTATAATTAGAATATATTTTTACCATTTTATCCAATGGTGGTCATTAGAATTAATTTAACATTGAAATTGGACATAAACAATTGCCAATCTTTTGATATAAATTGTGTCTTAAAAACACGCTATTTGTTGTAACAGCAGGATTTAATTATAAAATTAATTAATGAAACTTATATGTTTGGAATTTTGTAAATTAGACATCATTTTTGAATTCGGAATATCAATTATAGCTTAGGGTGAAATTTTGGCATTGTTCTGAAAAACTTCAATTTTTGATGAATAGTGAAACCACTAAGTGGTAGTTAAATAACTGATTTTTCGTTTAAATGAAATATTACCACTTCTGTGATTTGATTTTAAAAAATCCGACATACATGGTTGTCAATAAGAAGTAAAATTTGGTTCAATGAGATTAAAATAATTTTTTGGTGAATAGTAACTTTTAAGTTCTTAATCGCGATTAGAGGTAATTAGTGTAGTTTAAGGTAAAAATAATGTTTTAATAATATGAGATGAGCTTGAAACTTGTCCGACTCCTATTGGATGAGTCATGGCCAACCAAGAAAACCCATGGGTCAACTTGGGGACCCAATGGAGCCACTTTGGTTGGAAAATGACATTAATATATATATATATTTAATGTTAAAATTAAATTGACACAAACATGAGTTGTTTTACTAAAACAGTTTTTAAGTGGGGTTACACAAGTCCAAATTTTGATTATAAATATTCATTAGAAAGATAAAAAGATTTCCTACATCATATTATTTTTTTAAAATTTTTATCCATTAAATAAATTAAATTATTTATGACATTATGATGATGCAGCGATGACTTCATTATTTAACGATTTAAATAAAATAGAAAGATAATGTAAAATCCAAAGCGTACACATGTCAAAAACCTATTGGATGAGTAGATTTCGAACCCCTATCATCTTATCCTCGAATTATATAAGTGTGGGACCTCTAAAATCTGAAACTCATTTTATAATAAAGTGACTTTTCTTTACTTTCCAAGAGTGCCCCTCCTCTCCACTTATAAAAGGCCCCCACCTCTCCCACCTCATTTACACTTTCAAGCCATTTGGCTCGGCCAAACTCTTCCCAAATACTCTCCCAACTTCCCCCTCTTACTACTAGAAGCCTAAATTTGGTAATAACTCTTCCCAATGAAGCCTTTGGCTCAAATCAAAAAGAGTTACCCGATTTTGAGGTAATGTCTTCTCTAATGTTGTTTTGTTTTATTTTTCTTCTCCAACCCCCTAAACTCTTTTTATTCATTTCTTTTGTAACAACACCAGTATCCTCAATATACTAGGATGTTGTTATAATATGTATTCAAGCTACACTTACACACACCTACATCTAATGGTTAAAGAACATACAGTTTCTGTGGATGGTGAATTCCTGCCTCACGAAACGATGATTGTTCAACACTCATATAACACCTTCAAAGGTGGCCATTAAGATGTCACTATTTTTATATATGATATATAATATGTTTATGTTTTACTTATGCTTCTGTATTTCTCATTTATGGCATACATTATGATTTCCATTATGGGTAAAACGCGATAATTTCATTTTAGGAAGTGCGGACTACCGCCCCCTCAAAGTGATTTCAATCGTTAATGCCATATGTGGGATGTATAAAGGATGGAGTAAATGATAATATATATGATATTATACTGGAACTATATTATACCTTTATATAATTATGATTTCATTCTATTAAATACGAAATAGAAATGAAAGTAGCGTTCATGCATACGTACGGCTTACCGTCTCCATGAACGGTGCTTTTCATTTCTTACCTCTAAATGTTACGTAATATTATGAATGAATGTATATACTGGATATATATGATATATATGACATCTAAATCATGAATATAATCCTGGATATAATGGATATTCTACCACATAAACAAATTGTAATTATAAGAAGTTTATTGTTGACTCAAGTACCAAAAATCGACAAAACGACCGTTATTAACTTAAATAATTACATAATGTTCATAACATTGTAATAAGTGATATAAAAAGGATAATGAAATTTAAAATGGTAGATATTAACTCTAGTTTATTATTCAGGAGGTTAAAGAATGGTTGAGTCAAGTCGGACACGAGGTAAGGGAATTTCTTAACCCAACTTCCATTCTTTGGGTTAATCTCCTACTTTCAAATTATGTCATGATATTATTATGTCCTATCTTGTATTTGTAATTTCTTTATGTGTACTTATAGTTAATACACATAATAGATCTATTTTATTTTAAAAATGTTCTTTGTAAGGACTTCATCTCAGTATCCTTTCATTGAGGCATATTTCGTTTTATACACAACTTTATTTTATACGGTGTATAAACCCCTTTGACTATTACGTTTATTCAAAAGGTTTTCTTTTATAATTATTTGATTTTTAAATGATTTCAAAATAGAGATATTTCTCTCCAATATATGAAAATCCAGTGCAAATGTATACGTACATAACGCAAGCTTAAAAATGTTTTCAGAAAACCCGACTCTCGAGTGTGGTAGACAGGACGGGATTGGGCGTGGACCCATCATGGCCTGTAATTAGTCGAGCAGTCTCATAATTAGTTATTTTGTTTTCAGAAGCTTGCATAATGTTTTCAGAAAAACACTGGAGTATATTTGAGAAATTTTAAACCTAAGTATCTTCTAAAAAAATTGCATCGGCAGGTCTCATGAGACAAACTAGTGTCTTGGCACGAGGCCTTGACAAAATCTTATTTGTGGTCTTGGCACGAGGCCTTGACTACGTGGTTATGATAGTCTGGCATTATGCATTCCATCATTATGAAAGTGGTTAATGATATTTCATGTGATTATTCGACCAGTAGAATATCCATGTGAAGAAGTAAATGGAATTATCTCATTTTACTTTTGCCATATTAGGTTGATGTTCAAGTTTAAAAGGCTTTTGTTTTAGTTATACATTGCCTTAAATGTTTATGTTTATTTATGAAGGCTTCCGCAATATTGTTATCCTTACTGAGCATCTGAGCTCACCCCTTTCAATGTTTTAATATTTTCAAGGATGTGAAGAAGTATTTTATGAATGACCTGCAGGGATTGTCAGAAGAGGATATGAGAGTGGACTATGGAGACTTTGTTATTGTAGTTTTTCACTTTATGATGTAATGTAACTTTTACGAATGTATCTAGTGTTTCCAAGGCTACTAAACAAATCGGTGTTTCGAGACTTGATCTTCTGTGATCATTCCAATGTTACGAAGTAAAGCACCGACTTTGGGTAGCTGGGGTCGGGGCGTTACAGTTGGTATCAGAGGCAGTTTAGTACTAACCTTGGATGCTAGATTTAGATAAACTCTGATTAGAGCACATAGCCCGAAGATAGACTTTAAGGATTAGTATAGAATAACATCCTAGAATTTTGGTATTATATAGATTTTGTGAGTCTTCCGAGAAATACATCCCTTTCTGGATATGAGCAGGTAGAGGCAGCTCTGTCATAGATGTACCTAGGGGTAAAACCTGAAAACACCGCTTTGAGCTAGACTTGAATGGGAACTGGTGCACGACAACGGGCCTTGCTGCACTCTTGGTTACGACACTCCCGGGGGATATGCTTAGGATAATTCTCATTTTCTTTACAAACCACTATGAAGGATTATGAGTATATACTTCCTCAAAGGAAACATTTCTTTTTATGATTATGGATTATATCCATAAATAGTTCAATTTATGTAAAGTGTTTTACAAATATGGAATTATGTATTTTAATTCATAAACTAATCTAGTTTATGCCATTGTTTAGAAATGGCGCCTAGTGGAAGGAATGGAAACTGTATCAATGCACGCACTCCGTGTAGGGATTTCCCTCCTGCTCAAGATAATTATTGTGGATCTGAAGATACAACTGGTGATGATTAACTTATTACCATACTGGGACAACTCACTCAGGTTATGAATAATAACCTTACTCGTATGGAGCACCCTGATCTGCAACATGGAGGATCAATGCTAGACCGTTTCATGAGGCAACAACCACCAACCTTCAATGGGAGTACAAATCCTATAGTAGCTGAGCAATGGATAAATTCCTTAGAGAAAATATTCCACGCCTTGAGGAGTAGTGAAAGGGAGAAGGTTTTCATGGAATTTTACCGCCTCACTGGAGATGCCGATCAGTGGTGGTCGCTGATTCAAAACACAAAGGAAGATGATGATGTATCGAATATGGAAAGTGGGAGTTCAAAGAGCTTTTACTAGAAAAATACTATCCTCGTGACCATCGAGCAGATATGGAAAGACAATTTTTGAGTCTGAGACAAAAGGAGGATGAGATTGTCACAAAGTATGAGGCCAACTTTACAAGGTTAGCGAGACATGCTGCAGATTATATACGTATCCCAAGAAGTAAGATCGATCATTTCTTTGATGGGTTAAAATCATTTCTCCATCAAGCTTTAGTATCACAATCATTCTCAACATACAAAGACATTGTCTCATGTGCTATCAAGACAGAAAAGGAATTCTCTAAGTCATATGAAAACAAAGTAAAGCAAGAGAAGAAGAGAACAGTGGAACAAGAGACGGATAAAGGGAAAAAGGGAAAGAAGGATTTTCCATTATGTGATAATTGTGGGAATAATCACCCTGGTACTTGCCTAAAAGGAATGGGAGTTTGTTATAAATGTGGGGAAAAAGGTCACCAGGCGCGTGATTGCAAGGGAAAGAATGAGGCTATCAATGTTGAATGCTACAATTGTAGGGAAATGGGGCATTATGCAAATGAATGTCCTAAGCGTCAGAGAAACTTACCTCAGAAAAGGCCAAGGGATCAAGGACAATCTTATTATGTTACTACAGTTGAAGCAGAATAATTAATGTATTGGTGCTTTTGGACTCATGGATTATATTCTGGTTATTAGAATAATGTGATATATATATATAAGGATTGTACTGCAGTACTTGTTGATTTCAGTAAGGTTTTAATATGATGAAGGTAATTATATTTTTAGTATGTGACAATAAGAGAAACATTAATTTGTTTGGGGAATCTGATAAATTGATTTTGGAATTAAGAGACCTTTTAAAGAAAGTTTGGACAGAGGTATTTTGGATAACTATAAAGGTTAGAGTGGATTAAGTTGATCTTTGGATAGTATTGTTTATGGTTAAAAAATTATGAAGATTATTTTTGGAATATTATAATACTATAGTTTTAGGAAAAGGACAACCTGCAGGGTGGGGCATAACCCGTCGCGTCGGACAAAGCTGCAGGAATCGAACCCCCAATCATAGTGCGACAGGCCTTTATTTCCTACCACTAACCTACAGGAAGTCCCTGGTTATTACAAAATAATTTTACTAATCTAAATGGCATGTGTTAACATTTGGAACCTTATACAATTAGGATAAATAGAATATTTTTGAGTTCTGTTGCCATTTGGAGTAAAAGTTGGGTTTGTGGTAAAAATTTATTAACAAATGAAAGTATACATAACAAGTATGTATATTCCCTTACGTTCTTAGTAAATATCCTAAATAAATTCCTCAACATTATAAAAGGTAACTTAAAACAAAAATGTTGTCGGTTAACTTTTCCAACTGGGGATTCAATGACCGTTTAACCAATCACAAGTTTGTGATTTTCTTGTAGTTAATATTTCTCCTAATCCTGTTTTCTATAACTCTCCATCAGACCTTGATGGTTTGTTTCTCCTCCATATCCATATTTTCATATAATCCTAGAATGGGCTATATCGGGTGACCTTTGTACTTATCTTGCTTTCTTTTAATGTTATATATTTATTAACCTTATTTCCGATGTGGGTTTTCATCAAAGGTATTTTCTCTTTTCAACCTTTTATTTTCAAAGAAAAATAACAAATTGCGAGGACGTAATTTATTGAAGTAGGGGAGAATGTAACACCCTGAGCTTCCACGATACGATTCTTATTCAATAATGCAATAGCTTGCATTGTATGCAACTTCGAGTTCTAAAACACCGCGACTAATCAAAGTAGCCGTTATGAATAGTAATTACCACTTTTTAAAATTATAGAAATTTTATATTTCAAAATGGACTTCATTTTTGTATTCGTAATATCAAAATTATCCAAAGTTGAATTTTTCGTAATTTTCTGAGAACTTCCAATTTTTATGAATAGTGAAAATTACATAAAAACAACTTTTTTAATCAAAATAATTTATAGTGATAAATTATACTATTTAGTGGTTTTAAAGTATAATTAGAATATATTTTTACCATTTTATCCAATGGTGGTCATTATAATTAATTTAACATTGAAATTGGACATAAACAATTGCCAATCTTTTGATATAAATTGTTTCTTAAACACACGCTATTTGTTGTAACAGCGGGAATTAATTATAAAATTAATTAATGCAACTTATATGTTTGGAATTTTGTAAAATAGAAATCATTTTTGAATTCGGAATATCAATTATAGCTTAGGGTGAAATTTTGGCATTGTTCTGAAAAACTTCAATTTTTGATGAATAGTGAAACCACTAAGTGGTAGTTAAATAACTGATTTTTTCGTTTAAATGAAATATTACCACTTCTGTGATTTTATTTTCAAAAATCCGACATACATGGTTGTCAATAAGAAGTAAAATGTGGTTCAATGAGATTAAAATAATTTTTTGCTGAATAGTAACTTTTAAGTTCTTAATCGCGATTAGAGGTAATTAGTGTAGTTTAAGGTAAAAATAATGTTTTAATAATATGAGATTAGCTTGAAACTTGTCCTACTCCTATTTTATGAGTCATGGCCGACCAAGACAACCCATGGGTCAACTTGGGGACCCCATGGAGCCACTTTGGTTGGAAAATAACATTAATATATATATATTTAATGTTAAAATTAAATTGACACAAACATGAGTTGTTTTACTAAAACAGTTTTTAAGTGGGGTTACACAAGTCCAAATTTTGATTATAAATATTCATTAGAAAGATAAAACGATTTCCTACATCATAGTATTTTTTTATAATTTTTAGCCATTAAATAAATTAAATTATTTATGACATCATGATGATGCAGCGATGACCTCATTATTTAACGATTTAAATAAAATGGAAAGATAATGTAAACTCCAAAGCGTACACTTGTCAAAAACCTATTGGATGAGTATATTTAGAACCCTTATCATCTTATCCTAGAATTATATAAGTTTGGGACCTCTAAAATCCGAAACTCATTTATAATAAAGTGACTTTTCTTTACTTTCCAAGAGTGCCCCTCCTCTCCACTTATAAAAGGCCCCCACCTCTCCCACCTCATTTACACTTTCAAGCCATTTGGCTCGGCCAAACTCTGCCCAAATACTCTCCCAAACTCCCCCTCTTACTCCTAGAAGCCTCAATTTGGGAAGAACTCTTCCCAAGGAAGCCTTTGGCTCAAATAAAAAAGAGTTACCCGATTTTGAGGTAATGTCTTCTCTAATGTTGTTTTGTTTTATTTTTCTTCTCCAACCCCCTAAACTCTTTTTATTCATTTATTTTGTAAAAAAAAAGTATCCTCAATATACTAGGATGTTTTTATAAAAAGGATTCGAGCTACACTTACACACACCTACATCTAATGGTTAAAGAACATACAGTTTCTATGGATGGCGAATTTCTGCCTCACGAAACGATGATTGTTCAACACTCCTATAACACCTTCAAAGGTGGCCATT
This sequence comes from Viscum album, assembly GCA_963277665.1. Lineage (NCBI taxonomy): Eukaryota > Viridiplantae > Streptophyta > Magnoliopsida > Santalales > Viscaceae > Viscum > Viscum album. The sequence goes on along the minus strand of OY728163.1, from coordinate 781,153,623 downwards.
AAGATGTAAATATTTTTATATATGATATATAATATTTTTATGTTTTACATATGCTTCTGTATTTCTCATATATGGCATACTTTATGATTTCCATTATGGGTAAAACACGATAATTTCATTTTAGGAAGTGCGGACTACCGCCCCCTCAAAGTGATTTGAATCGTTAATGCCATATGTGGGATGTATAAAGGATGGAGTAAATGATATTATATATGATATTATACTGGAACTATATTATACCTTTATATAATTATGATTTCATTCCATTAAATACAAAATAGAAATGAAAGTAGCGTTCATGCGTACGTACGGCTTACCGTCTCCATGAACGGTGCATTTCATTTCTTACCTCTAAATGTTACGTAATATTATGAATGAATGTATATACTGGATATATATGATATATATGACATATAAATCATGAATATAATTCTGGAGATAATGGATATTCTACCACATAAAAAACTTGTAATTATAAGAAGTTTATTGTTGACTTAAGTACCAAAAATCGACAAAACGACCGTTATTAACTTAAATAATTACAAAATGTTCATAACATTGTAATAAGTGATATAAAAAGGATAATGAAATTTAAAATGGTAGATACTAACTCTAGTTTATTATTCAGGAGGTTAAAGAATGGTTGAGTCAAGTCGGACACGAGGTAAGGGAATTTCTTAACCCAACTTCCATTCTTTGGGTTAATCTCCTACTTTCAAATTATGTCATGATATTATTATGTCCTATCTTGTATTTGTACTTTCTTAATGTGTACTTATAGTGAATACACATAATAGATCTATTTTATTTTAAAAATTATCTTTGTAAGGACTTCATCTCAACATCCTTTCATTGAGGCATATTTCGTTTTATACACAACTTTATTTTATACGGTGTATAAACCCCTTTGACTATTACGTTTATTCAAAAGGTTTTCTTTTATAATTATGTGATTTTTAAATGATTTAAAAATAGATATATTTCTCTCCAATATATGAAAATCCATTGCAAATGTATATGTACTTAACGCAAGCTTAAAAATGTTTTCAGAAAACCCGACACTCGAGTGTGGTAGACCGGAAGGGATTGGGCGTGGACCCATCATGGCATGTAATTAGTCGAGCAGTCTCAGAATTAGTTATTTTGTTTTCAGAAGCTTGCATAATGATTTCAGAAAAACACTGGAGTATATTTGAGCAATTTTAAACGTAAGTATCTTCTAAAAAAATTGCATCGACAGGTCTCATGAGACAAACTAGTGTCTTGGCACGAGGCCTTGACTACGTGGTTATGATAGTATGGCATTATGCATTCCATAATTATGAAAGTGGTTAATGATATTTCATGTGATTATTCGACCAGTAGAATATCCATGTGAAGAAGTAAATGGCATTATCTCATTTTACTTTTTCCATATTATGTTGATGTTCAAGTTTAAAAGGCTTTTGTTTTAGTTATACATTGCCTTAAATGGTTATGTTTATTTATGATGGCTTCCGCAATATTGTTATCCTTACTGAGCATCTGAGCTCACCCCATTCAATGTTTTAATATTTTCCAGGATGTGAAGAAGTATTTTATGAATGACCTGCAGGGATTGTCAGAAGAGGATATGAGAGTGGACTATGGAGACTTTGTTATTGTATTTTTTCACTTTATGATGTAATGTAACGTTTACGAATGTATCTAGTGTTTCCAAGGCTACTAAACTAATCAGTCTTTTGAGACTTGATCTTCTGTGATCATGCCAATGTTACGAAGTAATGCACCGACTCTGGGTAGCTGGGGTCGGGGCGTTACAGAAATGATGTTCAGTGGAAGGATATTTTCATTTATAGATATATCTTGTGATATTTCATAATCCCTGTCCATCTAATATTTTATCCTTTGTTATATTTTATGCTTTATTGGGGGTAGGATCTAATAATACTATTCACACTCTGTCATCAATGGTTTATTTTTTAATAGTATGATGTTTATGAAACCTATTTCTCTTTCACAGGATATATTATTATGAAACATATCCCTCTTCATAGGGTTTTACACTTATGAAACTCACCTATTTTAATGAGATATTCTTTAATGAAATTATTAAGAAACCTTTCTCTTTATTCAGGTTAAGATATGATTAAATATTTATGACACCCATTTCATTTCATGCGTTATGATGGGATGTTTATGAAAACCCATATCTTTTTATGAGTCATGATATGGTAAGATTTTTGTTATCTTGTGTAACATGTTGAAATGATATTATTATGAGATGGGTAGGACCTATCTCCTACTAAAATTCATTGGGAAGTGATAAATATATTATGATCAGAATTGGATACAACGGATTACATCAGAATACCAGAAAAATATGGTACATGGGAGGGAATCTTAACCCTAAAAAATGTGGAAATATTACAACTAAAACAATAGTGTAAAAATGGGGGAATATTAATCCCATAACAAGATGGTACATGAGGGGGCATTCGAACACTGAAACCAGAAGATAATCCATGGGAAATCTAAATAATGAAGTAGTTACATTGGTAATTATCCCATGTATAACTTGTTATTAAGGTATTGGTTAGTAGCCTTGACATTGTATTTTCTATGTTTATGTGTATTCCAGAAGATCTATGCCTTATTTCTTCATGGATCATCATCTTGTATCACTTATGATTAATATAATATGAATTAACAATATATATGTCATTATTCCTGTTTATAATCCTTGATATGATGTGTATGATCATATAATTTTATGTTCACGTTTTCTTACCTATATGATATTGTTTATCCATAAATGTTGTGATCCATGTTTATAATCCTGTGGAGTCTTTTTGTTTATGTTTTTTTATATTCTGAAAAAATAATGTAATTTCTATGAATGAAAATAAAATTTAACAATAGTTTGTATCAGGGAAACGTTTTACTGATAATTTAGAAAATAGAATGTGAAAACTATAGCGATATACCTTGGAATATTTCAAAGGATATGTTTAGGGATGTTATATAATTATTATTCTATGGATCAGTTAATGTTTAGGAAAACTTTCTATAATTTTTGTAAAGGATAGAGTGGTGGGGTTATTAGAAATAAAATCATGTTTTGATACTACAAGTGTATGTGGATTTGGAACAGATATACCTAGGGGTAATAAATCTAATATGGTGTGTCAGGTCTAACTCAGCACAACCTAGTTCACAACAATGGGCCTTGTTGTACTCCTATTTTGACACTCATGTGGGTTATACTTTTGGAATTCACAAAAAAAATTAAAAACCATCATTAAGGATTTTAATGGAATAATATTATGAATAACCTTGAATAAAAATAAGCTTTAATTGATTAAATAATTATGAGTAATTATTTATAATACATATAAATATTTTTTCATGATTATTTGATTTTTAGCTATGATAAGTGTTTCTCACCCTATGGTTCCTAGTTTTATTCAATAGAATGACCTAGAATTAAATTAGATAACATTGAATTTTTTAAACGTCAATGGTATGAGAATGTTGAAAAATAATTTCCTAAGTATTAAAATCACGATGAGAATAAGGAAGTTCCATGAGTATTGGATATGCTTTTGAATATAGGGAGAACCCAAATTACTTGTGAAAGGACTATAATGTCCATCAAGTATTTTTTACATTACATTCAAGAAGCATGATTAATGTTTAGGAACCTAAGATCATTATTAATATTTCATATTCAAATAAATCATTACTAAGGGATAATATAATGTTGATTGGGATATGTTTTAAGAATAATACTAGATAATTTATCTGTAACAGTTTTGGAATTTGAATACTATTTTATATGAATCATGAAATACATATTTATTTTCAGTATAAGATTTTCATTATGTATTTTAAATGATATGTTCGATGGGGTTGGGGTGGTAGAAAAGTGATTCTGTAGAAATTTAATATTTTGATTAAGGGAAGGTAACCCTCAATTTATTCTTGATGTTGAAATATTAAAATATTGGATGATATTGATTACCTCAGAACCAATAATGGGTTTTAAAAAGTAGTCTATGTTATCATTGATTATGTTTACAACTTCATTGATTTAAGGAGTATATCTAGTGATCTTTGGAATAAATAATATTTCATATTTTCCAAATTAATTCACAGTAATTCAGGTTTTTACCATGTTTCAAGAGAATGTACAATGATGGTATTCAATTGTTTGGAATGTGACAACCAATAAATAATTTTTGATATATGGTGGGTCTGTGTTGAGATTTTTTGTGACATTATTTATAAAGTGTAGGATTTTCACCTTTCATATGGGTTATAAAGTGTAGAATTTATGGAATTTTTTATGTTAAACTTTTGATAAATTTTGTGATATTAAATTATTATCCCACCACATTAGTATTGATTCATATTGGATAACATATTTAAACCACTTTGTGTTGATGATGACTGAATATAAACGGGAAGCATTATCATGGATGTAATGATCTTTTAGTGCCTCAGGAATGAAAAAATCACATTCATTTTTTGAGAAGTATATGAAGTGGAAATTGGTTATGACATGATAAAAGGGTGGGTTTTTACATATTATAGAGAATGAAATTAATTACGTGTATCTTCTGTAAAAAAATCCATTCAGAATTAGGAAAGGGTGTTGAAATAAAATGTTTTCATATTATCATCAATTTTCATGATATCAATGAAATCTTTCATGCTTCATCACTTTATTGATTTTTGGATGTTAAATTTTTCTAGATCACACACATTCTTTTGATCATTGATATTTATCCATATCTACTATTATTTACACTTTTCTTCAATTTCCAATCTTCCGTTCCCACAAACGTTCTCTTATGTGGAAACCTTATTATGTCATACTTCGGGAAACCATTATGTTTCCAACAGAAATTTTTTAAATGAGGTTTTAGTATTAATTTTTACTATGTTTGTTTCTTTGAATGTAAATTTTAATTATTTAAAATTTGTTAACGAATATGAATTTCGATTGATAAATTAATTTTCAACGGGTAGAATGTAACACCCTATGTTTTTTTGGAAAAAAATTTTTAACCAATTTTTTCATTTTTAATATTTTAAATTTCAAAAAACAATGAATATAATTTTTTTATATTAAAACAATAATTTTTTTAATACATTACAAATAAGACTAAGATTATCTTATGCAACATGCAACAAAATTTGTCTTCTGTTTCATACAACATTGTGTTTTTGAAAAAATTCATTTTATTTTTATAGTTAATTAAATGTTATAATTATAATATAACCATTAAACATAATAATATGAATTTAAAACCCAATTTTAAAATATTATTTATAATGGTTTCATATAAATAAAACAAATCAATGATAAAACATATAATTTTTTGGTAAATCCATTTTATGTTTGGAAATTCTGTTTTCTCAAAAGAACTTCTTTTTATTTTCTAATTTGAACTATTATATAATTAATTTTAGGAACTATTAGAAATTTAATTTTATAAAATAAGAAACCATTTTTTAGAATGTCATAATTATCTTAGGTTAAATTTGTTTATATTTTTCTGAGAACATAATATTTTGTTGAATAATTAAAAATACTAAATTTTAATTCAAAACTTATTTTTCATCTAATTTACATATATAGTTAAATTATATTTATGGTTGGTTTTAAAGACACAATGGATATATTATAAATATTAATCCAATTAATTCTATTTTAATAATATTACTGTTGAATTTTGATATAAAAAATTAATTAACTTTTTGACACTCTAACATTAAAAAACAAATTTCTTGCCACGTTGGTGATATTAGCATTGAGCATAATTTTTCTGCTTCTGTGAATTGAATTTTGAACAATGGAAATAAAAGGTTTGAATCTATATTATATTTATAGTTTAATATAATAAACTTAATTTTTGACAAAAATATTAGTAAATTTGTTTAAGATTAATTACAGTGATTAACATAAAATTAATCTTAATAAGGGAATAATCTTTTAAATGAATGGGGAAAATGAACTAAATTTTTTTCGAAAACGTATTGGATGGGAATAGTTTTTCAATTAAACCTCTAAGGTTCTATAATGACCTATTTAATAACATTTATAATGAGTAATACTTGGGGAACAAACAATTCATTAAAAAAGTGTGTTCTTTCTCTCCTATATAATGGGAAACAACCTCTCTCCCATAATCACTCCTGTAAACCCACTTAATTTCATCCAACATAATACAAATAAACTTCAAAAAAAATTTACATTATTCCTTAAGGCCTTCCTTTGGGATGAAATCCAAACAATGAAGCTCTTTGGTGAAAACCAATGGGAGTTACTCAATGAAGAGGTAGCATCCTTTCTTAAGCTCATTTCCTTAATTTTATTTCCCCACCACCTCAATAATTATTATTACATGATCATATAGTAACACCATTATCCTAAATATAAGAAGATTATTTTATTCCAAGGTTTATATATTGATGTATACACACATCCATCTAATGGGTAACGAACATACCATTCTTGTGTACGATGAACTACTGCCTCATGAAATGATGTTTTTTCTTTCTCAATTTTCACATCACATGGTTTGGAAGTATGATGGACAATCTATTTTTTATATGACATATATTATATTTATTGTTTATTTGTACTTATTTATTTGTTAAATAAATCATATCCTCACCTTTTCCATTTTCTATAGATATGATAATTTCGTTTGGTGATGTGTGGACTACCCCAACCCCACCCCTCCCCCCTCAAAGAAATGTGATTCATTTACATACTACATGGAATGTATTAAGGATAGATTTAGAGAACTCAAATGATATATATTAAATAAAAATTCTAAATTGTTGATATTATATATATATATAGACACATATGTATTTCATTTACATTCATCCATTCAATATGTAAATAAATAGAAACAACATTCATTCTTATGTAAGGACTATTCTCTCCATATATGGTGCATTCCACATTATTATCACACCCTCCCCTCATACATTAACCCACTTAGGATGGAAACGGTATAAGAGATATTAAGCCACCAATTCCCACCTCCATTCATCCTTGGGTTGGCGACTAGAACAGAGGGTATAGAAAGCACACAGATTGGTGGCATTACCCTCTAAGAGAACACATGTGTGTGAGAGAGATAAGATAGAAAACAACCAAATCCTTGTTAGAATATAATATAAATTAAACCCAAGTACACATTTTTTATTTCATTAAATAACTACAAAAACTGAAATGGGAAACATCCTGTACCAAAAGGAAGTAAAGACAGCAGTGAACAGAAAGCCCAAACTGATCTCGAAAAACCCCAAAAAGTATTTTATAGCCTAATATCCTACTTTATCCAAGTGAACTGAACAAAAAATATTTCTTATTAACATGTTTAGTATAATATTATACAAATTAGGATCCTCCATGGGGCCTCTAATTAAAAATTAATGAAAGAATGCTAAAGCACATTGAACATCAAGTGAAACTAAATGGTCACCTAAACTGGTATACTATGTTCCCAACCTAACCCTAGATACTCTAAACATGTATTCTTTTTTTTAAAGGTTGGGGCTGAAGCCTCCGTTTTATAATTGAAACAGAGCAAAGACCTCTTTAACTGGGTAGAGGGAGACCCATTACATAGCCCATAGGCCCAATTTTTTGGCCCAAACCCTATTCTATGAATAGTATTTCTACAGTACCCACACTGCTACAGTACCCCCTGCCACCACTAGTACCCCTGCCGCCTCTACAGTGTCGTCATTGCAATAGTATCTCGGATGATATAGTAGTGCTATAGTGTTGCTATAGTAACCTGTGCCCATTGGGTTTTGAACCCCCATTTTCCATGTAGAATTATGAGGTGCTTACCACTAAGAAATACCCCATCTACTACTCTAAACATGTATTCTGCATAATAGTATATAATATAATAAATACTTTCAAGGGTACCCCACTACCACTTCCCCACTAGTTTCCATTTTTCCCCAACATCACATGTCTGGAGCTTCTCTATCCAAAAAAGAATAGCTCGAAGACAGTTGGGGTCAAGAACCACAACATGCACCACATTCCACACAACCACCACTTCCACGTATCTAAAAGTAACTAGGTAGTTTTTGAGATCCACCACAACTCATATAATTTGTATCATACATCTAGTATTATACCTCAATCCATCACATCCCACACGCCAAGTAAGGATCCTAAATCCATTCGTACCTATACATGTTACACCTATATAAGTACACAGGAAACTACATCCAAATAATATGTGTGTGAAATAACCATAATACATTAAATCCCTGGACACACATATATGAAGAAAACTAATCGCCATGCATACTATTACAGGAAACTACCCTGAGAAGAGTGTGGGCTCAAAGGGGGGTAGTCGATCATCTATCCTCCCATTGGGATGTTGGGGAAAACACCCCCAGAATCTAGAATCCCTATGCGGTGATTTTCCATACTTGATAGAGTGGAGTACCATAAAGAAACAAAAAAGGTAAAATGTATAATATAGCTCAAAACCACACTATGGGAAAACATAGTTTTAGAATCAACTATAGATTACATCTATTAGACTCCCACGACTACCACTTCTAAGACTGAATATCCTATAATCACACATCCATTTCAAGAGATACATTACATTACATTATCCTTTTATATCATTTTCATTGTATATTAATTAACTATTTAAACATTAAGTAACCATTATTATTCTCTACATTACATTCCATTAGCATTCTAACCAAGATTGATGACTTCCAGGCATAACAAAACCTAGTTCGCGTATTCTTAGAAATATCACCTCGTCATTTCATCCAAGTAGGCTCCAACCCCATGGATTAAACATTTATTCATTCATTTATTAACATATTTTACGCATTCAATAATTTTAGGTATTTTAATAAAACATTATAAGCTACCAAAGACAAGGGGATTAACATGGTCATTAAATTAACTACCCATCGAATCATTTCCACCTATAGTAGGTCCGTAGACCCATCCATTCCCAACAATAAAAACATGCATAGCATGTAGAATACCCCCACACATCTTTATCTCTATTAGAATGTGAATAATAAAAACAATCAGCATCAAGTATTGAGGAATATAAAGTAGATAAACAAAAAACATATTCCAAAATCATCCACCTTTCATATCAATAGGTAAGCCTGGATTCAACATGTTCCATCATCTCTGGTGTCCTCCCTGACACCCACATGCATAAACTGATGCATCTCACCAATATATGCATCAACTGATTCCACAACCACTAGGCCTCCCGACCCCCACATACCACCACAACCCTTCAGGATCATCCATACCATGCTCACATCACATCTAGTCTTCCCTTCCCCATATACCACATGTCTCATATCCAAATCACATCACAAGCAGAAGGTACTAAAATAGAAATGGGATCTCAGGCCAAAAACAAGGAATCCATCATTCACACACAATGATCTCTCAAAGATCCAAATCATAAGTCACTTGGATTTTATATGTAAGCAGGAAACACATTCCTTACAATGCATTATATTTATCACACAATTGGTACTTATTCCATCTTGATGTAACTGATTAATTATCCAACGTTTCCAACTATGAAAAACCCAAAAAAAACCACCAATATAAATGTATCATAATTTATTAAAAATTAATTCATCATTCCATTAATAATTTTATCAAGAAGAATAAATGTGTTTCAGGTTCATTATCCAATTAAATTAAACATTATTACCTGTATCATTTTGAGTATCATCATATTACAACAACAATCAGATTCATCATTCATTCCTCTTTAAAAGTTAGACTATTAATTATTAATTAGTTATGTATTTATATCCATTACCAATTTCCATCAAGAGAGACATGAAAAATAAGAAAAAGTAAAGACATCACAGTATCTAAAAAATCAATAGGTAATAACATCTCAAAGAAATTGATAATAATTCCTAAATCAATTTCAAATATTTCTATGACTATTTCATTTTGATCCAATGGGATACATCATTATAACTATACGATTTCACGTAAATAAAAATAGAGATGAAATGAATTTCATACAAAAAAGGATACCAATGTTCTTTTCATGAGAACAACCAACAAAAAAGATCATGATCACCTCTACCGCAATGTCTGCATCCACCCGTGAACATGCACGACACCACCACAGTAAAAAACAATTGAGAATGCTTTATTAAAATCATGTATAACACATTTTATCCCATGGATAGGAGAAATAGGATGAAAATAGATCAAGGAACCCATTAAAATTTCGGAAGAACATAGATTATATTGAATACGGATCGAAACATCATGGTTACAACAAAATAGGGGGTGTGCATAAAGCAATAAACTCCAAGGGAAAATGATCAAAGGATTATAGTTCAATCACCTTACTCATACAGAAGGTATAACTCTAGGCATCTCATAGAAAGGAAAACAATAATGAAGAATGAGTGCTGAATATATATCAACCCATTTGAAAATATAAACAGAGTAGTGGTTTATTAAACGGTTTCAATTTTACATCAATGGTTGATCTGATCAATATTAATTATTTTGACCATGAAAAGGAATTTGGTCCCTTAAAAAATTATATAGGAGTTATGGTCTTTGAATCATCCATAAATCCCTTAGACCAATTATTTAAATGATTTTTTCATTATAGATAATGACAAAGGGGTAAAACTGTAGGAAGATGGAATCATAGTTCACGAGTCACCATTGGATTTTTCACTATTGGACAAGTCACTATTGGGTGAGTCACCATTAGATGAGTCACCATTATATGAATCACCCTCCATTGAGCTACCATTCGGCGAGTTACTTGTCACGAGTCACTATTAGTGATTCATCGTTTAAACAAGATACCGTTTGAAAAAACTACCATTGGAATAATATACCATTAAAATGAGATACCATTGGAATTTGATACCACTATAATGAGTTACAATTAGAACATACTACCCTTGTAATAATCTACTATGGGAAAATTTGATATTTTAAAAACTATTGAAAAGAGTCACCATGATTCCCCAGAAAATCTAGAACACTGGATTCATACAAATGAATGGTCCAGATAGGTCTAGTCTACTGAATCAAATACCTCTAAAAATATTCTCTCCCATGATAATCCAAAACCAACCAAAAGATGAAATATAAAAACTGTTGTTCAAACATCTACCTCTTAAGAGACCTTTCAAGGCTCTTTCCACTAGAGGAGATTAATTTCTTCATAAAAAGAAACAATGAAAGACCCCACCACAACCAAAAACAGCTCTTAGACACTATCCCAGGGGAGATACCTCTCAGAACAGAGAAATACAGAACAATAAAAAAGATAATTCCATCTCATAAATGAAAATGGCTAGCAAACACTAGGCGAACAACATTACAAGAGAAAATCTAAAAATCAAACATCATGGGGTACATAGCACATATTTTCGACTAGCATTCCTAGGTACTCTTCTCTACACAACCATATATCAACAATACACGAACTAAGGGGATAAAATATCCATGAAACACCTCTTAAATGTGGTCTTGGATCTTTATAGGCCACTCTGTGAAGGTCACATCATCATCCACATCGATATCTCCCCAATCTTTGATGTGAGAGTCATCATGAAGATATAAATGGAGTTGTGACTCATGAAAAATATTGGTTATCTGGATATTCTAAATGTAAAGTACTAGCTGATATTTCATGGCTTCAAATCTATCCAACACCTTGAAAGGCCCACCAACCTATGGAGAAAGCTTACTCCCATGAAAAAACCTTCACTATCCATGATAGGGAATCACCAACAGAAACATGTTATCTCCGATTTCAAACTCCAAATGATTCCTCCTATGATCTTCATAGGAATTATAATGATCTTGTGCTACCTTTACCTACATTTGAATCACCTACACCATCTCTGATGTACTCTGTACGAGTTCTGGCCTAAGAATTTCTGACTCTATGAACCTAGTTCAGCATTATAGAGTACAAAAAGGTCATAGATACAAGGAATTAAATGGTTTCCATACAGATGGTGGAGTAAGAACTATTATACTAATTTAACTCTAATAAAGGTAGGTGCATCACCCAAGAACCTAAAAAAACGACATAATATCACAACATGTCTTCATGTTCTTGGATGGTCCACTCTGTCTCACCATCCATCTGTAGATGAAAAGCATTTTTAAGACATATCTGAGAGCCAAAATCATGGGGGAGTCCTCTCCACACCCTTGAAGTAAAATGGGGATCTATGTCAGAGATGATCATCCTCTGGACTATGTGGAGTCTCACCACCTTGTATTGATATTCCCCCAACAAAAACTCCACTTACCTCAACTCCATGATTTCAATGAAGTGGGCTAATTTCATCAAATGATACACTACCACACTTATAGTTCCATAACCTCCCTATGATCTTGGTAAAATGGTATCAAATACCATCAACATGTCCTTCCACTTCTACTGAGGGACATCTAATGGATGGACAAAACCACCATGAACACGGTGCATAACCATCTACTTCTGGTAGACTAATCATCAAGACACAAAATCTACAATTTCATGCTTTATCCCAGGCCACCAAAACAAAATCTTCAAGCTGAGTGCTTCTTTGTCACACAATGATGTACTTATAAGGGTGAATTATCTATCTCTATGAGAACCATATCACATAATTCCAATGGAATGAAATCCTCCCCCGAAACAACACTTGGTGTTGTTCATCATTAGACCAACCTTCAGGGAAATCACCACAAACAACTCACTCCATCTAGCCCTCAACCACCAGATCCCCCAACTAGGATTCCTCCACCTATGACATTAGATATGACTGAAACTTGATTTGAAAAATACATATGTTTTCCTAAACATCTCCCAAATCCTAATGTAATGTTGAATGTTCTTCCTTAACTCTCCAAGAATCACCTAATTCATGTACTACATCACAATGTGGCTTCCTGCTCATCATATGGGATACAAAATTCTTCTTTCTAGGTGTATATGGAATTTAGATGTCAAAATCCTTAAAGAACTCCCGCCTCTGACGATGTTGTAAGTTCAATTCACGCTGGGAGACAACATACCTATGGGTCTTATGATAGGTGAACACCACGAAACACTCACCAATGAGGTAATGTCCCCATAACATTAGTTTACACATGACTACTACCAAATCAAGACACTGGGTGACATAGTGACATTTAATGGGATGTAACTGCTGATACCCATATGAAACTATTGATATATGCTACATCAAGACACATCCTAACCCCAGACGTGAAGCATCACGAAAAACTCAAACAAAACTCCTTTTTCTTGAAGACAATGAAACAAAGAATTGAACCACATCTCCTTCAGATAATCAAAAGCTACCTGAAAATGATCAGTCCAAAAAAATGGCTGATCATTTCTAGTCAACACTTTCAGAGGAGTCACAAGCCAATAGAAATCGACTATGAACCTCTTATAATAGCTTAAAGGACCATGGATACATAAAACCTCTACCAATGTCTTGGGGATTTCCCATTATATAACAAGTTCTATCTTTTATGGATCAATAGATACTCCTTACTATGAAATAAAATTCAACAATAAGAGGACATCCAGAGCCCAATACCCACACATTGACAACACCAAAAATAGATTTTGATGATGAATAACTCCCAAAACTAGGTATAGATGCTCCTAATTATCATATTATGACATGTAGTACATAAGAATGTCATCGATGAAGACCACCATGAACATATCTAGTAACTGATAGAACACAACACTCATTAACAACATGAACATAGTTGGATCATTCATCACACTAAATAGTATCACAAAAAACTAATATTGACCATGATGAAAATGGATATTATTATTCATGGTATACTCATCCTTCACACACATATAATGATATACTAAATGAAAATATATCTTTGAGAACAAACATTCAACCTTCTGTTGGTAAAAACAATATTCAATCCATAGAAGATGATAGCGGTTCTTCTCTGTCACTCAGTTCAAGTGAGGATAATCGACAAACATTCACAAACTGTTGTCAGACTTCTTCAAAATCAAAATCGGTGCACCTCATAGTGAATCATTCGTCCAAAAACAATTTCACTACCATAGATCATTGAGATATATACACATCTCTTTCAACTAAAAATGTTTCATCCTATAGTGATACATCGTGAGACGAGAAACGCCTAACTATAGTTCGATCCCAAACATGATCTCTCATCGAGGGGGTAATTCTCTAACCTCTGATGGAATGACACTAGGGTACTCCTCGATGACCCTGGGAAATGCTTAAATCTGAACCTCTGACAAACTCTTCCTTAGCTTAGCCATCGAGGATGATAAATATGGAACATTCCTCTGACCCATCTGAGGGTCTCGCTCATTGACATAAACTACTAGTTCGTCATCATCATTGAATAACACCACCTAACACTGAAAGAAATCCATGATATCTGGTACTGAATATAAAAAATACATTTCAAGGATGAAATCATATGGTTATTCTCTAAAACATAGTAAATCCCTCTAATAGTGGTGCATCCCCAACACTATCTCATATTCTCTACACACATCAAACAAGGTAGCTCAGCATCCAACTGGTGTAGTCAATGCTAGGGGCACTAGAATCATCTCTACCTCATGAACAAAGGCATGGAAATGGTTAGGTGATATAAAGGAGTGTGTCGCTCTGGAATCAAACAAAGTATGATCCCAAGTATAAAAAATAAAATGGTACACCGAATGATGTATGTCTCACCTTGCACTAGAAACGCTAACACATGAGGATGACCACAACCTACTCCAAGACCTATTGGACCATACTGAAGACCACCTTAATAGGTACCCTCTTCTATCTAAGGGTAGAGGGAATCCAGGGGACATCCTCTTCCTTCCTTGTTTGCTTTAAGATGATCCCAAACTAGAAAAACCAATTTCTGCTACCTCGGTTGGAATTTCCTCAAAAGTGGAACCTGGAGAGGAAGACATATAAGATGTTGAATACTTAAGATGATTGGGAACTTTTGATGATTCTGACCTCAACCTCTACAAGTAAAACAACAACCTAATTACTTATCAGTGGTTTGAGATCCAACACATCTATATAAATGAGATACTGAGGGCTACGACCTTCCCATGGCCGAACATAAACCTTTCTGCACTGAACATCGGGAACCCCAAACCACAACTCTACATTATGAGGAATCATGTTGTGTACCACCTCATGATGATTTGGTAGGAAATTGGTCCCAATTTTTCAAGGATTTTATAATGACTAATTATTTGGGGAATCTAATTCCCCTTCTTACAAAAAACACATCAAAAATTTCCATGGATAAACATAGAGAAATAAATTATCATCTAACTCTTAATAATGATCCTTCTTGTAGTTATCCACATGGCATTTTTTCTTACTCTGATATGTCCTCAAGTTTCATTGAATCAACTAAACTTTCTCTTACATTTAGTCTACCTTTTCTTATCCTATCCACTTTGTTTCACGTACATTATCCCAAATTATATATATTCTAAATATCTTTACTCATAATTTTTCAATGGCTCCCATATATATATAAAAATAAAAAATATTTTTATAAAAAAATTAACCAATGAATGATTTTGATCCCAAAATCCCTAGTAATCCATCGAACAAGCTCGACGGATATCTGACAATGGATGAATTTTATCTTAGTATATCCTTCAAGTAGTTTATGAAATGATGTTCTAAAATTTAATTCAGTTCCTATTGACATATTTAGACCTTCCAAATGTTTTATGTGAACATGGTATCCCAAAAAAATACAATGGATAGATGAACTCAATTTAACCTCACATTCTCTTTATGATACAATAGAGAAAGTAGATCTGGAGACATAGTGTTTAAAATATACAAAAAATGTTCATATTTATCCAGTCGATAAAAAACCCAAATAACATTGATACATATAATTTTTTTTGTTTATCCCACTATGAAATCCATGGAAATATTTTCCAACTTCCACATGTCACTGTCAAAAGGATGAAGCGTCCTCTTTATTAATTTTCTTTTTTCTTTTACCTATTTAATATTCAAACCTCTCATGGTAAATTATGTAATATATTTTTTCATTATCTTCATCCCTTAATACTCCCAACAGTATATTTAAATCATATTTCATCTAGGATGAACATAAAGTTGAGATCTATGATATTTACTTAATAAATAATTTTCATCAACTATGGATCACAAGGAACACATAATATAATCCCAAATCTTTGAAAACAGTATTTATCAATATTAAATTAGAGAAAAATTCCCTTTTATACCAATTATACCATTTTATGTAACTCATGGTCTTCCATCTATTCATTCTCAATCCTATCTAATATATATGATTTCATTAAAACCAAAAACAAAATAGATAAATCTCCCTTACAAAAGACTTCCAATCCAAAATTCATCCAATCATTAACTAAGGAGTCTTAATCCAAACATATCATGGTTAATGTACCATTATTTTTCTATGTAAAATTATCTCCATTTTAAATTTATTTCTTAGATTTTAATGAATCATACTATTATAAACTATTATCAGTTACATCGATCATCTATGCCTCATGTTCAATTACATCTAAGTGAATATATAATTTACAACTTTTAGGATTAGTAATTATTTCAAATTTTTATCGATATTAATAATTAATCAATATTTTCTAAGCAAACCCATAGCTACTAATTCTATATAGTGTGTGGGAGAATTTAACTCATGAGGATTCAATTTCCACAAAGCATAAACAATTACCTAATCATTCTACATCAAAAATCATCCAAGTCCCATTAAAGAAGAATATGTGTTGATAAAAATTCACCTTTTTTATAAATCAGGACCAAGACTGGAGCATTCACAAATATAATTTTCAGTTCCTAAAAACATCTCATTATTCTATCCAAATGAATTTAACCCCATTTCATGTTAACTTAGATAGCAGGATATATAATTTTGCAATGTGTTTAACTATCCATTGGTAGCATCATGTTAATCCATGACAAAAAAATTCTCAGTAACATTTTTATGTCTTTTCCATTCACAATCCATTATCATTTTGGAGGGATAAACGTTTATTCCGTATATAAAAACAATGTGTTCAAGGAAATAAATGTATTGTATCCTAAAATTAAATTTTTATAATTTCCCATATAACATATTTTCATTGAAGTTTTGTAAAAAAACCATATTTTTTTCATGATCCACAAAATTTTTTAATTAAACCAATATATCATAAATAGAACAATAGTAAAATTATCCAGATATTCACTGAAAATTCAATTCATATGATCCATAATTACACATATGAACTTTTCAAACCAAAGGGAATAACTATATACTCACCATTATAATATTTTGTATGTGATTCAATTTTATGAATTTCATCCTCCTTCACCTTCATCTAATGGTACCATGAACTGATATCAGTTTTTGAAAAGTACTATTCTCCTTGGAGGTGATCAAAAAAAGTAATCGATGTGGGGTAATGGATACTGATTCATAACAAAAATGTTATTCAATTTTCTATAATTAATGAAAAGCCTCCTAGAACCATATTTTCTATTAAAAAAAGACAATAGGTTCACCACAAGGTGATGTGATAGGACAAATGAATTCTTTATATAGAAAATACCATAACATCTTTTTCAATTATTGAATCTGTATAAGAGACATTTTAGAAGGGGGTATTGAAATAGTTTTAGCATCAAGGATTATATCAATAGTAAACTCAACCTCCTAAATATGTATAATAATAGGCCACATATTATGAAAAACATCTTGATACTCAATTTCCACTAAAAAATAATTAATATGAATTGTTCCCTTATTTTCAACAATATGTTCAGGAAAAAAATTTGATTTTACTTTTCAACAGTTTCTAAAAAATAAATATATTATCAATGGTGTGGGTTATTTCTTGTATAAAAAATAAATCTCTTTCTGAAATATAACTTATTTATCACTTCAGTCAATTTTATCATGGTAAAAATAATTCAAATCAACACCCATAATAACATAAAATTATACTTGGGGTATGACTAAAAGGATTTTAGGAACATTTATTGCAAATAAATTTACATAATGATTCTTACAATTTAATTTTTCCATAATGTTTCCCCCATTTTTGTTTATCATAAGTTCTTTCTCTATTTCATGAGGTGAAATTTCAAGTTAACCATAAAATTTCTCAGAAACTAATGAATTTGTATAACATATATAAAACATTTCATCAAGAAAACATCAGTTATCCAACAATATACATGATTCCACTTTAATGGGTCTCCTAACATTTGTTTATGTAGTTATAATATATTTCCCACACCATTATGCTTATAGTCTGGATTCTTTCCATCATTTGGTTCCCCCATTGTTCACTCATTTTCATAATGGCCCATCTCAATTATTTTAAATCATTTTACATATGTATATCAAAATTGATCTTACCACTACCATGATATTTTTCATTTCAATTATGATCCATATACCTGAACATACCACATCAGAAACACTGAAAGGGCTTTAAAACGAATTCCCCATTATGTTTATTACCAAAATTCTCTAATAATCAAAAACTAGTTCTTACAATCAATCTTATTTGATGAATTATTTCATTTTTAATTTCAATGTAGTCCTTTTTTTTGTAGTTTTTATAAGATTACATGATCTTAAAAAAAAATCAATTTCCACTTTCTCCTCACACTAAACATGTTTTTTGTATCATTTGAATTCATGAGAATCTATTTCCCTTTGATATGTTGGCATCATTTATGATTAAAAATGATTAATTTTACAATCAAGGTCTATGATAAAATCTAGAATGTACCTTTCCAATCAAGTGATGTTTTATTCATATGCAGCCACAATATCTTTCTAATGTATCAACTGCAAGTGTTTTTTCATATGACGTTGAATATTTTTTGGAAAATATATCTCAACAAAAATATTTTTGAATTCATTCCATTCCAAAGAATAAATATCCCAACTGTCCATAATATTCTAGACCATCGGCCACCACTAGTTAGATTCACTAAAAACGATAAATAAAAATACTAAACTTTTAATGGTATGAGCACACCATTTCAATGAAAATAATTTTTAGGGATTAAATCGACCAATAATCTACCATAGTGTAAGAATGTATACTAAATGAAATGGGGTGTTTCCTCATAAAATATAACACCACTGAAATACCCCTCTATGATTGATCTGACTAATCACATAAATTGATTCCTCAACTGATCTATTTCAATCACAAACTTTTCATTTCAAATTCCCACAATTCCATGTTGAGAATTCATATGGATTTTAACTTCTTGGTGCCTTCCTACTTCATAATCCATATTTCTATTATGGAAAACCATTCTGAGAAGCCAAATCATAGATCGAGCAATATGGAATCATTAAATTCTATATCATTTGAAATTCACCATTATGTAAAAAACATTTATAAATATTCTATTAACACTATCCTAACTAAAAATGTTATTTGCACCTTACTTTGATGAAAACTGTAAGGAAACAACCATAAACATTACATAATATAGTTAATAAACCTATAATTTACTTTCTTATATTGAAAAATATATTTTAAGTTTATATTTTATGAGAATTGGTTCATAACATATACACAAAAACACTTATATTACCTAGTATAAACTTCTACTCAATAAACATTTTTTTATAATATGAATCTTTTAAATAAAAACATTATTTATTTCAGTAACAAACATCATGACATTAAAAATAAATTCATCATCTCCAATACTAATCAATAAACCCGTTGAAAACAAATGTATATCATTGTATGATCACAAAATGATTAGTAAGGGATATAAAAAAGAATAAATAAACCATTGTCCCGTCAATGATAACATTTTGACATGTTAAACCATTTACATATAATACAATAGATTATTATCTTCCCTTATGAAATCATATTTATCGTATAAAAGAACATAAAGCACATATAAATAATTAAATTTATCATGTTGCATCATTTCCATGTAAAACATAAATATAATGTATCTACCTTAGAAACAAATAGAGGAACCATCATGGATACACTTGGAATAACCGTCACAATATATTCCAATATTATGCTAGGAGAATCCTAATTGGTTAACTATGACCGTTTACCCAATACATTAGACATATATAATACGGAAAATCATTATCATTTTATTATGGGTAAACCCACATCATAAAAATTACCAATAATAATATCATAATCATCCCACATAAATATTTCATAAATGAATCATTCTTGAGGAAAATAATTTTTTCCTATTTTGGAATAAGTGTTCATTTTTACAAATCCACGCACGCATAAATGAAAAAAAATATTTAAAAATTAAATTTGTAACATATAAAGGAATAATCCAAACATTAATGTTTCTTAACTTTTGGAAATTAAATTCATGATATATATGTAAAATCATACTTTTTAAATTTTGTAAAAAGTGACTTTAGTGGGGATTTTAAAAGGAAATTCCCATTTAAATATTACATCATTGCTGTGAGAATTAATTAAATTAATAGAATATTTATATTCATAATGAAGATATATGAAAAACATAATATAATCTAGTATCATTTCACAAATGATCAAATACTAACAAAATCAATGAAGTAGAAGGTTAACCCAAAGAAAGAAAATTTTGTTAAGAATTCTCATCCATTATTTTCGAAAACATTCTTCACTTGTACTTTATATCCTGGATAATAAAACATTATTCAGTTGTTATATTACCTATATAATATTTAAAATAAATTTAATTTATTATAATTTTATTTTGGTCATTTTTTTCTATTTTGATACGTTATTCACATCAATAATCATCTATCCATGACTATTTGATTCATAGCTTTGTGGTTCGTTAACTTTGTTATATTTTTTGATGTTCAATTAAATATTGGAATAGTATTACATATTTTATATTATATGGTATTCATGAACCAAAAATAGTATAAATGGTTTCATATATAATTTCTAATTTAAACATGACAATTTTTCATTTCATAAATCATTAATGATAATTATTTATTTTATGGCCATCCTTGAAGGTCGTAATGGAAAACAAAAACTCATCATCCTTGAAGGTGATTAATCAACTCGACACACTGGTTGTTTATCATTTTTTAATAATAGGAGAAGAGAAGAGATTTTTTATGGATATTGTGCTAAAATAATAACATTACCTTGTATGTATGATACTAGATTTATCATGAAACCTTGTATTAGGGATTTGAGGATGTGGTAAAATATGGAATTAATTTGAAAATAAAAGAAGTAGAATTTTACCTATTGAATATCATCAACTTGAGAACCACATTAAGTATCAAGGTTTTAGACCATGGTAATAATATAAGTCCTTGGACATGGTAAAGACTCCATGGAATTTAATTGTGATGAAGTTATGTATTATATCATGATTTGGAGGTTTCGGGAGAAGGGGTGGTATTTATAGGGAGAGGATATGTATGTGTTTTGATTATTTTATTCATTTTTTTATTACTTTGGATAAATACTATAAATATTGTGTATTTTTATTACTATTTAAAAGAACATGTTTATTTTATTTTATAATAGTTTTTTATTACCTCAGTAATAACTAAAAAATTAATTTAAATAACTTATAATGTTTAATATCATAAATTAAAGGATTTCACTTTAAAAAATAAACTATTTCAGAAAAACCCAAACAACTCACCATAACCATTTTAAACTCATTATATTCCAAAAATTGTTTCCACTTTATAAAAGTAATTTTCTAACTGTCATAAATTTAATTTTTAATTGAAATAACAACTTATTCATAAATATCAATTTCAATATTATAACCGATTTTATTTCACATTGAAAAATTAAAAAATGTTTTCTAAAATTATATAGGAATAAATAATAAAAAAATATTATCTTATGAATCAAATTTATGAAAATAAATTTTTTTATTCATAGATATATTAATTATAAATTTTTAAATAAACATATATTTTTTTAAAAAAATACCAACACTTTATATGTCATTATTAATAATTTTATTTACTTATTTAATGAGATAAATATTTCATATTTTCAGTTATAAGAAACACAAATTTTACTTATACTTTAATATGTAAAGTTATTATTCTAATTATTATATTATTATGCCTAATTGTGACATAAAATTATGTACGGATACACACAATTATTTACCAAAATAATTAACTATTATTAAAAATGGAATTAGCATAATAATATTCAAAGATAACCACATACATTGATACAATAAAATCATTTACAACCTTCCATAATACCAATTAAATGGACATCAATTGGGATTACACAATATGGAAATTTTGATTAATTAATATTGGGTAATTTATTAAAATAGTCAATACATTTTCTCCCATTACCCATTGGACCTATTCAGACAATTATTCTCTTTCTCTATTATATTTTTCATATTAATTTATATGACATCAAGTAAAGGATAGCACAAACGTTTTCTAAAAGGATCACTACCAATGAAAAAAATTTAGATGTTTCTGTGTAAGGTTGGGAATAGTACACATATTCAATACTACAATGAGATGTAAACTATGGTGGTTTCCCTAAGGATAATCAAATTCCCATTAGTTAATACCTATACATTACGTCCGAGAATAGAAATAAATCCCAATTTCTTTGACTAGTGAATGACTTGTCCAACAACAGTGCCTCAAAAGTTCATTATACTACCTTTATAAAAAATCATGAACTTATCAAAGTTGCTTTTCAAAACCAATAATGTCTTATAGCATTATAATTTTCTCTTAAATGATACAATACCATTGTGTTATTCTTATATATCTCTTACATACTCAACATCATGCATGAAACTCTTCATCTTAAACTCCTGTATTTAATGTAATGCACAAAAAAAATTCCACTTTATATATCAAACATTAATTATTCTATTCATTGGCATGTTATGAGAAACGTTTTTCATAATAATGTCTTCCTTTCGACAAAAACTAGAATGATTCAAATTCAATATTTTCCTCTTCTTTAAGGATAATGTTTGTCAAATTCCTCACTTATATGTTCGGAACATATGCAAAAAAACCATCATTTTTTTTCTTCTATCTGTTAATATGAACCTTCTTAATTTGATATTATCATTATAATACATATAATTTTGTACTATTCAATTGATATGAGTTCATCTAATTCTAGTTTTCTAAATATCCACCTTTTCTCATAATAACATAATTACATCATCTGGAACATTACTAATCAATCAAGTCCCTTATTTCACTATATGGTTCCATTAAGTCTAGTACATCACATTACTAAATTTGTTTCTAATAAAATGACTTAAATAAAATGGTTAAATTCTATTAGGGATATCCATGATTAACTAATGATAATATATCATCTTCATAATCAATCTACAACACATGAAATAACCCCTTATCAAATCAATCATTACCCCCCTTTAAATATAATGTGTTAATCTAAAAAACAAGAGATTATCTTAAACCACACATTCAAATTACTTAGTGTAAAAATTTACTAAATTAAAAAATTTCACTAGATATTTTATTTTATTCACAACCATCAAATCACCACATTAATAGGATTTAAAAGCCTATATTGAAACTATAATCTAATGGGTCAAAAAAATGTATGTGAAATTTCTTATATCGTGACATCAATAATTTATTTAATCCATCTAAAAATAACTTTGATATTTTTTATTATTGTTTTTTGATTGAATTATTGAATTACTATATTAGCACTGTCAAATTAAATGAATTTATACTCAAATAATGATCATTATAACATCTTTTGATATTTCATCATATAAACATCCCTATCAATTTATTATGTGATCACTCAAAAAATTCAGAAACTTTTGAATGATTTATTCATTAGATGGTTTCCCAATAGTGGTATGGTTTAAATTATCAATTAATCTAATAAATGATCGTCAAGAATTCTATATCTTATGTACCCTTATTTTCTGGCTTCCCTTACTATATCTGATGAATTCTAATATTTGTATTCAAATTATTCCTTCTAATGGACTCAATGTATATACATTTTTATAACATCAAATTCCACATTATTTATTAATTTTATGGATCTATAAATTTCATATGATTATTCAAGATATATTTTCTTTATTGGAATTATTTTTTTGAAAATATTTTATATTCTACAATGATAATCATTCCTCTGTCCATGGGTCTATATGGAATCATCAATTCAATAACTCGATAAATACTCTACATGGAAACATATAACTAATTTGAATGATCAGAAACACAAGTCCAATGGACTCATAATGTACTTCATCCGATGGATATAAAAGTATTTTACATCTAAGAGATATTAATTATCTCTATATTTCATGTTACATTGTTTATAACATCAATTTTTATTCATCTTGAGCTTCATCAATCACTTCTTATTCTGACGATTTTACATACATTGTTCCTTTGGTGGTCTATTAAATATTCACTACATGGTATGTTCTAGAAAGAACCCAATGTCAATGAAACATATTTCTATCAGGCCTCACCTACAACACCCTTTGAATTCCTCCATTGATAATACTCTTTTCTTCTTCCAATTATCTAATATAATCATATTCCAAATGATTTGTGAAGTTTTAAAAAATGACGAATAATTAAAGAAGAATTTTCTGATAAATAATATCATAAAAAAAATAGTATGATGTCCAGTTAACACTTTCATGCAAAAATTTTCTCTAATCATTCATCTGTTCACCACCATATGTTTTTTAATATCCAGTTACCTCATTCTTCTTACATTTTTCTAATTACCTCAATTAGCTAGCCTAACATTTATCTATTTCGAACATCGTATTTATGATTCATATTTAGTATACTATAAAAATATTCTTATAAAATAATTATATAACATGTTAAAAATATAATTACTCTCTCAAAAATAATCATAATTAATTAAAATCATCAGAAAATACCCATCATATAAGGAATATTTTCTAAATAATAAAAAGTAATCAACCCTGTGTATCATGTTATAAGATAACATAACATAGGATCCTACTATCTACATCTGGTAAAATATATTTTTCATTAATTATATTCAAGTCTTTATTATAAATATGTCCATTCAACATAGAAGATATATATTCTTCATTAATATTCATTAACACTCTATCCAATATATCCACCTAGATTATTCAATATAACATATTTAAAATTATGAAATAAATTAAATAATTATAATTTATTTTCATCAATTAAAAAAATAGATCACTTGTATTTTGGTATATTCACTGGGTGTTTACTCAATGGAAATGATGATCTCATTAGATAATGATTGGTTACATGTAGGATAGACTGCAATGCATGTGATATTTTTTTTTGTAAATAAACTCAAACTAATATAGAACATGGTTTTTAAGGAATTTTATCCTCTAATATATACTTTCATTAATTAGGTTTTACAATAACATAATCTAATCCACATAAAGATTTTCTCTGTTTCCATCATTCCTGAACCTTATCACATCTTAACATTAATCCAAGGACCTGATCATTAAGAAAAAACCACTAATCATTTATTCATTTCCCTCAATCACTGAAAAGTAAATCTTTAATTAGAGAATAATATCTCATGTATAGTGATATTGGAATAAACCAAATACCTTTTCCATTTACGATATACCACTCTATGATGTTATTCACATGCACTATTGCCATTGATTTTCATTGAAAAATACAATTTTATGTCCAAGGTTTGATCATGACTTAAAATAAATCAAATAATGATTCAATATAATAATATAGTACTGTGAAAAAATCATGATAATGTGGGTAACCAATAATAAATCCATTTTAGAATCTTTATTTACATTATCAATCTGGCCACCTATCTCAATATCATATGTCCAACTAAATAAAAAAGAAACATAATGAATAATTATAGTTCCAACATAAAATATAAAATTATAGATCCATTGAATGTGAAATAAAATTATGGATTCATGAATATAACTAATTAATTATTCAAAAAATTAAATAATAAACAAATAATCTTCTAATTACAAAGACATACGTCAACATTTCATAATTTTTTTGGTAAAAATAAATCATTGGTAAATTCATTGGAAATTCTCTCTATTTCCTTAGTCATTTGGCGTATTCTTCTCAGTCAATTGTTTATGATTATCCCATAGGTTATAAATCTCTTATATCTAAGGGTTATATGGTTAAAAAGATATTTATCATAGAGTGGATCAAATTTGTGGAGGAATAAGTAAGATATATAATTAACCATTCAAGAAATTATTTAGTTCATATATTACAATCCTTCCATGAATTCAATTTTTATGGGACTAGATTAGAAGGAAACATAAATCATCACTATGAATTATCCCATTTCCATGATCCAATTATAATGTTAGTTCCTGGATACGAGGGTCAATTTAAATGAAAAATAATCATTTATTAAATAACACATTTGCATGGTAATTAAATTTTAATTTTTTTATTTTATCAATATAATAACCCAAGAATTGAGATATTATTCCTTTTATGACATAATAAAAATGTATTATTTTAAATATGTTTCTGTCCTGTTCAAAAAGAAATCATTACTAATTCCCTTGTTTATATTGTTCCACCCTAAAGAAAACATCTATCTCATTATGTTGATGGTATCGATCCTATATAAGGCTCTCTCTCTCTCTATATCTATCCCACGAGCTATCCTACAGTCTTATATGTTTTTATAGAGCATGTATAAGTGGAATATATTACCCATGGAAATCCTATAATGTAAATCATAGACCACAATTGGGTACTCAAAAAATGTAGCTTTATCGGCCATTTGCGTCTCATCCCAATCAATAATGCGTAACATATTGTTCCATTTCCTCCATACCTATAACACATAGAATATATTATGAATACCATCTTTCTAAAATGGTATATAAAAATTTTATACAACCTCACATACCCCCATTAAATACAAATAATGATTTGTTGAATCTTGAAGAGATTTTTCTATATTGTAAAAATTCGACGGATCCCATCATGTATATACTATCCAAAATACATGATATCCCTTACCAATTATCAGGGTTCTTATACATAGTTTCATGTTATATTTCATATTTCTTTTAGAAATCCTAATTTTATTTGGAATCACATAAAAAAATCATAGTTGTCTTCGACACTAGTTTTAGTCCCATGTGAAAGGGCTCAATTATCTACATACACTATTAGGGTGACCTACAAGGTCTCCCACATAGTTCCTCAAATGGTTTTAGTGTAATAGTATTTTTATTGACAAAATATTATGAGAACTACATAAATGTTATTAAATCATAACAAATTCAAAAAAAACATTAGGAATGTTCTCAACATGTCCCCAAAAATCAAAATGGGTTTTCTACCTGAAAATATATATGTCTATGGAACAAAATTACCATATATAGTTGGTTCTTAAAAGCCTCCATAAAATATTTTCAAAATAGGTATCTAAATAAAACTTTATTGTAGTTGAATATTGATTGGTATACTTCATGAATCTGTGTGATATCTGGCACATATAAGAATCACTGAATTTAAAAAGAACACTATGATAATGACACATAATATTCAAAAATAAATATTAAATCATATTAGAATAATATTTAATACATGATAGTTCAATCCATTCAAGATTCATATATTTAATGAATTATTGGAATCACTGTGACATACACAACTTTTACATAATAGATCTACATCTACTCTGATTATTCTATTCATAACAAGAACCACTCTTAGACATGTCAGACTTAACAACATTCCTCATAACAAATGTGATGAAAAAATAATAAAGCTTGATATATTATTCATAGTAATGGAATATAAGGGATATATTAATGATCACAAAATCATATAATGTCATAAAATTTAATGAAAACATGCTCAAAAAATTTGAAAATCATTCCAGTAATAACATAGATCATACATTGAGTTGTGGAATAATCCATAGTAGATCATAATAAATGAATCATATAGAAACAAAGATTACGATCAAAAAGATAATAATATTTTAATAAGACCTAATTTAGTGGAAATAAGATATTATTATAATATCATATCATTTTTTGTTAAGGATCACTCTTAATACTATCATAGAGGACTTGGTTCACTCTTAATTAGACTGTATTAGTAATGGTTCTCTACCAGGACTATAATAGTGTATAGTGTCCTAGACAGAATTAAGTTAACCCTCATTATTGTCTTTATTATCTCTTGATACATATATATTTACACCATTTATTAATTGGTAATATAATATAAGACCACAAATCAAAAAACAATAATAATATATAGGTGATCCACAAGATCAAAAATCATATGTCATATAATAACTAGTGAAAATTAAATATTTTTCATGTGAAAATAAAAAAAGAACATATAATATGTTGTGGAAGAGGAACAAGAATTATACAAATATTCTCATCACAATCAATAAACATTTAAAGAATGATTAAGGATGGTATCATTGGATGACATCCCTTATAAAATATATTCAAGTTCAATGGATGTAAACATTGATCAACTGAAACAATATAAAAGAACTATGAGAATATTCTTAACAAAAATACCCATTCCACCTAGATATTACTTTGTTAAAATATTACTATTTAAAAAATTTAATGGGATTTTTTATATGAAATGATCATTGGAAACTTTAAATGTAATATTCCAATAATTCAGTGGTCATGATATCAAGAATATCTATTCATCCTGTAAATATAAAAACAAATATTCCAATCAAATTTTTGGTAAATTTCTAATATAAAATATTTTGAAATGAATATCAATATTCCTTTTCAAATTTTTATGTAAAAAAATGGGTGAAAATTATATTAAAAAATAATTTGAGAACAGTATAAATACTCCTGAGAAACATTTTTTGAAAACACGGACATGGGTATAAAAGGTAGTTACGACCGATTCGAGAAGTAATGTTGGTTTCCATGAAAACAATTGTAACGTCCCGACCCCAGTAACCGAAATTCCTTTCATTATTACATAACATTGGCATGATACAAGGAAGTCATGTCCTGAAAGACCGATCTGTTTAGTAGACATGGAAATACTAGATACATTTATTAATTGTACATTACATTATAAAATGAAAAACAACAGCAACATTTTCTTCATTATCCCCAATAATATCCCATAGACTATCCATTCAAGTTAGTTATAATTTACCTCTTCGCATCCAGAGAAAAATAAAACATAGAAAGGTGTGAGCTAAGATTCCCAGTAATGATAACAATGTAGCGAACACTTTTATAAATAATAATAAACATTTTAAGGCACTATATAAGACAAAAAAATAACACTTCTAAACATAAAATTCAGCATAATATGGAAATGAAAGATCAAATAATTCCATTTACTTATTCACATGGATATTCTCCTAGTCAAATAATCACATTCAATATCAATATCCAATTACACAATGATGGAATACATAATTCCAGACTTCATAACCCCATAGTCACGCTTTGTTCTAATAATACAAATAAGATTTCGTAAAGGCCTTATGGAAAAACACAATTTTATGTCATGAAACCTACTGATGCATTGAGGATCTATAGAGGGCTTCACCCATCACTTACTAAGTCCAATGCATTCCTTATATGAAAAGGTTAAAACATTACATAAACATTCGTATTTAAACTAAAATAAAAAATGTTAAAACTTTAACTATAAACCATGAATGGTATAAGAATAACACATCCACAGTCAAACATATCACACAACCTTCAATACAATATGGAATATTTTTATCATAATGAATCGACATCAAACAAGTATAAAATCTATAAAAGGACGTTGACATAGATGAAATCAAAACAATTTGAGGGAAATATCTCTTTGTTTTTTTGAAATCATTTAAAGTCACATTTTTATAAAAGAAAACATTTATTTATAAAATATAATTATAATATTGTATGGGAATCTTCAAAGGTTTAATAATGGTGTAGAATAACTACACCTGCCCTATGAGTTAAAAAAGACATTTTTTACCTTAATTTTGTCGAAAATGTGATAAAGTACCTTGTTTGGAAAAAAACATAAATATTCCTTTCAAAACATATAAAGTCAAATAAACGTAAAAAAAACATTAAACCGTATTATATGAAATAGAAAAAATGTTTTGAAATTCATTTTTAAGTAACATTGATGTGGATGATAAAGAAGTCCCAGTAGATTACATACATATAAACAACCTCTAATAAGTAAAGAGGTTGTGAAATAAACCCTTAACTTGTACTTTTCTTTGGTCGAGGGTACGTTAACATACTGTATAATAGTTAAATCATTTTTATTAAATTATACAAGAACCATATAAATAAATATTATACCATATATGATCCTTTTAATATCTCTTTGTTAATAATATTTTAGTATTATCGTCGTTTCGGGTGTTAACTAATTTGATTTCGTTTATATGTTTTGTTACATAAAAAGTGTTTGTTATGTATTGAATTTATTTGATTCATATAAATAATTATATTAAGTTCTTAAACATTATTTTTAATCATCAAATGAAAATTATTCTTTAATGGTTACGATGGGTAAATGAATCTCATCGCGTTTGTGGAGACGGTAATCCGTACGTACTCACTTGCGAAAATACCATTCTTTTGATATTAAAATAGTTTGTGAATATATGTTATATCATATATAAAGAATAATTAACATGTTATATCTGTTATTTAAATAAATTATACATCATTATTATTCCCATCTAAAAAAATAATGCATTGAATAACAATTGCACCATGACATGGAGATGATAAGACGTACGTATGCACGTATGGTGATTTTTTTCATTCATATGATGGATAGAATAATGAATATTGTTGTAAAATTATTATAATAACATCCTAGTATATAGAATATACTGGATTTATTATTTTATAATGGAAACCACAAATAAAGTGGAAGTGGAAGTAGAAAAGGACTTGAAAGAGGTGATGAAATATTTACATCTTTTACAGTTTCTTCCTTTTTATTTGATCAAAATTTCTCCTTAGGTTCTATTTCAGACCAAAGGAAGGCCTCTAGGACGAAGGAAAGATATTTTAGAGAATATTTTGGCTGGGTTTGGATGATCCAAATGGTGTTGGAGGTATGAATTTGAGAGTACAGGAAGGTCACTATTATGAGAGATGTGAGGGGCACCTTAGGAAAAGATTGAAATATTATTTTATAGTAATTTTATATTAGGATTGAAATGGATTAAAAATGATTTATTTAGAGTCTAAGGTGGGTATGGGTCAAAATCATCTCAACCAATAGCTATTAGACAGGTTTAGGTCACCATATTAACCTTATCATTTAGATTAAACTCTTAGTTAAATAGTTTGACATTTACCATGTCTATTTGAATTTATATATTATATGGTTAATTGACTTACTATAAACTTATAAGAGAGTAACAAGTAGTTAAATATTAATATATATAACTTTTTCTAATTCCTTTTCCAGAACCTCATATTTTTTGGAATATTATATCAATTAAAAAAATGGTTTTCGTTTTAAAAACTAAGTTATGTCAATTTTTACACTATTTAGTAAATGATTTTTTTTTCAAGTCCTAACAACAATATTACTTCAAAATAAATTCATTTAATCAACAATAACATGTCGTATTAACCAATAAAAATCGTGGAAGTCACCAAAAGTCTTAATTTACATTTATTTGGGTATTTATATTATCAATTCTTTTAATATTTCATTAATAAGGCTATTACTTCATCATCATTGTGTCGTAAATAAATTAAATTATTTAAAGTATAAAATTTATAAATAAAATTCCTTGATGTAGGAAATAGATTTATCGTTCTAATGAATATTTATAGTCGAATTTATCTTATGTATAACCCTATATTAAAAAAGTTTTTGTTATTAAACTTTGTCTTTAACACTTAAAACTCTTCTTTAAATTAAATATTAATAAATATCCTTATCTAATCCAAGTGTAGATAAAGGAACATATTTTAGTCCTAATATTTTTTTTGGTTGAATTACACTTATCCAATATAATTAGGACATGTTTTAGGGTAATAATAATATCAATTTTACCTTTAATTACCCTATTTACTTTTAGTCATGGTAAATAAAATTCAAAAGTAACTATTTAAAAAAAAAATATTTTCATATTATTGAACCACATTTTACTTACTGATATCAACTGTGTCTCTAGGATTTTTTAAATTCAATTCATAGATGCAGTAAAATTATGTTTTATGCAAATTTGCAAATGTGCCTTGTAGGTGGGTAAAAGACAATAAAAAGATCAATAAGATTGTATATATCTAAACTAATAATAAAATGACTCCAATGAATTACATTGAACATATATAGGTATTATGTATCTATTTTTACCTAATATAAATTTAAATAAAATTACTTATTATTTAAATAAAAAGTTGATTTTAACCAATAACGTAGTGTTTTTCATTATTCATCAAAAAATGAATGTCTTCATAAAAGTAAAAACAATTCAATCTAAGCTAATTTTGATATTATGAATCCAAAAATGAAGTCCATTTTTAAAAACAAAGTTTATAAAATTTCAAAAAGTTGGTATTAATATTCATAATGGCTAGTTAGATTGGTCGTGGTGTGTTAAAAGTCCATGGTGCATACAACGAAAGATATTGCATTATTCAAAGGGAAACGTGTTGTTGAAGCTTGGTGTGTTACATTCTCCCCTCCTTCAAATAATTTCTTCCTCGAAATTTCTAGAATATAATTTCATAAAATGATTCTGGTGGTTCTTCATTATAAGTTCCTTGTGTTCTCACGTTGCCTCTTCCATCTTATGGTTTCTCTATAGAACTTTTACCATACGAGTTGTCTAGTTTCTCAACACTTGTAATCTGGTATCATGAATTCTATTAGGCTCTTCATAATAAGATAGGTTGGGTTCCAGTTCTATTTCTTCATAGGTGAGTACATGCGTTGGGTCAGACATGTATTTTCTCAACAGTGATACGTGGAACACATCATGAACTTTGGATAGACTTGGCGGCATTCCCAAATGATAAGCTACAACCCCAATTCTTTCTAGAATTTTGAAAGAGCTTATGTACCTCGGACTCAATTTACCCTTTTAGCAAAATGTATAACACTCTTCCATGGAGATTCCTTCAATAAAACAAGATCTCCTACTTGAAATTCCTGATCCTTCCTTTGGTTATTCTCATACCTTTTTTGCCAACTTTGAGCTTCTTTGATGTGGGTTTGCATAACCATCACTATTTCCATGGTTTTTCTCATATCCTACCTTACTAGTTCCATGAAAATAGGGTCTATTTCAACTCTCATGTTGTTTAAAACTCCATGATCATTTATTCTCAAAGCATCTCCCGCCTTATTTTCCTTCCCTGGGTGGTAGTGTATAGTGAAATCATAATCTTTAATTAGTTAAAGTCATCGTATTTGCCTCGTGTTGAGTTCTTTCTGTAAGAAAATATAGTTCAAACTCTTATGATTAGTATATATCTCACATTTTTCACCATAGAGATAATGTCTCCATATTTTCAGAGCAAATATTACAGCTTCTAACTCAAGATCATTAGTGGAAACATTTTTATAATGAAGTTTTAGTTGTCATGATGCATATACAATAACTCTATCATTCTACATTAGGACACAACCATCTCATGTATTTTAAGCATCACTATTAATAACAAACCTATATTTTCTAGATGGTAGAGTCAAAATAGAAGCATTGACTAATCTACTCTTTAGTTCTTCAAAACATTCTTCACAATATTTTGTCCAAATAAATTTAATCCCTTTACTTGTGATCTTGGTTAATGGGTTAGCCAATCAGGAAAAATTCTATATGAAGTGTAAATATTATCCTTCTAATCCAATAAAACTGCATACCTCAGTTATACTCGTCGGTGCTGGCCATTCCTGGACTGCTCTTGTCTTAGTAGGATCAACAGATATTCCATCCATAGAGACAATATAGAAAGGAAAATAAATCTACTGAAGCCATAATTGAAACTTTCTAAACATCCCATATAATAAATTTCTATTATGAGTCTTTAGGATAATTCACAAGTTATTTTCATGTTCTTTGTATCTTTTGGATTATACCAAGATTCCATCAATAAATACCATTAAAAATCATCAAGATATTCCTTGAAAACTCTATTCATTAGATCCATTAAAACGGAGGGTGCATTCGTCATCCTAAAAGGCATTACTGTAAACTCATAATGCATATACCTGGTATGAAATGTTGTCGTTGAAATGTCTTCCTTCTTCACACACAACAGATGATATCCAAATCAATGGTCAATCTTTGAAAAATATTGAGCTCATTGAAGTTGGTCGAATAAATCATAAATGTGAGGTAGGGGTACTTGTTCATTATTGTTATATAATTGATCTTCCTGTATTCAATGCACAACTACATAGATCCATCTTTCTTCTTAATAAAATGAACTGAGGAACCCCATGGAGAGACACTAGGGAGAATAAATCTATTATTACTCAATTACTCTAGTTGTTTCTATAGTTCCAATAATTCTATTGTGGCCATTCTATAAGGGGTCTTAGATATGGTCCATGAACCAAAAATTAAATCAATGGAAAACTCAATTTCTCATTCTGAAGGATGTCCAGGTAAATAAACACATCAACATAACCTTGTAAAATAGGTACATCCCCTATTTGAACATTCCTTTACTCACCCACAGTTATTTTATTCTCTTCCTCCCCAATAATTGAATTTAGTTGACTTAATTGGGGTGGATCTAGATAAGAATCAGGTGGTGATATTTCTTCTCTAAATATAAGGTACTCTTTATCATCATCGAAAATTGTAAACTCCTTCATCATACAATTTTTTTTCGCATCATGGTATAAAATCCAACCATAACGAGTGTTATATAAAATTTAATCATGGCTATGATGATGAGATCAGTAGATAAATAACATCTATATGCCCTTATTTAAACTGATTCACAAAAATTTGTGGCAATGATACTTCCCTTAAGAGTTTTTACTGACAACTCCCTTGGTAAATAAAATTATAAATATATAATTTTCTTTGAAAAATGGGAAGATATGAAATAATGTGATGATCTAGAATCATATAAATCATTGGCTAAACATGAAGAAACCATTAAATTACCTCCCATCATATACTTCGGTGCTTCAACCTCAGCAGTTGTGATCTCATAAGCTTTGAACTGATACCATGGCATTTTTTGAGGTATGTTTTCCTGATGCATAGGACATTAATTTTAATAATTCCCCATTTCTTTACAACTGTAGTAATCAACATTGACATCTTCTTTCTTACCCTTTCAATCACGAGTTTTGTGGTCTTTTTCACCACACATGTAACAGACTCTTATTCCGTTCAAGAAAGTACCAGGGTGTTTCTTACCACATTTACTTCAAAATGGATATTCAACATTTCCCTTATTCCCCTTGTTTCCAATTCTATTGTGTTCAGTATATCTCTTCTTCTTTTTCTTTTCTATAAATTCGTAAGAATTAGAGAATTCCTTTTTTTTCTTGGTACCACATGAGACAATATCTTCATACGACGAGAAGGATTGTGAGAATAATGCTTGCTGGAGAAATGGTTTTAACCCATCAAATAATTGATAAATATTAATACTTGGGATACGTATATGATCTAATTCATTCCTTCCTATCCTTGTAAAGTTAGCCTCATACTTTGCGACATTCTCATCCTCCTTTTACCTCAGACTCAAAAATTGTCTTTCCATATCTGCTCGATGGCCAAGAGGAATGTATTTTTCTAATAAAATCTCTTTAAACTCCCTCCATTCAATATTTGATACTTCTTAATCTTCTTTTTTTTGAATTAATGACAAACTTTGATCTGCATCTCCTGTGAGGTGATAAAAAACATGACCACTTTTTCCCTTTGGTACTCCCCAAGCATGAAATATTTTTTCTAAAGAACTTATCAATTGATCAGCTACAAATGGATTTGTAGTCCCATTGAATGTTGGTGGTTGTTTCCTCATGAAGCTATCTAGAAGTGATCCTCCGCGTTCTCGACCATGGTGCTCTATATGGTTAAGGTTATTATTCATTACCTAATTGAGTTGTCCGAGTATGATGATATGCTGATCAGAACTAGTTGCATCACCAGCACCACTATAATTATCTTGAGTTTGAGGTAAATCCCTACATGAACTACGTGCATTAATACGGTTTCCATTCCTTCCAAAATGCGCCATTTCTAAACAATAGCATACCCTAGATTAGTTTATGAATCGCAATAAATAATCCCAAACATGTAAAGTACTTAACATAAATTGAACTGTTTATGGATATAATCCATAATCATAAAAATGTTTTCTATGAAAAAGTATATACTCATAAATCTTTCATATTGGTTTTTAAAGAAAATGAGAATTATCCGAAGCAAATCCCCATGGATTGTCGTAACCAAGAGTGCAGCAAGGCCCATTTTCGTGAACCATTTCTTGTTCGAGTCTAGCTCAAATCGGGGTTTTCAGGTTTTACCCCTAGGTACATCTATAATAGAGCTGCCTCTACCTGATCGTATCTATATAGAGATTTATTTCCTGGAAAACACACAAAATCTCTACATTATGAAAATTCTTAGAAGTTATTCTATACTAATCCTCAATGTCTATCTTTGGGTTGTGTTCTATAATCATAGTTTTTCTAAATATAGCTTCCAAGGTTTGTACTAAACTTACGATGATACCAACTATAATGACACAACCCTAGTTTCACAGAATCAGTGCATTATTACATAACATTGGAATGATATAAGGAAATCATGTCCCGAAAAACTGATAAGTATAGTAGACTTGGAAGTACTATATACATTCATAAATTTTAGATTACATTAAAAAATGAAAAACAAAAATAACATTTTCATCATTAACCACAGTCATATCTCATAAATTATCCCTATAATCCAGTCATAATATACATATTATCATCCTGTGAAAAATAAAACATAGAATGGGGTGAGATCATATGCTCAGTAAGGATAAAAATATAGTGGAAACTTTCATAAATAAGAACAAACATTTTAAGGAAATGTATAAGACTAAAACATACACCTTTTATACATAAAATTCAGTATAATATGGAAACAATAGATCAAATAATTCCATTTACTTATTCACATTGATATTTTACTGGTCGAATAATCACATGAAATATCAAGAACCAATTTCATAATGATGGAATGCATAATTCCAGACTTCATAACCACATAGTCAAGGCCTTGTGCAAAGACTAAAAATAAGATTTTGTCAAGTCCTTGTTCCAAGAACTTGTTTGTCTAATGAGACCTACCTATGCATTGAGGAGTTATATCACATTCCACTTGTGACTTACTAAGTATTATGCATTCCTCATATGAAAAGGTTGAAACATAACATAAACATTCGTATTTAAATAAGCATATGAAATGTTAATACTTTAACCATAAACCACAAATGGTATAAAAATAAAACATCCACACTCAAACATATCACAAAACCATCAATACAATATAGAACATTTGTATCATGATGAATCAAATTGAAATAAGTATAAAATCCATCAAAAGATGTTGACTTAGATAATATAAAAACTATTTGAGAGAAATATCTCATTGTTTTTTGAAATCATTTAAAGTCACATAATTATAAAAGATAAAATTTATTTTGAAAATATTCTTCTAAGAATGTAAGGGAAGCATAAATTGTTTAATAATGAAATAGAATTACCGCACCCTCTATAGAATTTAAAAAAAATACATTCTTACCTAAATTTTGTTGAAAATGACATAAAGTACATTGTTTGCAAAATGATGGAAAGATTCCTTTCCAAAAATATATGGTCAAATAAGGGTATAAATGAATTTAACTCATATAATATGAAATAGATAAAATGTTTTGAAATACATTTTTAAGAAACATGTATGTGGATGATAATGAAGTCCCAGTAGATTACATACATATAAACAACCTGAAATAAGTTAAGAGATTATGAAATTAACCCTTACCTTATACTTTTCCTTGGTTGAGTGTACGTTAACCTCCTATATAATTGTTAAATCATTGTTATTAACTTTTACAAGAACTATATACATAAATATGATATCATATATGATCTTCTAATATTTCTTTGTTAATAATATTTTAGTATCATCATCATTTTGGGTGTTAACTGATTTGTTTTCATTTATATGTTTTGTTATATAAGCCATATTTTTTATGGATAGGATGTATTGGATTCATATCCAGACTGATATTATGTTCTTAAAATTTATTTTTAATCATAAAATGAAAATTATTCTTGAATGGTTATGATGGATAAATGAATCTCATCGCGTTCGTGGAGACGGTGTTACGTACGTACGCACGAGCGACAATATCATTTTTTGATATTAAAATAATATGTAAATAGATGGTATATAATATATATATATATATAATCGTTAACATGTTATATCTATTATTTAATCATTATACATTATTATTATACCCATCCAAAAAAATGATGTATTGAATAACAACTACACCCTAATGTCTAGACGGTAAGTCATACGTATGCACGTATGGTGACTTTGTCATTCATATGATGGATAGAATAATTAATATTGTTATAACATTTATATAATAACATCAAAATATATAGAATACACTGGATTTATTATTTTAGAATAGAAACAACAAATAAAGAGGAAGTGGAAGAAGAAAAGAACTTGAAAGAGGTGATGAAATATTTACCTCTTCTTCGGGCTCTTCATTTTGATTTGTTCAAAAGGGATCCTTAGGTTGGCTTTCTAACCAAAGTAATTCCTCTATTATTAATATAGGATAGTTTATAGGATATTTGGGTAGGTTTTTTCCAAGCCAAATTTCATTGGAGGTGTGAATTGGAGAGAAGGGGATGTTCCCTTTTTAAAGATAGGTGAGGGGTAACTTAAAAAAATATTGAAATATTATTTTAAAATAAATTCATATTCGGTTTATAATGGCTCAAAAATGATTTATTTCGAGGATAATATGGTTATGGGTCGAAATATTTTCAACCAATAGGTTTTAGATCTGTTTGGGTTACCATATTAACCATATCATTTAGATTTAACTCGTAGTTAAGTAGTTTGACATTTACCATGCCTCTTTGTATTTTTATATTATATGGTTAATAAACATACAATAAACTTCCAACTGAACCAAAAGTAGTTAAATAATGATATATATAACATTATATAAGTCGTTTGGAAGAACAGTTGATTTTTTGGAATATTATATAAATTAATAATATACTACTGGTTTTAAAAATTATTTTTTTTCAATTTTGACACTATTTAGTAATTGAGTTTTGTTAAACTCTTAAATACTTTGTTACTTCTAAATAAATTAATTTAATCAACCCAAACTTTTCATATTAACCTATATAATTCTTGTAATTCATAAAAATTCTCAATGTACGTTTATTTGGGTATTTGTAATATCAATTATTTTAATATTTCATTTATAAGGTAATTACTGCATCATCATTGTGTCAAAAATAAATTAAACTATTTGACATCTAAAAATTATAAATAAAATACCATTATTTAGGAAATAGTTTTATATTTATAATGAATATTAATTGTTTAATTTATCTTATGTATAACCCTATATTAAAAATGTTTTAGTTTTTAAACTTTGAATTTAACACTTTTAACTCTTCTTTTAATTAAATGATAATAAATGTCCTAGTATAATCCAACTGGGCCTGATGGAACTTATTTTATTCCTAAAGTTGTTTTTGGTCCAATTACACTTATCCAATAGAAATAGGACATGTTCTAGGGTAATAGTAATATCATTTTTATAATAAATTGCCCTATTTACTTTTAACCATGGTAAATAAAATTCAAAAGTTACTATTCACCAAAAATTATTTTCATCTTATTGAACCACATTTTATTTACTAATATCATCCGTGTATCCAAATTTTTTAAATCCAATTCATAGAAGTGGTAAAATTAAGTTTTAGGAAAATTTTCAAATGTTCCTAGTAGGTGGGTAAAAGAAGGTAAAAAGTTCAATAAAATTTTATATATCTAAACTTATTATAAAATGACTCCAATGAATTACATTGAACTTATATAGGTATTATGTATCTATTTTGAACTAATATAAATTTAAATAAAATAACTAATTATTTAAATAAAAAGATGGTTTAAACCAATAACGCAGTGTTTTTCACTATTCATCAAAAACTGAAAGTTTTTAGAAAAATACCAAAAATTTACCCTAACCTAATTTTAATATTCTGAATCAATAAATGATATCTATTTTGAAAGTAAAATTTATGAAATTTCCAAAAGAGGGTATTACTATTCATAATAGCTAGTTGGACTGGTCGTAGTGTGATAAAACTCCATGTTGCGTACAACACGAGTTATTGCATTATTCAAAGGGAAACGTATCATGAAAGCTTGGTTTGTTACAAACATTATTATTCTTTGTTAAGTATATAAATAGAATAAAATTAATGAAAAAAATTTAGTGAGCATAAATAACTAAATTAAAATAAATTACATTATATTGTTTAGGTATATTATGAAATTTCATCATAAAATACATAATCATAAGAAAATCCGTGGATATAATGACCTTATATCATAAAACTCTTTATTCATGTCCAACATGATTTGTATTTAATCGAACCAATTGAATAATAAATTTAAATATATTATAATTCTATAAAATATTAATATAAATACTTATAATATCATATATGATCCTCTTATGATATATATATACCCAATTATTAATAATTCATTATTGAAATCACAGTTTTTGTATCTAAACTATTTCATTTTTAATTAGAATTTTAGTTTGGTTGTCCTAGATGGTGTAAATTTTTTATGGTAATATTATTTCCTTATGTTTAATCATTTTATAAATGTCATATATATATTTAGTTTCATCCAAAAAAATTGTTTTGATAGAAAACTGAATGACATAGTTAATGAAGACTCTATGCCATATGTAAGAATGAAAACTTTTTTCAATTTTAAACAGATGGAATGTAAGAATTTTAAACAATAATTCACAGTTATATAAGAATTATTTTGTCATATATATAATATATATTCATTAAATATATCCTTATTACCATCCAAATAATATGGACTCAAAATACAAATCATATCGCTCCATGGAGGTGGTTATTCATGTATACGCATGAGCGACATTATTGGTTTCCAACTGATTGGAATGTAAAAATGGTGATATGATATTATAAGTCTTGAATAATAATTATTTCATAAATAAAATTTATATAATATAATATTATATAAATAAACATCCATTAATGATGGTGTGGAGAACTAAATTTTAAAATTATTTGGAGGTGGTAGTCAACATTTATGCATCATTGATACTTTCATATCTTGTTTGACTGAAAATAGGTTGGATAATGGTGGTTCCATATTCTTAATAAAAATTAAGTATTCTAGGGATAATGAATTTATAATTTTTTGATAAATACAATATAATAATTGGAGGTTAATTAATATGTGAATTCAATGTGATCAGTTATAGAAATTAACTTTTCTTTCAACAGTCTCCTTTGAACCTCCTCGTAAGAACTATTGAATTGGAATTTTGGGGAGGAAAACAACATTACATCAAGTTTTTGTATTTTTTTAATATATTTGTTCAGGTATTTTATGATATATATTTCTCACTGGGCTTAATATAAGATAAATGATTTCTGTCTATTTATATGTGGGTTGTGGAAAAGAATTAAATTTCTCAAAAGAATAAAATATAATGAGTAAATACTCAATAATAATGCATCAAATTTTCAAGAGGATCAAATGTGGGATTTTATGATTTCTTCATATGGACATTAAATAATATTTATACATGTTTAATTTAAATATTTACTATTATCTCTTTGTTTAACCTATGATAAACCAATTTCATTCATAACCATAGTGAATATTTTTTTCTATATTTACTATTCATTAAGAAAAATGAAACTATCCTAATTAATAAATTTTTGACATGATTATTCCGAAAATAGAATCCATTTTATCATAATAAATGTCAATAAATGGTAGAAATTACTATTAAAATAAACATGAAAATTATATCAAAAAATGATTTTCATAGAAAAATGATTTCATAAGTATAAAATATGTTTATACAAAATAAACCATAAAATTAATTTCAATAAACATAATTTGATTATTCTAAATGTAAACAAACAATTTTTACATTAAATTATATTTTTTAAAATAATGTGCATATTTTTAAATGAAATTATATTATTGATATTTTTTAATAAAAATTTATAATTTTCACAATTCATTGTAATATTAATATTTTCAGCACATTAACAAAAACTAACTATATGATAATATTTATATTTTTACTTAAAAATAATATTAATTTTATAAAATAAATTTTATATAATTGAATGATATTAATTATAATATTTTCTATCAGAAATATATAAAATCCATTTTTATGAAAATTAGCTTATTAAACATATAATGACTTTATCAAAAAATGAGTTCTTATTTTCAAATATATATTATTTATCTAAAAGAATGATATATATTATGATAATTTTTTTATTACCATCGATACATATAATATAATCAAAAAAATATAAATATATAATATATTAAGTATCATTTGAACTATATTTTAAGTAAAGAGTCATCAATGAAATTAAATGTATTTAAAAAAACCATAAAATGGTGGGAGGTTACATATAGTACTATATGTAATTTTTCTGACACAAAATTTTAATCTACTAAATCAATCACCAATATATTTTCATATATTATATTATAGATTGTTAATCTTTTAAAAAAATCCATTGACATGATATAATATTCTATTTTGAAACATAAAGTGGTTTGGCCAAGCATACTGGTTCCTCATAAAATTCATACAATTATATACTTTTTATACATCATGAAAAATCAAGGTAACACTCAACCTCAGTTATTAAACCCAATACTACATCAAAATGTACTGGTAACTATTATCAATGATTGGATGTTCCACTAATGGAACGATATTTAATTTACACCATAAAACATCACCGAACTTGACTAATAGTGCTATATGTCCTCAGAAGTGGATGACTTACTTTCCACATTCATAACATCAATATAAGGATCTAATAATGATATCTTATAATTAAAAACCATATAATTGATTTCTTCTAATCGTGCCTCAATCACATGGATATGTTTTATTCATTAAATCCAATAGTTCAATTTCCAATAGTAATAATTGAACCTCATGTTTTTGACAATTATAGAGGTTTGAAAATCATGTTTTTCGTTTTTCATAATAGAGGAACTAGTTTTTAGGTTTAATAATTATTTGACTCAACTATTGGGAGTATTAAATGAGATAAATGAAACCTAATATTAAATCATTTTAATATTTTCAAAGCTTTTATAATGGTCATGTTGACCCATATTTGGGGACATATAATTTCATTTAATTAAATATTTATAAAAATATTGTACATATAAATAGGGGGACT
Source organism: Viscum album (assembly GCA_963277665.1). Classification (NCBI taxonomy): domain Eukaryota; kingdom Viridiplantae; phylum Streptophyta; class Magnoliopsida; order Santalales; family Viscaceae; genus Viscum; species Viscum album. The sequence goes on along the minus strand of OY728163.1, from coordinate 781,109,981 downwards.
AATTCCCATGAATTATCTTAATGACCATCATAAAAATAAATATTTTTTTCTAGAGTCCACAAAAATGGGTGTTATTTATTTGGTTCAAATTTATTTATGATAATCATATGTAGTTTTTAATTATATTTAATAAAAATATTTTAAATTATAGGGAAAAACAATAATTCGATTTTTATGGGTTTTAATATTGTATATTATATATGTAAATAAATGTTTTTATAACTAAATTTTATTAGATCCATAAAATAATATATAACTAATTGATTATATATTACAATAGTCATATCTAATTGAGTATATTTTATTGTTTATAATAAATTCATCTTAATGATCAATTGGTAATTGGGATTCTTTGATCATGATTATTTAATATAATGTTTGAATTTTTTCAATATAATTTCAAGTAATTTTACTGTTTTATAGTGTTAATTATAAATTCTCTATCAATATGGTATTTTATTAAATATAAATTATTGATGTTCGATTTATCTTTCTATAAATGGAAATTAAAGTTTTCCATTAAAGAAAATTATTTCTGTATTAGTTTCCTTAATGATTAGTCGACCTAAAATGCCAATGAGGTAGATATAACATCTTTATTCCTCTATTTTTATGATGTCAAAATTGATAGGAATAGTATTTATTTCACTTTTATTTAAATAAACTCCACAACATATTTTATGTACAAAGTATGTATCTTAGATATAAGTACAACCACTATAGTTTTCTTGATTTATCTTATCTTTTGGGTATAATAAACAGGGTAAGGAATATGATTAATTTATTTTCCCCAATTATATAATGGAATATAAAAAGTAACCACTAAAATAATTCAGAGTAAACTAAAATTACCATGGTGTTTAAATTATTTAATTACTGATGGGGTTTATTAGACTATAAATTTTTTTCCAATGAATACATATTTATATCCTTGATGATTGGACTTTTTGGTAAAAATATATCTAATAAATATTTCTATAATTCTGAATTTTTTTATGAAATCCAAAAAAGGGATACTTTATTCAAATTTATTTATTTTTTTAAAACATATTGTAGGAATTCCCCTCTAGCATTATTATATGGTTTTATTCTTATCAAGAATGGATGAGGAGGATAAGGTATCCCTTTAATCATGTATTTTACCATATACAATATCACATAATGTATCCTATGGGGATACACCAATATTTATTCCATTGAGACTAGTTCATAATTCATTGTCTCCACATTCCATATTTTCTGAAAATAAATTGTGTACTAATAATTAAATGACGTAAAACAATCATTAATCAAAATTAAAATAAACAAAAAAATGGTCCAAAGAGGCCTATAATGGTGGAGACTAACGGAATCCCCTTGTATAGTGAGATTATAGTAATTCGATAGGTATCACAACCTTCTGTACACAATTATATACTCATCTGGTGCTCCTTCACCCCACATTAGTTTTTAGTTAATGTTCTTCATCCAATATCACATCCATTACACATAATATGGAGATGTGTCTCAAATTACGAATATGGATTGAAATTGATTAGGTTGGGTTCTTACCAGATCACATATTCATAATATTATTCTATGTGATAATTTCCAATCCTAATATATCATTTAGATTGTTTAATTTTTACCCATGTTTGTTGAGGGTAATGAGTTGTTAGTTTTGAAATTTGAATACATTTCTCAAAATATTATTTAGTGAGGGTTTTTGATTTTACATCCTTATTCGTAGATTCTAGATGGTTGGTGGAAAATCTGTTGAAATTGAGGGGTTGGTAAGGGCATTGAATTTCTTGTTAGAATGGGAACTTTTCATATTCTTGTTCTAATATTATTATTGATTGTATCCATACACATTAATTCCTTGATTTGTGGTTGGGTTTTAATAGTAATGTCAATATTACATGGAATCAAACCCATTTTACACTTTATCATAGTCATTTATAAAATACTATAAGGAATGGAGTAATGAAAAAAATTGAGGGTGTGTAGATAACATCATGGGAAGTAATATTTCAAAATAGAAGTTATTTATTCAAATTTATTTTCACATTATAAAGCATTAAAAAACATTAACTTATGTACTCATCTAGTAGATGATCATTTAAAAAATTGATAGGTGTTTTATAAATTACTCCCAATAACCTATTTATATCCATCATGTGATTTTCCAATCGGTTATTCACTTGAAAGAACATCCAACAAATTTTTACCATTATATAATATTCATTATATATAGAATAATAAGAAATTGTCGTCTTCAAATGGATTATGTTTGATTGATAATTTCATCTAGTAGAATCTCTCCCAAAACTCACATAGAGTTTTTTTCCATATTTATTGATCTAATGGATCACCTTCCGTAGTTTGGTACTTATTATAACTTGGAAGAACTAATTTCGGATGAACCATATGTGTCTATCCCTATAGGTGATTTCTCTGGGTTGTACATTGTACATATACTCATTTTATGATCCTTATATGGAGAATTTAATATTATTCAATCTAATATATGCCTTTTATATTCAATTAGTTCTAGAAATATTACATAAATCCAAAAATCTCCTCATATAACAATTACTAACACCTCCTTGAAAACCATTTCACCACCACAAAAACCAAATAAATCCATTTTTGGATAATATATTTTTTATTATTAAGTTTTGTGTCTAAATATTAAGATTAAATTTAGGTTTTCATGTAAATATGGGTGATGTGAGGACCCGACTACAGAAAACCAGGATCTGGTGCCTTCTGAACATGATGTGTGTTTTGAAATAAAAACATGCACTGATAAACACGCACCATGTCCCATGCAGAGGATCGAGTCCGGTTCGGCCTCTGGGAAAACGGAAACATCAAGGATCCATTATCTGATAAATGTTGTTACCGAAAAATTTTAAATCAAAGCATAGGGTGAGCATAAGAATGCCTAGTAAGGGGTTTTAAAAAAATTAAACCAATGTAACTTTTGAAAGCATTATTTAAAAATTTCCATAGAACATTCTCTTAAGAAAAACTGTAACACTTGTAACATAACATAAAAGTGCTCAATCCTTATTTGCAAGGAATACATGAATCAATTATGAAATTTTTCAAAGGAATAATAAAGGTCATCATAAACAAGTATTACAAATGATTATTTAAGCACAAATTAAATAGTTAAGAGTGATTCATAATCAGAGTTGCGTGTGAAGGAAACAACTTCAATTTTATAATTTGGATACTATCTTTCTAAGTGGTAAACACAAATCATGCCCTAAACCTTTACTTACAACATCAATATGAATTTGATAAAAACATAAGGACATGCGTAGGGAAAGAAGACTCATGTCATCATGAAAAGAACTTGTAACATAACTTGAATATATGGAATCAACATTTAACTTAGAAAATAATTTACGTATCACCAACGTCAATCCCCAAGGTGTCATTAAATAATTACCAAGGTTATTCACCAAGGTATTGTTAAAAAGGTCAACTCTAGAGATTATGTCTTTACCCAATGCATTGGAACGCTATCAGGGAACGCCCTTAATTTTTCATTATTATCATGTGAGCCACATAAATCACTTTACTTCAACGGGGTTGTATATTACATATGTCCCACACCACCTTGAATAATTTATTTTCATATTACCCAAGGTTTCCCATACCACTTTGGGTAACTTGATTCTTGGGTCATTATTATGATGTGTTATATGCATGTAGGATGATCAATGATATAGACCAGGAAAAACCATTATACAATTGGTCTACAAACACATGTCTTGAAAGATAACACTACAAACAAGAAATAATCAATCAAACGAAGACATGGTTTAGAAAACATTCGATGTACAAAAGACGATTACTACACCACATCAGCAGCTCGTACTTCTGAACGGCAGCATCAGCCACTTCCTCTTCCATGGATGCGAGGGACAGCGGTCTCCCTTGGTCTCTGATGGCAGCGGGGGCGGCACCTCCCTCGGCTGGAGGTGGGGGCTAAGGCAAATGGGAATGGAAAAGATACAGATTTGTTCGATGATTCGGTGCGCTTTTCATATCTATGCATCATCGTCTTGTACGATTTTCTTTTGCGGCGCGATATCCTGTGTTTCCTCGATTCAGATTTGGGTGGTCCTTTCCTTGGTCATCCGGGGGTGTGAGGTTTTAGATCTGGGATCATTTTCCCTCCCACGACGTCTCGATTCCTGGTTGGCTTCGTTTTCTCCTCTCCCTACTTGCCTTCATCGCACTCTGGTTCATGCATCTCCCGTGTCCGGTTCATCTGGATCTTGACTAGTTATGAAGTTCAAGTACAAACTAGCAGTTCTCATCTCTGGTCATTCCAGGTCTGACGACAGTGGTTCCCTTCGGTTTTGGTTTTGGTACTCCCAGCCCAAAGTGGCGGTGTATCGTATTCCTTGCATCGATGGAGTCCAGGTGCTTGGCGGGTCGGGGGTGTCACTTGCTGAGGCGTTGTAGTGCGAAGATGGCTAGTGTTTTCTTCTTTGAAACAACCTATTTTTTTCAATGGTTTCGTGTTGGGTGTTTTTGTTTATGTTTTTTGCTATTACTGGTGTTTATCCTGCCTTGGTTTTCTACTTCATCAAATGGATGGTTTGATGGTGTGTTAGTTCGATGGCTAGTGGATGTTCCAGGAATGATGGAGTCTGTGATGGCTTGGTCGTGCGTGGCCCGAAGGTGAATTGTAGATGGAAATTTTGTGGAGAAGGAAGATGGTTTCAGTGTTTGGATGGCAAGTGATGATAGCGATGAATTGTGGATTGATTCCATACTTTTTTGTATTTTAGATTTGACAGGTTTTTGAAATCTGTTTTGGGCGGGATTTGAGGCATCATTTCAAAAATGGTTTTTATTTTGAATTTTATGTATGAAACCAACTAGTCCGCTACAAGGATTTGCAACCCTGCACGGGACAGCTAGCCGAGTGGTCATGCGAAGGTGGATGCTTGACATCACGATGCAGGGGAGGGGAAATTTCTATAGTCTTGATTTGGATTTACTTCTTTTATGTTTTTATTTGGATGCATTGTATGGAACTTGTGGTTTCTCACTTTTCATCAAAAGTGTTTTGATAATAAATAAAAAAATTATGTTTCAGTCTAAACCACATCAAATGGCAGATGAAAAGGGGTTGTTACATGAAATGTTAAATTGATAATCTTTAAAATACTTGCTTTATGGAAATTAAATACATAGATACTTGTCATTAAATATGCTGATAAACATACCACTGAACATGTAAGCATGCCAAATCATAAACTTGATTAACCTATAGTAAACATTGTATCTAATCCATTAGGTGTTAAAATTCCAGGCGAGTATAACATGATTTACAAATTCATTTATTTTTTAATACATTTGGGTAAAGTCGGAGTATATCCCTTTGACTTTCAACGTGGTTAATAAAATTAAAATTAAGCAAGCTCATTAGTGTACATGAAAATACCAAATATCATAGACAAACCCTAAAATCCCACGAGTTTTAATATATTAACAACACTTAATTGAATTTAGGGTTTCAGAAATTATTCTCATAAAAATATATTTACATAACCATATATACACTAAGAATATATATGGGTTTTTACACAAAATAAACTAGGCCATTAAAATTTCTTGAGTTATGAAAACCACTAATTACATATCAATTATTTAGTAAAAAATAAAAACCTTATGGGGGTTTAATGATCATGAATCAGTAAGTACATAAATATATAACAACTTTTGGTTTTATACTATAACATATTTGTATCTAAACCAAAGGCCTTGTTTCCATCTAAAATATCATTCAAAGATAGGTATTCATCCCCTAAAACCATAATTGTATTGTTTTGAAATACATAAACATATATAAATATGTAGTTATATATACAAGGTTTACATAAATAATAAACATGTTAAGATTAGGTTCAAAAGTAACCTTCATAAACATATATTACCTAGTATAACATACTGAATATTCTTGGATACCCTAAAAACTGATTGGGTTGGATTTATAAAAATATATATTTATATATAAAAAACTATATATACATGATATAAATAAATAAAAGTTTTAGGTTTTGTAAAATTGAATCGTTAAAAAAGACTCTTAAATATGTAACCCTCTTGATAACACGATGGAAAACACCCTTGAAAATATTACGAACCGAAGGGTTTGTGTTATATATATATATATATATATACACACTATATATACCGAGTCTAGTAGCCGAGAATATGCCCCCATTTGTGCCTTCGGGCCACCGATTTGGTCATCGAGTCCTTTAAGGCCTTAGGGCCACCCATCCCTTTAGGACAGTAAGGACTTTGGGCCATCTCAAGGCCTTCAGGCCACCTTAAGTGAAAATTCAAACCAGACAACCTACACGGAACAAGCTTCAGAAGGAGGAGGAGAAAAGATCTTTCACCATAGTAGAAGTTATACGGATTGCAAGAATCAGAGGGTATGGCACCTGCCATCGGGACAAGCCTGTGCATGCATGGGAAAGCCTAGCCGAACAGCCATGTGAAGGTGGAGAGCTGATTTCACGATGAAGATGCTTGAGTGGAGTAGTTCCAAGTAGTTATTCTGGGTTGTATATAACATTTTAAGCCTACGGGCAATGAATTCCTCTAAGGCTGATGGGCCATGTAATACTTACACCAATGGGCCATTTAAGGGTTCCACCTCAACCCTTGAAAGGTTGATTATCAAAAATAAATAAAAAAATGAAGGTGTTCGGGGCATTGTATGATAGTATAAGTTTCTCTAAACGAAAACAAATCATGAAAGCACCCTTACCTTGCTTGAGGAGGAAGCTCGGACCAGGGTAAACATGCTAGATTTGCTGGGAGCTTGAGGGAGAGAAGGAGGAGGAGAAACCCGCAGGGTTTAATATGGTAGGGGGTGTATGTAGAAGATCTGGTGCAACTAAGTGACATGACCCAAGAGGTAGGTCGGTGTATAGAAGATGACGATACAGTACCCTTGGAGGTGGGATGTGCGAGAGTTAAGGGAAGCAGTGCCAAAGGAGGTGATCGTGGCGTCCTCGGATGAACCAGTGTGCTAAAGCGGATCACAATGGGGACGATGACGGGGAGGACGACGCATAGATGAAATGGATGGCCCATATTAGATCTAGTCGAGATCGAATGGCTGGAGTGAGAGAAGGAGATGATTTGAGTGGGTTTAAAGAAATCAAAGGCTGAGATTCAATCCTGAATAGATCGGATGATCACGAAGAGATGCGGGATTAAAAGAAATGATGGTCGGGATTCAATCTTGAATAGATCGGATGGTTATGGAGAGACGAGGTTTTTTATAATGAAACAACAGCCGGGATTTCACAGCACTTAATGGTTTTAAAAAAAATTAAATGTAAAAAAAATTGAATTTTAATAAACTTTCATAAATATTAAGAACTTATAACCTTTATAAATCTAAAATCCAATTTATATCACACTCCAATATTTGATTTATAATTCTTAAGAGACAAATAGAGTTCCTACTTCAAAATACATAATTTTGAAGATATAATAAAAATATATTTTTCAATAATTATTTAAAGGTATGTGATTATAACGTACTATTTAAACATGTATTTTAAAACATTTAGAAGTTGTTAAAATATAATGTTCTCAACCATTTAAGAAAACATTAGGATTTTATAAAATCAATTAGGTTCTTTTATAAGAATATTCTTTTATTTTAAAATCATGATACTTGAAGATATATTTGAACATATTGAATTATTTGAAATACAATAATTTTATAAGAGAATTATAAAAACCAAATTTTTATAAAAAGATAAACTTTATCAATTTAAACCCAACGGTCATAAATATAACAGTCATAATTTCTTAAAGGATCATTATAAAAACATGGGGTAGGGTGTATCGCATTTTCAAAACACTTGACCCAAGGAGGATGGCTCTCCTCATTCCATTGGTGCGGAGTATGTGTGATTTGGTTCTGGTTATTATGTTTTTCACACTGACAGACCCAAAAGTTGATTACTACCTAATTACTCGAGTTGTGGTTCTTAGTATCCTTGTTGTGGCCATGATAAGTCTTGTGCATGGTGTTCTTGGTTAGTTTGGGTCTTTGTTGTAATGTAACATTTTAATGTATACCAGTTCTCTTTATTCTTCTTTTTTCGTCTATTTAGTTTCAATCCCTTTATTGGTACAAAAAACAAACCATTTAAAACAAGAAACATCATTATAAAACATATCATTGTTCACTTAGTCATGTTCATAAATATTTGTTCATCACATTATCCCCCTCCTAAAATAATTGCATCCTCGCAATTCCTTTCATACAAACTCACTAAGAGAAATCTCGCAGTTGTTCCTACCATAACCCCCATTGTGGTTATTCATCAGGTGTGCTCAGTGGAAGACCCACATTGATGCTCAACTCCTCTAGATCCCTGATCCATATAAACTTAGGGAAGAAGGGGTTGAACACATGCACCAAACACTCGGGCTTTCAGAGGGAGGCTTTAATAGTACAGAGTTTGGAAATGTCCATATGAACCAACGTACGACAATATAGTCAAATTATGTCTCGCTTGATAACATCAATGTTATAGACGTCTTCGTACAGGTTAACACTGAGGAGTTGTTACATGTAGGTTGCACAAACGTTTCCCTCTAAGGCACCCTCTTGAAATTCTACTCTGGTCGTGTAGTTCGGGCCTAGGGTGAATCACAAGAAGAGCCCTTCATCGTATTTCCCCCTCCTCTTACGCTAGTCCAATTTGTACTGAGCCTATGCAGTAGAAGATGGAAGCATTCCCTTGACAGGTGCAAAGAATATCCTGACCATTTTTTACCTCAAACAATTGTTTGCACGTTCCTCACAGGTTTTCGAAAGGAAAATACTCATTTTCATAGGTGTTGATCACGAGAATCTCCTGTACATTAGTAGGAAGATATAGCATGTGGGTTTGTCCTTCCATCTGAATATTTAGGATGAGAGTTCAATCACTTGAAATCCATTCAAAGGTATAAACAAAGAAAATATAGGAAAGGGGAAAGGAAACATTTCAATAAACATAAGTTTATTGTTAAACATCAGTGCTTGAGTTTCCCCTAATTACCTACTACACGAACCCCACATAGAGAAGAAAAACTCCCTATCTCCTCAAACCAAACACTGGCTGAGCATTCAGGGTTAAATTCATGGTGGCACCTATGACGTCTCTTGAGTATAGCATGAGGGGTATGAAGTTGGGAGATGTCAGAATGCACTTGTTGTCTGCAAGATAGCTGGGTGGACTCATCTTCTAACATTCCGAAGTCCAACAACTGGCCCTAGAAGTGGTTGTTTAGGATTTGAAAAAGGTAGGCCACTCGGAGGTCACCGGCAGTAACAGCTTCTTGAAAAGTGTCGAGGGCCATAATTCCAAATTCCTCACCTACCGTGAACACCCAGAAAATTCCCTCATCATACCTTACATGACATACAAAAAAATGTAAATTGGGTCATCATCATAATGAGGTAATCTATTCCTAACCCCCGGTGTAGCCGAAGCACCCTTGGTGAGTTTGACACGTCATATATGTGTTTGCATGTCATTCGAATATGGGCATAGTTTAGAAAATTACCTCATCTAGCTAAAGACACAGTGGTCTATAGGGCCTCAGTGGGGAGAGACAAAATATTAGTACCTTTATTTTCCATCTGAAAAATAAGAAAAATCATTTTTTAGTAAAGTTGAAGTATATTTTTCTTTGTTTCGGTTCTGGTTTTCCAGAGTTATCCAAACCGAACCCTCTGATACCAACTGTGAGGACCCAACTCCAGAAAACCATGAGATGGTGCATTCTGAACATGATGTGTGTTTTGAAATAAAATCATGCACTGATAAACACACATCACGTCCCATACAAGGGATCGAGTTCGATTCGGGCTCTGGGAAATTATGAACATCAAGGATGCTTTATCTGATAAAAGATATTACCTGAAAATTTAAAATCAAAGCGTAGGGTGAACATATGAATTCTTATTAAGGGGTTTTAAAAAAAATTATCCAACGCAACTTTTGAAAGCATTATTTAAAACCTTCCATAGAACATTATCTTAAGGAAAACTATAACACATGTAACATAACGTAAATGTGATCAATAAATATTTCCAAGGAATACATGAATCAATTATGACATTTTTCAAAGGAGTAATAAAGGTCATCATAAAAAAGTATGACATATGATTATTTAAGAACATATTAATTATTAAAGAGTGATTCATAAAAAAAGTTGTGCGTGAATGAAACAACATCAATTTCATAAGTTGGATACTATCTTTCTATGTGGTAAACACAAATCATGACCTAAACCTTTACTTATGACATCAATATGAATTTGATAAAAACATAAGGACATGAGTAAGGGAAGAAGAGGCATGTAATCTTGAAAAGAACTAGTAACATAACTTGAATATGTGGAATCAACATTTAACTTAGACAATCATTTCCATATCACCAAGGCCCATCCCCAAGGCGTCACTAGATAATTACCAAGGTTATTCACCCAGGTGTCGTTAAAAAGGTCATATCTAGAGATTAAGTCTTTACCCAATGCATTGGTGTGCTATTAGGGACAACCCTTAATTTGTCTTTATTATCATGTGAGGCACATAGATCACTTTACTTCAAAAGGGTTTTATATTCAAGATGTCCCATACAACCTCGAGTAATTCATTTTCATATTACCCAAGGTGTCCCATACCACTTTGGGTAACTTGATTCTTGGTTCATTATTATGATGGGTCATATTCATGTAGGATTATCAATGATATGGACAAGGAAAAACCTTTATACAATTGGTCTACAAACACATGTAATGATAGATAACATTACAAACATGGAATAATAAATCAAACAAAGAAATGATTTAGAAAAAAATCAATGTACAAAATACAATTACTAAACCACATCAAATGATATATGAAAAGGGGTTGTTACATGAAATGTTAAAGTGAAACTCTTTAAAATTCTAGCTTCATGGAAATGAAATACATAGATACTTGTCATTAAATATTCTGATAAACATAGCATTGAACACGTAAGGAGGCCAAATCATAAACATGATTAACCTATAGTAAACATTGTAGCCAATTCATTAGGTGTTACAATTCTAGGCGAGTATAACATGATTTACAAATTCATTTATTTTCTAATACATTTGGGTCAAGTCAGCGTATATCCCTTTGACTTTCAATGCGGTTAATAATATTAAAATTAAGCAAGCTCATTAGTGTACCTGAAAATAAAAAATATCAAAGACAAACCCTAGAATCCCACGAGTTTTAAAATATTAACAACCCTTAATTGAAATTAGGGTTTCAGAAATTATTCTCATTAAAATATATTTAAATAACCATATATACAGCAAGAATATATGTGGGTTTTTACACAAAATAAACAAGGCCATTATAATTTCTTGAGTTATGAAAACCTCTAATTACTTATCAATTATTTAGTAAAAAAATCAAAACCTTATGGGGGTTTAATGTTCATGAAACTATAAATTCACAAATATATAACAAATTCTGGTTTTATACTATTACATATTTATATCTAAACTAAAGGCCTAGTTTGAATCTAAAATATCATTTGGAGATAGGTATTCATCCCCTAAAACCATAACTATCTTGTTTTGAAATACATAAACATATATAAATATGTAGTTATATATACAAGGTTTACATAAATAATAAACATTTTAAGATTAGGTTCAAAAGTAACCTTTATAAACATATATTACCTAGTATAACATACTGAATAATATTGGATACCCTAAAAACCAATTGGTTTTGATTTATAAAAATATATATATTTATATATACAAAAATGTATATACACAATATAAATAAATATAAGTTTAATGTTTTGTAAAACTAAATCGTTAAAAAAAGATTCCTACATATGTAACCCTCCTAATAACACGATGGAAAACACCCTTGAAAATATTACGGACCAAAGTTTTTGTGTTATATATATATATATATATATATATATAAACTGTATATACTGAGTGTATGATAGTATAGGTTTCTCTAAATGAAAACAAAACATGAAATAACCCTTACATTTCTTGAGGAGGATGCTCGGACCAAGGTAAGATTGCTGGATTTGTTGGGAGATCGAGGGAGAGAAGGAGGAGAAGAAAATCGTGGGGTTTCATGTGGAAGAGGGGTTTATGTAGAAGCTCTGGTGCAACTAAGTGATGTGACCTAAGAGGGAATCTGGTGTAGAGAAGATGACGATACAGTACCCTAGGAGGTGGGGTGTGCGAGAGTCAAGGGATGTAGTGCAAAAAGAGGCGATCGTGGCATCCTTGGGTGAACTAGTGTGCTGAAGCAGATCACAACGGGGAATATGACGGGGAGGATGACGTAGATATGAAACAAACGACCCAGATTAGATATAGGTGAGATCATATGCCTTTAGGGAGAGCAGGAGATGAGTTGAGCGGGTATAATGAAATCAAAGGCTGAGATTCAATCCTGAATAGATCGGACGGTCACAGAGAGATGCAGTATTTAATGAAATGATGGTCAGGATTCTATCATGAATAGAATAGACGGTCATGGAGAGAATTAGTTTTTTTAAAAGAAACTAATGTTGGGATTTCATAGCACTGAAAGGTTTTAAAAAATAATTAAATGTAAAAAAAATTGAATTTTCATAAAATTTCCGAAATATTTAGAACTTATAACCTTTATAAATCTAAAATCCAATTTATATCATTCTCCACTATTTGATTTATAATTCATTAAAAAAATAGTTTTCCTACATCAATATACATAATTTTAATGATCTAATAAAAATATATTTTTCAATAATTATTTAAATAGATATGATTATAAGATACTATATAAACATGTCTTTCAAAACATTTAGAAGGTGTTAAAATACTATGTTCTCAACCATGTAGGCAGACATTAGGATTTTATAAAAACAATTGGGTTCTTTTATAAGAATATTATTTTATTTTAAAATCATGAAACTTGAAGATATATTTGAACATATTGAATTATTTTAAATACCATAAGATTATAAGAGCATTATAAAAACCAAATTATAAAAAAATATAAACGTTATCAATTTAAACCCAACGGTCATAAATATAACGGTCATAATTTCTTAAAGGACCATTATAAAAATAGGGGTTAGGGTCTTTCACATTTTTAAAACACTTGACCCAAGGAGTATGGGTCTCCTCATTCCATTGGTTCTGAGTGTGTGTGTTGTGGTTCTAGTTATTAAGTTTTTCACACTGACAGACCCAAAAGATGATTACTATCCAATTACTCGAGTTGTGGTTCTTAGTAGCCTTTTTGTGGAAATGTTAAGTCTTGTACATGGTGTTCTTTGTTAGTTTGGGTCTTTTTTGTAATGTAACATTTTAATGTACACCAGTTCTCTTTATTCTCCCTTTTTCATCTATTTAGTTTCAATCCCTTTATTGGTACCCAAAACAAATCATTTAAAACAAGATACATCAATATAAAACATATCATTGTTCACTTAGTCAAGTTCATAAATTCGGGGGCATCACTAGTGACCTATTCAATTGTTATAGATTTTCCTTCATGCTTTCACATACTATGGAAAATCATGTTGTGTAAGTAGTGAGGGATGAAGAGTATTTCCATGAGACTATGAAAAACACCATCTCCATTTTCATTTTGAACCTTAAATTTCTATATTTAGTGAATAATGAAATTTATAAATATATAAAAAATAAAAATTCATGTACAGATTACAGAAGGTCATGTATATAAAAAAATTCAAAATAATAACAAAATAACACAAAATTGTCCGTATAATTAACCGACATCAATACCCTGTCAATCTAGTATACAACCCTGCCTTCCATATACATGAAGGGTGTTCTTTATAAGAACCCAGTTTTTCACTCAGGTTTGGATCCTTTAAATTTCCATCTAATTCTTTATTTTGCACATATTTTTGATTCCTAATGACATAGTGAAGTTATTGAGGGTGTTTGTGGATTTTATAGAGCTCTAAACCTAGATATTTGTGAAAATAGGTCTGGTACACAGTTTATAGTAAAAAATGTGTCATGGATTCACAATTAGACCAAAATATATAGGTGGCATGCTTTTCTATAGAGCATTACCACATGGTTATCGCTTAATTTACCTAACCATGTGATTTTACCATGTGAGTTCCCCTCTTTCCCATGTACCAATGCATGGTTTCCACATGGTTTTTCAAACTGTGTGGAAAAACTATGCACTAGCTAAATTTTCTTGTAATTTTACTATTTTTTCCTAAATGGTCTAATTAAGGCTCCTCATTCCTCATAATCCCTATTTATGTGGGATTAAAGTATTTTTATTCTCTTTTGGATCACATTGAATTACTAAGGTATAGATTCAAATATATCCTTCATTCGGGATCTAATCAAGCTTTCTTTAATCATTTTGGATGTGTAATGGCAAGTACTAAAGTCTTTTTTATTAGTTCTTCTCCTCTCTTACTATCGACCTAGTTATCGAGGTGTGATATTTTTTTACCAATTTATCATATATCCTCCATCCTAAAAAGAGTTAGGGGTGATATCATAGGATAAGGATTGTACAACCCTATGGTGGGTGGTCTATAACTCTACCCCCATTTTTGTTGATTTTGGAATTTTCATGTGGGGCACACTGATTTCATCAAGTTCCATTTATTGAATTTATATGTCATGATTATAATAATTTAGACTATATGGTTATGATATTTCCATATATGTGATTAGGTTTTGGTGGTTACACATACAGATACATCCATTCCATATAGAAAGATATTCCATAATTGTGTTTTTTCGGCTCTCAGAATTTTGAGCCTCTTTTCGGAGGTTCCCAAGCTTGGCCACACTAATGGTAAGGCTCATTATCCTAAATTCATGTTCTATCTTATAATAATGAATGGAAAGTACCATGTCACTTCCACTTTACCCACCTATGATAATTACTTCAAATTAATAATTAAATGTAAAAGGGAAATTAGAATGTATACTAAATATATGACTTGATTATATTACATGTGAATGATTAAAAGGTTTCATGTCCATAGCACCACTTGCCAAATTAATAGAATGTAGTGGAATGAACCTTAATTATTGAATATGATTTAAATGGAATTAATAAAGGTTTCATGTTACTTGTCCTTGTCTCACTAATGAAAGGAAAGCCTTGAACCAAATGGACATATTTATTAATAATGATTCGATTAACATGTTGCATGATACATGGCCTTGTCACACAAGTGGATGGAAATTGTTGAACCAAATCGACTTATTGATTAATTTTGATGACATTAAAAGGTTTAATGATATTTGAACTTATGACACTAATAAATGGAAAGGCCAGAATGATATGAACTATTATATGACTTTATAATTAAAAGAGAGTATCCTAACTTGATCCCACCATGGATTCTAATAGGGGAATTCCATGAGAACTTACAAACCCCAGTTTGATTGAAAGATAAAGCTTGTTTAGATTGAGACCCACATAGATCACGAACCTTTAATATTCATGGATGTCTGATATGGCATCATAGGATCCCTCACATAGTATTAATGGATTCCTTGGATACACTCCTTGGATCAAACATTGGAAAGAAGGTGACATGGTTATAGCCCATATGGCCTTGTCTATGGTTATCCTCATTTTACCGTTGATAATCACCATGGATTCTATAAGTATATTATTATGGAATGACATGGAATATTCACATTGTATTACACTATTACCATTATCTAGGATACATTTATTACTGATTTGGTGACCCTTTATGTCTATGTTTCCTTGTTTATTAACTTGGAACATCATTATTAAATGTCATTACAAGTTTCCCTATCACAACTTGGAACCTTCACTATTGTTAACATGTGGCTCATTTATAAAATGTTAATAATAAATTAATGGACTTGTTATTTTCAGATTCCAGCTGAGGACTGAAGCTGGTACTTGGGTATTTAGATATATTTTAGTGCTTTACATTATATATGCATGTTTTCACACTGTTACATTTCCATTATATTGGATAGATGTTATAAACATACATAGTGGAACCCACAATGATTTATCTCACACCCTATTTGAGTGTTGTTTGGTACCCATGGTAGATTACATGAATGATTGTGTTGATAAAAAGAAGCATACAGCTTTGAACACTTGATTTCTTGTTATTTAGCATAGATCTTGATAGCAGATGACTGAGTTGGGGCTCGAGATCTTAGGATAGTATTTTTATTTCCATTATATATTTTGGAACATGGTTTTGATACTTTCTTGTGTTCATGTTTTCTAGTTTTCTAATGAAATTTCATATCATCATCAGTTATTGTATTCTTTTATGTTATTCCATTTATTTCAGTAATTTTTACTCATGCCCCTTTTTTCCATAGTGACTTCCATTAACTAGTATTGATTCCACTATTTACATATGTTTATATTTATCTGTTGTTCTACACTTTTGTAATTGGGTAATAGACTCCCCACAACCACACTCTAAGCCCTTACTTCTAGTTGGAAGCCTCTGGAATTTGGGGAGATGTGCTTGAGGCCTTGTGGCCCACCAGGATCGGGGCACCTACTAAGTGGAATCAAGGTCTAGGATAACACAATGTTATATAATAGGAGGTTCTTTTCTGGTTTTACTATTTTAGGACAATGGTCATAAGATTAGGAATACATGGGACTTTTTCATAACCCTTTATTGGGCATCGCTCAGCTAAGATCAGGGTAAAATCTAAATTACCCCAAATATATTTGTTGTTTTTTTTTCTTTTACGATTGACATTATTTAACTATTAGTTGATTCGCATGTTGTGTGGTGTTATTGATATTTACTCAATTTCGGGATTTTCTTTCATCCCTGAACTTACGATATGATGACATGGATAATTGTTACATAAATCATTAAAGGAACCATGTGTTCGCATGTCAAGCATATTGACTTCCCATATTAATGAATTTAAATAGATTTATTACTGGATATGCCTGTGATTACTGAGTGATGTTGTGATACTTAGCTTATGCATGTATTAACATTGGTTGTGATTGAGTGATTTTCTATCTCAATTCATGAGTTTTATGGGACCTCATGGGTTGGGCTGAGTAATTTACAATGTCGAGCCATTGCGCTATAAATAAATGGGTATTTGATTCAGTGATATGGTGTCTGGGAAATTATTTAATTTGAATGGTTATCCATTATCATGTAAAACATGACATCTAAAATAAATTGGTTGAATGTACATACTCATCCATGACATGTTTATGAAAGTTAACGGAGTGAACTTGGTAATTACATGTAAAATAAATGAAACATATACTTGGTCATGTACTGATATATGGTCATCTATGAGGGAAGTTGGGGTATTATACCTTAGTTAGTGAGTTTTCCTACTATCAAATTTATCTAGTGATTCTATATTTCTTCATACTCTTGTTATGAGGTGTGTTCTTGTCATTTTTTGACCAATGTTGACACGATGTCCTCATATCGTACACTAGGAAGGTGGAGATGACCACGTTCAAGTCAAGGAAGTACCTGATCCACCACTCTTAGCTCCAAGAGTACCACTCAAGGTAAAATCTTCTACACCTAGTTTGGGAAATGATTCCAAATTTTGTGATAGTTTCATATGTCTGATGTTCTCCATGCATGGTGCTCCACGGCTTGCACCTATGATGGAGGATCTAACTCATGAGTTCAGGCAGCAGTATCACCCATACATTTAATGGCATGGTGGAATGTAGGCTACTAAGTATTGGCTAGAATCCACCCCATCTATATTTGAGCATATGAAGACTCCACCAGAGAGGAGGTCAAGATTTCAACATACATGCTTCGGGATCTGGGTAATTTCTTGTGTAATGCAATTACCATGGTTGTTCGTCATCATGGCATGTTATGGGATGATTTCAAGACTTTATTCTATGATCAGTTCCTTCCTCAGACGTTTTGAGCTAATAGAGATAGAGATTTTATGCATCTCAAATAGGTTTCTATGTCAGTTATAGAATATTCAGCATATTTCAAGGAGTTTCAGCACTTTTCACCACTTCTAGATAGTGATGAGCTTTTGCGTTCTAGATGTTTCGGGGATAGGCTCGAGTATGACATCCGTACGTAGGTGAATGTCTTTCTCCTTCCTAAATTTTCATCAACAGTAGAATTGGATCATATCACTGAGTGACACCTCATGGATGAAAATAGTACCAAGCATAGACGACCAGTGACACATCAGGCAAGTAGTTCATCTGGTAGTTGGAATCATTTCTTTGAGGTATCTTGTCAGGTTAGTGAAAACCAGAGTTCCCATTTCGAAAGATCCAAAGAGTTTCATCAGTGTGGATGATGGGAGAACACGAAGCCTCAGTTTGATAGACACCCACAGGAGTGTAGGGATTCTAGAAATATTGGGAATCTTCATCATTTCTATAGGACTGTTCCACCAGCTTCAAGTGGAAAAGGATCTATACTAGCTCCACATTTAAGAGTGGGTTCCTTTATGCCACATCAGATTTGGATTTTTAATATCACTGTCAAGACTAGCCATAGTAGATGTCATGTGAACAGAATCTATATCCTTCATCACATGTTCCACTAATAAAGAAGTTATGATTGTGGTATTCCATCGGTTGTACAGGATATCGGATCAGGTTAATTACATGCACTACAGTCGATGCCTGAGGATTAGGCTGTGAGACTATCTACTGTATGATGTATGATTATTATAGATACTACTATAGTTTCTTTTTTATATTGTATATTTTCATTAAACCTTGTTATATTTATATCTATCATGGAATTTCTCAGACTAAATATACAATATTACAATTGTGTAATGACTCTAGATACTCTTTTATAGGTATTAATAGAGGGTATACGATAGTGTAGGGACTGTCTCATTGAGGTAGGTAGTTACCCATTCTTATGGAACCTCTTCATTCTTATAATTTTAGGTATAGATGTCCATATTGGTATGGATCGGTTGGTTTAATGTGATGATTTTGTAGACTACTATCACCATAGTGTATCGTTTACATCACTAGAGGGTAGTATTTATCTTCATAAGGGTGAGTGGGATGTACAGGCTGGTAGAGATAGACTGGAGCATCATTGGATATGTGGAGTGACTACCCAGATTACAAATCTCTTCATAGAGGATTTGTGTTTACAAATATTTTATTTTCCTCCATTAGTGGATCAGTTCATGTATGTATTTATAGATGATTTTTTAGGCATACCTCTTATGAGAGAGGTAGAGTTTACAATTGAGCTAGTTCTTGGATAAACACTAGTGTGCAATTATTTGGTATAGTATGGATCCTATATAGCTTCAAGATCTCAAGTGTTAGTTATAGGATTTAGAGCCCAAAGGTTTTACACATCATCGTACATCCTCTTGGTGTTCACTAGTGCTTTTTACCAAGAAGTTTGATTGAACCATACACTAATGCATGGATTAATGAAGTTCAAACGATATTTTGGCCAGAAACCAGTTTACAATTCCTTAAATAGATGATCTCTATGACCATCTTCAAAGAGCAAGGGTTTTCTATAAGATCAACCAGAGATCGGGTTATCATCAGGTGCGAGTTAGGATATCTGTAATTCCATGTACATATTTTCGTAGACGGTATGTTCTATATGAGTACCCTATTATATATTTCAGCCTTACGAATGTGCCTGCAATTTTCATGGATCTAATGAATAGTGATTTCGACCCCTATTTAAATTATTTATTTCATGGTCTTTGTGGATTAAATATTGTTATATTATCATAATCTTAATGACCATTCTGAACACCTTGAGATCATTCTGAGTTAATTATGAGAGAATAAACTTTATTACCCATTACAGGACCTTGAGCTAGCAAGATATTTCCATGCCTTACATTGCTGGAGACACTATCTATTAGTTGAGCACTTTGTGGTGAAAACGGACCGCAATAGCCTCAATGATATATTTTATCAGCAATACGTGAACCTCAGTCAATAGATATGGGTCTAATATAAAAAATAATATAATTTTGAGATTTCTTACTTGCCTGGTAAGGGGAATATTGTTGTTGATGTATTGAGTCAAAAAATTGAAACACAGGCTGTAGATGAACTAGTGATGAATGGATTATAATGGACCACTTTTCTGAGCTGCAACTAGAGTTTAATGATAGTAATGAGTAGTATTATCTATCATCTTTTTCAGTTACCACTTCCCTCCTTAAGAAGGATAATTGTAGAAAAAATTTAGATATTGAATGCCATATACTCCGTAAGAAAATATCAGAAGATAATCCTCCTGTGAATTGGTCTGTTGATAAAGAAGAAATCCCAAATATCCATGGATGTGTCTGGGTCCCTACAAATATGATAAAGGATTTGATGTAAGAGTCCCATGCCTCTTAGTGGGAATTTCATCCAGGAATCCCAAAATTGTATTGAGACGTGCGATGCTAGTATTGGTGGTTTGAGATGAAATTCTAGATAATAGTATTTATCACTAGGTTTTCCACATATCTGCCAGTGAAGGTAGAGAACCAGAGACCTAAAAGCTTGTTACACCTGCTTATATTACTATAATGGAAAAGGGAAGATGTTTCTTTGGATTTTGTAGTCATATTGCCTTGGTCTTCGAGTGGTAGAGAGGCTATATGTGTAGTTATTGGAAGAATATCAAAATCAGACCCCTTCATTCCAATTTTAGAGACATTATTAGCTAATGATCTTGGATGATTGTATGTCTCTGAGATCATAAAACTCCATGGGGTCCCTCATACTATTATTTTATATAGGGTTTCTCATTTTAAATAATGGTTCTTGCATGGAATGTATAAGGATATTGGGGCATAGATGCTTCTAATAAAAAAATTTCACCCTCATACTAATGGAAATTCAAAATGAACAATACATTTTCTAGAGCATATGAACTAAGCATGTGTCATAGATTCCAATAGTTCTTAGGAAAATCATATCCCTCTCATTGAGTTATCCTATAATAACAGCTTCTGGGTGATAATTCAGATGGATCGATATGAGGAATTGTATAGTAGGTTGGGTCATGCACCCCTATGCTGGCTAGAGGCAGGTCAGGTAGCCCTATTAGGTATTCATTTAATTTAGGAGACTTTGGAAAAATTTCATATAATCAGAAACCATGTGACTACTTCCCAGTCTTGAAAAAATTCTTTTGTTGATTGTCATCGATGAACTATGGAGTTTCAGGTTAGGGAGATTTTTTTCCTTTGAGTATCTCTCAGGCTGGGTCATAGACATTTATGGAAGTAAGGGAAGTTGTTTGCCCATTACTTAGTTCCATTTTAGATTATAGAGAGATTTTGGCCGATAGCATGTCGGTTGCTACTACCATAGAGGAACCATGTCGCAAAGGATTTATTCTATATTTCACATCTTTCTGAGTATCATGATGACCTATCTCATACCTTTTGTACTGAGGAATTTGAGTAAGATGTTGATGTTAACATTGATGAGTATCTAGTATGCATCATCGACCACAACATGAAGGTTCTCTGAGGCCAGTATGTCCCTCTAATACCAATGTTATGGAAGCATGGTGACAAGCTGGATGAGTCTTTGAAGTGGTAGGCCAATATATGTGGTTATGTTCCATAATTGTTCTTATACTATGTTTCTACACCAGTATAAGGTGATATCAGGGATGATTTCTTTTTTGGGGGATGATTGTATGAACCCAATTTTTCAATCAGGTATGGATCCCTTAAATTTTGGTCTAAATATTTATTTTGGATCTATTTTTTATTCATAATGAGTTATTATAGGTATCAGGGTGTCTAGGGCTTGTTCGTAGCCCAGAAAATATATTTTTTGGGGAAAATAGTCCTAGTGCACAGTTTATAGTAAACTATGTGGGAATGCCTTATGGTTAGACCAAACCATGCAGGTGGCATGTTTTTTCATAGCCTTAATACATAGTTTGTGCAAGGTTTACATAACTATGAGAGTGATCCTCTATCCTATGTACCCGTGCATGGTTTGTGCATGGTATGTAAAAATGTGTAGACAGACCATGAATAGGCTAAATATTGGGTAATTTTACAATTTTTTTCTTAATGATTTAATTATGCTCGCTCATTATTCATAATCTACATTCATGTAGGATTGAACTAATTTTCTTCCCTATTTTAGCTCATTAAAGGAAAAAGGTATGGATTTAAAGATATCATTTGTCTGGGATATGATTGTACTTCTATTCAACAAGTTTGATGTGCAACAGTATGTAATTAAGTCATTTTTAGTTGTTCTTCTCCTCTCTTCCTCTCGACCTTGTTATCAAGGTGTGACAGTTTTTACATTTTTATCATATCTACACCAATATAATCTAAATTATAGGCTGATATTAGAGGATAAGAATCATACAACACTAAATTTTGTGGTCTATAACTCATCCATCATTTTCGTTGATTTTGGAATTTTCATGTTGTTCCCATTGATTTCATCGGGTGTCATTTAATGAATTTATATGTCCTGATTATAAGAATTAGAATCATATGATTAATATCTCTCCATATATGTGAGTGTTTTTATATGGTTATTCCCAAAACTCCATCCATCCCAAGTTTTATGGAATTCTATAAAAAAAATAGTGTTTCGAAACTTTTCAATCCATTGTTCGGATGTTCTTGAGGTTGACCACACTAATGGTAGAAATTCTTATCATAAATTCTTATTGTATAATCTAATGGTCAATGGAAAGCACCATGTAACTTCCACTTTACCCACCTAAGATAAGTGCTTCAAATTGATAACTAAATTTAAAATGGAAATTTGTAAGTATACTATGTATATGACTTGCATGTGTTAAATGTGAATGATTAATAGGTTTCATGTCTATTCCTACCCTTACAATATTAATGGAAGGTAGAGGAGTGAACTGTAATTATTGAATTTTCCTTAAATGGAATTCATAGAGGTTGCATGATACTTGGCCTTGTCACACTAACAAATGTAAAGGCTTAGACCATGTGAACTTACAGATTAATTATGTCTTCATTAAAAGGCCGTATGCTACTTGACCTTATCACACTACTGAAAGGAAACGCTTGAACCAAATGGTATTATTGATTAATTATGTCTTCATAAAAAATCATACTAATTTACCTTATCACACGAATGAAAGGTAATTCTTGAACCAAATGAACTATTACTGGACTTTATAATTAATCAGGAGTGGCCTGACTTGAGCTCATCTTGGATTCTTAATAGGGAATTCCATGATCACTCAGGAACCCCATTATGATTCTATGATACAACTTTCTTAGTTTGATACCCACCTAGACAATTATCCTTGTCTATTCTTGGATGCCCAGTATGACACTGTATGATCCCTCACAATGTTTTAATGGATGCCTTGGATACACTCTTTTGATCCAGCATTGACAAGTAGGTTCCATGGTTATAGGCCATAGGGCCCTATATCTTTGTAGCCCCTTTTTACCTTGGATGATCACCTCAGATTCAAAAGGAATCACATTATGGAATGTCTTGGAATATGATACTTTGATTATACTCTTGCCCTTAGCCATGATATAGTTATTACAAATTTGGTGACCTTTGAGTTCTATGTTTCCATTGTCAATGCCTTGGAACTTCATTATTAAATGTCATTAGAGGTTTCCTTATCACAACCTAAAATCTTCACTATTGTTAACATGTGACTCATTTATAAACAGGTAATAATAAATTTATTGATTGGTTTCCTTTAGACACTAGCCAATGGATGAGGCAGGTACTTTGGTATTTAGATACATTGTACTATTTTACATTATATATGAATGTTTGCAGACTGTTACATTTTTATTACATGGACCGAATTTTATAAATAGTATTGGTAGTGGCCCACATAGATTTATCTCACACCCTCTCTAGGTGTCCTTTGGCACCTGTTGTAAATTAAATGAATTTATGTGTCGATGAAGGGAATCATACAGCTATGGAAACTTGATTTCATGTTGTTTAGGATATATCATGATAGTAGATGAATGAGCCAGAGCCTAGTGTTCTTTGGGTAGTATTTTTTATTTCCATTATACTATTGTGGAACATGTAATTCCTGATCTATTGTATACATATTTTCCATCTTTCTTGTTACATGACATATCATCATCAGATATTGTATGCTTCTATGTCATTCCAATTAATTCAGTAATTGCTAATGATTTCCCTATTTTCTGTTGTACCTTCTGTTTACTTGTATTTATTCCTCTATTTACCTCTGTTTATATTTATCCACTTTGATACACTTGGTTAATGAGAGAGTAGTCTCCCCAAAGACACACCAAAAGCCCTCTATTCTAGTCAGCAGCCTATGGTGTTTGGGGAGATGCACTTGAGGTCATGTGGCCCAACAGGCTCAGGACACCTATTAAGTGGAATTCGGGTCTAGGGTGTAAAATTCTTAATCCCCATTGGCTGGAGTCTAGCACCCGAGCATGAGAAATCAACAATAGTGAATGATTTCCCCCAACCTGATGCAATGAAATGGCATATATATCTATAAAATAAATAGAGGGACATCAAAAGACAAATGTATACCAAAACTGAAACCAAACAACTCAACATTAGAAACAATATCAAAGAAAAGTTCAAACAAAAATGACTATAATATAATTAATAAAAAAAAAACTACTATGTGTGATAGTGTGGGTATACTCCCACAATCTCACCACCAGCTATCAACCCAGTCGATAGAAAATATCACCACCTCACTATGGTGCTTTACCTCTCCCTACATTGAATGACATAAAATATACTATAGACCCCTAATAATGTTTTCATGGTGTGAGTTAGCATTTTCAATAAGATCCCACCTATGTGTTCCATAACATGTATATTTAAAATAATTATAGTATTCTAATTTAAAATAAAACTTTCCATGATAAGAATAATTTTAGTCATATCAAATCATGGTAAATATTACCCTTTTCAAATAAACCCAGAACAATGGCTAGTGTATAATATTCAAGAATATGTTCTGAATAATAATTTAAAAAAATCCAAAGAATTCACGTCATGTCCAAAATATTATAAGTCCAATATCAGATAAATCATGAAAATGAACACAATATAACAAGCTTCATGTCTACACATATATAAAAATGACTAGTGCATAATAAGTCTACGTGCCTATGGAGTAGTTTAAAATATCATGAGTGAACACACCCAACAATTTAAATATCATGTACCTATAATTATAAGCCTATGGAGATGAAAAATTTCCTATGAGCTAACATCCCCATTGTAATATGAATAAATAACCTATTTAAAAAGTTTCACTAACGTACCCAAGGATTCCAATGTGTAGAAATTCATAAATCATTTCAATGATTTGGAAAAAATATAGACCATCACTTATGAAAAACTAGGGAAAATCACATTTTATTATATATTAATTTTAAAAAACCATACACAATATATTTATAAATCAATTTATAAAAATAAGAGGAATTTAGTTCATCCACCTAAGATATAAATGGAACCACTTACCTCAATACGCGGGGAAACACACACCCACAAATGATCCACCAACCATAGAATGAAACAACGACAATAGAGGCCTTAGTTTTAGTCTACAAATATTATAATTGATTTTATTTACCAAAAAGGGCTACAGGAGGAGCTCAAACAACCCATATATCCAGAACACACACCTAGTAAAAGAAAACCAACAATGGAAATAAACCTCAAAATAAGATCACAAAATAGATAGAGAAGAATAAATGAAGATAAATCATCATGGGTCAAAAGATCATTTGATCCAATGTCATGGTTATACCACAATGAAATAAATGAAGATATAGAATGGATTACAAGCTCATAGATATTCAATCCAACCACCTCGATGATCAACCACAGAATGGGTCAATCCTGATCAAATATAGACTACAAAAATCAGCAGATAATGTTTCTAGGTCAATAACCAATATAAATATGTGAGATAAAATAACATTTTATCTAAGAGGAACCCTAAAAGATGACCTCAAGACAGTTACATGACATGTACCTTCTTTACAGACTGCATAAAACATGAGTATGGTGTACACTAAAAAACCTATAACCTTTTAATTTTAAATAATAATTTTATTAATACATGTCATGTAACCATTACTCAGCGTGTATCATATTCACACTATGTAAATGGTTGGAAAATTCAATATAGAGACCATGTACATGTCTTGTATCCCCCTTGCACACCATGTAATTTCTAATAAGAGAGTAGAAAACTCCTATTTTGTCCTCAAAACACAAAAACACCTTAAGAATTCTACAAAAATTGGATGAAAATTAAAAATACAATAATATATTTATACATATAATCCTCTATATTGATAAAAAATCAATCCCTAATATTTAATTCATTTTCCCCAAAAAAAATTCTACATCCTCAACAGTCTAAATATAGGCCCATAAAAGGTTGAAACATGAAATTAGAACGTAAATACGTTAAATTTGGGGAAATCATGTTGCAATATCCCTACTATAAAACATTCTATCCCTCAAAACTCATTTGGAATAATTAAGACCAATATATAATTATGAACATTTCTCCCTTATCAATGATTCAGGGTCCCAAGTCTCGTGATAATTTCATATTTTCTGCCATAACACTTTTACCAATGGATGATAATTACCATGCAATATATTCACCTTAGTGTCCATGATCGTTACTGGATTCTTCCAAATATGAACAACTAGAAGTAACCAAATTTCATCCCAAAATAGAATGTGAGAGGCATAACGATGATATTTCCTGAGCAACAATACATGGAAGACATCATGAATTTAGGTCAACAACACTGGCATTTCAAAATGATATAAAACATAATCAATCCTCTCAATAATATCAAACAACCCAATATATCATAGATCCAACATTCATTGTTTTCCGTGATGAAGATGGTCCAACTGATGAGATAAATTAATGAAAAACTAGCCACATTCAAAAAATTCCAACGTTTGACACAATTGATCCTCCTAATATTAATATAGACTTTTTGTTGTAACCCCTTTTCAACATACATACTAAATACTTATAGTTATAAACTGAACCATAATTGGTCCCACCAAATATTCTTCACCCACCTCTCCACAAAAAATAGGTACCCTTCACAGGTGACTATACAAAGACACAAAGGGAGATATTCTGATTGAATATTGAGGACCGCTGTTATATGAAATCTCAACAACACCCAGATGTCTATCACACTATACACTAAATCCCAACACATGGGAATGAAGTATATCATACAGAATATTAATATGACACTTCTTATGATAGTCTAAATATAGATGATATGTTTCACTCAATCTAATGGAGTACACATCACCTCATAGAGGATTATATTGAACATCGGTGTAAAACACGTTCCCCATGAGAAAAAATAGGGAAATGAACCCCATATAACATCACAACATCCTACTCATACATCTTACCCATATCTGCATCTTTTTTGGTTTCTTTGATCATTATAAAATTAGTTGATATTTTTCGACTTATCAATCCCCAGCCTGATAGAATTAATCCCTCAAGGAGTTTATGGTAACCAAAATAATGTCAATGGATACCACATCCCATTTCCAAACCAGCATTGGATGAGGTTGGGGAATACAAAAATGATTCAGATTCACTACAATTATTTTCTAGAAGGTGTAACATCATCAAACATAATCAGAGAAGTCCCACATTATACCCATCCACCAAAATGGATGTCTCATGTAATAATACATCTTCATAGTTCCTGGATGAGTGGACCAATAAAAATTAGGAAAATCATAGAAAACTAATACCCTCATCAATTCTTGATCTAAAATTACTTCTGAAAAAATCATTCTAAAGTGAGTAACCAAAAAAATATATCTCTTCTCCATATTGGGTTTCTCGAATTTTAATGAACTCAACATCAGGCAGGTGATTTTGAAAAAAAAGGCTCAAGGTGATTTGATTGTAACTGAACACTCAGTAAAGTCATACCTGAAACTACCTCTTGAGAATATAGTTTCAACTGAGTTATAATCCCTATAAGGATCCACTCATCCTTCAATTTATTGAACACTTATGATGGTACATTCCCACTAAGAGTGTACTCGATGATATTCCTCTACCACAGGGTGTATGTGATATCAAATTCAAACATGTGAAGGTCTTTCACCTATAATATTTGTATAATACTGAATTATTTATGAGAAATGATATAAATAAATCTCTTATGTTCATAAAGGACTCAAAATACATACCCAAAATGATAATTATTACCACACTTTAGAACATGTATAACTGGGATAAGCATGAAATCATTAGTGGGTAGTTCTTCTCATCCTGTCGAGAATGATGAGAGTTTTAAGGCAACACATAATCATACAACATGACCACAAAACTAAAACATATTCAATATAAATCACTAAAACCCACATTTCCATTACAGGTCTCTAGTATTATCATAATAGGATCTGGGGTTACAATTTGTTTCATCTCATCGAAAGATGACTTACATTTTCTGTCCAATATATATTTCACCAAATTCCTGGTTGGATTAGTTAGAGGTGACACCAACATTGATAAATTCTTGAAAAACTATTGATAGTACCCAGTAAGACCAAGAATTCTCCAAATTTCAATGATATTTCATTGATCTTACCATAAAAACATCATTTGATTTCTCTGGATCAACTCATAAGGCATGCACTGAAATCATATTACCATTGAATTTAAATTCTTGAATAAAAAAATACACATTTCCAAAGAATTACATAATAATAATTATTCCTAGGTATTTGTGAAACTTGACTCGGATGGTGGACATCCTCACACTAAGATCCTAAATAAACCAATATAACATCTATAAAAACTACCAAAAATGTTTTAAAATGGTGATGGAATATCAAATTCATTAAATCCATTTAAGCTATGGGATCCTTAGTCAGACCATACTAAATTGTAGGATATTTTAAATGGACATACCTTATCCTGAAATCCATATTTAATATATCATACTCCCAAACTATGATATGATGAAAATTCAACCGAAGATAAATATTTTATAACCACTTTTCTCCTTTTAAATCATCAATAAAATCATTTAAAAGAGGAAATGGATATTATCAATAATAGTAAGTCCTTTCAAAATTTGATATCTTAGACACAACTAGACTGAATAATTTGACGATATCGTAGTATCCACTGGATCTGATGTTCCAAGACTATATTGAGCTGTAGATATAATCCTACAGAAACACTAAACATGAACATAACACCCAAAGGTATTACATATCTTTACTGGTGAATGACAGGAATGGAAAGTGATTCCATCCTTTAAAAACTATTATCTTGTCAGAGGGACACCACTAAACACAACTCGAGTTGATATAGAGGCCTTAACCTAAGAACTATCTCCACTATTCCTACAGTGATCCTGCTACTTTCTCTTTTTACCTGGTGTGCCACTAAAGCTACAACTAATATGAATATTAGTAAAAGACAATCCAAATATTCCTTCTATATTCATATATTCCATAATATCCCTATCCAATTTATCTATATAGGTTGAAATATTCATCATAAATATCTTTGATCACATATCTGGTCGCAAACTCTACAGGTACATCTATGTTTCTAGGTGGTCATTCTTTAAATCTATGATGCAATATGGAACAAATCAACAAACTAATTGGTTTATGTTGACACGTAATTATGTCCCTTAATCATATAGTGGAACCAAAAATATTTCAATATCATTTGAGACTCTAGAAAAAAAAACTACTGTAGGAATAGAATCTTGAAACCCTTCTCATCGAAGCCCAGATTCTTGTTAGAATGTACCATAGAATCCCGTCAATGCTAGCACAAACACTTAAGACTTAATTCTATACAAATCATCTTGATATTATTAGGATTTTCAAATAATTCAATGGTTTTATTGATCTTATGAATCATATCCTCTGACTCTTGAGGTTCATTCATACATTAAAGAGAAGGGGTATTTTCTCTACGAAAACCTCATGATCTAACCTAGTCACTTCTAGCTTCTAGATGTACCGAAAAAACTATGTCCAAAATATTTGGCACATTATAGTCGAAAATTAAAACTTCATTTCCAATAACCTCTATGGTTTTCTGATCCATTATAGTATTCCCTTGAGGTGCATTCGTTTCAACCTCCTGAGGAACTCACAAAACAGATCTTGGAGGCCTACATTTCTAGAATAAAAAAATAAAATGATTAGAAAATAAGAAATTATCAGTCCAAACTATAAAAAACATAAGAAAAAATTGACATTAAAATTAATAACTCACAAAAGGAGAGACACATTGAATCATCCTATTGTAATTTGAGTTTCATCACGGTAAGGGATTGCCAACCACTGACTACAACATACCTCTCTTGTCCAAAAATTCCAATCACTAGTCCACCAAACGTCCCAAGACAAGGAAACATGATGTCATACAAACTTTTCTAATAAATTATTATGAAAAACCCCAATTATATTCTCTAATTTCTATTCAAACCACCCCTCCACATACCCGAAGGAAGTTACTAATCCCCACATGCTAGCAATTATAACCCTAGAATCAAAAAAAAGGGAATGTTTTCACCCAACTTGAATAAATTACATATAACAATTATATATAATACAAATAGGAACAAATATAGATGAATATATTTCAAAACTGAAACCAATATAATAAATATTAGATACAATATCCATGTACACATTGAACAAAAAATGAAAAATAATTTAATGAAAAATAATAATAATCTATCTGATAGTGTGGGAGTCTCCCAAAATATCACCACCAGTTATCCATACGGAAGAAAAAAAGAATTATCGCATCATATTGGCACCTTTCTTTTCCCTACATCGAAATACAAATACTATAATTTCCACCATAGAATAAGTCAGTAAGTTTTGACCTAATAGCCTCAATAAGATCTCACCTAGTTTTCCATTAAAATGTATTTGAACAATAATACATGTATTCTCATTTAAAAACAAACATGGTATGATAAGAAGTAAATTAGTTGCATCAAAGCATGGTAAATATTTCCCTTTTTTCAATAATTCCAAAAAAATTCATGTACATAAATTTAATTCATAATATTATATTTATTATTTAAGAAATTTAAAATCATGCTTGTCATGTCCAAAATAGTATTAATATAGGAGCATTTAAATCATTCAAGGGAACTTAACAGGGTAGGCTAGCAGAATAGTCATACCAAAATAGTTGACTAGGTCAGAAAAAGTAAATTGGACATTGGACTTAGTAGAAGAGGAACACACTGTTATTCAAACCTCTGGCAATTTTAATAAAATGTCCCTAGAATGACATGCAATGTGATAAGAGAAAACACCCATGAGATAATATCCAAACAATAATATGGATGATGTTCATAATATAATCCTTACACCTATGTACCCAAGACTTCATATGTGATGAAATTAATATATAATTTCAATTATTTAAAAATAAAAATTTCCCCATTTACCAATAACCAGGTAAAACATAGATTTTATGACAAATTAAATTACATATAAAAAACAATCAATCAATTTTTATTTATAAATAAATTTAAAAAATATATGAAATATATTTCATCAACACGTTCTATAGATGAATCCAACAACCATAAAACATGAGGTCACACATTATGTTAAAGGATCAACCAATAAAGGAATGAAACAATGAAAATTGAAGAACTACAATCAATATTCACATCTTAGAAATTATCTTATTTTACAAAAGGATATTTTATTTGAGAGGAAATGAAACATACTTCAATTATAAACACTTGTTTCACCATATCCAACAATTGTTATGACCCCTATAATAATAGAACATTATATATCTAGACGAAAATAAGAAGATAAATCATCATGGGACAACTAATCTGGTCATTCAATGTCATGGAAAAACCATGATCAATGAAATGAAGAACAAAAAAGGTTTACATTCTAGTAGTGATACAAACCAATAGACACAATGATCAATCATTGAACGTATAAATATGGAACAAATAGAGACTCCAAATTTTTTTGGATAATTGTAATAGGTCAATAGAAATGAGTGTTACTAGGGAATTAAATAACATTTCATCTATGTAGAACCATTAATATATACCTACTGGTAGTTACATGATGTGTAACTCCTTCACACACTATAAAATCCATGACGATTTAGTATAAGGAAAAACTAGTTACCTTTTTATTAAAACATGATATTTTATCATTACACTTTATATAAACATTACAATGAGTGTAGTGCTTTCATTCTATATAAATAGTTCATGAATATTCTATAGAAATGAGTACATGTATTTAAACCCCTTTCACGCCATTTAATTTCCTAACACAGTAGAAAAATCTAGGTTTGGAGAAAAAATTCAAAATAACCTAGATCATTTTCTAAACATGGTTATAACCATGTAAATACAAAAATACTATATTACCTGATAACATTTAATTCATGAAAACACCCATCCATGAACTCCATGTCGTTTTCTCGAAAACAATATATCCATGTTTGGAAGTCCCAAGACACACCAATAAAAAAAAGAAAAAGAAGAAATGATAAGGGAAATACCCAATACCTTGTCACAATATGTTATAATTATTCCTCCTTGGTTTTGGTACAAGTTAATTTAATATCATATCATGAGTTTTGTCAAAAAAACTGAGTTGATGAAAATATAGTGAATGTATGAATTAATATATTAATATAAAAGAGAGTTTTTTGTGTTATTTTCTTTTCTATTTTACATGTTTAATGTGTTTTTTGTATTAGATGATCCTATTTTATTTGTCATTAATCCTATTTAAGATATTTTTTTTGTAAACTCAAATAATCCCTAACTTCGAAATTAGACAAATTAATTAATTAATTATCATTCTCTATCTGTCCCTGTCTTTAAATAGCTAATATCACTAATACATTACCTCCCATGGTGATTTCATCATGAAGATATATGTTAAATAATCATTGTATTAACCAAATTGTTTCGAAAAAAGTGATTAAGAATATTTTATTCCCATTAAACATAGCCAAACCTTTATTCATACCAAAAAAAAAGTGACGGAGGATCAGGTTTCATATATGTGAAAATTCGGAAGAAGAAAAGATGTATTGAAATTATATTTTTAGTTAAAACATTTTATTATTAAAATAATAAAACACATCCATATATTTCATAATTGGAGTGAAAATAAAAATGTATAAATTAATTCATTAATCATGGCTAGGTGAGTTCAATTTATATTGACCATTAAGGGAGTAGTGTACCAAAACAAAATAGATTATAGAAATGGAAAGAATAAAATTTAGTACATGTAGCTCATGAAAATATGCATTGAATTCCTTCAATACCAAATAGTATACCTTTTTATAGTGTGGTAGGAAACCTTACATGCTTCTGTAGCATCATGTCCATGTTGAGTTTCCTAAGATTACTTTGAGTTTGATTAATTACATTACCTAGGGATTGTCCAATGATATACCCTTTTGTCATTTAAAGACCAACAACCACAAAAATTTCAATTATTGTTTCAAAGATATTATTCATTTTAGAATTGGTTTAATACCATCAATCAATTATAAAAACTTTTAATAGTTTAAACAAAAATCCATGAAACACAATTAATGGAATCTGGTATACTTCCAAAATAAAAAAAACACTATATCTAGTGATTAATATATTTTCCCCATTTAAATAAATTTTAAATTGTAATAAATAAAATTGTTGGTTTCTCGGGGTTTATATAGTTTTGGGTATATTAATCATTGAAATGTATAATAAAATACTGAAAATATTGACTCTCATTAATCATTTCTCGAAATTTAGTTTTTAATATATTAAACACAATGTTAATAATTGTATCTATTATTTATTTAGTTAGATTTATTCCCTTTAGCATATTATCTAAAACATTACCCCACAATGTTAGTGTTTTACACCTCTTCATTTATAAAGTTTCACAAGGTGTAATATAGATGTTTGAATATAAATATTATTAGAGAAAAAATATTATTCATGATAGTGTTAATATCTAAATTCATTAAAATACATTTTATATGATATATTAGCATCGTCTATAGTGTTAATTGTCCCTTCAGTTTATCAATCAGTATATGGTTATAAGTATTTCTAAGGTTATACTCTAAATTTATTTTTTTTTCAAATTCATATCTATAATTTCAAGGTAATCCTAAAACCCCAATGCGATAAAATTTGAATTGGCACACCATGTATCACTTCCAACACCTTTATATAATTTTTAGAATTTTGATTGAGATATTATTATTTTATAATAACAATTGATGGATATAAAAATATATGGTTACATAATTCAATACATATTACTAAATAGCCATTAAATGTTTTAGGGTGTTTAAGAAAACACATAATTATGATTTTATGATTCTATATAGGTATAGGTATTCGTTAAATCTTGAATTTTTAATTCTATTTTTCTATATTTTTCTTTTGGAACCTATGAAATGATTTATATAATCTGTTTTCCTCTTATTCATGTTACCTCAACAGAATTTTTAATTGATATATATGCATATCTCGTTTCATCCATTATAGATTAGGAATAGTGAACTATGTGAATTATACATTAACTAAATCAATTATATTATCTAAGAGAAACATATTTTTCAATGAATCATATAGTTACATGATTTTCATAAATTAACATTAAAATATTATTTACTATCTTGTATAGAACTATACCCTCTTTCTAAACTTCATTGACCATATTATTGATGGATAATAGACAAATTATTAGAAACTATTGGTTTCCTACAATAATATATGATTCAAAGGATCATACTTATTATATCATTGATGATCGTTTCTCTATTGAAACATATCATGGATAAGGTATCATGAAACTTTATTATCGTATAATTTTCATCCATTATCACATTGCATAGTTTTTAATATATTGAGTAGTCATTTCCCTTTATTAACTCTATACAACACCATTTTAGCATGTATAACTCTTGATATGTGAATATAAATTTTATTCTCATATGGATAGTAAATATATCACACATTTAATAGAAGATATAATGCTTACATATACCGTCTTATGTTATGATGTGACCGAAAAATGATACATTTTCTATCTAAAATCCACACTTTAAAAAATTTGGAATAAAAAATATTATTTCTCAAGGTATTCATTTACATACACAATTATTCATCATGGTCTTACTTTCACATAGAATACATGATAATTACAATATTATAGAGTTCCATAAATAGATCAAGGTAATAATTAATGAATCTGATCACTACACACATGAATATAATATTTGAAATTTAAAATCTAAATCTCATCACTATGAATAATTATTGCCTGTTTATTTTTAGGAAATATGTGTTCGATATAATAATCCTTTCACTCTTAATATCTAATATCCATAAAATTTTCCATCATTAAAATATATGAATCTTTACATAGGTGATCAGAAAATTCGAAAATACATGGTTTATGTTATTGTTTTTTTATTACGGGCTTGTTTATTTCACAATTATCAATGAAAAATAATCCATAATCTATAATTATACATCAAAAATAGGAAATTTTCACCCTATGATGACACTAATAAAAAATAACCCTATATTTATGAGGCTACAGTATCATATGGCTATATATCCCCTATATACATGAACACAAGTTCTTGTTGAAATATATTAACATGAGGATTGTTTTTTAATACCCAAATACTTTTAGTAAATAATATTTTAATGTGATGCATTTGGGAAATAACATATAGTAAAATGAATATATGATCAATCCTATATATTTCTTATTGAGACATTATATTCATGCATATAATTTCTCTTGAAAATTGCATTCATATCTAAAAACTATATCCACGTGTATTAATTTCTATGGATATAGCCTTCTTATCGAGATTCTGTAGCCATAAGAACTTATTCATGTGGTTATAGTAAATTAATAGGGACCATATATCCATGATTATAAATTCATATGGACATTACATTCATTTGATGAAACTATATCAATAGTAATTAAGGCTAATGGATATAACCTACCATATAGCCACAATAATACATTCTTCTCACTACATCCTTAGATAAAATAATTATGTCCTTGGGGTTTATTAATTTTAAAATTTTGTTTATATGGGGACCCTATATTAATATTAATATATTCATGTGGTCATATCCATCCTAATGAGAAACTATAGCAAATGTTAATAATTCACATTGGTATACTATTTTGTACTGGTTAAAACATTAAAATTATTAACAAATTCATTCAAATATAAATATTTAATTAAAATTATTATATATGTGTGTCTGTGTGTAAATATATATATATTTGTGTGTGTGATGGGTTATTTAGTATTTTGGAAAGACTGATTTAATTTTTTATTAATATTATGTTCAAAACAGAGAGGTTGACTATTTATTTACACACCCTAAAAAATAGGTAGGTTTCCTCTAGTTATAGGGTATACATAAATGTGATTCCATGTCTTATAACATTTTTCTGCAAGTTAAATTCCCATTGATATAGGCTACACACCAATCCCCATAATCAAATAGGTAAGAGAATATAGATATAGTATACATACATTGAAAAAAACATATCAAATTACCTAACATTGTATGTTGTTACACCCAACAATCCTTGTGTCAATATCAAATTGGGTTATTTCAATGAATAAACCGATAAAGGGTATATCTAGATTAGGATTAAATTAAATCCCCTAAACATAGATTTATATACATAGGAATGGGTAGTTAAAATAACACATAAATAATATTTTGTAAATAACATGGTTGTATAAAAATATAATCCATTCAATTATAGTGTTTATTCTTTGATTTTTTTTAATAAAATTGGTTCACTCCTATGAGGAATCTTTGATATAGAAATAACACCAAGATTGGGATCTCTAGAAAAATCATCCTCATTTTTTTGTGTAATATTATTTAACTCTTTTGGATATTAAATGACATAATGGTCAAAATAGACATATATTCATTATTAACTTCTTCCCCTAGCATTTTAAGGATTTATGCTTTATAATTTTGTAGCGTTAGACATATAAGGAATGCATCATCCATTGATAGTTAAAAGTCATATGTGCACAAATAGAATGTAATGGGTCAATGGGGGATATGAAATATGATATAAAAATTTTAGAAATTAATTTGGAAAATATGTAGATATATGGAATTCTATCTAGTATAACATTACATTCAACTATATGATGAATAGAATGATTTACATGAAGTGTATTCACATAAATATCAATCTAAGAGATTTTATATACCATTGATGAAATAATTATAACAATATGATATTCCATATATAATTCAATATATTTCTATTGTGAATAAAAATAAATAGAAAAATATAAATTAAGTGATTTCATGAAATTATTGTAACTTTGATTAAATATGTTGTTTTATGTTTTAAAAATAGCTATAAACATAGTAATATCATGATTTTTTCTTTCCATGCACCCAATGAAATAAATTTTTTCTGTGAGTATCATCCAATTGTAACAAAGGTAATAAAATATAAGATAAATAACATTTATTCTATGATGTCTTAAATTATGATACCTAAATTTAATCATGATAATGTTTTTAATCCTACATCCTTATACATTTGGAAAATATTCTTACATGTTATATCTTTTTATTATTAATAACCAAATAAGAAAATTTTAATAAACCCAAAATTTATACAAATTGTAATTTTGAAACCATAATTTACAAACACAATACATTATTTGAGGTGAATATCCATTACATCCTAAAAAATATCATACCAAAAAATTTGATGTTTTAATATATATTGAGATAAGATATATAAAAATAATATTTAATAAGAACTCTTCAATATCCCTAATAAATAGTCATTATACCGAATGTAACACCCAAATACTTTAGAAAATTATATTTTTCTTAAAAAAATAATTTCATGCATAGCTTGAATTACATACAACACCCAGTATTAATGACCGACAATATACAATTAATATCATCATTCTAACATGGACTTGATAACATAACCAATAAATTTATAGGTATGAATATGAATAACTCAATATTGAATATTATATAGTTTGGGAATTAATAAAATAAATTGAATTGTTTTCAATTATTTTGAAATGAACATAAACTATCAATTATAATTAAAAAAATCATTTCAATGAATATCTTTTTTTTAATGAAGTATTTTAAATAAATAAATTAAATTAGTCATTATGGCTATTTTATTTTACTGTCTTTTTTATTTTACATATCAAATATAAATTTTTTAATAATAATATAACATTTCTTCATAAATATTATATAATAAAAATCTATTTATTTAATAAACAAGGGTATTTTTCAAAAAAGATACTTTTTCTCGTTCTAAGAACATATTTCTAAAATAATTTTTTTAATTTTTTAAAAAATTACACTAAAAAGGAATATATTTTTTAAAATTATCATGAATAGATTATTTTAGAGTGAATTTTTTAGAACTATCTAAAAATATATACTTCTAATGAATAGTAAATAATTATTATTTTCATTTAAAACATCCTTATCATTTACAGTAATTAATAATATTATTTATCTACGAAAAATAATTTAAAATTGTACCTTATTTAATTATATTTTTTATTATCTAATAAATTTATTTTTATTCAATTTAATGTTGGATTTTTATATGGATACTTTTACTGAAAAAGAATGATCCCTTTTGGAAAACTACTTCTTCATGGCGTCGGGTGGTTTAAATTATAATTACATTATCAAACTTAGCTGATTTTAGTTATTGGAAACTGGATTCTGTATTTTTATTTTCAATAATTAATATTATGTAATAAATATTACTTAATTTTTTTATATAATGGATAGTAAAAAATAATTATAATTATTTACAATGGTTAAGGTTAAAACAGGTTTACTATGGGGTCATGCTAAATGATAATGGTATGTTTGTAGAGACCCAAAGCTTGACGTACATGGACATTACATTACTTTTTTGGAATACTTAATATATAACAAAAACAGAAACACAAGGACCATAATATTTTAGTGTCTTTCGAAACTCAGAATACAATCTTCTAATCATGGTGAAAGATCTTCAAAATCACCCATAAAGATCTCCCCCTTTTGGTTTTCTTACCTAAAAACTTTCTTTATATCTTGGGGAAAATAAAACATAAAAAGGGTGAGCTCAAATGCT
Organism: Viscum album; assembly: GCA_963277665.1. Classification (NCBI taxonomy): domain Eukaryota; kingdom Viridiplantae; phylum Streptophyta; class Magnoliopsida; order Santalales; family Viscaceae; genus Viscum; species Viscum album. Next base: position 781,070,683 of record OY728163.1, on the reverse strand, counting down.
CAGTAAGGGTAAACATAGAGAACATAAAACAATCCATAAACATTTGAATGCAAAAGCTTGAACGTAAAATCTAAACATCAAAATCCTGAGCAAAGACATAAATCTTGGAAGTACGTAAGGCATATATCATAAAGAAACATCAATAATGATAAAATATAATGGAAATAAAACATTTAATTTTGGAAAACCATTAATCACATGATATGATTTCCATAGCAGCCAAGGCATTGCTGCCAAGACCGTCTTAGTGGACAAAGTCCCATTCTGAATCGAGTTCACTCCTTGTTCCAGTCCTCTAACACTGAACCAGATTAACTTAAAGTTCCAGCCATATCTATGTCATTAGATATAAATCATAACCCAATTCATTGGAGGGAGAAATAGTTCCCACCCATCTCATAATGAAATCATTCTTTCGTGTTCCACAAAATCATAAATCATACATCATAGCATAACCCATGTAATAAAATGGGATTCTTAAACATCATGCCAACATGACATAATCCATATTACAAAATGGATATCATTTCATCATAAGAAAAGTGAAACCATGTAAATCATAGAGACATTATACTTGAAACATACATATATGAAATAATTCCATCTTATATGGAAAATGGTTTTGATAAAACACTTGAAATGAATTCTTGAGGAAAATATCCCTTCTTTTCCAAAACCATTTTCTTTCCACAAAATTCCATGAAATTTTAAAAGAAAAGGATTGTGCTGAAAATAATTATGAAATATTGTAGAGGAATATTCATTAAAATAAGGCGTTATAAAACCGTACAAATCCGTTCATTCCGTATAAGATAAAAATAACATTTTCCTCATACTTTTGTCAGAAAAGTCAAAAAGTACCTTGTATGGTAAACAAAAGCAAGATTCCTTACATACCTTGTGGTAAAAGTCAAAAAGGGTAAAATTGACTTTAAAAATACATGTAAGAATAGTAAACCTTTTATGAAAACATTTTGTGAAAACATGGACAAGGATGATAAACATAACCCCAGTAAATACTTATGAATAAACAATCTCGGATAAGAATGAGATTGGAAAAGTTATCCCTTACCTTATGTCCGATATTCTTCGTATGTTTCCGAACCTCCTGTATAATGATTTAAATAATGTCATTGACTTATTACATAATTATATTCATTGTTATGATATCATATATGGTTCACTCAAGACTTTATATTACCCATTCTTTTGTAAATTTTATGTTAAAGCACCGTTTTGGGTAAAATCGTTTCATTTATCGTACGAGTTTTGAATTTTTGTTCTTGATATTATTACTTAAATCCTAATTTACATAATTTTAGAATATAAAACATTATTTATATATAATAAATATTCATCATATAAATATATATGATAGATCGATAAATGGAATGAAATACACCGTTCATGGAGACGATAGACCGTACGTACGCATGAACGCTGTTTTCATTTCCTTATTGAATTGAATGGAATTAAGTAGATGAAATTCATACATATATAAATAAATCCAGTATCATTATTATATCATATATTTCATATTTATTCATTATATATACTTTATAATCATTCATTAATGGTTAACATGGAGAATGAATCTCATTGCATCGTGGAGATGGCAGTCCGCACGTACGAACGAGCGATGATATCATTCACATGATCGTGGAATTGTATTGAAGTGTATATATAATATTTCATAATAAATATTACTTTACAATAATCAAATATAGTTATTTATTTACACCATCATACCCATCCAAGTAGGCTGGTGGTCGAAAACAGATTACACCACAGCGTGGAGATGGTATTCCGTACGTCCGCACGCGCGGTGATTTCATTTTCCGTAGGATGGATAGAAGGTGAAATAAAGATGTTTCATATTTATAATAAAATATCATTATATAATTAATACTTTTGTTATTACTTTATAATGATACAACTAAAGAATAAAAAGTATAAGAAGAAAGAAACTTGAGAGAATCGGAAGAAGAGATTACCTCTTCTTCGACGCACCTCCTTTATGCTTCCTCTTAAAGAAGTAGAGTTGGTCTTTTGATAAGACCAGAACCTCCAGAATGTTTCTAGGGAAGTGGAGAAGGTAAATGGTCAGGGGTTGTCCGAGCTTCAAGGATCAAAAGGGTGTGAAGAGAAGAGGGAATGGGTGCCCTTTTTATAAGGGAGGAGAGGGGAACCTTTGAAAAAACTTAAAATAATATTTTATAATAAAGTCATATTCGGTTTATAATTGCTCCAAATTGATTTATTTAGAAGTTAATGTGGGGATGGGTCTAAATCCTCTCAAAAAATAGATTTTAGATAGGTTTGGGTCATTATATTAACGTTATCTTTTCGTTTTAACTCTTAGTTAATTAGATTGACATTTACCATGTCACTTTGTATTTTTATATTATATAGTTAATAAACATACCATATACATCCAAGCGACCCCCAAGTGGTCAATTAATGATACACCTATCAGGATATAAGTATCTTGTCCGAACCTTATATTTTTAATAATATAATAACAATTAATAATATAATATTTGTTTTAAAAACTATTTTATGTCAATTTTGACACTATTTAGTAATTGATTTATGTGAAACTTATAACAACATGATTAGTTAGAAAAGAGTTAATTAAATCAATACTAACATGTCATATTAACCTATAAAATTAGTGTAATTCATAAAAAGTCTAAAATTACATTTATTTGAGTATTTATAACATCAATTATGTTAATATTTCATTAATTAGGTAATTACTGCATCGTCATTGTGTAATAAATAAATTAAATTATTTAATGTCTAAAAATTATAAATAAAATACCATTATGTAGGAAATCATTCTATATTTCTAATGAATATTTATAGTCTAATTTATCTTATGTATAACCCCATATTAGAAATTATTTAGTTATTAAACATTGATTTTAAATATTTTAACCCTTCATTAAATAAATTAATAATAAATGTCCTAATCTAATCCGAGTGGACCTAAATGGTCATATTTTATTCCTAAAGTTGTTTTTGGTCGAATTACAATAATTCAATAGAATTAAGACATGTGTTAGGGTAATAATAATATCATTTTTACCCTTAATTACCCTATTTACTTTTAACTGTGGTAAATACAAGTTAAAAAGTTACTATTCACCAAAAAATTATTTTCATCTCATTGAACCACATTTTAGACCTGGATATTAACTGTGTCTTTCAGATTTTTTAAATTCCACTCACAGAAGCGGTAAAATTAAGTTTTATTTGAATTTCCAAATTCTCCTAGGAGGTGGGTAAAAGACGGTGAAAAGTTAAATAAAATTTTTATATATCTAAAATTATTAGAAAATGACTCCAATGAATTACATTGAACTCATATAGTTATTATGTATCAATTTTGACCTAAAATAAATTTAAATAAAATAAATAATTATTTAAATAAAAATCCAGTTTTTAAATAGTAACCTAGTGTTTTCACTATTCATCAAAAATTGAATGTTTTTAGAAAAATACCAAAAATTCACCCTAGGCTATTTTAGATATTCTGAATCCAAAAAATGAAGTCTATTTTGAACGATAAAATTTATAAAATTTAAAAAAGTGGGTATTACAATTCATAACAGCTAGTTCATAATAATATTATAATAATATATCGTTATTTAGTGAGACATGGTATTGCGTACTATACACTATATTGAAGAAGGTCTTGATTGCGTGTAATGCAAGCCAAGTCATGGCTGCATGTAGTGAAAGCTATGTTTGGTGTTGCATATGACATAATCGAAACTTATTTCATTTATACATTAAAAAAATATATACTTAATGTTGCATAGAATAATTTCCACAAAACGAACTTGAAATTGTGTGTAACACGAGCCAAGAATAGTGTTGCATATACTGCAATCTAATACGGTGTTTCGTATAATACAATCTAATCTTGTTTTAGTGTATAATAGAAGACATCAAATAAATTAAAAATAATATATCTCATAAAATCTCAGGGTGTTACAATGTTTGATAAGAATAGTTGTCTAAATCCAACTATAAATCCATATTGAAGCATTATCATATCTAATGTAACAATATGAGTGAATTTTAACAAATAATTCATGGGAATTACTATAACATGATGGAGTCTATTAAGATATTTCCAAGAGGTTTCCATGTGGGTTCCTTTCCCAAAATATAAAAGGACTTCTCTTATATTCTCCAATCAATACTCCAAGATCCATTTTTGTTAGAAATTAAATGGAGAAAATCATTTCCATTATTCCCACCACACATCTTAGAGACATTTTTTGATTATGAACCCCTCAAAAGAAATATTTATGTATTAACATAAAGTGGATCTTTGAAGAGCAGGTATTGCTAATAAACAAGAATTATAATTTTATTTTTTATTCAAACTCCATAAAAAATTATTCAATATATTGATTTAATAATGTAATTACAAAACATATAATTAAATACCATTATATTAGTTTTATAATCAATATCGATCTCCTCTTTAACAAATTGGGAAATGAAACTGTTGATCAAGTGTCCAATAAACCGCCACCTCACAAACCTATGAACTTTTTTCCATCCCATTCTCTCATTGATGGATAAAATGATGGATTTAAATAATATATACGATATTCCTGAAATATTTATACATTTGTAATTATAATATAAGATAAACCTACTTAACTTCCAATCCGTTGAAAAATGACAACATCCCTCATGTGTACATGTGGACTACCACCTCTATGAAATAATGTGATACATTTTTCAATTTATATATACATAGGATATAATGAAGGTATATTTAATGAATATATATGATATAAATAATAATAATATTTTATAAATGTTGAATTGCCTTTATTTAATTACATCCATTGAGAATATGGGGACAACATTCATTTGAACATACGGCGAAATGTCTCCATGAATAGTGTAATTCATTTTCTATCTCTATAAATAAAGGATGACTATAAATACAAGTATAATTAATATATATATTATATTTTTATAATTTATAAAATTATGAAGATTATGGATACAATATCAATATAAAAGGATAAAAAACACCAAACCAAAATATGCTTGAAAAAATAATTTATTAAAGGATAAACAATTTGAAAAAGAAATCGATAATAAATGGATAGTAAAAGTAGATAATTGGGTCATATATAGTATGATATATATGAGTATAGTTATTAAATATATTTATAAGAATCTAATATTTATGATACATTATTTTCGAAGATGTATGAATAAATTACAAACCTTAGGTAAGGTATTTAGTATCAATTTTCATTCAATAAAATGTCATTTATTGTTACAAACGCAATTTTTTATTGAGTGTATATAATTACACATTTACAATTTTAATAATTACTCTATTTAATTTAATTATATTTAATGTCTCATTTAACTTTAATAATTCTTGGTTAATTCAATACAAATTTTTATAATGTAGTGATATATTTTCATCTGACTTCGTATTCTTTGAGACACAAGCCATATTCACCACTTATTTCATTTATGAGGTGTTTATACCATATATGTATTAATTTTACCCACCTATGATAAGTTCTTTAAATTGATAACTAAATATGAAATGGAAATTTGGAAGTATACTATGTATATGACTTGCATGTGTTAAATGTGAATGATTAATAGGTTTCATATTTATACCTACCCTTACAACATTAATGGAAGGTAGAGGAATGAACTGTAATTATTGAATTTTCCTTCAATGGAATTCATAAAGGTTGCATGATACTTGGCCTTATCACACTAACAAATGGAAAGGGTTTGACCAAGTGAAATTACAGATTAATTATGACTTCATTAAAAGGTCGTATGTTACTTGACCTTATCACACTGCTGAAAGGAAACGCATGAACCAAATGGTCTTATTTATTAATTATGTCTTGACAAAAAAATCATACTAATTTACCTTATCACTCTAGTGAAAGGTAATTCTTGAACCAAATGAACTATTACTGGACTTTATAATTAATCAGGAGTGGCCTGACTTGATCTGACCTTGGATTCTTAATAGGGAATTCCATGATCACTTAGGAACCCCATTATGATTCAATGATACAACTTTCTTAGGTTGATACCCACCTAGACAGTGATCCTTTTCTATTCTTGGATGCCCAGTATGACACTGTATGATCCCTCACAATGTATTAATCGATGCCTTGGATACACTCCTTTGATCCAGTATTGACAAGTAGGTTCCATGGTTATAGGCCATAGGGCCCTGTATCTTTGTAGCCCCTTTTTACCTTGGATGATCACCTCAAATTCAAAAGGAATCATATTATGGAATGTCTTGGAATATTATCCTTAGATTATACTCTTTCCCTTCGCCATGATATAGCTATTACAAATTTGGTGACCTTTGAGTTCTATGTTTCCATTGTCAATACCTTGGAACTTCATTATTAAATGTCATTAAGGGTTTCCTTGTCACAACATAAAACCTTCACTATTGTAAACATGTGACTCCTTTATAAATTGGTAATAATAAATTTAGGGATTGGTTTCGTTTAGACACTAGCCAATGGATGAGGCAGGTACTTGGGTATTTAGATAGTTGTACTAGTTTACATTATATATGAATGTTTTCAGACTATTACATTTCAACTACATGGACCTAATTTTATAAATAGTATTGGTAGTGGCCCACTTAGATTTATATCACACCCTCTCTAGGTGTCCTTTGGCACCTGTAGTAAATTAAATGAATGTAGGTGTTGATAAAGGGAATCATACAGCTATGGAAACTTGATTTCATGTTGTTTAGGATATATCATGATAGTAGATGACCGAGCCAGAGCCTAGGGTTCTTTGGGAAGTCTTTTTTATTTCCATTATACTATTGTGGAACATGTAATTCCTGATCTATTGTATACATATTTTCCAGTTTTCTTTTTACGTGAAATATCATCATCAGATATTGTATGCTTCCATGTCATTCCAGTTAATTTAGTAATTGCTAATGATTTCCTTATTTTCTGGTGTGCCTTCTGTTTACTTGTATTTATTCCCCTATTTACTTCTGTTTATATTTATCCACTTCGATACACTTGGTTAACGAGAGAGTAGTCTCCCCAAAGACACACCCAAAGCCCTCTATTCTAGTTAGCAGCCTCTGGTGTTTGGGGAGATGCACTGGAGGCCATGTGTCCCAACAGGAATAGGACGCCTATTAAGTGGAATTCAGGTCTGGGGTGTAAAATTCTTGATCCCCATTGGCTGGAGACTAGAACCCGAGCATGAGAAATCAACAATAGTGAATGATTTTCACCAACCTAGTGCAATGAAATGGCATATATATCTATAAAATAAATAGAGGGACATCAACAGACAAATGTATACCAAAACTGAAACCAAACAACTCAACATTAGAAACAATGTCAAAGAAAAGTTCAAACAAAAATGACTACAATATGATTAATAAAAAACAACTACTATGTGCGATAGTGTGGGTATACTCCCACAATCTCACCACCAGCTATCAACCCAGTCGATAGAAAATATCGCCACATCACTATGGTGCTTTACCTCTCCCTACATTGAATGACATAAAATAGACTATATACCCCTAATAATGTTTTCATGGTGTGAGTTAGCATTTTCAATAAGATCCCACCTATGTGTTCCATAACATTTATATTTAAAATAATCACAGAATTCTAATTTAAAATCAAACTTTCCATGATAAGAATAATTTTAGCCTTATCAAATCATGGTAAATATTACCCTTTTTCAAATAAACCCAGAACAATGGCTAGTATGTAATATTCAAGAATATGTTCTGATTAATAATTTAAAATAATACAAAGAATTCACGTCATGTCCAAAATATTATAAGTCCAATATCAGATAAATCATGAAAATGGACACAATATAACAAGCTTCATGTCTACACATACCTAAAAATGACAAGTTCATCACAAGTCTATGTTCCTATGGAGTAGTTTAAAATATCATGAGTGAACACACCCAACAATGTAAAGATCATGTACCTATAATGATAAGCCTATGGAGATGAGAAATTTCCAATGATCTAACATCCCCATTGTAATATGAATAAATAACCTATTTAAAAAGTTTCACTAACGTACCCAAGGATTCCAATGTGTGGAAATTCATAAATCATTTCAATGATTTGGAAAATATATAGACATTCACTTATGAAAAACCAGGGAAAATCACATTTTATTATATATTAATTTTAAAAAACCATACTCAATTTATTTATAAATCAATTTATAAAAATAAGAGGAATGTAGTTCATCCACCTAACATATAAATGGAACCACTTACCTCAATACACGGGGAAACACACACCCACAAATGATCCACCAACCATAGAATGAAACAATGATAATAGAGGCCTTAGTTTCAGTCTACACATATTATAATTGATTTTATTTACCAAAAAGGGATAGAGGAGGAGCTGAAACAACCCATATATCCAGAACACACACCTAGTACAAAACAAACAACAACAGAAATAAACCTCAAAATAAGATCACAAAATAGATAGAGTAGAATGAATGAAGATAAATCATCATGGGTCAAAAGATCATTTAATCCAATGTCACGGTTCGACCACAATGAAATAAATGAAGATGTATAATGGATTACCTGCTCATAGATATTCAATCCAACCACCTCGATGATCAACCACATAATGGGTCAATCCTGATCAAATATAGACTACAAAAATCAGCAGATAATGTTTCTAGGTCAAGACCCAATAGAAATATGTGAGATAAAATAACATTTTATCTAAGAGGAACCCTAAAAGATGACCTCAAGACAGTTACATGACATGTACCTTCTTTACAGGCTGCATAATACATGAGGATGGTGTACACTAAAAAACCTATAAACTTTTAATTTAAAACAATACTTTTATTAATACATGTCATGTAACCATTACTCAGCGTGTGTCATGTTCACACTATGTAAATGGTTGGAAAATTCAATATAGAGACCATGTACATGTCTTGTATCCCCCTTTCACACCGTGTAATTTCTAATAACAGAGTATAAAACTCCTATTTTGTCCTCAAAACACAAAAACATCTTAAGAATTCTACAAAAATGGGATAAAAATTAAAAATACAATAATATATTTATATCTATAATCCTCTATATCGATAAAAAATCAATCCCTAATATTTAATTCATTTTCCCCAAAAAACTTTATGCATCCTCAAAAGTCTAAATATAGGCCCATAAAAGGTTGAAAACATGAAATTAGAATGTAAATACGTGAAAGTTGGGGAAATAATGTTGCAATATCCCTACTATAAAACATCCTGTCCCTCAAAACTCATTTGTAATAATTAAGACCAATATAGAATTATGAACATTTCTCCCTTATCAATGATTCAGGGTCCCAAGTCTCATGAAAATTTCATATTTTCTACCACAACACTTTTACCAATGGATGATAATTACCATGCAATACATTCACCTTAGTTTCCATGATCGTTACTAGATTCTGCCAAATATAAACAACTAGAAGTAAACAAATTTCATCCCCAAAAAAATGTGAGAGGCATAACAAAGATATTTCCTGAGCAACAATATGTGGAAGACATCATGAATTTAGGTCAACAACAATTGCATTTCAAAATGATATAAAACATAATCAATCCTCTCAATAATATCAAACAACCCAATATATCATAGATCCAACATTCATTGTTTTCCAAGATGAAGATGGTCCAACTGATGAGAAAAATTAATGAAAAACTAGCCACATACAAAAAATTCCAAAGGTTGACACAATTGATCCTCCTAATATTAATATAGACTTTTTCTTGTAACCCCTTTTCAACATACATACTAAATCCTTAAAGTTATAAACTGAACCATAATTGGTCCCACCAAATATTCTCCACCCACCTCTCCACAAAAAATAGGTACCCTTCACAGGTGACTATACAAAGACACAAAGGGAGATATTCTGATTGAATATTGTGGACCGTTGTTATATGAAATCTCAACAACTCCCAGATGTCTATCACACTATCCACTAAATCCCAACCCATGGGAATGAAGTATATCATATAGAATATTAATAAAACACTTCTTTTGATAGTCTATATATAGATGATAAGTTTTACTCAATCTAACGTGATTACACATCACCTCATAGAGGATTCTATTGAACATTGGTGTAAAACACGTTCCCCATGAGAAAAAATAGGGAAATGAACCCCATATAACATCACAACATCCTACTCATACATCTTACCCATATCTGCATCTTTTTTTTTGTTTCTTTGATCATTATAAAATTAGTTTATATTTTCGACTTATCAATCACCAGCCTGATAGAATTAATCCCTCAAGGAGTTTATGGTAACCAAAATAATCTCAATGGATACCACATCCCATTTCCAAACCAGCATCAGATGAGTTTGGGGAATACAAAAATGATTCAGATTCACTAAAATTATTTTCTAGAAGGTGTAACATCATCAAACATAATCAGAGAAGTCCCACATTATACCCATCCACCAGAATGGATGTCTCATGTAATAATACATCTTCATAGTTCCTGGATGAGTAGACCAATAAAAATTAGGAAAATCATAGAAAACTAATACCCTCATCAATTCTTGATCTAAAATTACTTCTGAAAAAAATACCTTCTCAAGTGAGTAACAAACAAAAAATATCTCCTCCCCATATTGGGTTTCTCGAATTTTAATGAACTCAACATCAGGCAGGTGATTTTGAAAAAAAGGATCAAGGTGATTTGATTGTAACTGAACACTCAGAAGAGTCATACCTGAAACTACCTCTTGAGAATATAGTTTCAACTGAGTAATAATCCCTATAAGGATCCACTCATCCTTCGATTTATTGAACACTTAAGATGGTATATTTCCACTAAGAGTGTACTCGATGATATTCCTCTTCCACAGGGTGTATGTGATATCAAATTCAAACATGTGAAGGTGTTTCACCTATAATATTTGTATAATACTGCATTATTTATGAGAAATGATATAAATAAATCTCTTATGTTCATAAAGGACTCAAAATACATAACCAAAATGATAATTATTACCGCACTTTAGAATATGCATAACTGGGATGAGCATGAAATCATGAGTGGGGTAATTCTTCTCATCCTATCGAGAATGATGAGAGTTTTAAGGAAACACATAATCATACAACATGACCACAAAACTAGACCATATTCAATATAAATCACTAAAACCTACATTTCCATTACAGGTCTCTAGTATTATCAGAATAGGATCTGGGGTTACAATTTGTTCCATCTCATCGAAAGATGACTTACATTTTCTGTCCAATATATATTTCACCACATTCCTGGTTGGATTAGTCAGAGGTGACACCAAGATTGAGAAATTCTTGAAAAACTTTTGATAGTACCCAGTAAGACCAAGAATTATCCAAATTTCAATGATATGTCATTGATCTTACCATAAAAACATCCTTTGATTTCTCTGCATCAACTCATAAGGCATGCACTGAAATCATATTACCATTGAATTTCAATTCTTGAATAAAAAATACACATTTCCATAGAATTCCATAATAATAATTATTCCTAGGGATTTGTGAAACTTGACTCGGATGGTGGACATCCTCACACTAAGATCCTTAATAAACCAAAATAACATCTATAAAAACTACCAAAAATGTTTTGAAATAGTGATGGAATATCAAATTCATTAAATCCATTTAAACTATAGGATCCTTAGTCATACCATACAAAATTTTAGGATATTTTAAATGGACATACCTTATCCTGAAAGCCATATTTATTATATCATACTCCCAAACTATGATATGATGGAAATTCAATTGAAGATAAATATTTTATAACCACTTTTCTCCTTTTAACTCATCAATAAAATCATTTAAAACAGGAAATGGATATTATCAACAATAGTAAGTCCTTTCAAAATTTGATAGCTTACACACAAATAGACTGAATAATTTGACGATATCGTAGTATCCTCTGGATCTGATGTTCCTAGACCATATTGAGCTGTAGATATAATCCTACAGAAACACTAAACATGAACATAACACCCAAAGGTATTACATATCTTTACTGGTGAATGATAGGAATGGAAAGTGATTACATCCTTTAAAAACTATTATCTTGTCAGAGGGACACCACTAAACACAACTCGAGTTGATATAGAGGCCTTAACCTAAGAACTATCTCCACTATTCCTACAACAATCCTGCTACTTTCTCTTTTTACCGGGTGTGCCACTAAAGCTGCAACTAAGATGAATATTAGTAAAAGGCAATCCAAATATTCCTTCTATATTGATATATTCCATAATAGCCCTATCCAATTTATCTATATAGGTTCAAAGATTCATCATAAATATCTTTGATCACATATCTGGTCGCAAACTCTATAGGTACATATATTTTTCAAGGTGGTCATTCATTAAATCTACGATGCAATATGGAACAAATCAACAAACTAATTGGTTTATGTTGACACATAATTATGTCACTTAATCATATAGTGGAACCAAAAATATTTCATTATCATTTGAGACTCTAGAAAAAAAACTACTATAGGAACAAAATCTTGAAACCCTTCTCATCGAAGCCCAGATTCTTGTTATCATGTACCATGGAATCCCATCAATAATAGCACAAACACTTAAGACTGAATTCTATACACATCACCTTGATATTATTAGTATTTTCAAGGAATTAAATGGTTTGATTGATCTTATGAATCATATCCTACGACTCTTGAGGTTCATTCGTACATTAAAGAGAAGGGGTATTTTCTCTACGAAAACCTCATGATCTAACCTAGTCACTTCTAGCTTCTAGATGTACCGCAAATACTATTTCCAAAATATTTGGCACAGTATAGTCAAAAATTAAAACTTCATTTCCAATAACCTCTATGGTTTTCTGATCCATCATAGTATTCCCTTGAGGTGCATTCGTTTCAACCTCCTGAGGAACTCAAAAAAAATCTTGGAGGCCTACATTTTTAGAACAAAAAAAAATAAAATGATTAGAAAATAGGAAATTATCAGTCCAAACTATAAAAAACATAAGAAATAATTAACATTAAAATTAATAACTCACAAAAGGAGAGACACATTGAATCATCCTATTGTAATTTGAGTTTCATCGCGGTAAGGGATTGCCAAGCACTGACTACAACATACCTCTCTTGTCCCAAAATTCCAATCACTAGTCTACAAAACGTCCCAAGACAAGGAAACATGATGTCATATAGACATTTCTAATAAATTATTATGAAAAACCCCAATTATAATCTCTAATTTCTATTCAAAACACCCCTCCACATACCCGAAAGAAGTTACTAATCCCCACATGCTAGCAATTATCACCCTGGAATCAAAAAAATATGGAATGTTTTCGCCCAACATGAAGAAATTACATATTACATTTATATATAATACAAATAGAAACAAAGATAAATGAATATATTCCATAACTGAAACCAATATAATAAATATTAGAAACAATATCCATGTACACATTGAACCAAAAATGAAAAATAATTTAATGAAAAATAATAATAATCCATGTGATAGTGTGGAAGTCTCCCAAAATCTCACCACCAGTAATCCATACGGAAGACAAAAAGAATTATCGCATCATATTGGCACCTTTCTTTTCCCTACATCAAAATACATATACTATAATTTACACCATAGAAGAAGTCAGTAAGTTTTGACCTAATAGCCTCAATAATATCTCACCTAGTTTTCCATTAAAATGTATTTGTACAATAATACATGTATTCTCATTTAAAAACAAACATGGAATGGTAAGAAGTAAATTAGTTGCATCAAAGCATGGTAAATATTTCCCTTTTTCCAATAATTCCAAAAAAAGACTTGTACATAAATTTAATTCATAATATTATATTTATTATTTAATAAATTTAAAATCATACTTGTCATATCCAAAATAGTATTAATATAGGAACATTTAAATCATTCAAGGGAACTTAACAGGTTAGGCTAGCAGACTAGTCATTCCAAAATAGTTGACTAGGTCACAAAAAGTACATTGGACATAGGACTTAGTAGAAGAAGAACACACTGTTATTCAAACCTCCATCAATTTTAATAAAATGTCCCTAGAATGACATGAAATGTGATAAGAGAAAACACCCATGAGATAATATCCTAACAATAATTTGGATGATGTTCATAATACAATCCTTCCACCTATGTACCCAAGCCATCATATGTGATGAAATTAATATATAATTTCAATTATTTCAAAATAAAAATTTCCCCATTTACCAATAACCATATAAAAAATAGATTTTATGACAAATTAAATTATATATAAAAAACAATCAATCAATTTTTATTTATAAATAAATTTAAAAAATATTTGAAATATATTTCGTCAACACATTCTATAGATGAAACCACCTACCATAAAATATGAGGTCACACATTCTGTTAAAGGATCAACCAATAAAAGAATGAAAAAATGAAAATTGAGGAACTAAAATCAATATTCACATCTTAGATATTATCTAATTTTACAAAAGGAGATTTTATTAGAGAGGAAATGAAACATACTTCAATTATAAACACCTATTTCACCATATCCAACAATTGTTATGACCCCTATAATAAGAGAACACTATAGATCTAGACGAAAATAAGAAGATAAATCATCATGGGACAACTAATCTGGTCATTCAATGTCATGGAAAAACCATGATCAATGAAATGAAGAACAAAAAATGTTTACATTCTTGTAGTGATGCAAACCAATAGACACAATGATCAATCATTGAACCTATAAATATGGAAGAAATAGAGACTCCAAATTTTTTTGGATAATTGTAATAGGTCAAGAGAAAAGAGTGTTACTAGAGAATTAAATAACATTTCAACTATGTAGAACCATTAATATATACCTACTGGTAGTTACATGATGTGTAACTCCTTCACACGCTATAAAATCCATGACGATTTAGTATAAGGAATAACTAGTTACCTTTTTATTAAAACATGATAGTTTATTATTACACTTTATATAAAAATTATAAGGAGTGTAGTTCTTTCATGCTATATAAATAGTTCATGAATATTCTATAGAAATGAGTACATGTATTTAACCCCCTTTCACGCCATTTAATTTCCTGACACAGAATAAAACTCTAGGTTCGTAGAAAAAATTCAAAATAACCTATAGCATTCTAGAAACATGGTTATAACCACGTAAATACATTAATAATATATTACCTGATAATAGTTAATTCATGAAAACACCCATCCATGAACTCCATGTCATTTTCTCAAAAACAATATATCCATGTTTGGAAGTCCCAAGACGCACCAATAAAAAAAAGAGAAGAAATGATAAGGGAAATACCTGATACCTTGTCACAATATGTTATAAGTATTCCTCCTTGGTTGTGGTACAAGTTAATTTAATATCACATCATAAGTTTTATCAAAAAAAACTTAGTTGATGAAAATATAGTGAATGTATGAATTAATATATTACTATAAAAGAGAGTTTTTTGTGTTATTTTCTTTTCTATTTTACATGTTTAATGTGTTTTTTGTATCATATGATCCTATTTTATTTGTCATTAATCATATTTAAGATATTTTTTGTAACCTCAAATAATCCCTAACTTCAAAATTAGACAAATTAATTAATTAATTATCATTCTCTATCTCTCCCTATCTTTAAGTAGCTAATACCACAAATACATTACCTCCCCTGGTGATTTCATCTTGAAGATATATGTTAAATAATCATTGTATTAACCAATTTTTTTTTTCAAAAATAGTGATTAAGAATATTTTTTTCCCATTAAACATAGCCAAACCTTTATTCATACCATAAGAAGTGATGGAGGATCAGGTGTCATATATGTGAAAATTGGGAAGAAGAAAAGACATATTGAAATTATATTTTTAGTTGAAGCCTTTTATTATTAAAATAATAAAACACATCCATATATTTCATAATTGGAGTGAAAATAAAAATGTATAAATTAATTCATTAATCACGGCTAGGTGAGTTCAATTTATATTGACCATTAAGGGAGTAGTGTACCAAAACAAAATAGACTATAGAAATGGAAAGAATAAAATGTAGTACATGTAGCTCAAGAAAATATCAATTGAATTCCTTCAATGCCAAAAAGTATACCTTTTTATAGTGTGGTCGGAATCCTTACATGCTTCTGTAGCATCATGTCCATGTTGAGTTTCCTAAGATTCCTTTGAGTTTGATTAATTACATTACCTAGGGATTGTCCAATGATCTACCCTTTTGTCATTTAAAGACCAACAACCAAGAAAATTTCAATTATTGTTTCAAAGATATTATTCATTTTAGAATTGGTTTAATACCATCAATCAATTATAAAAACATTTAATAGTTTAAACAAAAATCTAAGAAACATAATTAATGGAATCTGGTATACTTCCAAAATAAAAAAACACTACATCTAGTGATTAATATATTTTCCCCATTATTTAAATTGTAAATTGTAATAAAAAATTGTTGGTTTCTTGGGGTTTATATAGTTTTGGGTATATTAATCATTGAAATGTATAGTAAATTACTGAAAATATTGACTCTCATTAATCTTTTCTCAAAATTTAGTTTTTAATATATTAAACACAATGTTAATATTTGTATCTAATATTTATTGAGTTAGATTTATTCCCGTTAGCATATTATCTAAAACATTACCCCACAATGTTAGTGTTTTACACCTCTTCATTTATAAAGTTTCACAAGGTGTAAGATAGATGTTTGAACAGAAATATTATTAGAGATAAAATATTATTCATGATAGTGTTAATATCTAAATTCATTAAAATATATTGTATATGATATATTAACATCGTCTATAGTTTTAATTGTCCCTTCATATTATCAATCAGTATATGGTTATAAGTATTTCTAAGGTTATACTCTAAATTTAATTTTTGATAAATTCATATCTATAATTTCAAGGTAATCCTAGAACCCCAATTTGATAAAATTTGAATTGGAACACCATGTATCACTTCCAACACCTTTATATAATTTTTACAATTTTGATTGAGAGATTATTATTTTATAATAACAATGGATGGATATAAAAATATATGGTTACATAATTCAATCCATATTACTAAATAGCCATTAAATGTTTTAGGATGTTTAAGAAAACACATAATGATGAATTTAAGATTCTATATAGGTATAGGTATTAGTTAAATCATGAATTTTTAATTCTATTATTCTATATTTTTCTTTTGGAACCTATGAAATGATTTATATAATCTGTTTTCCTCTTATTCATGTTACCTCAACAGAATTTTTCATTGATATATATGCATATCTCGTTTCATCCATTATGGATGGAGAATAGTGAACTATGTGAATTATAAATTAACTAAATCAATTATATTATCTAAGAGAATCATATTTTTCAATGAATCATAAAGTTACATGATTTTCATAAATTAACATTAAAATATTATTTTCTATCTTGTATTACACTATACCCTCTTTTTAAACTTCATTGACCATATTATTGATGGATAATAGACAAATTATTACAAACTATAGGTTTCCTACAATAATATATGATTCAAAGGATCATAATTATTATATCATTGATGATTGTGTCTCTATTGAAATATAACATGGATAAGGTGTCATAAAACTTTATTATCATATAATTTTCATCCATTATCACCTTGCATAGTTTTTAATATATTGAGTAGTCATTTCCCTTTATTAACTCTATACAACACCATTTTAGCATATAGAACTCTTGATATGTGAATATATATTTTATTCTCATATGGATAGTAAATATATCACACATGTAATAGATGATATAATGCCTACATATATCGTCTTATTTTATGATGTGACCAAAAAATGCTACATTTTCTATCCAAAATCCACAATATAAAAAATTTGGAATAAAAAATATTATTTCTCAAGTTATTCATTTACATACACAATTATTCATCATGGTCTTACTTTCACATAGAATACATGATAATTAAAATATTATAGAGTTCCATAAATAGATCAAGGTAATCATTAAAAAATATCATCACTACACATATAAATATAATATTTGAAATTTAAAATCTAAATCTCATCACTATGAATAATTATTGCCTGTTTATTTTATGGAAATATTTATTCGATATAATAATCCTTTCACTCTTAATATCTAATATCCATAAAATTTTCCATAATTCAAATATATGAATCTTTACATAGGTGATCAGAAAATTCGAAAATGCATGGTTTATGTTATTGTTTCCTTTATTATGGGCTTGTTTATTTAACGATTATCAATGAAAAATATTCCCTAATCTATAATTATACATCAAAAATAGGAAATTTTCACCCTATGATGACACTAATAAAAAATAACCCTATATTTATGAGGCTATAGTATCATATGGCTATATATCCCCTATATACATGAACACAAGTTCTTGTTGAAATATATTAACATGAGGATTATTTTTTAGAACCCAAATACTTTTAGTAAATAATATTTTAATGCGATGCATTTGGGAAATAACATATAGGAAAATGAATATATGATCAATCCTTTATATTTCTTATTGAGATATTAAATTCATGCAAATAATTTCTCTTGAAAATTGCATTAATATCAAAAACTATATCCACATGTATTAATTTCTATGGATATAGCCTTCTTATCGAGATTGTGTAGCCATAAGAACTTATTCATGTGGATATGGTAAATTAATAAGGACCATATATCCATGATTATAAATTTATATGGATATTACATTCATTTGATGAAACTATATCAACAGTAATTAAAGATAATGGATATAACCTACCATATAGCCACAATAATACATTCTTCTCACTACATCCTTAGATAAAATAATTATGTCCTTAGGGGTTTATTAATTTTAAAATTTCGTTTATATGGGGACCCTATATTAATGTTAATATATTCATGTGGTCATAGCCATCCTAACGAGAAACTATAGAAAATGTTAACAATTCACGTTGGTATACTATTTTGTATTGGTTAAAGCATTAAAATTATAAACAAATTCATTCTAATATAATTATTTAATTAAAATTATTATATATATGTGTGTGTGTTTAAATATATATATGTGTGGGTGTGATGGGTTATTTATTATTTTGGAAAGACTGATTTAATTTTTTATTAAGATTATGTTCAAAACAGAGAGGTTGACTATTTATTTACACACCCTGAAAAATAGGTAGGTTTCCTCTAGTTATAGGGTATGCATAAATGTGATTCCATGTCTTATAACATATTTCTGCAAGTTAAATTCCCATTGATATAGGCTACACACCAATCCCCATAATAATATAGGTAGGAGAATATAGATATAGTATACATACATTGAAAAAAACATATCAAATTACCTAACACTGTATGTTATTATACCCAACAATCCTTGTGTTAATATCAAATCGGGTTATTTCAATGAATAAATCGATAAAGGGTATATATAGATTAGGATTAAATTAAATCCCCTAAACATGGATTTATATACATAGGAATGGGTAGTTAAAATAACACATAAATAATATTTTGTAAATAACTTTGTTTTATAAAAATATAATCCATTCAATTATAGTGTTTCTTCTTGGATTTTTTTAATAAAATTGGTTCACTCCTATGAGGAATCTTTGATATAGAAATAACACCAAGATTGGGATCTCTAGAAAACTCATCCTAATTTTTTTGTGAAATACTATTTATCTCTTTTGGATATTAAATGACATAATGGTTAAAATAGACATATATTCATTATTAACTTCTTCCCCTAGAATTTTAAGGATTTATGCTTCATAATTTTTTAGCGTTAGACATATAAGGAATGCATCATCCATTGATAGTTAAAAGTCATATGTGAACAAATAGAATGTAATGGGTCAATGGGGGATATAAAATACGATATAAAAATTTTAGAAATTAATTTAGAAAATATGTAGATATATGGAATTCTATCCAGTATAACATTACATTCAATTATATGATGAATAGTAAGATTTACATGAAGAGTATTCCCATAAATATCAATCTAAGAGATTTTATATACCATTTATGAAATAATTATAACAATATGATATTCCATATATAATTCAATATATTTCTATTATGAATACAAATAAATAGTAAAATATAAATTAAGTGATTTCATGAAATTATTGTAAATTTGATTAAATATGTTGTTTTATGTTTTAAAAATAGCTATAAACATAGTAATATCATCATTTTTTCTTTCCATGCACCCAAAGAAATAATTTTTTTTTGTGAGTATCATCCAATTGTAACAAAGGTAATAAAATATAAGATAAATAAAATTTATTCTATGATGTCTTAAATTATGATACCTAAATTTAATCATGATAATTTTTTTAATCCTAAATCCTTATACATTTGGAAAATATTTTTACATGTTATATCTTTTTATTCTTAATAACCAAATAAGAAAATTTTAATAAACCCAAAATTTATACAAATTGTAAATTTGAAACCATAATATACAAACACAATACATTATTTGAGGTGAATATCCATTACATCCCAAAAAATATCATACCAAAAAATTTGATGTTTCAATATATATTGAGATAAGATATATAAAAATAATATTTAATAATAACTCTTCAATATCCCTAATAAATAATCATTATAACGAATGTAACACACAAATAATTTAGAAAATTATATTTTTCTTAAAAAAATAATTTCATGCGTAGCTTGAATTACATACAACACCCAGTATTATTGACCAACAATATACAATTAATATCATCATTATAACATGGAATTGATAACATAACCAATAAATTTATAGGTATGAATATGAATAACTCAATATTGAATATTATATAGTTTAGGAATTAATAAAATAAATTGAATTGTTTTCAATTAATTTGAAATGAACATAAACTATCAATTATACTTAAAAAATCACTTCAATGAAAATCTTTTTTTAATGAAGTATTTTAAATAAATAAATTAAATTAGTCATTATGGATATTTTATTTTAATGTCCTTTTTATTTTACATATCAAATATAAATTTTTTAATAATAATATAACATTTCTTCATAAAGATTATATAATAAAAAATCTATTTATTTAATAAACAAGGGTATTTTTCAAAAAAGATACTTTTTCTCGTTCTAAGAACATATTTCTAAAATTATTTTTTTAATTTTTAAAAAAATTACATTAAAAAGGAATATATTTTTTAAAATTATCATGAATAGATTATTTTAGAGTGATTTTTTTAGAATTATCTGAAAATATATACTTCTAATGAACAGTAAATAATTATTATTTTCATTTAAAACATCCTTATCATTTACAGTAATTACTAATATTATTTATCTATGAAAAATAATTTAAAATTGTACCTTATTTAATTACATTTTTTATTATTTAATAAATTTATTTTTATTCAATTTAATGTTGGATTTTTATATGGATACTTTTACTGAAAAAAGAATGATCTCTTTTGGAAAACTACTTATTCATGGCGTCGGGTGGTTTAAATTATAATTAAATTATCAAACTTAGCTGATTTTAGTTATTGTAAACTGGATTCTATATTTTTATTTACAATAATTAATATTATGTAATAAATATTACTTAATTTTTTGATATAATGGATAGTAAAAAAAATTATAATTATTTACAATGGTTAAGGTTAAAACAGGTTTACTATGGGGTTAGGATAAATGATAAGGGTATGTTTGTAGAGACCCAAAGCATGACGTACATGGACATTAAATTACTTTTTTGGAATACTTAATACATAACAAAAACAGACACACAAGGACCGTAATAGTTTAGTGTCTTTGGAAACTCAGAATATAATCTTCTAATCATGGTGAAAGATCTTCAACATCACCCATAAAGATCTTCCCATTTTGGTTTTCTTACCTAAAACCTTTCTTTATATCTTGGGGAAAATAAAACATAAAAAGGGTGAGATCAAATTCTCAGTAAAGGTAAACATAGAGAACATAAATCAATCCATAAACATTTGAATGAAAAAGCTTGAACGTAAAATCTAAACATCAAAATCTTGAGCAAAGACATAAATCTTGGAAGTACGTAAGGCATATATCATAAAGAAACATCAATAATGATAAAATATCATGGGAATAAAACATTTAATTGTGGAAACCCATTAAGCACGTGATATGATTTTCATAGCATCCAAGGCATTGCTTCCAAGACCATCTTAGTGGACAAAGTCCCATTCTGAATCGAGTTCACTCCTTGTTCCCATCCTCTAACACTGAACCAGATTAACTTAAAGTTCCATCCATGTCTATCTCATTAGATATAAATCATTACCTAATGCATTGGGGGGAGAAATAGTTACCACCCATCTCATAATGAAATCATTCTTTCGTGTGCCACAAAATCATAAATCATACATCATAGCATAACCCATGCAATAGAATGGGATTCTTAAACATCATGCCATCATAACATAATCCATATAAAAAATGGATATCATTTCATCATAAGAAAATTGAAACCCTGGAAATAATATAGGCATTATACTTGAAATATACATATATGAAATAATGACATCTTATATAGAAAATGGATTTGATAAAACACTTGAAATGTTTTCTTGAGGAAAATATCCCTTCTTTTCCAAAACCATTTTCTTTCCACAAAATTCCATGAAATTTTAAAAGAAATGAATTGTGTTGAAAATACATATGAAATATTGTAGAGGAATCTTCATTAAAATAAGTCGTTATAAAACCGTACAAATCTGTTCACGCTGTATAAGTTAAAAATAACATTTTCCTCGTACGTTTGTCGGAAAAGTCAAAAAAGTACCTCATATGGTAAACAAAAGCAAGATTCCTTACATACCTTGTGGTAAAAGTCATAAAGGGTAAAAATGAATTTAAACATACATGTAATAATAGTAAACATGTTATGAAAACATTTTTAGAAAACATGGACATGGATGATAAACATAACCCTAGTAAATACTTATGGAGAAACAATCTCGGATAAGAACGAGATTGGAAAAGTTATCCCTTTCCTTATGTCCAATATGCATCGTATGTTTCTGAACCTCCTGTATAATGATTTAAATAATGTCATTAAATTATTAAAGAATCATATTCATTGTTATGATATCATATATGGTTCACTCATGGCTTTATATTACCCATTCTTTTGTAAATTCTATGTTAAAGCACCGTTTTGGGTAAAATCGTTTCATTTACCGTATGAGTTTTGACTTGTTGTTCTTGATATTATTACTTATATACTAATTTAAATAATTCCAGAATATAAAAATTATTTATATATAATATATATTCATCATATAAATATATATGATAGATCGATAAATGGAATGAAATACACCGTTCATGGAGACGATAGGCCGTACGTACGCATGAACGTTGTTTTCGTTTCCTTATTGAATTGAATAGAATTAAGTAGATGACATACATAAATATATACATAAATAAAGTATCATTATTATGTCATATATTTCATTATTATTCATTATATATACTTTATAATCATTCATGAATGGTTAACATGGATAATGAATCTCATCGCGTCGTGGAGACGGTAGTCCGCACGTACGCACAAGCGATGATATCATTCCCATGATCCTGGAATCGTATTGAAGTGTATATATAATATTTCAGAGTAAATATTACATTACAATAATAAAATATAGTTATTTATTTACACCATTATACCCATCCAAGTAAGGTGGTGGTCGAAAACAGATTACACCACGACGTGGAGACGGTATTCCGTACGTACGCACGCACGATGATTTCATTTTCCGTAGAATGGATAGAAGGTGAAATAAAGTTGTTTCATATTTATAATAACATATCAGTATATAATTAATACTGTTGTTATTACTTTATAATGATACAACTAAAGAAGAAGAAGTAGAAGAAGAAAGAAACTTGAGAGAATTGGAAGAAGAGATTACCTCTTCTTCAACGCACCTCCTTTAAGCTTCCTTTTAATGAAGTAGACATGGTATTTTGAGAAGACCAGAACCTCCATGATGTTTCTAGGGAAGTGGAGAAGAGAAATGGTCAGGATTTGGACGAGCTTCAAGGCTCAAAAGGGTGAGAAGATCATAGGGAAGGGGTGCCCTTTTTATAAGGGCGGAGAGGGGCACCTTGGGAAAAACTTAAAATATTAATTTATAATAAAGTAATATTCGGATTATAATAGATCCAAATTGATTTATTTAGATGATAATGTGGGGATGGGTCTAACTACACTCAAAAAATATATTTTAGATAGGTTTGGGTCGTTATATTAACCTTATCTTTTAGTTTTAACTCTTAGTTAATTAGATTGACATTTACCATGTCACTTTGTATTTTTATATTATATAGTTAATAAACATACCATATACATCCAAGCGACTTCCAAGTGGTCCATTGAAGATACTTCTATCATGATATAAGTATATTGTCTGAACCTTATATTTTTAAGAATATAATAACAATTAATAATATAATATTAGTTTTAAAAACTATTTTGTGTCAATTTTGACACTATTTGGTAATTGGTTTTTTTGAAACTTATAACAGCATTATAAGTTCAAAAACAGTTAATTAAATCAATAATAACATGTCATTTTAACCTATAAAATTAGTTTATTTCATAAAAAGTCTAAAATTACATTTATTTGGGTATTTATAACATCAATTATGTTAATATTTCATTAATAAGGTAATTACTGCATCGTAATTGTGTAATAAATAAATTAAATTATTTAATGTATAAAAATTATAAGCAAAATACCATTATGTAGGAAATCGTTTTATCTTTCTAATGAATATTTATAGTCTAATTTATCTTATGTATAACCCAATATTAGAAATTATTTAGTTATTAAGCTTTGATTTTAAATATTTTGACCCTTCTTTAAATAAATTAATAATAAATGTCCTAATCTAATCCAAGTGGACCTAAATGGTCTTATTTTATTCCTAAGGTTGGTTCTGGTCGAATTAAACTTATCCAATAGAATTAAGACATGTGTTAGGGTAATAATAATATCATTTTTACGCTTAATTACCCTATTTACTTTTAACTGTGGTAAATACAAGTAAAAAAGATATTATTCACCAAAAAAATATTTTCATCTCATTGAACCACATTCTAGTCCTTGATATTAACTGTGTCTTTTAGATTTTCAAAATTCCACTCAAAGATGCGGTAAAATTATGTTTTATGTGAATTTCCAAATTCTCATAGGAGGTGGGTAAAAGACGGTGAAAAGTCAAATAAAATTTTTATATATCTAAAATTTTTAGAAAATGACTCCAATGAATTACATTGAACTTATATAGGTATTATGTATCAATTTTGACCTAAAATAAATTTAAATAAAATAAAAAATTATTTAAATAAAAATCCAGTTTTTTAATAGTAACCTATTGTTTTCACTATTCATCAAAAATTGAAAGTTTTCAGAAAAATACCAAAAATTCACCCTATGATATTTTCGATATTCTGAATCCAAAAAATGAAGTCCATTTTGAAAGATAAAATTTATAAAATTTAAAAAAGTGGGTATTACAATTCATAACGGCTAGTTAATAATTATATTATAATAATATATCGTTGTTTAGTGAAACATGGTATTGCGTACTACACACTCTATTGAAGAAGGTCTTGATTGCGTGTAATGAAAGCCAAGTCAGGGCTGCGTGTAGTGAAATATCCATTTGGTGTTGCATACGACATAATCAAAACTTATTTCATTTATACATTAAAAAAATGTATACTTAATGTTGCATAGAATAATTTCCACAAAACGAACTGGAAATTGTGTGTAACACGGGCCAAAAATAGTGTTGCGTATACTGCAAGATAATACGGTGTTGCATATAGTACAAGCTAATCTTGTTGTAGTGTATAATAGAAGACATCAAATAAATTAAAAATAATATATCTCATAAAATCTTGGGGTGTTACAATGTTTGATAAGAATAGTTGTCTAAATCCAACTATAAAGCCATATTGAAGCATTATCATATCTAATGTAATAATATGAGTGAATTTTAACAAATAATTCATGGGAATTACTATAACATGATGGATTCTATTAAGATATTTCCAAGAAGTTTCCATGTGGGTTCCTTTCCCAAAATATAAAAGGACTTCTCTTATCCTCTCCAATCAATACTCCAAGATCCATTTTTGTTGGAAATTAAATGGAGAAAAACATTTCCATTATTCCCACCACACATCTTAGAGACATTTTTTGATTATGAACCCCTCAAAAGAAATATTTATGTATTAACATAAAGTGTCTCTTTGAAGAGGAGGTATTACTAATAAACAAGAATTATAATTTTATTATTTATTTAAACTCCATAAAAAATATTCAATATATTGATTTAATAATGTAATTACAAAACATATAATTAAATACCATTATATTAGTTTTATAATCAATATTGACCTCCTCTTTAACAAATTGGGAAATGAAACTGTTGATCAAGTGTCCAATAAACCGCCACCTCACAAACCTATGAACTTTTTTCCATCCCATTCTCTCATTGATGGATAAAATGATGGATTTAAATAATATATAAGATATTCCTGAAATATTTATACATTTTTAATTATAATATATGATAAACCTATATAACTTCCAATCCGTTGAAAAATGACAACATCCCTCATGTGTACATGTGGACTACCACCTCTATGAAATAATGTGATACATTTTTCAATTTATATATACATAGGATATAATGAAGGTATATTTAATGAATATATATGATATAAATAATAATAATATTTTTTAAATGTTGAATTTCCTTTATTTAATTACATCCATTGAGAATATGGGGACAACATTCATTTGAACATACGGCGAAATGTCTCCATGAATAGTGTAATTAATTTTCTATCTCTATAAATAAAGGATGACTATAAATACAAGTATAATTAATATATATTATATTTTTATAATTTATAAAATTATGAATATTATGGATACAATATCAATATAAAAGGATAAAAAACACCAAACCAAAATATGCTTGAAAAAATAAGTTATTAATGGATAAACAATTTTAAAAAGAAATCGATAATAAATGGATAGTAAAAGTAGATAATTGGATCATATATAGTATGATATATATGAGTATAGTTATTAAATATATTTATAAAAATCTAATATTTATGATACATTATTTTCCAAGATGTATGAATAAATTCCAAACCTTAGGTAAGGTATTTAGTGTCAATTTTCATTTCTTAAAATGTCATTTATTGTTACAAACACAATTTTTTTATTGAGTGTATATAATTACACATTTACAATTTTAATAATTACTCTATTTATTTTAATTATATTTAATTTCTCATTTGACTTTAATAATTCTTGTTTAATTCATTTCAATTTTTAATAATGTAGTGAGATATTTTCATTTGACTTATTATTTTTTGAGACACAATCCATATTCACCACTTATTTCATTTATGAGGTGTTTATACCACATATGTATTAATTTTATTATTCTTATTAAAAAAATATTGTCATATACAAATTAATATAATGTTATTTATTTTAGGGTCCTTATGATTCAGTTATTACCAATGTGGTAAATGTTTAATCATACAACCTCATTGTTTATCATGTTTTTTATAATAATGTTTCCAATGATAAAAAAATATAATATACCTCTCACGATAAAAATTTATTCTCATATACTATGGTTATTTATAAAAAAATATTATTATTTAATTTAATTTTCATCTATTTATGAAATAAAGATATCATATGTAACACCCCAAACTTCCACGGTACGTTTCCCTTCGAATAATCGATAGCGCGTGTTGTACGCAACCTCGAGTTCTAACACACACCACAACTAATTAAACTAGCCGTTGTGAATAGTAATACCTACTTTTTGAAATCATATATATTTTATATTTCAAAATGGACTTCATTTTTGGATTCGGAATACTGAAATTAGCCTAGGGTGAAATTTTGGTACTTTTTGGATAACTTTTATATTTTGATGAATAGTGAAAATTACTAAATTTTAATTAAAAACAACTTTTTTAATCAAAATAATTAATAGTGATAAATTGTGAAATTGAGTGGTTTTAAAGTATATTTAGAATATATTTTTACCATTTAATATAATGTTGGTCATTGGACATAATTTTACAATTAAACCGAACATAAACAAGTGTCAATCTTTTTATAGTTATTATCTCTTAAAAACACGCTTTTTGTTTTGACAGCGGGAATTAATTTTAAATTAATTTCTGCCACTTCTGTGTTTTGAATTTAGGAAAATGGATTCCATATTTGGAATCAGGATGTTCAAATTGTGTAAATAGGTAACTTTTATTTTTAGACATTTTGAATAGTTACTGTGGTAAATATTTTATTTACCATGGTTAAAGGGTAAATCCGGTAAATAAGGGTTAAAAAATAATATTATAATAATACACAATTACCCTAAAACGTGTTCTAACATTATTGGTGGACACATACCCGACCATGGGCATCCTTGGGTCAATTTGGGGACCCCTTGGAGCCACTTGTATGTGGTAGGGACACATTATATTAATAAAGTTAAAATAAAAATAAAAATGGCATAAGCTTACATCTTTTAGAAGAACAATTTTTACATAGGGTTATACATGTTGGATTTTCGATTATAAATATTCATTAGAAAGATAAAAAGATTTCCTACATGATGATATTTTATTTATAATTTTTAGACATCAAATAAGTTAAATTATTAATGACACAATAATGATGCAATGTTTACCTCATTAATAAATCATTGAAATAAATAATATTATATTGATTAAAATATTATCTAAAACCTGTCCAATTCTTATTGGTTGATGTTATTTAGAATATGAGTCATCTTATCTTCGACCTCAATGATTTTTGGACCATTATAAACCGAATATAATTATATTATAAAGTAATACTTTCACTCTTTCCTAAAGAGCCCCTCTTCTCCCTTATAAAAGGAGACCACTTCTACTCATTACTCACACCTCTCAAGCCACTTGGCTCGTCCAAACTCTTCCCAACTAAGCTCCCTACATCCATCTCCTCCTCCTTGAAGCTTCCCCTTAGGCAGAAATCATTTCAAGAAGTCCTTTGGTTCCAACCAAAGTGAGTTACCTAAATTAAAGGTAACGATTTCTCTTAAATTATTTTCCTTTATTTTGCTTCTCCAACCCCCAAACTCTTTTTATTTCCTTTCTTTTGTAACAACACCAGTATCCTCAATATACTAGGATGTTGTTATAAGAAGGATTAAAACTACACATACACACAACTTCATCTAATGGATGATGAACATAATGTTTCTGTGGATGGCAAACTAACGCCTCACGAAACGATGATTGTTCAAATACATCTTACCGCCTCTCATGGTGGCCATTATGATGGAACTGTAATTAAATATGATATTAATGATATATATTTTATATATAAGCTTCTGTAATTCCATTTTATTTCATACCATTATTCGTTTCATTTGAGGAAGTGCGGACTACCGCCCCCTTAAAATGATATGACTCGTTCATACCACACATGGAACGTATAAAGGATGGTGTTAATGAACTTAAGTAACATATATAAAATATTATATTATACTGTAATAGTAATATACCTATGTATCATTTGGATTCAATTCTTTTAAAATAAAAATTAAATGGAAGTAGCATTCGTGCGTACGTACGGACTACCGTCTCCACGAACGCGGTGAGATCCATCCTCCATCGTATCCATTCAAGTCTTATTCTCATTTTAGGGTTAAAAATAATGTTAATATCATTCTGATTATGAATAAGATTTAATCTATCCATTACAAACATGTCTTACGTAACCAAACATTTAAGAAGAACGAATCGATTATCACCTGAAACGACGATAATACTAAGATATTATTAATAAAGCAATGTTAAAAGATCATATATGATATCATATTAATGTATATGATTCTTGTATAATTTAATAACAATTATTTCACCATTATACAGGAGGTTAACCGACCCCAACAAAGGAAAAGTACAAGGTAAGGGTTATTTCACAATCTCTTCATTATCTGAGGTTGTATTATACGTAATAATCTACTGGGATCTCTTTATCATCCACATCCATGTTTCTTCGAAATGTATTTCAAAACAATTTTACTATTTACAAGAATATGGGTTAAAGTCATTTATACCCTTGTTTGACTTTTTATAAGAGGTTTATAAAGGAATCTTTCCGTCGTTTTCAAAACAAGGTCCTTTTTATCCTTTTCGACAGAATTGAGGTAAGAATGTTTTTTTTAACTTATACGGCGGGTGCGGTTATTTTCCGCCGTTATAAAATCGTCGAAGCTTCCCATACAAGCTTATAAGAATATTTTCAAAGAAAATGTTTTATTTTATATGGATCTTAAATGATTTCAAAATAAAAGGAGATACTTCTTTAAAAAGAATGTTGATTTCATCTATGTCAACATCCTTTGATGGATTTTAAGATTATTTGAAGTTGATTTATTATGATACAAAACTTCTATATTGTATTGAAGGTTTTGTGATATGTTTGACTGTGGATGTGCTATTTTTATACCATTCATAGTTTATGGTGAAATTATTGACATTTCGTATGCTAGTTCTAATACGAATGTTTATGTTATGTTTAAACCTTTTCATATGGGAATGCATTGGACTTAATAAGTGACGGGTGGAGCCCGCTATAGCTCCTCGATGCATCGGTAGGTCTCATGAGACAAACTAGTGTCTTGGCACAAGGCCTTGACAAAATCTTATTTGTAGTCTTGGCACGAGGCCTTGACTATGTGGTTATGACAGTCTGGCATTATGCATTCCAACATTATGAAAGTGGTTATTGATTTTTGCATGTGATTATTCGATTAGTAGAATATCCATGTGAATAAGTAAATGGCATTATTTCATTTTATTTATGCCATACCATGTTGAAAGTTCATATTTAAAAGGATTTTGTTTTAGTTATACATTGCCTTAAATTTTTATTCTTATTTATGAAAGTTTCCGCTATATTGTTATCCTTAATGGGCATTTGAGCTCACCCCTTTTCTATGTTTTATTTTTCCCAGGATGTGAAGAAGTAAGTTATGAATGACCTGCAGGGATTTTATGAGGGGATTATAGTGTGGACTGTGGAAACATTATGTTGTTGTAGTAGTTTTTCATTTTATGATGTAATGTAAAACTTATGAATATATCTAGTGTTTCCAAGGCTACTAAACCAATCGGTCTTTCGAGATTTGATCTTTCTTGTGATCATGCCAATGTTATGTAATAATGCACCGACTCTGGGTAGCTGGGGTCGGGGCGTTACAGTTGGTATCAGAGGAAGTTTAGTACAAACCTTGGAAACTAGATTAAGATAAACTCTGATTAGAGCACGTAGACCTAAGATGAACTTTGAGGATTAGTATAGAAGAACTTCCTAGAATTTTGGTATTGTAGAGATTTTGTGAGTTTTCCGAGCAATACATCCCTGTCTGGATACGAGCAGGTAGAGGCGGCTCTGGCACAGATGTACCTAGGGGTAAAACCCGAAAACACCGCTTTGAGCTAGACTCGAACGGGAACTGGTGCACGACAACGGGCCTTGCTGCACTCTTGGTTACGACACTCCCGGGGGATATGCTTAGGATAACTCTCATTTTCTTTACAAATCATTATGAAGGGTTTATGAGTATATACTTCCTCAAAGAAAACATTTTTATGATTATGGATTATATCCATAAATAGTTCAATTTATGTTAAGTGTTTTATAATTATGGGATTATGTATTTTGATTCATAAACTGATCTAGTTTATGCCATTGTTTAGAAATGGCGCCTAGTGGAAGAAATGGAAACCGTATCAATGCACGCACTCCATGTAGGGATTGCCCTCCTGCTCAAGATAATTATAGTGGGGCTGGTGATGCAACTGGTGCTGATCAGCTAATCACCATACTGGGACAACTTACTCAGGTTATGAATAATAACCTTACCCGTATGGAGTACCCTGATCCGCAGCGTGGAGGATCAATGTTAGATCGATTCATGAGGCAACAACCACCAACGTTCAATGGGAGTACAAATCCCTTAGTAGCTGAGCAATGGATAAATTCCCTAGAGAAAATATTTCAGGCTTTGGGGAGCAGTGAAAGGGAAAAAGTTATCATGGCAGTTTACCGCCTCACTGGAGATGCTGATCAATGGTGGTCATTGATTCAAAACATGAAGGAAGATGATGAAGTATCAAATATGGAATTGAGGGAATTCAAAGATCTGTTTTTAGAAAAATACTTCCCTCGTGACCATCGAGCGGATATAGAAAGGCAATTTCTGAGTCTGAGACAAAAGGAGGATGATAATGTCACAAAGTATAAGGCTAACTTTACAAGGTTAGCGAGGTATGCTGGAGATTATATTCGCAACCCAAGAAGTAAGATTGATCGTTTCTTTGATGGGTTAAAACCATTTCTCCGTCGAGCATTAGTCTCACAATCCTTTTCATCGTACGAAGACATTGTCACATGTGCTATCAAGACCGAAAAGGAATTCTCTAAGTCTTATGACTTTAAAGCAAAGAAAGAGAAGAAGAGACCTGCTGATCAATCTGGGAATGGAAATAAGGGGAAGAAAGGAAAGGTTGATTATCCATCTTGTGGTAAATGCGGGAAGAAACACCCCGGTACTTGCTTGAAGGGAATGGGAGTCTGTTACAAGTGTGGTGAAAAAGGCCACCAAGCTCATGATTGCAAGGGGAAGAAGGAAGCTACCAACGTTCAGTGCTACAATTGCAGGGAGATGGGGCATTATGCAAATGCATGTCCTAAGCGTCAGGAGAACTTACCTCAGAAAAGGCCAAGGGATCAAGGCCAGGCTTATGCTATCACTACTGCTGAGGTAGAAGCTCCGAAAGACGTGGTGGCAGGTAATTTAATGGTTTCCTCAAGTTTAGCAAGTGCATTATTTGATTCTGGATCATCGCATTGTTTCATATCTTCCCAGTTTGCTAAGAAAATTAGATATTTCCAATTTGATTTAATAAGGGAGTTGTCAGTTAAAACTCCTAAGGGAATTATCGTTGCAACAAAGTTTTGTGAATCAGTCCCCATTAGAGCACATAAATTTTCTTTATCTGCTGATCTCATCGTCATACCTATGATTGAGTTTGATATAATCCTCGGTATGGACTGGCATTCGGACTATGATGCGAATATTTATTGTAAGAAGAAAGAGGTTACGATTCTTGATGATAATGATAAGGAGCACCTTATTTTTAGAGCAGAATCGTCACCACCTAATTCTTATTTAGATCCACCCCAGTTGCTCAACTTAATTCAATTATTGGGGAGGAAGAGAATGAAATAACTGTCGGTGAGGAAAGGAATGTTCAAATAGAGGATGTACCTGTTGTGAAAGAATTTGTAGATGTATTTCCGGAAGATTTACCTGGACATCCTCCAGAACGAGAAGTTGAGTTTTCCATTGATTTGATTCCTGGATCAAGGCCTATATCGAAGACCCCTTATAGAATGGCCACTGTAGAGTTAGTCGAATTAAAGAAACAACTAGAGGAATTGAGTAATAAGGGATTTATTCTCCCTAGTGTTTCTCCATGGGGAGCCCCTGTTCTTTTTGTTAAAAAGAAAGATGGATCTATGAGGTTATGTATTGACTACAGGGAGATCAATGCTATAATGATAAAGAAAAAGTATCCCCTACCTCGTATTGATGATTTATTTGACCAACTGCATGGAGCTCAATACTTTTCAAAGATTGACCTTCGATCTGGATACCATCAGTTGTGTGTAAAGAAGGAAGACATTCCGAAGACAGCATTTCGAATCAGGTACGGGCATTACGAGTTTACTGTAATGCCGTTTGGATTGACTAATGCACCCTCTGTATTCATGGATCTGATGAATAGAGTTTTCAAGGAGTATCTCGATGAATTTGTGGTGGTATTTATTGATGATATCTTGGTATACTCCAAAACCTACGACGATCATGAAAATCACTTGCGCATTATCTTGAAGACTCTGAGGAGGCATGAATTATATGGGAAGTTTAGAAAGTGTGAATTCTGGCTTCAGGAGATTTCTTTTCTTGGCCATATTGTCTCAAAAGATGGAATCTCTGTTGATCCTTCTAAGACCAAGGCAATCCAAGAATGGCCAGCACCTACGAGTATAACTGAGGTACGCAGTTTTATTGGTTTGGCAGGTTATTATCGACGTTTCGTCCAGAATTTTGCCCAATTGGCTAACCCATTAACGAAGCTCACACGTAAAGGGGTTAAATTTGTTTGGACAAAAGAGTGTGAAGAATGTTTCGAAGAACTGAAGATAAGATTAGTCAATGCTCCTATATTGACTCTACCATCGGGGAATGATGGGTTCGTTATTTATAGTGATGCATCGAAGAAAGGACTTGGCTGTTTCCTTATGCAGAATGATAGAGTTATTGCCTATGCATCACGACAGTTGAAAATTCATGAACAAAACTATCCTACTCATGATCTTGAGTTAGCAGCTGTGATCTTTGCATTGAATATATGGAGGCACTACCTCTATGGTGAAAAATGTGAGATTTATACTGATCACAAGAGTTTGAAGTATATTTTCTCACAAAAAGAACTCAACATGAGGCAAAGGAGATGGCTTGAATTACTCAAGGACTATGATTGTACGATACACTACCACCCGGGGAAGGCAAACAAGGTCGCAGATGCTTTGAGTAGAAAAGACCATGGAGGTTTGAACAATATGAGAATTGAAAGGGATCCAATTTTCATGGATCTAGTGAAGATGGACATGGGAATAACCAGGGAAGGTGAAACATTAATTCTTTTTCAAATGGTTTCCAAACCATCTTTACTAGAAAGGATTAAGAGTTCTCAGACCGATGATGAAGAATTCCAAAAGAAGATTAAAGCTGTGAATGATGGGAGATTGAGAGACTTTGTGTATGAAGATGGAATTTTGAAATTCGGGAAGAGACTTTGTGTTCCCAATATACCTGATCTAAAAAGGGAATTGCTGGATGATGCTCATAGTTCCAATTTCTCTATACACCCTGGGAGCACCAAAATGTATAGAGATTTGAAGGAACATTTTTGGTGGGACAACATGAAGAGGGAGATTGCTGATTTTGTGTCAAGATGTATGGTTTGTCAACAAGTGAAAGCTGGAAGGCAACAGCCTGGAGGAGTCATGCAACCTCTTCCCATACCGGAGTGGAAATGGGACAATATTACGATGGACTTTGTCATGGGGCTACCAAAGACTCCTAGAAGGAACGATGCAATATGGGTTATTGTTGATCGTCTTACCAAGTCAGCATATTTTCTTGCTATAAGAGAAGATCTACCCCTGG
Organism: Viscum album; assembly: GCA_963277665.1. NCBI lineage: Eukaryota > Viridiplantae > Streptophyta > Magnoliopsida > Santalales > Viscaceae > Viscum > Viscum album. The sequence goes on along the minus strand of OY728163.1, from coordinate 781,035,191 downwards.
AACGTCTAGCAAGACTATACATTAATGAAGTTGTGAGACTTCATGGAGTACCCCTATCGATTATTTCTGATCGTGATCCCCGTTTTACTTCAAGATTCTGGAAAAGTCTTCAGAAATCCCTGGATACTGAACTTCATTTGAGCACTGCTTACCACCCTCAGACAGACGGACAATCAGAACGGACTATTCAAACCTTAGAAGACATGTTGAGATCTTGCTCACTTGACTTTCAGGGTATGTGGGATCAATATTTACCACTGGTAGAATTTTCCTATAACAATAGCTTCCATTCGAGTATACAGATGGCACCATATGAAGCGTTATACGGAAAGAGATGTCGTACACCAACCTGTTGGGATGACGTTGGTGAAAGAAAACTTGTAGGCCCAGAGCTGGTGGAGGAAACGGTGGAAAAGGTGAAAGTAATCCAAAATCACATCAAAGCAGCTCAAAGTAGGCAGAAGAGCTATGCCGATAATCGAAGGAAGGATTTGTAATTTCAAGTCGGTAATCATGTTTTCCTAAAGGTATCTCTATGGAAGGGAGTCATACGTTTTGGAAAGAAAGGTAAATTGAGTCCCAGGTACATCGGACCTTTCGAAATTCTAGAACGAATTGGGGCTGTAGCTTACCGATTGGCAATGCCGCCAAGTCTCTCCAAAGTTCACGATTTGTTCCACGTATCTCTGTTGAGAAAATACATGCCTGACCCAATGCATGTACTCACCTATGAGGAATTAGAACTGGAACCCGATCTGTCTTATTGTGAAGAGCCCGTCAAGATTCTTGATACAAGAGAACAAGTACTGAGAAACCGGACGACACATCTGGTAAAAGTTTTGTGGAGAAATCATAAGATGGAAGAGGCAACGTGGGAACCCGAGGAACTTATGATGAAGAACCACCCGAGTCTTTTTATGCAGTAATACCCTAGAAATTGCGAGGACGCAATTATTTGAAGGAGGGGAGAATGTAACACCCCAAACTTCCACGGTACGTTTCCCTTCGAATAATCGATAGCGTGTGTTGTACGCAACCTCGAGTTCTAACACACACCACAACTAATTAAACTAGCCGTTGTGAATAGTAATACCTACATTTTGAAATCATATATATTTTATATTTCAAAATGGACTTCATTTTTGGATTCGGAATATTGAAATTAGCCTAGGGTGAAATTTTGGTACTTTTCGGATAACTTTTATATTTTGATGAATAGTGAAAATTACTAAATTTTAATTAAAAACAACTTTTTTAATCAAAATAATTAATAGTGATAAATTGTGAATTTGAGTGGTTTTAAAGTATATTTAGAATATATTTTTACCATTTAATATAATGTTGGTCATTGGACATAATTTTACAATTAAACCGAACATAAACAAATGTCAATCTTTTTATAGTTATTATCTCTTAACAACACGCTTTTTGTTTTGACAGCGGGAATTAATTTTAAATTAATTTCTGCCACTTCTGTGTTTTGAATTTAGGAAAATGGATTCCATATTTGGAATCAGGATGTTCAAATTGTGTAAATAGGTAACTTTTATTTTTAGACATTTTGAATAGTTACTGTGGTAAATATTTTATTTACCATGGTTAAAGGGTAAATCTGGTAAATAAGGGTTAAAAAATAATATTATAATAATAAAAAATTACCCTAAAACGTGTCCTAACCTTATTGGTGGACACATACCCGACCATTGGCATCCTTGGGTCAATTTGGGGACCCCTTGGAGCCACTTGCATGTGGTAGGGACACATTATATTAATAAAGTTAAAATAAAAATAAAAATGGCATAAGCTTACATCTTTTAGAAGAACAATTTTTACATAGGGTTATACATGTTTTATTTTCGATTATAAATATTCATTAGAAATCTAAAAAGATTTCCTACATGATGATATTTTATTTATAATTTTTAGACTTCAAATAAGTTAAATTATTAATGACACAATAATGATGCAATGTTTACCTCATTAATAAATCATTGAAATAAATAATATTATAATGATTAAAATATTATCTAAAACCTGTCCAATTCTTATTGGTTGATGTTATTTAGAATATGAGTCATCTTATCTTCGACCTCAATGATTTTTGGACCATTATAAACCGAATATAATTATATTATAAAGTAATACTTTCACTCTTTCCTAAAGAGCCCCTCTTCTCCCTTATAAAAGGAGACCACTTCTACTCATTCCTCACACCTCTCAAGCCACTTGGCTCGTCAAAACTCTGCCCAACTAAGCTCCCTACATCTATCTCCTCCTCCTTGAAGCTTCCCCTTAGGCAGAAATCATTTCAAGAAGTCCTTTGGTTCCAACCAAAGTGAGTTACCTAAATTAAAGGTAACGATTTCTCTTAAATTATTTTCCTTTATTTTGCTTCTCCAACCCCCAAACTCTTTTTATTTCCTTTCTTTTGTAACAACACCAGTATCCTCAATATACGAGGATGTTGTTATAAGAAGGATTCAAACTACACATACACACAAATCCATCTAATGGATGATGAACATAATGTTTCTGTGGATGGCAAACTAACGCCTCACGAAACGATGATTGTTCAAATACATCTTACCGCCTCTCATGGTGGCCATTATGATGGCACTGTAATTAAATATGATATTAATGATATATATTTTATATATAAGCTTCTTTAATTCCATTTTATTTCATACCATTATTCGTTTCATGTTGTATATACATACGATAATTTCATTTGAGGAAGTGCGGACTACCGCCCCCTTAAAATGATATGACTCGTTCATACCACACATGGAACGTATAAAGGATGGTGTTAATGAACTTAAGTAACATATATAAAATATTATATTATACTGGAATAGTAATATACCTATGTATCATTTGGATTCAATTCTTTTAAAATAAAAATTAAATGGAAGTAGCATTCGTGCGTACGTACGGACTACCGTCTCCACGAACGCGGTGAGATCCATCCTCCATCGTATCCATTCAAGTCTTATTCTCATTTTAGGGTTAAAAATAATGTTAATATCATTCTGATTATGAATAAGATTTAATCTATCCATTACAAACATGTCTTACGTAACCAAACATTTAAGAAGAACGAATCGATTATCACCTGAAACGACGATAATACTAAGATATTATTAATAAAGCAATGTTAAAAGATCATATATGATATCATATTAATGTATATGATTCTTGTATAATTTAATAACAATTATTTCACCATTATACAGGAGGTTAACTGACCCCAACAAAGGAAAAGTACAAGGTAAGGGTTATTTCACAATCTCTTCATTATCCGAGGTTGTATTATACGTAATAATCTACTGGGATCTCTTTATCATCCACATCCATGTTTCTTCGAAATGTATTTCAAAACATTTTTACTATTTACAAGAATATGGGTTAAAGTCATTTATACCCTTGTTTGACTTTTTATAAGAGGTTTATAAAGGAATCTTTCCGTCTTTTTCAAAACAAGGTCCTTTTTATCCTTTTCGACAGAATTGAGGTAAGAATGTTTTTTTTAACTTATACGGCGGGTGCGGTTATTTTCCGCCGTTATAAAATCGTCGAAGCTTCCCATACAAGCTTATAAGAATATTTTCAAAGAAAATGTTTTATTTTATATGGATCTTAAATGATTTCAAAATAAAAGGAGATACTTCTTTAAAAAGAATTTTGATTTCATCTATGTCAACATCCTTTGATTGATTTTAAGATTATTTGAAGTTGATTTATTATGATACAAAACTTCTATATTGTATTGAAGGTTTTGTGATATGTTTGACTGTGGATGTGCTATTTTTATACCATTCATAGTTTATGGTGAAATTATTGACATTTCGTATGCTAGTTCTAATACGAATGTTTATGTTATGTTTAAACCTTTTCATATGGGAATGCATTGGACTTAATAAGTGACGGGTGGAGCCCGCTATAGCTCCTCGATGTATCGGTAGGTCTCATGAGACAAACTAGTGTCTTGGCACAAGGCCTTGACAAAATCTTATTTGTAGTCTTGGCACGAGGCCTTGACTATGTGGTTATGACAGTCTGGCATTATGCATTCCAACATTATGAAAGTGGTTATTGATTTTTGCATGTGATTATTCGATTAGTAGAATATCCATGTAAATAAGTAAATGGCATTATTTCATTTTATTTATGCCATACCATGTTGAAAGTTCATATTTAAAAGGCTTTTGTTTTAGTTATACATTGCCTTAAATGTTTATTCTTATTTATGAAAGTTTCCGCTATATTGTTATCCTTACTGGGCATTTGAGCTCACCCCTTTTCTATGTTTAATTTTTCCCAGGATGTGAAGAAGTAAGTTATGAATGACCTGCAGGGATTTTATGAGGGGATTATAGTGTGGACTGTGGAAACATTATGTTGTTGTAGTAGTTTTTCATTTTATGATGTAATGTAAAACTTATGAATATATCTAGTGTTTCCAAGGCTACTAAACCAATCGGTCTATCGAGATTTGATCTTTCTTGTGATCATGCCAATGTTATGTAATAATGCACCGACTCTGGGTAGCTGGGGTCGGGGCGTTACATCATAATTATGTTTTTATAATAAAAATGTTTTATTTCACTCTTCAGTTGAACAATAATTTCCTTCCAAATGCATATATTCAAATAATAATTTCAATAATGATATAGTAAGATTGGTAATGTAATTATTTTACATTATTGTAATTTTAACAATATATAAAAAAGGAATCATATTTTCACTCTCAAAGAAGGTGCATTTTTAGTTTTTAATAAAACTATGATGGGAATAGTTTTTATAGAGTATGGTGTGAATATAATATTCTAATTTCATGACCACATAATTATTTAAATCATAGATTGAATGATTTAATGTATCTATATATATGTAAAGATATTTCAATAGTAGGTTGAATTTTTTTATATTTTAAAGAATTGATTTTAAAATGGATATGATATTTCCTCAAGAATGATTGGATGTTATTTTTATATAATTTATATTCGTATCTAATGAATACAAAGGGTTTTTATATGTTTTTTCTGGAGATATGATCCAATGGTGATATAACTATTTATTCTCAATATTGATTGTTTTTATGACTATTATGAATAGTTGTTTATGAACCCTTTTGTTTACAACATGTAATATATTGGTGAAATATTTCAGAAACCCATTTGTTTCCCATGTCCTATAAATTGGTGAAATATATATCAATCATTTTTTATTTTGAAAAGTTGTGATATTATATATTTTATATGATATTGTCCCTCAAATGTATTGATTATGTCACAATTAGGACCTATATCTCCCTCAAAATCATTGGGTATGATTTTATACACCATGATATAATAATAGTAAACAAATAGGATTTTCTTGATCCACTAGAAGAAGAATGCCAATTTACATTATCAATAACGTGGAAAATGTTATTTTCTCTAATCCTCAATGCGATCCATGTGAAAAAATCATGATCGGTTATGTTTTTAGAAATATTTAGTGATTTTTCATATATAATGTTCTAAATTTCTTATTAGTTTACTATGTAAAATGATAATGTTTCTATACATATGATGGTACCATACGTTTCTGACATGAAATTATTAGGCATGATTGACTTATGATTATTTCTCCCTCATGTTACACATGTATTTGGTATGATAATGATATATTTCATGACTAATGTATTTGATATGTTATATATATTACATGAACCATGTATATTAGGTTCAACATATAATATCCATTTTCATAACTTGATGATTATTATAATCTTAGATTGATATCTCTACTATTTACCCTTAATAATAATGTAATCACACCCTTTTATATGTTTTCTCTCCCCATGTTTTGATGAATGGTTTATAAAGGCTATGTCTAAAAATGTAAAACAGAGGAAGATATTTATGGGAGATTTTCAATTTCATACATGAAATAAAAATATTTTTTATCTATGTTTCCGAATACACAAAACCATTCATCTCCATGGGTTTTTATTTATAATAAGTATTAAATATTCATCTAATGTCGTGTAAAATTGATGTATGAATATTCTGGGTCATTACTATTAGTATGAGAGGACATGTTTAGTTAACCATCATACACAAGTACTAGAAAAAATAAATGAGGTCCCTAAGGATTTGTCTAAATATATTTATAAGTATATGTTTATGTATAAGAAAATATATGATAAATTTTTTGAACAATATAATCAATTGTTACCAAGAAATTACATGTTTTTATGGATACTAATAATAAATTTTGTTCCAGAATTATTTTACATAGATTTAATTTCTCATAAAATGGAATATTGGGCTTTGATTCAATTGTCACATAGTGTATCATAATGGACCTTTCTGCACACTTGGTTTGAAACACTCAGTTTATATGTTTTAGTAACTGAAAAAATATTTTTCAAAGATCATTAAGGATTTAAATAGATGATGATGATTAATGACCAAGGATTGACATATGAATTAATTTATTGAAACTAATGTATCATGATTTAGACATCATATAAATCCTTTCTCAAGATTGTTTCATTTCGTAATGTGAATATTATTTCTGAGACAATAATTTCCATTTTTCTTCAATTGATTGAACATAAAGGAATAATGGGAACAATGAATGTAACTATAATCATAACGGTCATCCTTAAGAGAAAAAAATCACTCAGAATCTTTGATGTAAGATTTTTTACAATGATCTATCAACTCTCCAATGTTATAAGTTATAACATGGGTTATAAAGAACAAATGAATATGACATGGATAAATATAAATGATATTTAATATCTAATGAAATATTGTTTACTCTCATTAAATTTGAAATATGATTCAGTAGATCCTCATTAATGGATCCATGTTATAGGATTGTTTCATTCCATTCATTAGTACTTAGACACAAAAATAGTTGTCGCATTTCAGTTTCAATTGGTTGGAGAAATAGATCAATGGTGCAATCAGTGTAAGAATATGAGGTAGGAGGGTGAAATTGACTACATAGAATTATATTATTTTTAAATAAAAATTCTTAGAAATTACTTCTCTTATATTCTATATGAAAAAATGGGTAAGTAATTCTATATTATTTATAAGAAGGATCATGAATCCATTTGGACCTATGCAGAAAATCTCAAAAGATATGAATGTTATGAAAAAAAATTAATCAAAACCCCTAAATGAAACATTTATCAACTCATTATTTATGAGAAATAATATCTTCAAATGGAATCATCCAGATGGGGAAATGGATGCTATGATGAAATTATTCGATTTAAACTAAAAGTGGAAATTAATAATGAAAAGCCTAAATTTTATAGTGATAAGGTAGAGGATGATGGAAATTCATTTAAGCTCAGGTTTTATTTCAATTCTTCAGATCAAAAATTTTCAATATTTTACATGCCTAAAGAGTTTGAAGGGTCATTGAGGTGATTTCCTGTAAGGTAAAAGAAAATGTGTCATTAGTGAAAATCCTGACCATCGAGAGAAATAATATACTTGTGATGTGAATTGTATCGTCAAATAAATCAATAGAGAGATAAATAAAAATAATAAACCACTCACACATTAGTTCTATAAATTCTAGGAGTTTTTAAACTATGATAATGAATTAATATATAAATTCTCTAATTATGATAATAAGAAACAAAATCGGATTAAAAGGATAATGAGAACACTTATAAAATCAAAAGAGTTTAATTCAATAATAAGTGTTATAGAACACTTATCCTCCACCCATGAAATATGGATTCCATATTACTATATGTATGAATAATCCCTATGAAAATATTATCCTTTTATAAAAAATTTTGAGATTCAATGAATTGATTAGATCTCATTACAGACATTTAATAAAATTATCTTCAAAATAATTCTTTTAAAATAATCTTAGTCCATAGATGAATTTTCTGAGCCTCAAATAGAAATATTATTTTATATGATATATTCTTATTTATGTATTAATGGTTGAAATATATTTTTGAATCATTTTTTGATAATGATAATGGTTTTTAAATTAAGGTATCAGACATTTTGGGTTATTAAACCTCATTCACGATAACATATATATTGATAATGAAATGATAAGAGATCAAATAATACCAATCACTGGTATTTAATTTTATTTAAACATATTTTGTGAGAAGATTATGGTTATCTATTCATTGATATAATTATGTTAATAATTGTGTGTTACTTTTGAAGTACTAGAAAAAAATTCAATATAATTTTCAAAATTGGATAACTTTGGATAACTATTTTGTTTCAGATAAATATATATAGATTTTATTAATGACATTAAATCCTTCTATGAATCATATAATACATTAAATATTTACTTTGGTACTTAGTTCATGCAATAAATAATCATGAATATTAATTTCATGGAATAATAAATGAAGTAAAAAACTCATTGACGTATAAGAAAAGAATGAGAATGTAATTGTGAAATAGAATGAAATCTAGTTAGTATATCTTCCTATAAAAATGCATTTCCATTATCAAAGGATCTCTAAATAAAAATTCTGAACGTTTACCTTCATATTTGTTGTATGAATAGTTTTTCATAAATCATATATTTATGGCATTATTTTCAATAACTTTTTCCACACCATGTTCTCTATAACTCTATATGAGGATTTTAGTGTTATTTTTCACATCCATGCCTATATTTTCATTTCACTATTCTAATATCCTATTTTGAGACATAAATATATTTTATTTCAGATGAACATTATAATTTATTTTCCCACTTTTAATGAGGAGGTTTTATTAACCCTTTTTATGATGTAGGTTATCGATGAAGAAATTATCAAATGTAAATCCCATCAATAATAAGTTGAATTTATAAGGGAAGAATTAATTACATGGGGTAATTTAATACCCTTATATTTTATGAGATATTTTTTAATAATTCATATTTTTTTTTGACAGCGTGCGATACACGCAACACTATGTTTCTACAGAACGCAATATCTTATTGATATTATTATTTAAACTACACTGTAATAACCTAGACATAACATTTTTATGTATGAATCAGACTAAAAAATTATGAATATTAAATTTTTTAAGGAATAATAAAATAATTTTAATTTTTATCTATTTATTAGAATTGAAAATGACAAAATCAATTGAATGTAAATGAAATGTTTTCAAGAAAAAAAAATTTTATAGGTACACTATGTTTTTTATCTAAATAAATTTAATTATTCACTATAGTTTAATTAATTTAAATAAATTTTCATATTATATATTTAAAAATTATTTATCATTCATATAATAATTTATGAAAGCATATTATAAGTAGAAATGAAGTTTTATGTTTTCAAAATTTTTTATAATAATTTATTAATTCATAATCTTCTAAAAATAAATTTAATAATTATTTTTTATACATTATAAATATTTATTTTAAAAAATTAAATTATATTTCAAAATCCTAATATCAAAATTATCATACTGTTATTTTTTTGTTAATTTTATATAAATGTGACTTTTACGATGAATAGTGAACATTAATGATTTCTATTGAAACTGTATTTTCATTTAAAGTATTTCCAAAGTTAAATTTTATATTAAAATGGTTTAAATTCAAATTTTAGATCATAAAAATTATTTAAAATCTACTTTAGTTTATTTAAACCAATTTCATGATTAATTTTTATTTAAAAATTTTATACATAGTGAAACATTTTCATTGGAAAAATTTTTTTATTGGATTTGACTATGTAATATTATATAATATTCTACCAATAATTTTAATTGAAATATTTAAAATAGATTCCATATCGTCAAATATAATAAAATTTATTATCTAATATGATTAACATTATTTTTGGGAATAATTAATAGGGAAATGACTAAAAATTAATTACTGGTGTTATGGTTAAAAGTGGTTTATTAGTGGTTAAACCAATTGATAAAGGAATTTTTTACAATAATACATTCATAAATACTATATATCTATTATATATACTAAACTTGGGTTCATCCATGCTTATGTGTCACCACTAGAATGCTCCACGTCTCCCACTTCACATACCCAAATACCAATTAACCCCTAACCTTCTACTCAAACTCCCGATTCACCCTTCAAAAATCGTGTTCCACCGACGCCATACTGTGAGGCCTCTCCCCACCTAGGATTTCTGTCTTCCACCATCTTCCTCCCGAAACTCACCTACGACGACCACCTTCCCGTGATCATTCTACCTTCTTACGGTATCTAAATCCTAGCGACTTCCACCAATGATTATCCATCCACCTCCATCATCGCCCTCCACCGTCTCCTTCCTGAAACGATCTGAATCTATTTCCTTCTCAAGACATGCATCTCCGTCATCTTACTCCACCTTTAATCTCAATCTACAGTAGCCTCATCCGATGCTAAGGTCATATTTCCACTCATTATCTCAACTATTATTTCTTACACATCACATATCGTCGCTTAGGCGATTGCGGTTTCTTCCACTGCTCCAACGATAAGGGGTTTCCGATTTCTTCCACTGCTACGCCGTGTACCTCAAGCATCTGCTACAGCAAATACAACCAGAACCGGCAAAACAAATCTACTCCTTCAGCTGATGGTGGATGAATGGTCATACCAACAACTTACACACAATCCCTTCCTTTGGAACTATTTATAGCTACAGTCTTCTGGCTGAATATATCACCCAAAAGGTAACAATTTCTTTACTGTCATCAAAACTATGAAACCTACATTATTAAACTGACTATGTATTTTACATTACCCAGGAACAGCATGATGAATTTTGGTCATGGTTGATATGGTCAGTTTGATATGTGGTATTAGTATGTACAGAATGAATCCCTATAAGATATGATGTTTCGCAACATAATATGGCCAAGTTAATCTTCATTAGTATGTCTTCTAATTTTTAATCATTATTGTATCTGTATGTAAACATGTTGGATGATTTTTTAGGTGCTCAAACTCTTAGATCATTACCTATTATTCCACAACTATAACTCGGAAATAAAAATCTAGGTAAAACAACAACTTTATTTTCATGAATTTTTTTAATATTTGTCATGAATCATTTAACATCCAAATTTAACACATAATAAAACAGTACTTGTCATAAGTATGAATTTGGTGAACCATTCCACTATAGTTATAAGGCCCCAGCCTTAAACCTTACTTAATCTTGAGTTATTACAAGATTACACATTGAGGATCTTTTCGAGTTTAGATTTTTAGAGAATTAGATCATAAAACTTGCATTACATTCCACATATAAACAAAGTGGTTACATAAAGATAGTATTCTTCATTCCCATCAATGGAAACACATTTAAAATAAAACATGGATTATTTCTTGACACATCCTTGACTCTATCATCTTATCATGTACCATTCCCTTGACCTGTGAAAAACATTTCAAAAACATGGGATGAGCATAAAAACTCAGTATGGGTTATAAACAAAACATGGAAAGGAAACATGAGTTCATATATGCATAAGAATGAAATCATACTTTACCCATAAAACGTAGGCACTTTAACATACCTCATAAAATCATGAATAAATCATAGAAATCATAAGACATAAAGGTAACTTGAGGCATTCATAACATTCTTACGTAGGGAGTAACCCTCTTGGTTACGTTTGGAATACCCATCACGGTATATTCCCTAAAATCTCTTCGGAGAAACCTTAACGTTTCACTCCTTCACGTTACCCAATGCATTGGAGAGCTATATCGGGCTCACCCACCCTTATTTTATCACGGAACCACCCGTCTTCATAATAATGCCCAAGAACCATAACATAATTGTATCACATAAAACATGCATAAAGGAAACATAACATTTCCACATTTCAATCACAAGATATCAATACAACACATCGATATAATAAAAACATTATGAAAACCATTTTTAATACCAAAGTAAAACATGGTATTTATTTTTCATTTAAAAAAAGGGTATGACTTGTAGAGGAAGCTAAAACTCAAATAATGGTCATGACGGCGGAGAAGTCGTTGTCGCCGCATACGTATGACAAAAACATTCCCTTTTGTCGTTTAGTAAACGCTTCGTATAAAAATGATTCCTTTTGAATAAACGTAAAAGTCAAAGGGGTTTATACACTGTATAAAAGAAAGTTGTGTATAAAATAAAATATGCCTCAATGAAAGGAGATTGAGACGAAGTCCCATACCTCGTATCCGACTTGACCCGACCGTTCTTTAATCTCCTGAATAATAAACTTGAGTTAATCTTTACTTGCTTATGAATCTTTTTCAAGTTCATTATTCCTTTTATACCATGTTATGAACATCATGTAATCAGTTAAGTTAATGATGTTCATTTTGTCGGTATTTGGTTCTTAAGTCAAAAATAGACTTCTTACACTTACATGTTGTTAATTTGGTCAAAGTTTCATTATATCCAGAATGATATTAATGATTTTGATAACATATATATCATATATATTCATCATATACATGTATTTATAATATTACATCACATTTAGAGGTAAGAAATGAAATGCACCGTTCATGGAGACGGTAAGCCGTACGTACGCATGAACGCTACTTCCATTTCTATTTCGTATTTCTGGAATGGAATCATAATGATATAATAGTATATTTTAATTCCAGTATAATAACATATATAATATCATAGTTCCATCCTTTATATGTCCCACATATGGTATTTAATGAATCAAATCACTTTCAGGGGGCGGTAGTCCGCACTTCCTAAAATGATGATATCGTGTTTACCCATAATAGAAACCATAAAGGTATTCCCAAAATGAAAAAAAACAGCAGCTTAAGGAAAACATAAACATATTATATATCATATATAAAAATAGTGACATCATAATGGCCACCTTTGAAGGTGTTAAATGAGTATTGAACAATCATCATTTCGGGAGGCAGAATTTCGCCATCCACGGAAACCGTATGTTCTTTAACCATTTGATGTAGTTGTGTGAGTTTGTAGCTCAAATATATCTTATAAAAACATCCTAGTATATTGAAGATACTGGTTTTGTTACAAAATAAGTAAATAAAAAGAGGTTAGGGGGTTGGAGAAGCAAAATAAAACAAATGAACATGAGAGAATGAATTACCTTAAAAAGTGTAACTCCTTTTGATTTGAGCCTAAATGCTTCCTTTGAAAGGATTATTCCCAAAGGGAATTCTATAGGATGAGTATAGGGATGTGGAGAGAGTAAATGGGCAGGGGTTGGACGAGCCAAAGGCTTGAGGAGTGTGTGAAATGAGGTAGAGGTGGGGGCCTTTTATAAGAGGAGAGGAGGGGCACTTTTGGAAAGCAAAGAAATATTACTTTATTTGATAATGTGTTTCGGTTTTAAAAGGTCCCAAATTGATATAATTAGTGGAAAAGGAGATAAGGGTTCGAAATCCACTCATCTAATTGGTTTTGGACATGTGTAGTTTATATATTTTACATTATCTTTCCATTTTATTTAAATCGTCAAATAATGATGTCATCGCAGCATCATTATTATGTCATAAATAATTTAATTTATTTAATATCTAAAATCATAAAAAAATACTATGATGTATGAAATCTTTTTATATTTTCAATGACTATTTATAATCAAATATCTGATCTTTATAACCCCATGTAAAAATTGTTTTCGTAAAACATATTATGTTTGTGTCATTTTTACTTTTACATTAAATAAAAAGTTATTTATGTGATTTCCCAACCAAAATGTCTCCATGGGGTCCCCAAGTTGAACCATGGCTTTTCTTGGTCGGCCATGATACAACCAATAAGGTTGGTACTTGTTTCTAGTTCATTTCATATTATTAAAGCATTATTTATACCTTAAACTACACTAATTACCACTAATCGCGATTAAAAACTTAATAAGTTACTATTCACCAAAAAATTATTTTAATCTTATTGAACCACATTTTATTTCTTAATGACAACCATGTATGTCGGATTTTCAAAATTCAATACACATTAGTGGTAAACTTTCATTTAACGGAAAAATCAGTTTGCTTGATTACCACTTAGTGGTTTCACTATTCATCAAAAATTGAAGTTTTTCAGAAAATTACCAAAAATTCACCCTAATCTATATTTGATATTATGAATTCAAAAATGAAGTCTATTTTACAAAATTCAAATCATATAAGTCACATTAATTAATTTAATAATTAATTCCCGCTGCCAGAGCAAATAGCGTGTTTTTACAAAAAAAATAAGTATCAAAAGATTGACACCAGTTTAAGTTTAATTTCAAAGTGAAATTGATTCCAATGACCACCATTGGATAAAATGGTAAAAATATATTCTAATTTAACTTCAAAAACCAATTCAAAAAATAATATAATCATATAAATAAATTAGATTAAAAATCAGTTTTGATGTAAAATGCAGTATTTTTCACTTTTCATTAAAAAATGAACATTGTCAGAAAAATACCAAAAATTCACACAAGGTAAATTTTGATGTCTCAATCATAAAGAATTAGTTTATTTTGACAAACATAGTTTATAAAATTGTCAAAATATAGATTCAAAAATGGTTTGCCATCAAAAGGCACTAAAACAATCTTTTAATAATATTAGTGTATTACATGCTTAAGATTGTATTTATTTTCATTTTAAGCCTCTATAACACTATCTTAATCATTAATAGACATAGATAAAAATATCTATTATTCATTACTTACTTGGGATGTTACATCCTTCCCCCCTTTAGAAAATTGTGTCCCCGCAATTTATTTACTTATCGAATAATTGGGGGTACTTATCCCTCATTGCATTTTCAGATTCCCATGTTGCCTCTTAAATCATGTGGTTTTTCCACAAAACCTTTACCTGATGAATCACCTTATTCCGTAACACTTTCTCCCTGTGGTCAAGAATTTGGACCGGTTGTTCCTCATAAGATAGGTTCTCTTCCAGCTGAACTACCTCGGGACTCAAAACATGAGATGGATCTGGCATATACTTTCTCAACATCGAAATGTGAAAAACATTGTGTACCTGAGATAAAATCGGAGGTAAAGACACTCAGTATGCAACTGATCCAACTCTCTCCAGAATTTCGTATGGTCCAATGAACCTTGGACTCAACTTTCCTTTCTTACCAAATCTCATCACACTTTTCCAAGGAGAAACCTTGAGAAAAACATGATCACCTACCTCGAAAGATAGATCCTTCCTCCGGTTATCCGCATAACTCTTCTGCCTGCTCTGAGCTGTTCTCATGTGTTTCTGAATCAGCTGAACTTTTTCTGCCATCTCTTCTACCAATTCTGGTCCCATCAACTTTCTTTCACCCACTTCATCCCAGAAAGCTGGAGTTCGACACCGCTTCCCATATAATGCCTGAAATGGTGCCATCTGTATACTGGAATGAAAACTGTTATTATATGAAAACTCAACCAAAGAAAGATGTTGGTCCCAACTTCCCTGATAATCCATAGAACAAGCTCGTAGCATATCCTCCAATGTCTCAATTGTTCGTTCTGACTACCCATCTGATTGAGGATGAAAAGCTGTACTAAAATTTAATTCAGTACCCAATGACTTCTGAAGGCCTTTCCAAAAGATAGAAGTAAACCTGGGATCACGATCCGATACAATGGAGAGAGGAACTCTGTGTAACCTGACTATCTCTTTAAGATACAAACGGGAAATTTGATCAAGAGAGAAAGTATCTCGTATAGCAAGGAAATGAGTATATTTGGTCAAGCGATCAACAATAACCCAGATTGCATTATTACCTCGAGATGTCTTCTGTAATCCAACAACAAATTCCATGGATATATTCTCCCATTTCCACTCTGGCACTGGTAAAGGCTGAAGCATCCCTTTCGGTAATTTCCGCTCTGCTTTAACCTGCTGACAAGTCAAACACTTCACAGTAAAATCAGCAATATCTCTTTTCATTCCATCCCACCAATAATACTCCCGCAGATCTCTATACATCTTAGTACTGCCCGGATGAACTGAAAACGGAGAACTATGAGCTTCACATAACAACTCTCTCTTCAACTTTTAATCACAAGGCACACACAATATCTTCCCAAATCTCAAAACACAATCATTATCAATGTTGAATTCAGGCAACTTACCTTTCTGAACCAGCTCTATCTTTTTCTGCAACTCACTATCTTGCTTCTGTGCTTTCTTGATTCTATCTGATAGAGATGATCTCACTGATACCTGAAACAAAACAGAAGGACTTCCGGCACCAACAACTTCTATGCCAAAGTTCATCAAATCCTTAACCAAAGGATCACGTTCCAAACGCAACATTGTTAATGAAGCATTACTTTTTCGACTCAAAGCATCAGCCACTTTATTTGCTTTTCCCGGATGGTAATGAATTGTACAATCATAATCC
Source organism: Viscum album (assembly GCA_963277665.1). Taxonomy (NCBI): domain Eukaryota; kingdom Viridiplantae; phylum Streptophyta; class Magnoliopsida; order Santalales; family Viscaceae; genus Viscum; species Viscum album. The sequence goes on along the minus strand of OY728163.1, from coordinate 781,018,819 downwards.
TTGATTAATTCCAGCCATCTCCTTTGTCTCATGTTTAACTCTTTCTGAGTGAATATATACTTTAAACTTTTGTGATCGGTATATATTTCACACTTTACTCCATACAAATGATGCCTCCAAATTTTTAAAGCAAAAACAACAGCAGCTAATTACAAATCATGTGTAGGGTAATTTACCTCATGAGTTTTCAACTGTCGTGAAGCATAAGCAATTACCTGATCATTCTGCATTAGGACGCAACCAAGTCCTTTCAATGAAGCATCACTGTATATAACAAACTCACCATTCCTGGAAGGTAGTTCCAAAACTGGAGCATTCACCAATCTTCTTTTCAATTCCTGAAAACAATCATCACATTCTTTTGTCCAGATAAACTTAACACCCTTTCGAGTTAGCTTAGTCATTGGACTAGATAACCATTAAAAATTTCTAAAAAACCTTCGGTAATAGCCCGCCAAACCAAGGAAGCTACGAATCTTGGTTACATTTGTGGGTCTTGGCCATTCTTCCACAACTTTTGTTTTTGCAGGATCAACAGTTATTCCATCTTTAGAAACAATGTGACCAAGGAAAGAAATTTGTTGTAACCAAAACTCACACTTGCTGAATTTCCCATACAGTTTCTTTTCTTTTAAGGTTTGCAAGATAACCCTTAAATGTTTTTCATGCTCCTCTTTACTTTTAGAAAACACCAAAATATAATCAATGAAAACCACCACAAACTTATCCAAGAACTCGTGGAAAATTATATTCATTAAGTCCATGAATACAACAGGTGCATTGGTTAGCCCAAAAGGCATTACTAAAAATTCATAATGTCCATATCTCGTACGGAACGCGGTCTTCGGAATATCTTCCTCCTTTACCTTCAGCTGATGGTACCCCGATCTCAGGTCAATCTTTGAAAAATACTGAGCTCCCTGGAGCTGATACAACTTCATTTGATGGCCCGACATCTGCTGAAGTAGTTGCAAATGATTTCACCACCCCTTTCTGGTTGTAGTCTAACTGCTTCCCATCACTCAAGCTCTTTGTCGGACACTCATTTGCATAGTGACCCATCTCATTGCACTTATAACATTTCACTAACTGTAAATCAAATTTGTTCTTACCTTCACCTTGATCCTTTTCAGTGCAATCACGAGCCTTATGTCCCATCTTACCACATTGGTAGCACTTTCCAGAATTCTGAAGACATTCCCCAGCATGCCTTTTGCCACATTTATCACAAACTGGAAACTTAGTTCTCTTACCATCAGACTTTTTTGAAGAATTTTTACCTTTCTCATGCCATCTCAGTCTCTTCTTCTGCTGGTTGTTATAGAACACATGGTCATCGGAAAACTCCATTTCCACCTTCTCAGCACATCGAACAAGCTTTTCATAACATTAAAACTCATGAGAAGCTAATTCCCTTTGATATTTTGGCTTTAATCCGGAGTAAAAACTATTGATTTTACTATCAACGTCTCGGATAAAATTTGGAGCATACCTTGCCAATCGAGTGAACCTTTCTTCATAGGAAGCCACTGAGTCTTCTTCTTGCCTCAATTCCAAGAATTGTTTTTCCATCCTAATTCGAACAGCCTTAGGAAAATACTTCTCAAGAAACATACCTTTGAATTCATCCCAGTCAAGAGCATCAATCTCATCGGCGTCCCTGATATTTTTAACCATAGACCACCACTGATCTGCTTCACCCTCCAAACAGTAAATAGCAAGACTAACCTTTTGATTTTCTGAACACCCCATGACATCAAAAATCTTCTCCAGTGCTTTAATACACCCTTCAGCTTGCACAGGGTCAGATGATCCTCTGAATGATGGTGGATGTTTCCTCATGAAATGTTCCACCACTGACATGTTCCTCTGTGGTTGTTCTGGCTGATCTCGTGCATGGATACCACTGCCATTTATCGCTTGAGTCAACTGCGCCATTACTGCAACAAACTGTTCAGTTCCAATTCCGACCACTTCTGGATGCTGATTCGGAAGGTTATTTCCTTCTGTATGCCTTCCTAGCACTGCTTCCCTGTTTCCTCGGCAGAAAACCATTCTGAACAAACATTTCTTAGATGACGCAACATGGTAATATTTAAATGATATATCATTTCGAGAAAAAAAAATATTTTTGGATAATCATTTAATAGAATTCTAACTCCTAAAGTTATCTAAACCTACCTCTGATACCAACTATAAGGCCCCAGCCTTAAACCTTACTTAATCTTGAGTTATTACAAGATTACACATTGAGGATCTTTTTGGGTTTAGATTTATAGAGAATTAGATCATAAAACATGCATTACATTCCACATATAAACAAAGTGGTTACATAAAGATAGTATTCTTCATTCTCAACAATGGAAACACATTTAAAATAAAACATGGATTATTCCTTGACACATCCTTGACTCTATCATCTTATCATGTACCTTTCCCTTGACCTGTGAAAAACATTTCAAAAACTTGGGATGAGCATAAAAACTCAGTATGGGTTATAAAAAACATGGAAAGGAAACATGAGTTCATATATACATAATAATGAAATCATACTTTACCCATAAAATATAGGCACTTTAACATACCTCATAAAATCATGAATAAATCATAGAAATCATAAGACATAAAGGTAACTTGAGGCATTCATAACATTCTTACGTAGGGAGTAACCCTCTTGGTTACGTTTGGAATACCCATCACAGTATATTCCCTAAAATCTCTTCGGAGAAACCTTAACATTTCACTCCTTCGCGTTACCCAATGCATTGGAGAGCTATATCGGTCTCACCCGCCCTTAGTTTATCACGGAACCACCCGTCTTCATAATAATTCCCAAAAACCATAACATAATCGTATCACATAAAACATGCATAAAGGAAACATAACATTTCCACATTTCAATCACAAGATATCAATACAACACATCGATATAATAAAAACATTATGAAAACCATTTTTAATACCAAAGTAAAACATGGTATTTATTTTTCATTTAAAAAAAGGGTATGACTTGTAGAGGAAGCTCAAACTCAAATAACGGTCACGACGGCGGAGAAGTCGTTGTCGCCGCATACGTTTGACAAAAAAATTCCCTTTTGTTGTTTAGAAAAAGCTTCGTATAAAAAAGATTCCTTTTGAATAAATGTAAAAGTCAAAGGGGTTTATACACCGTATAAAAGAAAGTTGTGTATAAAATAAAATATGCCTCAATGAAAGGAGATTGAGACGAAGTCCCATACCTCGTATCCGACTAGACCCGACCATTCTTTAATCTCCTGAATAATAAACTTGAGTTAATCTCTACTTGCTTATGAATCTTTTTCAAGTTCATTATTCCTTTTATACCATGTTATGAACATCATGTAATCAGTTAAGTTAATAATGTTCATTTTGTCGGTATTTGGTTCTTAAGTCAAAAATAGACTTCTTACACTTACATGTTGTTAATTTGGTCAAAGGTTCATTATATCCAGAATGATATTAATGATTTTGATAACATATATATCATATATATTCATCATATACATGTATTTATAATATTACATCACATTTAGAGGTAAGAAATGAAATGCACCGTTCATGGAGACGGTAAGCCGTACGTACGCATGAACGCTACTTCCATTTCTATTTCGTATTTCTGGAATGGAATCATAATTATATAAGAGTATATTGTAATTCCAGTATAATAATATATATAATATCATAGTTCCATCCTTTATATGTCCCACATATGGTATTTAACGAATCAAATCACTTTCAGGGGGCGGTAGTCCGCACTTCCTAAAATGATGATATCGTGTTTACCCATAATGGAAACCATAAAGGTATTCCCAAAATGAAAAAAATAGCAGCTTAAGGAAAACATAAACATATTATATATCATATATAAAAATAGTGACATCATAATGGCCACCTTTGAAGGTGTTAAATGAGTATTGAACAATCATCGTTTCGGGAGGCAGAATTTCGTCATCCACAGAAACCGTATGTCATTTAACCATTTGATGTAGTTGTGTGAGTGTGTAGCTCAAATATATCTTATAAAAACATCCTAGTATATTGAAGATACTGGTTTTGTTACAAAAGAAGTAAATAAAAAGAGTTTAGGGGGTTGGAGAAGCAAAATAAAACAAATGAACATGAGAGAATGAATTGCCTTAAAAAGTGTAACTCCTTTTGATTTGAGCCTAAAGGCTTCCTTTGAAAGGATTCTGCCCAAAGGGAATCCTCTAATATGAGTAGAGGGATGTGGAGAGAGTAAATGGGCAGGGGTTGGACGAGCCAAAGGCTTGAGGAGTGTGTGAAATGAGGTAGAGGTGGGGGCCTTTTATAAGAGGAGAGGAGGGGCACTTTTGGAATGCAAAGAAATATTACTTTATTTGAAAATGTGTTTCGGTTTTAAAAGGTCCCAAATTGATATAATTCGTGGATAAGGTGATAAGGTTTTGAAATCCACTCATCTAATTGGTTTTGTACATGTGTAATTCATAGATGTTACATTATCTTTCCATTTTATTTAAATCGTCAAATAATGATGTCATCGCTGCATCATTATTATGTCATAAATAATTTAATTTATTTAATGTCTAAAAATCATAAAAAAATACTATGATGTAGGAAATATTTTTATATTTCTAATGACTATTTATAATCAAATATCTTATCTTTATAACCCCATGTAAAAAATGTTTTCGTAAAACATATTATGTTTGTGTCATTTTTACTTTTACATTAAATAAAAAGTTATTTTATGTCATTTCCCAACCAAAATGTCTCAATGGGGTCCCCAAGTTGACCCATGGCTTGTACTGGTCGGTCATGACACAAACAATAAGGTTGGGACATGTGTCTAGGTCATTTCATATTATTAAAGCATTATTTATACCTTAAACTACACTAATTACCACTAATCGCGATTAAAAACTTAATAAGATACTATTCACCAAAAAATTATTTTAATCTCATTTAACCACATTTTATTTCTTAATGACAACCATGTATGTCGGATTCTCAAAATTCAATACACATTAGTGGTAAACTTTCATTTAACGGAAAAATCAGTTTGCTTGATTACCACTTAGTGGTTTCACTATTCATCAAAAATTGAAGTTTTTTCAGAAAATTACCAAAAATTCACCCTAAGATATATTTGATATTCCGAATTCAAAAATGAAGTCTATTTTACAAAATTCAAATCATATAAGTCAAATTAATTAATTTAATAATTAATTCCCGCTGCCAGAGCAAATAGCGTGTTTTTACAAAAAAATAAGTATCAAAAGATTGACACCAGTTTAAGTCTAGTTTCAAAGTGAAATTGATTCCAATGACCACCATTGGATAAAATGGTAAAAATATATTCTAATTTATCTTCAAAACCAATTCAAAAAATTATATAATCATATAAATAAATTAGATTAAAAAGCAGTTTTGATGTAAAATGCAGTATTTTTCACTATTCATTAAAAAATGAACATTGTCAGAAAAATACCAAAAATTCACACAAGGTAAATTTTGATGTCCCAATCATAAAGAATTAGTTTATTTTGACAAAAATAGTTTATAAAATTGACAAAATATAGATTCAAAAATGTTTTGCCATCAAAAGGCACTAAAACAATCTTTTAAGAATATTAGTGTATTTCATGCATAAGATTGTATTTATTTTCATTTTAAGCCTCTATAACACTATCTTAATCATTAATAGACATAGATAAAAATATCTATTATTCATTACTTACTTGGGATGTTACAATAGTGGTGCAAGGTTTTGATCCTGCATACTAGGTGACATGATGGACTGACTAGATTTTGGTGCATCATATGATTAGTGACATATTATTTAGTAGATGATCATTATATTTTATTTGAGTTATTGGTTACATTTAGTTATAATAAATATGACTTGACATTCATTATACTAGTGGATCGTTTTTTATAGTAGTGGATCTTGCATTTTCTATGAGCAGTGGATTGGATCATGTATTTTATTTCAGTAGTGGAACATGTTTTTCTTATGAGAAGTCGAACATGAATTTTTTTGGGTAGTGGATCATGAATTTTGCAGTGGATAATTTTTTTATAGTAGTGTATCATGTATTTTAGAGTATGGGATCATGTATTATAGAGATTGGACATGCTTATCTCGTCAGACGACCTATGATCCCAACATCGGGGCATAACGACTTCCAGTTTCCCTTTAGGGGCGAACATTGATGATTTGAAGGTGATGTTTTAGTTGTATCTTCTACATGTACTTCCCACCTATAGTTTATTTTCCATCAAAATTTCTATTTTTAGGTATAAAATGATTGATCATATGCTTTTATGTTTTTCTTTTATGATTACTTATATGTGGGAACCTATCGGTGAGCCATTTTACTAACCTAACATTGGTAAAATGTAGCAACTAGGTGAGGGTTTGGAAATCTGGTGTGGAATCCCAATTAAATTTCATTTACTGTAGGTATATCAATTTATATTCAATGATGTATTAAAACAATGTATTTCATGGTAACATTTTCTATGTTCTTATTGCACATATCGGACTCTTACCTTTTTTCAAGGATGTTTTCCAACTGATGTATATACTTTGGAATTTTTTAGTATGATTTTGATTCTACATGGATGTTCTTGCACAGAGGTAGTGAGTTATGTACATTTTTAGTGTTCCACATTAACCAAACAACTACATGATCTTCATCAGTTTCTTTATCTAGAATTTTCATTAGGTACTAAAATAAAGACTACCCCATTGAAGTCTCATGTTCAGGGAATTTTTACTCATGGCCTCTACATATGATCATTCAAAAATATTTTTTTAGTCTGTTTGAATTTTGGAAACTAATGCATTTTCATTGTTTGATGTTTCATACAAACATGTTTCATGATAATAGAAATATGAGATGGAAAAAATATGTTTTTACGATAATAGTTCAGTAGTGCATAGTTTTCAATTGATTTATATTATACCAATATGTGGATTCATTCGAATTGTTTCTTAATTTCATTTTTTCTATAACAACACTTATATTGATATATGTTGAGTTCCGTTTTATATCACTAATATTATATCTATTTAATTTCAGCATCCCTCTAACAATAAGTTCTAATTTAAAATATGCTATTTTTAACTATTATTTTTAAATAGTAGCTTCTTAACTGTTAAAATTATTATTATTGAATATACTATCATATGATTACAGATATGAAACACACACACTCCTTCAAAAAATAAATCAAGCTTCATGAAGAGTAGGCTGCAAAGAGTATTATTCCTATCGAGAAGTATGTAAATATATTTTTATAATTTTATTTCATGTTCTTTTCTGAATGATATATAATCTGTTTAACTGATCACCCATATTATAGGTTTCTATGCATGATATATAATCTGTTTTACTGATTACCCACTTTATCATCCATTGGATTTATTTCAGTATATAGGCAGATTTACCATGGCTATTTTAGTTACAACTATTTTAAGTCTATACATGTACTACTTTTGTGCAAATATGGTGTATAAAAACAAACACCACCTTATGTTAACAAACATGCTACATGCAAAAAAAACACAACCTCATGTCAAACTCAACCAATTTGCAATTGTAGTATTTGGGTGAGGTTTTCGGTTTGGACCGATTATTAAGAAATTCACACTAGAAGATTCCCTAGATTGGGGATCTTTTTTAGGTATTGAAGATGAACTGACCAGAATTTCAATTGGAGGAATGTGTGACATATGAAAATTACTTGAGATTCCCCCTCTATTCCCCTGCCCAAGACCCAGGTTGATACTAAGTGAAATAATCTCTGTGTCTTTATAGTACCCCTTATTCTCCCTTATATACCAATATTTCTTTCCCACCATCTTCCTAAAGCTTTTCCAGTTTGATTCAGATAGGGTGTAACATATGATGAAAAATTGGTTGAGCCTTCTTACTTCGTGAAAAAATACATTATATCTTTTTTACTATTATTCTTTTAATATTCCATCAATGCTTGCCCTATGGAACTCAGTTTTGTGTTGCATAACTTCCTCATTTTCAATCTCAGTTTATGTGAAACATACTTTAAGAAAAATTATGCTATAATTGGGTATTCTTTGGTTGCAAGTTAAAAGTTGGTCTTTATAGCTGAAATTATAAATTATTTTTCAAATCATAGACATTGTTAATGGAAACAGGTCTTTATAGAAAGTATGCCATGTATTGTGTCAGTTTCATAGGTTATCCCGTTATATAATAAACCTTTTCCTTTCAATTTTTGCTCCAATAAAATATCGTTCAATTTCATAAAATAAAAGTATAAATCTTAAACATTCTCTAGAATCAAATTTTCAGTGGTAGGAATTGTCATTGTTAGCTTTTGGAAATGTAGTTATCATATTATTTTCCAAATATATCTAACTTTTTACCTTTTCTTTCATGCCACTTTATATGTATTATTAGTCTATGAATGTTTGGTTTTTTATTGGATTACTGATTATAAGTCTTTCACCTTTATAATATATACATTTAGATATGATGTAGTACTACATGAATCTTTATTATCTATGTTCAGAAACCTGTATCATACTATGATGTTTTAATATGCAGTACTACATGTATCTTTATAATATGCTTTGAAACCATAAACTAGATTCTATCCAGTAGCCCCTGAGGCTGCACCATTAATGTTAACATTAATATGGGAGGAATCCATCGAACTGGCTTTCTTGGGTTTTCCAGGTACACCAGGTACCCATAGAGTTTTTATGATAATAAGGTCTTCCATTGAATTGATCATGCACCCAAACCTCAATTTGGAAGTCATTTAGATATCCCTCATGGTGCCAGCAATAGTATATCTAAAGGGAATGTTTTTTTCCCTCAAATATGAAGCATTTTATTTTTCTCCATATATGATTAGTGCTAGAAACAAGTGTGAACAGAATATGTTTTTAACGTGATTTATCATGTCCACGTTGAGTACATTTTTCATTAAGGCATTCCTATGTCATGGCATGATTGTAGTAGAAGAGCAGGTGATGGTCGTCCTCTGAATTTTTAAGAAATATGGAGCAGACGATGAAAGTGGTAAGCTTCTCAGGTATCAATGGCATGGTGAATGAAATAAGTTATGAAAAACATACATTCTGAAAACTCCCAGGAATGGTTCAACAAACATACCTTAAGGGAACTAAACAGGTATGTTTTATGTTATAATTTGTTTTGTATTACAGTGACTTGTCAATATGTATTTTTTTACTATTATTTGGGTATCCTAATTACTGTATTGGACTTTTATAACATGTTTCATTGCCTTTATAGGATCGTGTATGCAACCAAATTACTTAAGGGCACGATAAAATTAACTCATTTCTGTTCAGACAGATTGACTACTCACAGTATGACGTGATGGCTGGTTGACAATTTATGTTCAAATATATTGAGAATATATGTTCAGAGTGATTGACTATTTATTTTATTTGGATTTCTAAAAAGAACAGGGACATGTATCTTTCTCTATGGTGGTTACATGGGTTCCATAGTTGTCAGTTAAGGTACAGTTTAAACATTTCTTCTTCCCTTTGGTGAATGACAAGGGTTTCAATTCTAATTAAAGATGTTCCCTTTGGTGGTTCAAGTTCTTCCAGATATGACACTAAGGTTTCTAAAACATGTATATTTTTTGTTATATTTTGAATTATATTAAAGATAGTTATCATTTAGTTTAATTTTTACTTCTTTTTGGGTATCCGGTTTACTCTAATTGAAATTTTTGAACCTTCAATTGCATTTGATCCAAAATAAAATCTATTAGAGCATGTATTTTATTTCCTATGTTAATGGTTACGAATCTGTTTACCTTTTCAGGAACCAATTTCTTCTGTGGTTTGGAGATGATAACATCACAATATGCAACCTCTTCATTATGATATGGTTCCTACTGATGATCAAGTATGCACTACTAAATGTGTTTAAATATTATATAAGCAATTAATATGTATAAATGTTTGAATTTTTATAGAATTGTGATATTTAATTCATGCTTCATCAAGATTCATTATATTTATAACTAATTATTTTATTCAATTTCAGTTTGTCTGGTCCGCTAAATTGATTGAAGGATCATTGATAAAGCCGCTTCTCATGGGTGAATGACTCCACTTAAGGAACAGAAATTTTTCTGCCCCTCCACTTACCTATGAATTGCCTCTATTCAATCAAGCTTTTAAAAACAAAAACCCGAGACTATTGACATTTAGTGAATAAATAACCAGTTTAAATTTGTCTTCATCTTATTTTTTTATTCAATTTCATGTCGTCAATTTGTCTTCATCTTATTAATGTTTCATCTTTGTCACTAATCTCTACATCCTTTATTTCATATTGTACCATATACATGATGAATAGTTTCACTCCGTTATCTTTTTTCCCAAACAACCCACTCATTATATATTTTTTTATTTCAATTAATTTCACATTTTCCATTTTTATTATCACAACAACCATCTTATCTCTGATTTAACTTTCACATTTAATTTAAGTGACCACATTATAGTTAATATGATCAAAATCAAAAATGAATTCAAATCTTCATTCTCAAAAAACTAAAACTTTATATTATGTTACTTTATCATTATTCTTTGTCAACTGTTTGAATAGTTCTTTTATATTCTATGCACTATTATTTCATTATCATACACCATTACTTTCTAATTATAATTTATTCAACATTACTATATCTTGTAAAATTTTATAAATATTAATATCTTATTAAAAAAAACCAATAATCGAATATGTCGTGCAATAGCACAGGCGAGTACTAGTTTATTATATTTGAACTAGATAATACATAAAAATCAAATATATATTAATTTTTAATAATATTTCTTGGGAATTGATTTATCATTATAGATTCGTTTAGGAAATTGAAAAATACTTTCCATGTACGATCATTTTTGCGCATAAAAAAGGACATCTCCTCTCCACAACAATCCTCACTACAATATAATCTTTGTTCAAAAAATCCCTTAAAAATCCTTTCCCTAATTCACCATCCATGCCCTTAAATCCTTATTTTTATTATTAAACCCTCTTATTAAGTCTTTAGGTATAAATTAAATGATTATCTTTGAAGAATATGTAGATCTCATAGTTATATGTTATCATTTTAATCATTATTCTACATCCTTAAAATCATAATAAAAAAAGATAATATAAAAAAATTATATAAAAAATTATATTTGTTATTATTTTAATTTCATAACCAATATCAATGTTCTCTTTATTAAAATTGGAAGAAAAAAACTATTGATCGTTGGTACGGAGGAGTACCGCCTTACGAACTGATACACATCATTTCATATAACCACTTCTAAATTTCTGATATAATGATGGACTAAAAGTATATATAAGATATTTATGGAATATTTATAAATATATAATAAAAATAATATCAAATCTACCTAGTCACCTTTCAATTCATTGGAAAACTATATTGTCGTTTTTACATACTTATGGAATACTGCCTCCATGAAGCGATATGATACATTTTCAATTTATATGTACATGGATGGTAATGGGAAATTATATAATTAATATGTATGATATATATCATAAAAAAATTCAATAAATGTGAATGAAAATTAAAATTTATTTTTTGTTGTCTTTCAAGAGAAAGGAAACTATGTTCACACTTAAAAAGACATACCATATCCATGGAAAGTGTAATAAATTTTTTGTTCTATAACATTGATGGATTTATATAAATGTATTTTAAATAATATTTATTATATTTATACAATGTTTATAATTCTATAGATTATGAATCTATGATAAACTAAAAAGGAATGAATATACCAGACCAAAACATAAAAGAATAACAAAGCTATTATTACCCAAATCAGAATTTTAGAAGTAATTGTTAATAATCAGTTAATAAAAGTCCATAAATAAGTTATATCTTATATCATATATCATATTATTTATTTTTAATAAATATATATTAATACACTATTTATTATATTGAATGTTAGAATGTTTATGATGAAATTAAATACTTGGGTTAAGGGTTTTTTGTATGAACTTAATTTATTTTATGTCATGTAAATATTTATTTATTGATATATTATATCTTTATTACCCTTATTTTTATGATATATAATATATCATTTGAATTTAATCTATCATTGGTCTTATGATTCCATAAATATTGTGGATGGAATTTATTTTTTCCTCATTTTAATTTCCTTTGGAGACATGCCACATTCAAAACCAGATTATTTTTAGTGGGGTATATACATAACATGAATGACTTTTATTATTCTTCATGTGAATATTATGGAGATATATATATCAACAAAAAATTATTTCATTAATATGTCTTATGATTCCAAAGATTCCAAGGGGTCAAATGTTTTATATTATAGGCTCATTATTTATTGAAGGTTATTATTATTATGTTTTTGATGATAAGATATTATGGAAAACCTCTAAATAAAAATATTTATTTAATTATATACTAGTTATTTTTGGGTAATAAATTTTTTCTTTTCATTTTACTCCCTTTAAGATCTAAAAGTAAAAAATAAAGTTTATGTAAAAATTCTTCATCTCTTTCTTTGTTCAAAAGTCCCTATATTCCAAATCCATTTTTTATCAAAATTATTTCAAAACTATGTAACAATCATTAAATAATGTCATATTTAAACATTATTGGTGTTTTAAAAAAATTAATTGAATCTTTTTTAATTTTAATAAAAAATTAATTTAAATTTTTTAAAAAACATAGCAACGGAATCATTATTTTATCAATAATGAAATGAATGTAATTTTTCACCAATATGATACCCAATTATTTTAATATTAAATTTAATGTTTTTTTGGACTTTTAATTGATAATTTCTTCGTAATATTTAGTAAATTTACCAATTTGAAGAAGTTATTTCAAAATTGAACAGATATTTTCCTCTAGAATTTATTCATTATATATTTATAAAATTACACAACATCCCTAAGAACTACCAATAGTATTTTTTATGTTTTACAAGGGATGTGATCTAATGGAACCATCCTTATTCTTCATCATAGTGGTTTACTTTTATTATTATGATGAATAAATTCTTATGAAACCTTTTTCATTCCCACGGATTGTACATTGATTAATTGTTTATGGAACCCATTTTTTCCACTAATTATACTTTGAATTAATGTTTATGAAAACCCATTTAATTTCATGTGTTATGTTGTAATGAATGATTTATAATATTTTTGAACAATAATATAATTATTTTTTATTTCTAGGAAATATTTGTAACTCCAATTCATTGATTAATGGTTATAATGTAATTAGAAAATTATGTGAAACAAGATGATGTGCTTTATTTTATATGGGAAACCAGTTGATGTGTTTGATTAATTATGAGAATCAATTAAATGTTCTTAAACTAATATGGGAAACATTTGAAGATTCGTGATCTTTTATGTTATTGGAAACAAGTAGAGATTCTTGATCATTTATTATTTGATGGTGTTTGTAGTTATCCTTGATGAATGATATTGAATGTATACTCATGTTACTTCTACATTAATATGACATTTTATTCTGGTTCTTAATTGGTTAATGATGATTTTGAACTCTTATAATTCATTTATTGGGAAAGATAATTTTTTATTCCAATGATGAAGTTTATGATATTTGACAGACTGGGTATAAACCCTATTATTTATGTTCATGATCTCACTCCATTATTCATATCATATTCCTTATAATTATCATCTATTATTATCTATAATGTTTACCCTTACTCAATAATTGATATTTCAACTTATTATGTTTTAATTCCCAATTTTATGAAGATAGGATTAAGTATGATATGTCTATGAAGAATACCAAATGTGATGATCTTTATGGGAGTTTCTTAAGATCATTAATGAAATTAGAGTACTCTCTTTCCATTTTTCCAAAGGCATTATTTCATTATAGTCCTTAAGAGTGTATTTGTATATTGAATTTTATATTCAGTTAAAAAGGTGACATGTTTATGAATGAAAAGTTAGGTTCTATACCACTATTATCTTTATAGTCATTTAATTCATAATAAAATTCATACTATATTTATTAATGAAAATATAAAAAAATATTATTCAAGAAACACATTAATGGGTGACCATAATTGACAAAAATTGAAGATCATAAGTGAGAAGAAGCTAAAAATATGGGTATGAGAATATTTAATTGTTTTAAGAATATACCTTAATCAATTAATAAACTATAAATCATGTATCATAAATAATGATGCATGACACATGTCATTGTGTATTACATAACAAATGATTCATATGAGTTCAAAAACCTATGTGTGTTTTCATGATAAATTATAATATAACATTGGTATGTTTCAAAACATTGATATGTGTAATAATAATGAATTTCATTCCAAATATTAGAATATTATTTTTCAATTACAAACATAGATTGTAAATGAAATCCATATAGAAGATACATGCTTCGTTGATCTAAAAACATGTTTTATAAATTTTTTAATATTATTATTATATATGAGTGTTTTTTTAAATAATAATATTGATTTGAAATTGTAATATATTTATGTATTAATCAATTATAATTGTAACTAATATTCAAATGATAATTGTTCCAGGCTTGTTTTAATTTTTCTTTTATAGTTCATAGTCTTTGTGTGTATGTTATTTATATTTATAAATTTTAATTTGATTTAATATATGTGTTTGATATATTTATAAATTCTATTTTTTACTTTTATTGTATCTATATATATATTTTACATGAAATAAATAAAAATCAAAATTTTTCATCTTATATAATTAAAAAATTAATGAATTAATTGAAAAATATACTATAGAATATTTCCTAAATGTAAATATAATTTAATATCAAATTAAACTATATTATATTAAATAAAAAATATTATAATTTTAATTATAATTCACTATAACATCCTCATAATCTGGTGACCAATCCAATGGTTCATGAATATTAGGACCACCATAAGGCATGAGGGATGTTTCCCCACATGTTAATGGTAATATCCTTGGAATGAGAGTTTTTAGGTGACCATGGTAATAATATATCCTCTAATTACCATAATAAAAAAATCACTTTGGATGAAATACCAAAAACATATTATATGATTTTAAATAATAAAATCATCTAGAAAAATTATTCATACGTCTAGTTTATTAAGAATTTACAATATGAAAAATCTTAAAATACTAAATAAGATTAATTAGTGACAAATATAATATATAAATATTCATAATAGACAATATAATTCATCCTATCAGCACCAAGAAACCATATGATATGTCAAAAAAATCATTCCAACCACCACATGAACTATCTATACATTATTATCCACAAAACTAATAATAATGATTCCTTTGATGTACATGATCCATAAAACATAAAACCTAAATCTATCACAATGGTACTAGGTAGGTTGTGAGTATGAACTAAATAGGACACACCAAAAATGTCCTTATATATATCCATGCATAAATTATAGCATGAAAATTTTCAATAGATAATAGTTGAAGATTAATTAAAAAAAATATTCGAATACTTATCATTAAGAAACTATTAGTATTTATCCACATTGAGTAATGATTTAGTGTAGCATTATATCCATAATATTTCATATTGGATGTTCCCATAACCCTTCAATCATATTTCTATCACTCAGGATAATCATCCCCCATAACTAACAATTCCATTTGAGGTCCAGCATGACCACAACTAGTAAATCACATATGTATTCAATATCTGAATCCCAACATATGTCATGAACCGCCTTCTACAAGATAAGGGAAGAGACAGAAAACTACCAGAACCTTCCTTCTTCAATTTTAAGAAGAGATAATGACCTCTGAGTCTTACCTTCAACAGGACCTAGAGTGGAGACTATCACCAATGGTATATAATCACATGTAATATGGATGGAATTTCCGTTTTTATAGAAAAATATTGGTTGATAAGATGGTAAATATAAAACAACTCCAAATACATAAAGTAGAAGTAAATCAAAAACCCCTTTTTCAACAAGCATTTTCAAAATAATGTGCTAAAAATACAAGAAAACTCTGATGAAAAGTACCAAAAGAAAGAAACATCCACGAAAACGGTCCTAACATCTGAGCTAGTAATGTTTGGAACGGTCCTCAATGTCCACCTGGATACTTGAAAGCAGTTTTATATATGAAGGGTGAGTATACAGGTATACTATGTAGGGAAATCTAAACGCTCTCATGTACAATTGGAGAGGCATTCTAATGCCCCGTGAGAAAAAAAAAAGATAACCCAAGCACCTATAAAGGAAACTATCCACCTAGCCTCAACAAGGTACACTCCCAAAATAATGCAAGTCCAGTAATGTAATAGTAATAATATATTGATGTTTGGGTACCCCGCACCATTTTCCCACTAGTTATTTAGGGATTCCAATGCCTCAGTCCTCCCCCATAACTTCTACTAAAGTCTCATTGTCACCCCAACAACAACCTTATGGGATATCACAACCACGAATCCCGCCCACAGACATCTGGCCCACCACAACCACACACATCCATGCCCATAGAAACCTAGGCCACAACAACCACTTCCACACTGGAATACACATGGTTATCATCCCAAATACACTTGGTAAACAATACTACTTACACACAATTGGGTTGACCACCACAATACACCATGCCCGAAGATTCTTGGGCGATAATGAAACATAGGACATCACAACCTGCCCGAAGATTCTTGGTATATCTAGGAGAGGGTTCATAAAAGAGATAATAACAATACACTCATATGAATGTTGGGATGAACACCCTCCCACATAAAATGGGGTTGTTCGGCATGAAGTGCTCAACATGGGTGGGGTGAAAATAAGAACCACAAAAAACTAAATTTATATGTATAGTTGAACAAGCACTCATCCCAACATTAGGGTTCTGAAACCAACTCATACACAAAAACCCTTGTTACTATTCATACATGCATAAATGAACAACATCCACAATTAGAGCACCACCCATTTCCGGAGAACAGTTCCCCATTGAACCCCTTCTTGTTACATGTTCATATAATTTATTTGGAAATAATTCTCCAACATCGAGAAAGTAACAGCCACATCCATAAGTCAAAACAACTCTAGTATGAAGAATAAAATATCCAAATAGCAATTTAAGCTTTCACACTCGGTTCTCTTTTATAGTCACAAAAAAAAATGGATATTTGAGATTTCTCAAAGTACTGGTACCAAACAAATCCCAAGCATATGGTCCCACACTCCTAATATTCATAAACCAACAACTGAATAACATGGGATCCCATCCCCATCCATTTCAACCGACAAGAATCTAGTTGAACAATCATGATTATTAGAAGAACCAAGAAAATTAGTTTTCAGATAACCACACAATTTATCAAGTTCATTCATTCCATTTGGTTAACTGGGGTGATAACACAAGGATTATTTTTCCTTGGAAATCCATTTAATCAACCAATTTTACATGATTCACTATTTTTAATGTTAAATCCATTCAATAAAAAGATTATCATGAAAACAGAGGTGCATTAGTGCGCAATAAAGGACCACCAATGGCCACAAATTGAAATGTACATAGTCCCATTCAGTTAACAATATACAAATGAAGATAAAAGAGTGCATCATCATCATCATATTCAACCACACCCCTTCATTCTTTAAAAATACTTTTATTGTCTTATTTATGGGTTGGTTTCATCCACCCCCTGAGGAAACATTATCATAACTTCCCCACAAGATACGCAGTAAATATAGATGAAGGAAAATCCTACATGGATGATCAATGATCAAATTTTTCTTCTCGTTCCAAGAACCGGGGTTTCGCAACTTGCATAGGAAGAACTCCATGGACTCCAAAGTTGAGCGAGAAGGTCTCCAGCACAGTGCATGATTTTTCTCTGAAAGAAGGAAATTAAGTGAACCAAGGAAAATAAAGGGATCATAGAAGAAGGAAAATAATATCTATTTGATAAAAGGATAGATCCTAGAGTCACGAGATATGAAATCCTGAACCACTTAAAAAGGAGGATCGTGGTTTCACCACGCGATTGGGTGGTCACACATGATGGAATTAATTTTTATTTAATAATTATCCTTAGTGATAGTGTTGATAATATATTTGATTAAATATATTTCCTCTAAACAGAGAAAACCACATAACATGGGTGAATCTAGAAGGCTTGGGGAAAGGTGTGATACCAAGGGAAAAGCCACATGTTTTTATAACTGAAGTTTCACCTAACTCTTGGGTGTTCAAAACATATTTTACTTGTTTTAAATGGCTTTTAAAAGGGTCTTAAAACACATTTACGTCTAAGGATATGTTACAAGTCATTACATAAGATACCTCTCAAACTATTCTCGTCCTCGACAATCCAAGAGTAAACTAGAAGAAGAGACGGGTCCGAACAACCACCTCGTAAGATACCTCTCAAGGACAAATCCACCCAAGAGTTTTTTGAATTTCGCAACAAACCTCAATCTCTAGAAACACCTGTCCCTTATCAATATTCTGAAAAATAACGAATATAACACCTCTCTTATCCCCCCTATGTAACAACACAAACATATAAGGGTCACACCATCTAGACATGTGGATTAGGGAGTCCCTTCCTCCATGTCAAGATATTATCCCCTTTAGATAGCACAGACTAGCCCACACAGGTTTAATCATATGCACCTTAATGTATCTTGATTAGGAATCAGGAAATCCCCTCCCCAAGGTGAGGAATTTTAATACACACTTAGAGAAAAATAAAAACATCACATATCATAGTCAACAAGGTCAATCACCACATCACAACCAATTATAAAACAACATAGAAAAAAACTCAAAACAGCACTGGGTACGGGGCATGCATTTGTGCCTCCCATTCCCATGTACTCTCCTCCAGGATACCATGCCTCTATAACACATGAACCAAGGTAATGTTTCATCCATGATGCACCTTTTCCTCATGATCATCGATCCTCACTGGTCGCTCTACGAATGTCCCATCACCCTCAATATCCATCTATCCCCAATCAAGGACGTATGAATCATCGTGTGGATATCAACAGAGTTGAGACACATTAAAGAATTCATGAACCTTAGCAGTGGTGATGGTAGCGCTAGCTGATTTTCCACATCCCCAACATTCCATAAAACCTTGAAGGGTATGATGATCCTGGGAGAAAAAATACCCCCCGACTGAACCTCTGTTTACCACACTGAGGGGATACCTTTAAGAACACGTGGTCCCCAACCTCAAACTCCAAGGGCCTCCCCCTATGATTGGCTTTCAACCTCTGCTGGTCTTGAACTGCCTTCGTCCACTCCCGTATAAGCTGAACCTTCTCTGTTGTGTTCTGCACCACTTTCGGGAAAATAACACTTGTTTCCCCAACCTCTATACAGTACATGGTTGAATGACATGGTCTTCCATACAAGGCTTAGAATGGATCCATTCCAATGGTAGAGTGGTATATATTTTTGTGGGCTAACTCTACTAGAGCAAAGTGTTATAACCACGATCCCCCAAATTCCAAAACTAGTTCCCATAGCATATCATCCAATGTATAGATGGTTCACTCTATCTTCCCATATTTCTAGGAGTGGAAATCATGGTTGAGGAATAGATGGGTTCCAAAAGAATGATGCAATCCCTTCTAGACTCATGAGGTAAAACATGTATCCCGATCGGAGACTATGGACCTCAGAACTCTATGAAACCACCCAATATCTTCCACATACCTCTGTGCTATGAAATCTCCCACAATCGACGCCTTGATTGTCAGGAAGTGATCTGATTTCGTTAGTCGGTCCACCACTACATAGATAGCATCACAACCTCCTTGATCCCCAAGTAGTCCCATGACAAAATCCATGGTGATGGCATCCCACTTCCACTCGAGGAAATCTAAAGGCTATAACAGACCACCTAGGATGTGGTGTTTAGTCGTTATGTGATGACACATGAGGCACTTTTCCATAATCGTTTCCACTACCCGCTTCACCTCAGGCCACCATAAGTTACACCTAAATCCCCAGTACATCTTGGGAACTCCTGGTTGTACTGTCATGGGTGAGTTATGGAACTCACCAAGAACATTCCTTTTCTTTTCCACCCATATAACCAGATTTCCATGAAACAGTATCTGATTATGACAATCTTTCAACCATCATTCAAGAACATTTCCCTAGGTAACATGATCTCACAACACTTCAGCCTCTAAGGCCCCCCACTGAGACTCCTCCAACACTATGCCAAGGAAGACTACACCGTCATCAGAAACAGGCATCCTCTACCACTATCCACCCTTGCACTAAGGTGTCAGATTTCCAACTCCTCTATCACCTTCAGTGAATCTGCTGACTTCTGAATCGCATCCTTCTATGACTTCTTACACAAGGCATAGGCAACCACATTCCCATTTCCTAATTTGTAGGAAATATAAAACTCATAGTCTGAAAAAAAAAACTCCATCCACTACCACTTCTACATGTTCAGGTCTCACTGGAAGAAGACATACCTCAAGCTCTTGTGATCTATGAAGACCACGAAGCATTCCCCAATAAGGTAATGTCGCTACAACATCGGTGTGAACACTACTTCCACAATCCCTAGTTCATGGATGGCATAGTTACATTCGTGAATATGTAACTACCTATACCAATAAGAGATCACTCCACAAAGCTTCATCAGCACATCACCCCAAGAATAGGTCTGAAGAATCACAGAACACTATAAACTTTACCCCTTCTTCTGGAAACCTCAGCACAGGGGAACTGACCAGCTTCCCCTTCATGTAACCAAAGGCTGCCTGGCACTACTCACTTCACACAAAATTATGGTCTTTCTTGGTCAAGGGTTTCAAAGGTTCTACAACTTGAGAGAAATTGGGAATAAACCTCTGATAGTAACCTACTAGACCTAGGAAACTACGAACCTCTGCAACGTTGTTGGGTTATTCCCAAGAAACCACTACATAAACCATCAATGGGTCCAATTAAATTCCCTTTTTGGACACCACGTGTCCAACTGTGTTCACCTATCATGTATAGAACATTCACTTGGAAAACATCATGTAGATCCGGTGGTTTTAGAGGACCTTTAAAACCGTCCTCAGATTCTCGGCGTAATCCTCATCTGATCTTGAGTATATTAGGACATCGTCAATAAAAATGACTACAAACCCATCTAGATATTCCTAGAAGAATGTTTTCATGATCCCCATGAACATGGATAGTGTGTTTGTAATAGCGAACGGCATGACCATGAACTCAAAGTACCCATATCTACACCTGAAAGAAGTCTTCGAGATGTCACCCGCCTTCACCCTTAACTAGTGATATCCTGACCAAAGGTCAATCTTAGATAACCAACATATTCCCTTAAGCTTTTACAAAAGTTCTTCAATCCTCAGAAGTGGGTAATGGTTCTTGACAGTCACCTCATTCAGCCTTTGGTAGTCTATACAGAGCATGATACCACCATTATCTTTCTTTACGAACAAGACCAGTGCACCCCATGCTAACGCGCTTGGTAAGATAAAAACCTTCTTCATCAGTTCATCAACTATGATCTGAAACTTCTGCAACTCAAAGGTCTCCATCCAATATGGATCCATAAAAATTGTATGGGCACTAGGTTTCAAGTATATCCCAAACTCAACATCACATTTAGCGGGTAGAGTCACCACTTCTCTAGGGAAGATCTTCAGGAACTCACTGAAGATCCCCTAGACTTCCACCTTCTCTGTGTCTTCCAAATCCACTAACATCTCAGTTAAAAATGAAAAAATGGGCTACACTCACTGACTTCCCTCCAGGAAAAACTGCTCGCTAGTGAAAGTTAGACATTGTCCACCCGTATCTGATAAAACAAACCTTCTCCGAATGAAATTGATAACAGAACACACATAGAACAGCCTGTCAATCCCAAAAATGACATCATATTGCTTAATCTATAGAAAAATTAGGTCCCCAGTGGACTGGTGTGATCCCAACATCATTCTACATCCCCATCAAACATAATACAAGCTGGTCTGACCCCTGACAAGTGTACTCAATACCAGGGGAACATGAATTCTCTCTGCGACTGGCCCTCCTAGAACAGATGCATCTGCGGCGTGCAACTTCCCACGCCCAGATCCTCTTCACCTCGCATGTTGATAGTGTCCCTGACCAAGACCTTTTGGAGGTCCTGGAGGGCCTCCTTGAGGTCGACATCCTTCCACAACGTCTACTCTTGGAGGATCGGGTGATTGTTGTCCCTACTATAGCTGCTAAAAAGGCATGGCTGGAAACTGCTACTGCTGAGGTGGGCGCTGATCCTTCCCAACTCCACTATACTGAACTCGGTCTAGGAATTGATTATGAAGGTTCCCACGGCTGCCACATATAATGGGTCTTGGTCTCCCAGCCTGTAGAAAAAAGGAAATGACTAGGAGATCGAAACTAAAACTGCTGGGGCCTGCTCCCCATCGACCAAAACCTGGAAGGCCCTAATGATGGACGCATACTGTTAATATTCTTCCCATTCAACGATGTCAACTAGCTCCTCTCTTGTGCCTCAATTCCCAGCATGTGCATACCCTCAACCACATCAGTCATCTTCTGAACCTCTAAGTATGTCAGTAGAGTGAAGGGATTGACAATGTCATGCAAGGATGGTCAGAACACCTCCTCTAAGTGCCTTGCCCGTGACTCATCATCCAGAAATAGGTCCGGATAAAAATGAAGGATATCCTTGAACTTGATCCCCCACTCCCTTACTAACGTACACCCTTGAGGAAGGGAGAGTATCTCATGCCTCTTCTCAGCCTTCTTTGTGGAAGAGAGGAATTTCACCCAGAAATCCCTCTTGAAGTTAGTCTACGAAACCTTAGCCTCCCTCTTCTCCCTGAGATAGATTTTCCACCACTGATATTCCAATCCCCACATCTTTCTTATAGATATAGGAACCCAGTACTCTATCGGATCCTAGATCAAGCTGAAATGTATCACCATCTCCTCAAGTCATCCCTACGTCTCCATGTCTGAGATGCGGCCCTCATACTTACCGAGGTACTTCCCATGAAAAAAAATTATGTGTCATATTCCCCTGGTCATCCTCCTCCACTCGATCATCCCTCTACTGATCATAAAAATCAGCCTATTGGGCCTCTATCGCCCACACTAATTTTGGTCGTCGTCTGGGTGACATATCTGCAAGGTGAATAAGGAAATGCCTAAACCTGAGTAGTGTAGAAGATCTCTTTTAAATTTTTCATAAATATGTTATTCATTTTAAAATCCCCAAACACATAGAACACATAGAAACACAAGTCATTATGATGCATGTACCTTTCCTAGGATCTATACCATGCAATCAGTGTAGCCTCTCATGGTCGTTTGTGTCAAGACCCGCCATCATTAAGATGATAGAAGAGATAGAAAACTGCCAGACTCGTCCTTATTCATGTTGAAGGAGAGATAATAACCCATGTGTCCCACATTCAATAGGACCTGAAGTGGTGACTAACACCATGTGTATATAATCACATGTAATATGGAAGTCATTACCCTATTTATAGAAAATATTTGGACATAATATGGTAAATCTCAAACAAATCCGAATACAAAAATTAAAAGTAAATACAAAAACCCTTTTTCCACATGCACGTTCAAAATAATGTGTAAAAAAGTAAAATAATACTCTGATGAAAAGTACCAAAGGAAAGAAAAACATCCATGAAAACTGTCTTGATGTCCGAGCTAGTAAAGTCTGGCACGGTCCTCAACGTATACCATGAAATATGAAATAATTTTTATATACATAGGGTGATTATACAGGTATAATCACAAGTGAAAACCAAAAGATCCCATGCACAAGTGGGAAGGAATTCAAATGCCCCGTGAGAAATTGAAATAACCCAAGGAACTAAAAAGGATACTATCCACCCGGCCTCACCAAGGAACACTCCTCAAATAATGAAAGTTAGGTAAAATAATATTTATAATACATCGATGTTTGTGTACCCTGTACCTCTTTCCCACAAGTTATTTAGGGAACCCTACGTGTCAGACCTCCCCCATAAGTTCCACTGTAGTCCCACTACTAACCCAACAACAACCATATGCGCTATCACAACCACATATCCTGCCCGCAGACACCTGGGCCACAACAACCACACACATCCCCACCTGCAGACATCTGGTCCACAAAAAACACTACGACACTCGAATACACATGGGCCTCATCCTGAATACACTTGGGAAACAATCGTGCCCGCAAACACCTGGTCTAACCACCCCAACACACCTTTTATAAGGAGTCTTGGCCTATAATGAACCTTAGTCCATAACATCTTTCCTGAAAAGTCTTGGGATACCTGGGAGAGGGAGAAGAAAGGAGAAAATAACCAGCCACTGATAAGAATGTTTGGAAAAACACCCTCCCCCATAAAATGGGGGTCTTTGGAATGAAGTGTTCAACATGGGTGTGGTGAAAATAAGAAACAAAAGAACTAGATTTATGTGTATATTTGAACAAGATCTCATCCCAACCTAAGGGTTCCGAAACTAGTTCATACACAAACACCCTAGTTACTATTCATACATGCACAAATGCAAAACAACCACAATTAGAGAACCGCCAATTTCTAGAAAACAATTACCCTTGGATCCCATTATTATTATCATGTTCAAGTGATATTGTTGTATATAATTATACACTATCGGGAAACTAACTTGAACATCCAAAAGTCAAAATTACTTTGGACTAAAGAAGAAAACATCCAGAAAACAATTTAAGCATTCACAGTTGGTTCTCTTATAAAGTCACAACAACAATAGGGATCTATGATATCCCCCGAAGTACTAGAACCAAAATAAGCCCCAACATACGGCTCCACATGATTCAAGTCTACAAACCAAGAACTGAACAACAGGGGATCTCATCCCCATCCATGTCACCCCACAAGCATCATGTAGAAAACCTTATTAGAAAAACCAGGAAAGTGAGTTTTCAGATTTAACCACACCATTTATCAAGTTCCTTATTTCTGTCTTGTTAACCAGGGTGATCACACAAGGACTCTTATTCACTGGGAATCCATTTAATCATCTATGTTTACATGATTAAACAGTTTTCATGTTATATCCATTCAATCACAAGATCATAAAGAAAACATAGGTTCATTAGTCTACAAAAAAAGTACCACCAATGGCCATGATTTTTAGTGGTAATATTCCCATATAATTCAAAACATATAAATGAAGATAAAAGAGTACATCAGAATCACCATCAAACACACCCATTCATTCTTTAAAAATCCATTTATTATCTTCCTTAAGGATTGGTTTCATCCACACCCTGAGGAAACATTATCCGACCCACCCCACATGATACACAATAAAGAGAGACAAAGGAAACCCCTATTTGGATGTTCAATGATCAAAGTTTTCTTCTCTCACCAAGAACTGGGGTAACGTGACTTTCAAAGGAAGAACTCCATGGAATCCAAGGATGAGTTGGAAGGGATCTAGCATGGTGCATGATTCATCTCCCAAAGTGGTACTCCAAGTAAAACAAGGAAAATAAAGGGTTCAAGGAAGAAGAAAAATAATCTCTGTGTGATAAAAGGTCAAATCTTGGAGTTACGGGATTTGAAATCTCTAACTGCTTAAAAAGAAGGATCTTGGTTCCACCACATGGTTGGGTGGTTACACACGATGTAATTAATTATTATTTAATAATTATCCTTAGAGACAATGTAGATAATATAAGTGAGTTGAGAGATGTCCTCTAAAAATTGCAAAACCACACAACAGGGGTAAAGATGGAAGGCACGAGGAAAGGTGTGACACCGAGGAAAAAGACACAAGTTTTGGTAACAGAAGGGCCTCCCGACACATGGTGGTTTAAAAAAACTTCTACTCGATTTAAATGGATTTAAAAAAGGTTATTAAAACAATTTTACATCAAAGGATACATTATGGGAGTGGAACTGGAAAAAAGGGAAAAGGGTGGGACACTGTTCGGTGAGACACTGTAATGGTGCCACTAGTTCGGTAGAACACCGTTAGTAGTGCCACCATTTCGGTGTGTGACCATGTTATTGTGATTATTATAGTGCCAATATCAGGGTACCATTGTCATAGTGCCACATCCTGGTGCCACCATCGTTGTGCCACCATCATGGTGCCAGTATTTTGATTAAACCATTCAGTGGAACTGATTTTTTGAAAAACTCTTTAATTACACACTAATGGTCCTCAAGATACCTAAAACATTAGAAATTTTGAAAAGTAGTGGACCAGGAGGGTCCAATACATTACATCAGATACCTATCAAACTATTCTCGTCCTTGATAATTCAATAGTAAACCCGAAGAAGAGAGGGATCCGAACAACCACCTCGTAAGACACCTCTTAGGGACAAACCCACCCTAGAGTTGTTCAAAAGATAGAAAAAACCTCGATATCTAGGAAGAACTTTCCCTCATCTATCTTTTGAACAATCATAGATACACCTTCGATCCCCCCCCCAAGTAACCACACAAACTTATAAGGTTTACACAGTCCAAACATATGGATTAGGGTTTCCCTCCTCCATGTCAATATATTATCCTCTTTGGGCGGAACTGGCTTGCCTGCAAGGTTTAAATCGCATCCACATTAATGAGAATCGATTAGGGATCAGGTCCTCCCTTACCCATGGTGATTAATTTTCACACACACTTAGATAGAAAAGAAAACTAGCCCATCTCAAAGTAAACAAGATCAATCACTACATCATAGGCAAGTACAAAACAACATAGAACAAAACTAAAAACTGCTATGGGAACTAGACATGAATTTGTGCCTTCTATTCCCAGGTACACTCCTCGAGGCCACGATGCCTCCATAACAGATGAACATAGAGAATAGTTCATCCATAAAGCACATTCTCCTACAGATCCCAAATCATCACTAGTTTCTCCACAAATGTTTCATCATCCTCGATATCCAGCTCTCCCCAATCAAGGACATGTAAATCATTAAGTAGATATTGATGGTGATGAGACACATGGAATACGTCATTCACCCTCAGTTGCGACGGTGGTAGAACCATCTCATATTCTACTTCGCTCACTCTACGCAACACCTCGCAGTTTCTAAAGAACATGGGAGAAAGCTTACTCCCCCTTTCAAAAATTTGTTTCATGTGCCGTAGGGGGGCCTTTAAGAACACGTGGTCCCAATGAATCAACTCTAGTGGTCTCCTCATATGATCAGAATACAGATTTTTCCTATCCTAATCCACCTTCATTCTCTCCCATGTAATATAAACCTTCATTGTTGTGATCTGCACCACCTCCAATCCAAGAACGCCATCTTTCCCAACCTCTGTCCAGTACACGAGTGAATGAAACGGTCTACCATACAATGATTCGAATATATCCATTCCAATGTTAGAGTGATATATATTATTGTAGTCGAACTATACCATAGGAAAGTGTCATAACCATGATCCCCCGAAGTCCAAAACACATTCTCGTAGCATATCTTTTAATGTCTTGATGATCTGTTCTATCTGTCAATTTCTATGGGGGTGGAAAGAAGCGTTGAGGCATAGTTGGGTGCCCAACGCAGGTTTCAATCCACTCCATACTTGTGAGAAAAACCATGTATCTCTATTAGAGACTATATGCCTCAGAAATCCATGAAACCTCACCACCTCATCCACGTACCTCTGTGTTAAGGCATCCACCACACTTGACTCCATGATTTCCATGAAGAGGGATGATTTTTTCAACTGATCCACCACTACCCAGATAGCAACATAGCCTCCTTGAACCCTAGTAAGTCCCATTGAAAATTCCATCAATATGTTGTCCCACTTCCACTTGGGGATATCTAATGGCTACAATAGACCTCCTGGGACACGGTGTTCAGCCTTCACCAACTGACACACAAGTAACTTTTCCACAAACTTCTCCATTTCCCACTTCACCTCAGGCCACCAAAACTGAGCCCTAAATCCCTTGTACATATTGGAAACTCCTTGGTGTACCACCAGAGGTGAGTTATGGAACTCACTGAGAGCTTTCTCAAGCATTTCCACTGGTACAACTAGGTTTCCATGAAACAACATCTGATTATGAACATCTTCATACCATTCCCCTGGAGCACTAACCTGGTTAACACGATCATGCATCACTTCAGCCTCTATGTCCCCACACTACGACTCCTGCACTGACTATGCTAAGTAAGACCGCACCTTCATCTGAAATAGAAAACCTATACCACTATCCACCCTTTCTCCCATGTGTAAGGCCGCCAATTCCTCCATCGCCTTCCAAGCATATTTTGACTCCAGAATCACATACTTTGGTGAATTCCTTATCAAGGAATTAGCCCTCACTTTCCCCTTTCTTGAGGTGTAGGATATCTCAAAGTTGTAGTCCTGAAGAAACTACATCCACCTCCACTTCCGAAAGTTCAGGTCTTGCTGGGAGAAGACATAATTCAATATCTTGTGATCTTTGGAGACCACGAAGCGTTCTCCAATGAGGTAATGTTGCCACAACTTTAGGGATTAAACTACTAAAAAAATCTATATGTCATAGGTGACATAGTTTCATTTGTAAGGATATAACTTCCTAGACCCATAAGCGGTCACTCCACGCTATTGCATCAGCACACAACCCAAGCCTAGGCCTAAAACATCACAGAACACTTAAAATGTTACCACTTCTTTTGGAAATATAAACACTAGGGCACTGACCAGCTTCACCTTAAGGTAACTAAAGGCTTCCTGGCACTTATCACTCCATAAAAAAGACTAGTATTTCTTGATCAAGGCTGTCAAAGTTGATGCAACTTTTGAGAAGTTGGGAACGAAACTCCAATAGTAACATGTTAAACCCAGAAAACTATAAACCTATTCCAAGTTCTTATGTGCTTTCCAAGAAACAACCTCTCCGAACTTAGATGATTCTAATCCTATTATCTTTAAGGAAAACACATGTCCAAGGATGTGAACCTCTTGTGTCTAGAACATGAAGTTGGACTACTTCTTATAGAGCTAGTGGTGTCAGAGGACCTATAAAGCCATCCTCATATGTTCATAGTGATCCTCCTCCGATCTGGAGTAGATCAAGATGTCTTCAATAAATACAACTATGAACGGGTCCGGATATTCCCGGAAGATGGATTTCATGAGCCCCATGAACATGGCTGGTGAGTTCATAATGATGAATTGGATGACAAAAAACTCAAAGTTCCCATATCAGCACCAGAATGAAATCTTCGAGATGTCACCCTCCTTCACCCTCAAATGGTGATATCATGACCGCTAGTTGATCCTAGATAACCAACCTGATCCCTTCAACTACTCAATATGGTCATCGATCCTTGGGCGGGGGTAACATTTCTTGATCGTCATCTAATTTAGGCTTCTATAGTCTATACACAACCTAAGACCACCATATTCCATATTTTATAACAAGACTGGAGCACCCATTTGTGACATGATTGGAAAGATAAAACCTTTCTTCATAAGGTCATCAATAGGGATCTACAACTCCCACAACTCTGAAGGAAACATCCAATAGGGAGCCATCGAAATCAGATGGGAACTAGGTTTCAAGTCCATCCCAAAATCAACATCACATTGAGGGGGTAGATCATCCACATCTCTAGGGATGACGTCCAGGAACTCATTGATGATCCCCAGGACTTCCACCATCTCTGTATATACCTGACTCCACTGATAGCTCAGTTTATAAGGAAAGAATGGGCTCCACTCACTGACTGCCCTCCTCGAAAACACGCTTGCCAACAAAAGGTACATGTTGGCCACCCGTATCTGAAAACACAACCCACCTCCTAAAGAATTCAATAACAGAATACACATAGAACAACCATTTTATGCCTAAAATGACATCATATGGTTGCATCTGAAAAAATATAAGGTCCCCACTGGACTGATGTTCCCCCTACATCAGTCTACATCCCCAGAAAACATAAGACAAGTGGGTCTGAACCACAACTTGCATAGTCAATACCAGGGGCACGTAAATTCTCTCTACATCTAGACCTAGAGAAAGTGCTAGACTGGGTGTAGCAAAGTATATAACGACCCATACTTTACATACATTGTTAATACTTCAAAATTGAAGCGTACTTATTACAACATATAACAAAACCATGAAAGGACCGTATAGGTATAGTGTCTTTAGAAACTGGGAAACATAAACAACTGGTTCATAAAGCATCTATATTGTATCCCATTTATTTCATCATATCTAGAGTCCCTTTTGGAATATCCTACTTAATAACCTTCTTCCTGGCCTGGGGGAAAGAAAACATACAAAAGGGTGAGCTCAAATTCTCAGTAAGGGTAAACAAAAGAAAAATCAATCACATCATATTTAGAAGAACATAACATTTTGGAAATCTTAACCTGCAAAAGAAATCATAATATCATATCATGGGATAAATCATAGAAGTGAAATGTAATCCCAATAATCATAACTTAAAACATGAAACTTTGTGGAATACACGCATAATCATAGAGAATCATTTCTTAGTATTCAAGACTTATATCCCAGACTATCTTAGTGGACAAAGTCCATTTCTGAACCGAGTTCACTCCTCGTTTCAGTCCTCTTTCACTGAACCGGATTAACCTGTCATTCCAGCCATGTCTATCTCATGAGATATAAATATTTACCCAATGAATTAGAGGGAGATATAGTTCCCACCCATCTCATAATGATACCATTCTTATGTGTTCCATAAATCATAAATCATACATCATTGCATAACCCATGTAATAAAAATGGGACTCTTAAACATTGTGACATCATAAAACAATTCATATAAGATAAAGGAATTCATAAAAATAATTCCATCACAACACAATCAAATCAATGTAATAATAGGGATAGAAACAGAACCCTATATTATCTTATATGGAAAATAATTTTGATAAAACACTTGAACTTCATTCTTGAGGAAAATATCCTTTCTACTTCAAAAACATTTTCTTTTCTTAACATGTCATATAAATTTGAACTAAAAGAAGTTGATTAAAATAAAACTTGAAAACGTTAAAAGGATGATTCATGGAAATAATTTTCTAAAAATACATTCATTCCTTATAAGTTAAAAAAGACATTCTTCTCATACTTTTGTCGGAAAAGTCAAAAGTACCTCATACGAAAAAACGACAAAATATTCCTTTCATATCTTTTACTAAAAACTCACTGAAGGGTAAAATTGGATTTAAACAATTTTAGGTGGATGGAAATAATATTACATATTTAGGAAACATGGATTTGGATGATAAATATTCCCCAATAAATTCTGAAGTATAAACAATCTCGGATAAAAATTGAGATTGCGATATTTTCCTTTACCTTAGGTCTGAATTGCTTCATATGTGTCTGAACCTCCTGTATAATGATTTAAATAAACTAATTGACTTATTACAGAATCATAATAATTGTTATTATATCATATATGGTCATTTTCTTAGCTTCTTATTAGTAATAATTCATTGCTACTTGTTATTCAGGTGTTTATTACTTTTTGTTCTTATGCGTGTTTTGTCGAAAAAATTCTTATTATTCTCTTTAGGATATAGATACCTCATTTCCAGAATGGTATTAGTGTAATATATATCATAATAATTCATTCAATTCATTTATATAATCATTATTCAATGAATATCATTTACAACGAGTCGCATCACATCGTGGAGACGATATTCCGTACGTACGCACGAGCGATGATATCGTTCCCATGATCATGGAATTGTATTGGAGTGTATGTATACTATTTCAGAATCAATACCACTTTAAAATAATCATATATAGTTATTTATTTGCACCATTATACCCATCCAAGTAAGGTGGTGGTGGAAAATAGATTACACCACGGCGTGGAGGCGGTATTCCGTACGTACGCACGCGTGGTGATTTCAATTTCCGTAGGATGGATAGATGGTGAAATAGGGTTGTTTCATACATATAATAACATATTAGTATATGAGTGATACTTACGTTATTACTTAATAATAAAACAACTAAAGAAGAAGAAGTGGAAGAAGAAATAAAGTTGAAAGAATCGGTAACGGACATTACCTCTTCATTGAAGCGCCTCTTTGATACCTCCTCTTAGGGCACTAAAATTGGTCTTTGAAGAAGACCAAGACCTCTATTATGTTTCTAGGGAAGTGGAGAAGCGAAATTGGCAGGGGTTGGACAAGCATGAAGGATCAAATTGGTGTGAGGAAGAGAGGGAGGAGGTTCCCTTTTATAAGGGAGGAGAGGGGCACGTTTGGAAAAACTAAAAATATTATTTTATTATAAAGTCATACTCGGTTTTTAATAGCTCAAAATTGATTTATTTCGAAGATAAGGTGGTTATGGGTTGAAAACATCTCATCCAATAGAATTTAGACAAGTTTAGGTATCTATTTTAACCTTATCATTTATATTTAACTTTAAGTTTGATAATTTAACTTTTACTGTGTCTTCTTGTTTTCTTACACTATAAGGTTAATAAACATTCTATAACAAGACAAAAGAACTACAAGTTGTTTATTATTAATATATATAACCTTATCTATGTCATTTGGCCAAACCTTAGATTTTTTGGAATAAAATAACAATTAATAATATAATATTTGTTTTAAAAACTATTTTATGTCAATTTTGACACTATTTGGTAATTGATTTTTTTGAAAATAATAACAGAAATATTAGTTCCAAAGAAGTTAATAAAATCAATAATAACATGTAATATTGACATAGAAAATTATTGTAATTCATAAAAAGTCTTAAATTACATTTATTTGGGTATTTATAACATCCATTATGTCAATATTTCATTAATAAGATAATTACTGCATCATCATTGTGTCATAAATAAATTAAATTATTTAATGTCTAAAAATTATAAATAAAACACCATTATGTAGGAAAGAATTTTATCTTTCTAATGAATATTTATAATTGAATTTATCTTATGTATAACCCTATATTAAAAATTCTTTAGTTCTTAAACTTTGATTTTAACTATTTTAACCCTTCTTTAAATAAATTAATAATAAATGTCCTAATCTAATCCATGTGGGCCTAAATGGTCATATTTTATTCCTAAGGTTGTTTTCGGTCGAATAACACTTATCCAATAGAATTAAGACATGTGTTAGGTTAATAATAATAACATTTTTACCCTTAATTTCCCTATTTACTTTTAACCGTGGTAAAAAAGTAAAAAGTTACTATTCACCAAAAATTATTTTCATCTCATTGAACCAGATTTTAGTCCTTGATATTAACCGTGTCTCTCGGATTTTTGAAATTCCACTCACAGAAGCGGTAAAATTATGTTTTATGTAAATTTTCAAATTCTCCTAGGAGGTGGGTAAAAGACGGTGAAAAGTTCAATAAACTTTTTATATATCTAAAATTATTATAAAATGAATCCAAGGAATTGCATTGAACTTATATAAGTATTATGTATCAATTTTGACCTAAAATAAATTTAAATAAAATAAATAGTTATTTAAATAAAAAGTCGGTTTTTTAATAGTAACCCAGTGTTTTCACTATTCATCAAAAATTGAATGTTTTCATAAAAATACCAAAATTTCACCCTAGGCTAATTTTGATATTCCGAATCCAAAAATGAAGTCCATTTTGAAAAATAAAATTTACAAAATTTCAAAAATTGGTAATTACTATTCATAACTGCTAGTTTAAATAATATTTTAATAGCATATCATTGTTTAGTGAAACTCGGTATTGCGTATGACGCAAGCTATCGAGGAAGGTCGCGGTTGCATGTAAAGAAAGACAATCTAGTGTAGTGTGTAGTGAAAGATTCCTTTGATGATTTATATAACATAAAAACAAAATATTTCTCATAAAAGTCTTGGGTGTTACATTCTACCCCCCTTAAAATGAATTTCTCCCTCGAAATTCGTCACTTTGTAACAAACAGATGATGAAACTTTCCTTCATCGAATCCTCAAGCTCCCATGTATCTTATTCTAATTGGTGGTTCATCCATAAAACATTCACCAAGCTATTGGTCTTGTTCCGTAGGACTTTTTCCCTACGATCCAGAATCTCTATCGGCTGTCCTTCATAAGAAAGATCTTGTCCCATTGGTACAACTTCTGAGATGAGTACATGTGAAGGATTAGGTATGTACTTTCTTAGGAGAGATTCAGTGTAAGCGCCAATTGGGAAGCTACCTTCCCAACATGATCCAGTATTTCGAAAGGACCGATACACCTAGGGCTCAGCTTTCCCTTCTTTCCAAATCTCATTACTCTCTTCCAAGGATATATTCATAAGAACACTTTATCACCCACTTCAAACTCTAGGTCTTTTATTCGGTTTTCGGCATAATTGTTTTGTCGACTCTGAGCTGTTGTAATGTGTTGTTAAATAGATCTGACCTTTTCTGCCATCTCATCAACGAGATCAAGTCCTAATAACTTTCTTTCCCCAACTTCATCCCAGCAAGTTGGAGTCCTGCATTTCTTTCCATAGAGAGCTTCATAAGGAGCCATCTGAATACTGGAGTGAAAGGTATTATTATAAGAAAATTCCACCAAAGGTAGCTGTTGATCCCAACCACCTTTGAAATCCATAGAGCAATCTCTCAACATATCTTCTAGAGTTTGAATTGTCCTCTAAGACTGACTGTCTATCTAAAGATGATATCTAGTGCTGAAACTCAACTCTGTATCCAGAGTGTGTTGAAGACTTCGCCAGAACTTTGAGGTAAACCTCGGATCCCGATAAGATATAAGAGAAAGTGTTACTCCATGAAATCTTACCACTTTCTTTACATATATCCTGGCAAGCTGATCCAGAGAGTAATCCTCTCTAATAGCAATTAAGTGTGCCGACTTTTTAAGACGATCAACTATGACCCAGATAGCATTATTTCCTTTGGATGTTTTAGGAAGTCCGGTGACAAAGTCCATAGTGATGTTTTCCCATTTCTATTCGGGTATGGGTAATGGTTGTAACGTCCCCTTAGCCTTCTATCTCTCAGCCTTAACTTGCTGAAAAACCAAGCATCGAGAGACATATTCAGAAACATCTCTTTTCATTCCATCCCACCAGAAGTACTCTTTCAGGTCCCTATATATCTTAGTGCTTCCAGGATGAATAGAGAATGAAGAACTATGAGCCTCATCCAGCAGCTCCTTCTTTAATTCTGGGATGGGAGGAAGACAAACCCGATTCTTGAACTTTATTATCCCATCACAATCAAGGTTGAATTTAGGATTATTTCTCACCTTATTTTGTAACTCTACATCTTCTTTCTGTACCTCTTTAATCTTCACATGTATAGATGGTTTAACATTCAATTGAGAAAGATACGATTTTCCCACTTTCATTATAATTCCTAGATCCATCCTTTGTAAATCCATAAATATTGGATCTTTTGTGATCCTCATCATGGATAAGCTAGCATGTTCTTGTCGACTTAATGCATCTACCACCTTGTTTGCTTTCCCAGGGTGGTAATGAATTGAGCAGTCGTAATCCTTAATCAACTCCAACCATCTTCTTTGGGGCATATTCAGCTCCTTTTGTGTGAAAATATACTTTAAACTTTTATGATCAGTATAAATATCACACCTTTATCCATAAAGATAATGCCTCCAAATATTTAATGAAAAGATTACCGCAGCTAACTCGAAATCATGAGTTGGGTAATTTTGTTCATGGATTTTCAACTGTCGTGAGGCATAAACTATCACCATATCATTTTGCATAAGAACACACCCCAATCCCTTCTTGGATTCATCACTGTAGATCACAAACTTTTCTCCACTACAAGGAAGTGTCAGGACAGGTGCACTGGATAACCTTCTTTTCAACTTCTTGAAATTCTCTTCACATTCCTCCGTCCAAACAAACTTAACTCATTTCCGAGTCAACTTGGTGAGTGGATTAGATAATCGTGAAAAATCGTTCACAAAACGTCGATAATATCCAACCAAACCAAGAAAACTTTGGATCTGAGTTACTGTTGTTGGTCTCGACCATCTTTCGCTAACCACTGTTTTTGCTGGATCCATAGATATCCCCTCTTTTGAGATTATGTGTCCCAAAAATGCATCTTTTTGAAGATAAAATTCATACTTGGTAAATTTGGCATAAAGCTTATCCTTTCTCAGGGTTATCAATATAATTCTCAAGTGGTCTTCATGTTATTCTTTTCCCTTTGAATAGACAAGAATATCGTCTATAAAGACTACCACAAACTGATCAAGATATTCTCTAAAGACTCTATTAATCAGATCCATGAAGATAGTAGGGGCATTAGTAAAACCAAATGGCATC
The DNA here is from genome assembly GCA_963277665.1 of Viscum album. Taxonomy (NCBI): domain Eukaryota; kingdom Viridiplantae; phylum Streptophyta; class Magnoliopsida; order Santalales; family Viscaceae; genus Viscum; species Viscum album. The sequence goes on along the minus strand of OY728163.1, from coordinate 780,982,422 downwards.
ACGATAAATTCATAGTGTCTATACCTTGTACGGAAATCCATCTTTGGTATATCCTCCTTTTTGACCATTAATTGATGATACCCTAAACGAAGATCAATCTTGGAAAAGTATTGAGCTCCGTGTAGTTGGTCAAATAAGTCATCAATGCGTGGGAGAGGATATTTGTTCTTGATAGTGATCTTGTTAAGTTCTTGATAATAAATGAAGAGTCTCATTGATCCATCTTTCTTCTTAAAAAACAGAACAGGTGCTCCCCAAGGTGATGCACTAGGGTGTATGAATCCTTTATCAAGATTCTCTTGGAGTTGCTTCTTCAATTCCTGCAACTCAATTGGGGCCATTCTATAAGGTGTCTTTGAAATAGTCAAAGCACCCGGTATGAGTTCTATTGAAAACTCAACTTCTCGATTTAGTGGAAGACCCAGTAATTCCTCCGGAAAGAAATCATCAAACTCCCATAAAATGGGCATATTCTTAATCGAGAGTTTCTCACCAACCATTTGAGATAAATAACCTTCATTTAGTGGAATCAAGACCCATAAGATGGATGAAATTTCCACTAGAAGGTTATGTTCATCCCTGCATCAATAGACAATCATAGATTGATCTGGAATATGAAATGTGACTTCCCTTATTTGGAAATTGATATGAGATATATATAAAGAAAGCCAATCCCTGACAAGAATCACATCAAATTCCACTATAGGAAGGATCAGAATATTTTCAGGAAGAACTTTCCCACAACCTTCAATCAGAGAAGAATTATAAACTTTTGATGCGACTTTTGTGCCATTAGGGGTTGTCACAGCTAACTCAACATCTCATTGTTGAGGTAATACGATGATACCCTTAGAAAATTCTTCATAAATAAAAGAGTTGGTGGATCCAGAATCAAATAAAACATATTCTACTTTAGAGTGGATGGTATGTGTACCTTTCACCACTTTGTTATCGTACTCCACATCGCTGATAGAAATTGCATGTGACTTTCCTTTGACTTTGGCATTAAGATTTTTTTGACGTCGATCATCATCATCAACCATTGGATTTGGGGATTTATTGGCATAATGCCCCATCTCCTTGCACTTGAAACATTGAAGGGTAGTAGGTTCATTCTGTGAATCCTTTTGTTTGTTTGCATCATTAGACATCTTCTTCCCATTATTTCAACATTCAATTGCCCGATAACCTTCTTTTCCACACTTATAACATTTTTTTGTCCCCGTAAGTCAATTTATTCCATGTTTCTTTCCACACTTTGAGCATAAGGGAAAACTCATCTTCTTTTCAGTGTGCTCTTTAGATTTTCCTTTTAATTCCATTTTCCTCTTCTTATCAAACCCATATGACTGATGGGTTACTCCAATCTCCATCTCAACTTTGAGAGCACATTGAACAATTTCCTCGTAGCTATTGAAGTCCCTTATGGCTAACGCCCTTCAAAGACTTGGTTTTAAGCCACTAAAGAATCAATCGATCTTACTCTCAGGTTGGATAATAATTCCGGAAGTGTTCTTTTCAAGTCTTGTAAAATTTTCTTCATAGGTTCCAAACGATTCATCATCCTTTTGCTTCAGTTCAAGAAACTCCTTCTCCATCTTTTTCTCGAAGAATACGAGGGAAGTACTTATTGAAAAATAAGTTCTTGAACTTGTCCCATTCCATGGACTCAATTTCATCCCTCTGCCTCGTATTCTTAATAAGATTCCACTATTGATTAGCATCACCTTCCAAACGATACACTGCTAAGATGAATTTATCATGTTCAGAACATTGAAGAACTGAAAATATCTTTTCAGTGGTACTGATCCATTGTTCATCCACTAATAGATCAGAAGACCCGCTGAATAAAGTTGGACGCTGCCTCATAAAGGATTCAACACAATGTTGTTCCTTCCTTTGATCGCTTGGAATTCCTACATGATTCATAGCTTGAGAAAGTTTTTTGAGCATGGCTAGAAGATTTTTCATTCCAACTCCTATAACATTTGGTTGCTCAGGGGGACAATCATTGCATTGCCCATCGCATTCTGCATTAACACGGTTCCTTCAGGTTCCATCCATTGAATAAAACCAAGAAAAATAGTGTGAGAAACACTAATTACAATAGGAAAACCACATAATCAAGAATAAAATTTTACACTTAAGGTATTATCATAGGTTATTCATGGACATTTCTAAATCACTAAGATTGTGTTCTATGCTGAGACATATCCTTAGGTTTCTTACTAAGGCTGTCACATCCTAGTTTCCAAAGGTTGACTATACCTTTACTCTAATACCAACTATAATGACCCATACTTTACATACATTGTTAATACTTCAAAATTGAAGCATACTTATTACAACATATAACAAAACCATGAATGGACCATATTGGTATAGTGTCTTTAGAAACTGGGAAACATAAACAACTAGTTCATAAAGCATCTACATTGTCTCCCATTTATTTCATCATATCTAGAGTCCCTTTTGGCATATCCTATTTAATAACCATCTTACTCTCCTGGGGGAAAGAAAACATACAAAAGGGTGAGATCAAATGCTCAATAAGGGTAAACTAAAGAAAAATCAATCACATCATATTCATAAGAACATAACATTTTAGAAATCTTAACCTCCAAAAGAAATCATAATTTCATATCATGGGATAAATCATAGAAGTGAAATGTAATCCCAATAATCACAACATAAAACATGAAACTTTGTGGCATACACACATAATCCTAGGGGATCATTTCTAAGTAGTCAAGACTCATAGAAAAGACTATCTTAGCAGATAAAGTCCATTTCTGAACTGAGTTCACTCCATGTTTCAGTCCTGTTTCACTGAACCGGATTAACCTGTCGTTCTAGCCATGTCTATCTCATGAGATAAAAGTCTTTACCAAATGAATTGGAGGGAGATATAGGTCCCACCCATCTCATAATGATACCATTATTATGTGTTCCACAAAATCATAAATCATACATCATTGCATAACCCATGTAATAAAAATGGGATTCTTAAACATCGTGACATCATAAAACAATTCATATAAGATAAAGGAATTCATAAAAATAATTCCATCACAACATAATAAAATAAATTTAATAATAGGGATATAAATAGAACCCTATATTATCTTAGATGGAAAATAATTTTGATAAAACACTTGAACTTCATTCTTGAGTAAAATATCCTTTCTACTTAAAAACATTTTCTTTTCTTAACATGTCATATAATTTTGAACTAAAAGAAGATGATTAAAAATAAACCTAAAAACTTGTAAAGGAAGCTTCATGAAAATAATTTTCTAAAAATCCATTCGTGCCTTATCAGTTAAAAAAATACATTCTTCTCGTACTTTGTCGTAAAAGTCAAAAAGTAACTCGTACGAAAAAATGACAAAATATTTCGTTCATATCTTTTACTAAAAACACACCGAAGGGTAAAATTGGATTTAAAATTTTTTAGGTGGATGGAAATAATATTACATATTGAGGAAAAATGTATGTGGATGATAAATATTCCCTAGTAAATTCTGAAGTATAAACAATCTCGGATAAAAATTGAGATTGCGAGATTTTCCCTTACCTTAGGTCTGATTTGCTTCATAAGTGTCCGAGCCTCCTGTATAATGATTTAAATAATTTCATTGACTTATTCCAGAATCATAATCATTGTTATGATATAATATATTTTCATATTATTAGCTTCTTTTTAGAAATATTTCATTTCTACTTGTTATTCGGGTGTTTATTACTTTTTGTTCTTATGCGTGTTTTGTCGAATAAATTCTTATTCTTATCTTTAGGTTATAGATAACTAATTTCCATAATGGTATTAGTGTAATATATATCATATTCATTCATTCAATTCATTTATATAATCATTATGCAATGAAGATCATGTATAACGAGTCGCATCACATCGTGGAGACGGTATTCCGTACGTACGCACGCGCGATGATATCATTCCCATGATCGTGGAATTGTATTGGAGTGTATGTATACTATTTTAGAATCAATAAAACTTTACAATAATAATATATAGTTATTTATTTTCACCATTATACCCATCCAAGTAAGGTGGTGGTGGAAAATAGATTACACCACGGCGTAGAGACGGTATTCCGTACGTACGCACGCGCGGTGATTTCATTTTCTGTAGGATGGATAGATGGTGAAATTGGGTTGTTTCATACTTATAATAACATATCATTATATTAGTGATACTGATGTTATTAATTCATAATGAAACAACTAATGAAGAATAAGTGGAAGAAGAAATAATGTTGAAAGAATCGGTAACGGACATTACCTCTTCTTTGAAGCGCCTCTTTGAGACCTCCTCTTAGGGCACTAAAATTGGTCTTTGAAGAAGACCAGGACCTCTAGGATGCTTCTAGGAAAGTGGTAAAGATAAATTGGCAGGGGTTTTCCGATCTTGAAGGCTCAAGGTGGTGTGAGTAAGATATGGAGGAGGTGCCCTTTTATAAGGGAGGAGAGGGGCACCTTTAGAAAAACTAAAAAAATTATTTTATTATAAAGTCATATTCGGTTTTTAATAGCTAAAAATTGATTAATTTAGAATCTATGGTGGGTATGGGTTGAAATACTCTCATCCAATAGAATTTATACAAGTTTAGGTATCTATTTTAACCTTATCATTTAGATTTAACTTTAAGATAGATAATTTAACTTTTACAGTGTCTTCTTTTTTTCTTACTCTATAAGGTTAATAAACTTACTATAACAAGCCAAACGAACCCCAAGTTGTTTATTATTAAAATATATAACCTTATTTAAGTCATTTGGCCCAACCTTAGATTTTTAGGAATAAAATAACAATTAAATATATAATATTTGTTTTAAAAACTATTTTATGTCTATTTTGACACTATTTGGTTATTGATTTTTGTGAAAATCATAACAGAAATATTAGTTCTAAAAAAGTTAATAAAATCAATACTAACATGTCATATTAACATAGAAATTTACTATAATTTATAAAAAGTCTTAAATTTCATTTATTCGGGTATTTATAACATTAATTATGTCAATATTTCATTAATAAGATAATTACTGCATCATCATTATGTTATAAATAAATTAAATTATTTAATCTAAAAATTATAAATAAAATACCATTATGTAGGAAATATTTTTAGATTTATAATTAATATTTATAGTCGAATTTATCTTATGTATAACCCTATATTAAAAATTCTTTAGTTATTAAACATTGATTTTAACTATTTTAACCCTTCTTTAAATAAATTAATAATAAATGTCCTAATCTAATACATGAGGGAATAAATTGTAATATTTTATTACTACGGTTGTTTTTGGTCTAATTACACTTATCCAATAGAATTACGACATGTTTTAGGGTAATAATAATAACATTTTTACCCTTAATTTCCCTATTTACTTTTAACCGTGGTAAAAAAGTAAGAAGTTACTATTCAACAAAAATTATTTTCATCTTATTGAAACACATTTTAGTCCATGATATTAACTTTTTCTCTCATATTTTTGAAGTTCCACTCACAGAAGCGATAAAATTAAGTTTTATGTAAATTTGCAAATTCTCCTAGGAGGTGGGTAAAAGACGGTGTAAAGTTCAATAAAATTTTTATATATCTAAAATTATTATAAAATGACTCCAATGAATTGCATTTAACTTATATAGGTATTATGTATCAATATTGACCTAAAAGAAATTTAAATAAAATAAATAATTATTTAAATAAAAAGTCGGTTTTTAAATAATAACCTAGTGTTTTCACTATTCATCAAAATTGAAAGTTTTCAGAAAAATACCAAAATTTCACCCTAGGATAATTTTGATATTCCGAATCCAAAAATGATGTCCATTTTGAAAAATAAAATTTACAATATTTTAAAAAGTTGTTATTACTATTCATAGCGGCTAGTTTTATTAATATTTTAATAGCATATCGTTGTTTACTGAAACTCGGTATTGCATACAACACAAGCTATCGAGGAAGGCCGCGGTTGCGTGTAAAGCTAGCCAAGATAGTGTTGTGTGTAGTGAAATATTCCTTTGAGGATTTATATAACATAAAAACAAAATATTTCTCATAAAAGTCTCGGGTGTTACAAATGAGGAAAAGGATCTTGAATCAAACAAGGTACATGCAAGAGTACTAAACTATGTGATTATAACTCAAATGACCTTTGTCCCTAATGGAATTGCTGCGTATAAGACATGAAATGTCCCATGCCCAGCTCCTCTACCCCTCAACTATTGTCCACCTCCCTGACCATGCCCTGGTCATGGAACCTGAGGAACTCTCTGAGGCCAGCCTCCTCCTGCAACGTCTACACTCAGAGGAACATGAGCTCGATGTCCCTGTTGTAGCTGCTGAAAAGGCACGGCTAGAAACAGTTGCTCCTGAGGTGGGTGCTGAACCTTCCAACCTACACTAAACTACACTCGGTTCGGGGAGTTATTTTTAAGGTTCCCACATCTGACAAAGATAACAAATCTCATTCCTAGGCCCGAAGGGAGAGGGCGAAGACTAGGAGATTGAAACTGGAACTACAGGGGCCTGCTCCCCATCGGCCGAAACCTGGAAGGCCCTAAGATTGGAGGCCTAATGCTATTTTCTATCACCATATATGAGCTCAAATAGATACCCTCTCATGGAACACCATCCAGTGTGTGCATCCTCCCCAACACTTTATCCTTCTTCTGAACCTCTAAGTACGTCGCTAGAGTGAATGGAGTAACAACATAATGCATGGATGGTCGGAGCGCCTCCTCAAGGATCCTTGATCACGACTCCTCATCCAATAAGAGGTATGGATAAAAAAAAGTTCCTTGAACTTGATACCCAAATCCTTTACTAACATCCTCCCCTTCTAAAGGGAGAGTAGCTCCTGCCTCTTCTCATTCTTCATTGTGGAAGAGAGGAATTCCACCAAGAACTCCCACTCAATGTCAGTCCACAAAACCATAGCCTCCCTCTTCTCACCGAGATAGAGCGTCCACCACTAACGCATTGGTCCCCACATATTTATTATATCTAGAGGAACCCAGTACTCTGTCGTAGCCCTGATAAAGTTGAAATTTATTACCAGCCCCTCGAGCCAGCCCTCCGTCTTCGTGTCTGAGTAGCGTCCCTAGTACTTCCCGAGGGTCTGATTCTTAAAGGTACAAAGCATCTTCTAACACCGGTCATCATCCTCCTCTTGATCATCCCTCTTTTGATTATCCAAATCAGCCTCCTAGGCCTCGATTGCATGCTCTACTCGTGGCCATCATCTGAGTTCCATAGCTACAGGGAAAACTAGGAAATGCCTCAGCCCAAGTAGTGTAGAAGATCTCATTTAAATTTTTCATAACATTTTTTTTCATTTTAAACTCCCCAAAAACCTAGAACACACAAGAAAACAAGTAATTTTGATGCAAGTACCTTTCCTAGTGTCTCTACCCTACAATCAGTGTAGCCTCTCTTGGTCATTCAGTAGGTCAATAGTACTTGCATCGGACCATGGGAGGGCCCTAAAATCATGTGTCTTAGCTGGTCTTCCCTAGCCTATATTATTTACCAATATTTTCTAAAACTATTTTCCTATCATCCCATGCAATCCTCATAGTTCCTAACTCAATGATCCATCATATATCTCAACCATCACCTTTGATACCATTCTTTCACGACCCTCCTTCCCCAAGATGAGGGAAGGGACAACAAACTTCATGACCCTTGTTTCTTCAAGTTCAAGGAGAGATAATGACCCTCAAGTCCCGTCTTCTATAGCACCTAGAGTGAAGACTAGCACTAAGGGTATAGAATCACATGAAATATAAAAGTCATTACCCTTTTATAGAAAAAGATCAGAAGATAATATGGTAAATCTCAAACAACTCCAAATACATAAAGTAAAAGTAAATCCAAAATCCCATTTTCCACATGCATGTTCAAAATAAAAGGCTACTAAGTACAAGATAACTCAAATGAAATGTAATAAAAAGAAATAAAAACAACAATGAAAAATGTCCCGAAGTCCAATCTAGTAATGTCTAGCACAGTCCTCAATGTCCTCTTAGAAACCTGAAAGAAATTTTTTAAACATAGGGTGTGTATACAGGTATACTTAGTAGGGGAAACAAAAAAGCACTCGTGAACAAGTGAGGAGGAATTCTAATGCCCCTTGAGAAATAGAGATAACCCAAGAACCTTGAAAGGATACTATCCACCCAGAATCACCAATGAACACTCCCAAAATAACACAAGTAAGGTAAAGTAATAGTAATAACACATCTTTTTTGGGTACCATGCACTGATTTCCCACTGGTTATTTAGGATATCATGTGTGTCAGACTTACCCCATAAGATCGACACATTCCCACTGCCGCCCCAACAATAACCATATGGCCTATTACAAGAACGCATCCCGCATGCAGAATCCTAGACCACCACAACCACACACATCCCCTCCCTAGACACGCTGGCCACAACAACCGCTGCCACACCCGAAGACACCAAGAACTCATCCTGAAGAATCTTGGGAAACAGTCCTTCCCGCACACACCTGTTCCAACCACCACAACACACCCTACCTAAAGATTCTTGATCCATAATGAACATTAGGTCATCACAGCCTAGCTGAAGATTCTTTGGATACCCAGGAGAGGGAGCATAAATGATCTAATAACCAGCCACTCATAAGAATGATGAAAAAACACCCTCCCCCATGAAATGGAGGTGTTCCACATGATGTCATCAACATGGGTGGGGTGAGAATAAGAAACACAATAACTAAATTTTTATTTATAGTTGAACAAGAACTCATCCCAACCTAAGTGTTCCGAAACCACTCAACACAAAAACACTTTCATTAATATTCATACATGCACAAATTTATGACAGCCACAATCAGAGAACCACCCATTTTTAGAGAAACGTTTCTCCATTGAACTCATTCTTGTTATCATGTTCAAGTGATTTCGTTGGAAATAATTCTACACTACTGGGAAAAAAAGAGGTGATCCACAAGTAAAAACAACTCTGTACTACAAACAAAACATCCAAACAACAATTTAAAATTTCACACCCATTTCTCATTTAAATTCATAACAACAAAAGGGATCTATGATATATCAGAAAGTAATGGAACCAAACCAATACCCAATATACGAGCCCACACACCTCAGATCCACAAACCAACAACTGAACAACATGGGATCCTATCCCCATCCACATCATGCTACAATCCTCAAGTTGAACAACTATGCTTATTAGCAGAACCGAGCAAGGGAGTTTTCAAATTTAACTACAACATTTGTCAAGTTCCTTCTTTTTTTTTGGTTAACCAAGGTAATCATATAAGGATTGTAATTCATTGGGAATCCATTTAATTAACCAATTTTAGGTGATTAACCGGCTTCCTTATTATATCCATTCTATAAAAATATTGTCAAGAAAATAGAGGTTCATTAGTGTACAAGAAAGGACCACCAATGACCATGATTTTCAGTGGTCATAAGCCCGTACAATTCAAAAAATATAAATGAAGATAAAAGAATACAGAAACATCATAATCAAACACACCACTTCATTCATTAATAATCCATTTATTTTCTTCGTTAATGTTTGGTTTCATACACGCCCTGAGGAAAGATTATCATACCCACCCCGCATGATACACAGTAAAGGGAGATAAAGGAAACCCTACTTGGATGATAAACGATTGAAGTTTTCTTCTCGCTCCAAGAACTAAGGTTGGGTGACTTATAGATAAAGAACTCAAATGAATTCAAGTTTAAGTGGTAAAGGTTCCAGTATGGAAGATGATTCGTCTTTGAAAGAGAGTCTCAAAACACACTAAGGAAGAGAAAGGGATCAAGTAGGAAGAAAATGAATCTGTGTGTGATAAAAGGCCATATCCTTGAGTTAAGATATATGAAATAAAAAACCACTTAAAAGGAGAATCTTAGTTTCAACACCTGGTTGGCTGGTTACACACGAAGGAATTAATTTTTATTTAATAAATATTCTCAGAGATGGTGGAGATTATATCTGTGAGTTGATAGATATCCTATAAATAGAGAAAACCATGTAATAGGGGGGAAGATGGAAGGAATGGGAAAAGGTGTGACACCAAGGAAAAATACACATGTTTTTTAATGAAGGGTCACCTGACTCTTGGGGGTTTAAAACATCTTTTACAGGAATTAAATTACTTTAAAATGGGTATTAAAACACTTTAACAACAAAGGATATGTTGCAGGAGTGGAATTGGAAAAAAAAGGAAAAGGGTGGGACACCATTTGGTGAGACACCGTAACAGTGTCACTAGCTCAGTAGAGCACTGTAATCAGTTACACCATTTTAGTGTGCGATTTTGATGGTGTGACCATTACAATGTCGTTATTATGGTGCCATTATTTTAGAGGAACTGAGTTTTTGTAAATCTTCTTAATGTGCCACTGATGGTCCCCAGGATACCTCAGACACTTGAAATTTGGCTATGTAATGGACCAGGACGGTACGAGCCATTATAGTTTGATAGTTCCAGAGTCCTTGCATTGGACCATGGGGGCCCTAAAATCACGTGTCCTAACTAGTCTTCACTCGCCTATTTCATGCACCATGATTGACTAACATTATTTCCCTACCATCCAGTGCAATCCTCACTATTCTTAATTTTTAACTCTATCTTATCACTCAACCATCACCTATGATACCATTCTATCACGACCCACCTTCATAAAGATGGGGGAAGGGATAACGGAAAGCTAAACCCTTTGTTATTCATGTTTAAGGATATATAATGACCCCCAACTCCCACCTCCAATTGGACCCAAAGTGGTGACTAGCACCAATGTTATAGAATCACACGTAATATTGAAGGAATTTCCCTTTTTATAAATAAAGAATGGGAGATAAGATGGTAAATCTCAAACAACTCCAAATACAGAAAGTAAAAGTATAGCCAAAAACCCTGTTTTCACATTCATTTTCAAAATAATGTGCAACAATGTATAAGAAAACTCTGATGAAAAGATCCAAAAGAAACAAAAACAGCAACAACAATTGTCCCGACATTCGAGCATGTAAATTTTATCACGGTACTCAAGGTCCTCCTGGAAACCTGAAATAATTATTATATACCTAGGGTGAGTATATAGGTATATTCAATTGGGAAAACCAAAAGTATTCATGAAAATGTGTGGAGTCTTTCAAATGCCCTGTGAGAAATAGAGATAACCCAAGAGAAAAGAAAAGAAACTATCCACCCAGCCTCAAAAGTCACACACCCCAAATAACGCAAGTTAGGTAAAGTAATAGTAATAACACATTGGTGTTTTGGTACCCCACACCACATTCACATGGGTTATTTAGGACATCCTACGCATCAGACCTCCCCAATAAGTTCCACAACATTCCCACTAACGCCCCAATAACAACCTTATGGGCTATCACAACCATGAATCCCGCCCATAGACACCTAGTCCACCACAAACACACACATACCTGCACATAGACACCTGGGCCACATAAACCATTTCTACGCCCAAAGACACCTCAACCTCATCCCGAAGACACCTCAGCCTCATCCTGAATACACTTCAACCTCATCCCGAAGACACTTGGGGAACAATCTTATCCATACACACCAAGGGAAACCACCACAACACACCCTACTCAAAGAGTCTTGGGACATAATGAAACTTAGGCAATCAAAGTCTTCCCGAAGTGTCTTCGGATACCTTGGAGACGGAGTGGAAATGAGCTAATAACCATCCACTCATAAGAATGTTAGGAAACACACCCTCCCCCATGAAATGGTGGTGTTCAGCACAAACTGGTCAACATGCTTGGGGTGAGAATAAGAAACAGAAGACCTAAATTTATATGTATAGATGAACAAGCACTCATCCCAACATAAGGGTTCCAAAACATGCCCATACACAAACACCCTCACTACTATTCATATATGCACAAATTCACAACAACCAAAATCAGAGCACCACCCATTTCTGGAGAACAATTCCCCATTGAACCCATTCTTATTATCATGTTTAAGTGATTTAATTGGAAATAAATCTCCACTACCGGGAAACAAATAGGAATATTCAAAATTCAAAATAACTCTGCACTGAAGAAGAATATAGACAAACATAAATTTTAGCATTCATAGTCAGTTCTCTGGAAATGTCACAACAAAAAAAGGGGTCCGTGAGATCCCTCAAATAACTGGAACCAAACCAAGCCCCAACATACGACCCCACACACCTCAGATACACAAACCAACAACTGAACAACATGGGATATCATCCCCATCCATTTCACCCAACAATCATCAAGTAGAACAATCGTGTTTATTAGAAGAACTGAGAAAACCATATTTATTGTTTAACAACACCATTTATCAAGTTACATATTTATATTTGGTTAAATAGGGTGATCACACAAGGATTATTATTCATTGGGAATCCATTTAATCAACCAAGTTTACGTGATTAACCAGTTTACATGTTATAGCCATTCAATCCCAATATTATAAAGAAAACAGATGTGCATTAGTATGAAAGAAAGGACCACCAATGGCCACAATTTCTAGTGGGAATAAACCCATATAATTCACAATATATAAATGAAGATAAAAGAGTAAAAAAATATCATCATCAAACACACCCCTTAAATCATTAAAAATTGATTTATTGTCTTTGTTAAGGTTTAATTTCATCCACGCCATGAGGAAACATTATCATACCTACCCTACATGATACACAGTAAGGAGAGATGAACAAAAACCCTACATGGATGATCAATGGTCGAAGTTTTCTTTTCGTGCCAAGAACTGGGGTTGTGTGACATGCAGAGGACGAACTCCAAGGACTCCAAGGATGATCAGGAAGGGCTCTACCATGGCACACAATACGTCTCCCAAAGAGGGACTCCAAGTGCACTAAGGAAAAAAAGGGATCAAGGAAGAAGAAAAAGAATCTTCATGTGATAAAAGGCCAGATCATGGAGTTACGAGATATGAAATCTTGATCCTCTTAAAAATATGAATCATGGTTTCACCACACGGTTGGGTGGTTACACATAATGGATTTAATTTTTATTTAATAATTATACTTGGATATGGTGGAGATAACAGCTGTGAGTTGATATATATCCTCTAAAGAGAGAAAATCAAGTAACATGGGTGTAGTTGGAATGCATAGGGAAAGGTGTAACAGTGAGTAAAAAGCCATTTTTTGGTAATTGAAAGGTATCCCTACTCTTTGTGGTTTAAAACACCTTTTACTGGCTTTAAATGGATTTTAAACAGGTATTAAAACACTTTTACATCAAAGGATACATTACGGGAGTAGAACTTGAAACAAAAGGTAAAGGGTGGGACACCGTTCAGTAAGACACTATAACGGTGCCACCATTTCAGTGTATGACCGTTACGGTGCCACCGTCATGGAACCACTATCACGGTGCCACCGTCATGGCACTACCATCACTATGCCACCTTCACAGTGCCACTATCACGGTACCACCGTCATGGTGCCACCATGACTAGTGCCATCGTTTGGGTGGGAACGTTTTGTGGAACCGAGTTTTTAGAAAACTTCTTAATGAGCCCCTGATGGTCCCCAGGGTTACACAAACACCAAAAAAATTTCAAAGTAATAGACAATGAGGTTACAAGTCATTACAATATATCTTATAACATTATTAGAAAAATGATCTCATCCAGTGGAATCCCATAGTAAAAACAATGACCTCTATGGTGTGCACATCTTCCATACTAAAGGTTATCACCATCTTCCAGTGTTGATAATATGTGGAAGTGACCACCCTAAACCATTGGAAAAAACCACATTGTAGCCCATTATCTATGTACACATGACCCATATAGCCCCATCAACCAATACACTATGAGTTGATTTCACCAATATCCTTGGAAACACTATCGTCATACTACTGTTATCATTTACAAACTACACTACCATGTGGAAAAAATCATCAACACAATTTAAATCATACTAAAATCCCTAAATAATAACTTTTTAATGAATACTATGTACTTATTATTCAAGGACATGCTAAAAACCTATAAAATGACACAACCAATCCTTATTAAGATAAACATTAAATTTTCCACAAGTGGCTACCCCTAGGTACCTCCTTATGAATATGGATACCAAAAGATCAATATATTTATATATCCCATGCATATACTAATCGAAACCTATTATATACAAGATAAAAAAACATGCTAATAAATAATAAATAGATACAGACCACCTGTATAAATGTTCAAGGACTGAAATCATTTTGAATCTCAATCTATTTTAGATTTAATTGATTGATTTTTCTAAAATCTGTAAATTCCCTAAAATGATGTTTTTTCAATGACGGATAATGAAATAGTCAGAAATTAGGGAATTAGATGCATGTGATATGATATCCCTTATATTTATTTCCTCCTATAATAGAAAATATGATATTTTAAAAATAAATTAATGAGATATACATTTTTTGGAGAAATTGGGATAGAGACCCATGTTCTAGAATATTTCCTCCATGTTAATGTTATAAATCACACCAAATTCCAAAAATATATATATATTTAATCATATATTTAATATTAGGATGGTCCTAATAAAAGTATTTATCTATGATAAAAATTTTAAAAGACTGGGAAAAGTCATACATTGACGTCATACTATGATTTCTTATTTTGAAATCATATTATGGTGTCCTACTATGTTTTAATACTATGAATATATACCATGAGGTAATATTATGGTGGCATACTATGAATAGTTATTTATGATTAAAATCATAACATTATTCCCTTCAATTCATTTATATAATTAGCAATGATTTTATATTCACTCAATTCTAGGAATTATTATTATAAATTCATATTGTGAAGTCACACTATGAATAATGATTCCATACCAAATACAAACCATAACAACCAATGTCATATTATATACATAATGTTCATACCAAATCACTAATGAAATTATATCCATATGTATCCTCCTCTTGAATTATTTTTTGTATGTATTTAAAATTAGATATCCCTAAAAACTCATTTAATTCCTAAAAATCATCTCAAAAATAGAAATAACCATTAATCCATGCTAGAATACATAAAATTTTAATAAATTCTAAATCATGATTCTAGTAATAAACCCAACTCATGTTATTGGTCTATATTAGCTCTTAAAACACATCTATTGGGTCCCACAAGTATTTGTTGATAAATGAATAAACCAAAATTTCTATTACAAATACCTAAGAATGTGAGAACCACCCCACCATAAAATAAATTTACCTAAGTTGTCTCGACTATTTACAAATAAATTGTATATATGCATGTTCCTTCTACGTTATATTTTCTGATAAATACATGATGAAACCAGATGCATCTATTATATCCTAGTATATCTGAAGGAATCCATACACAAAACATATTAATCTAATTCTTCTGTGGGTATACCAAACCATATGAATTACATACCAGATCCCACCTTTCACAATTAAATCAGCACTATGATGTTATCCTACTAATCTCCCCCACGAACACTAATTTCCTTAGAATATAAAAAAAAAAATATTATCTATGTACATTCCACACCATTATTACTCCATCATTTCCTCCAGATCATACATTAGTACCAATATAAACTTCATTAGAACACATATCCTTGAAAAAAATAATGGTTTTCCCCCCAAACCATCAATCAAAACAACTATATTCATTTCCACCAAATCAAAAAAAATTATGGTTCTATATATATACATGAATTTGATAAATTTATATTATTCAACTAAAAAAATCCATATTTTATGATTCTATTGTACCCTATAGAGTTTTATCGCTTCCAACTACTACCCCCACCTATGCATATCTTTCACATTTTTGTTTCAAAAACAAGTAGTTTGATCAAAAATAACACTTCATATCCATACCACATAGAACAATTATTTCCATGATTGATGACTACAAGAAGTAAATGAGGTCAACAAAACATAACCTCTATAGATGAATAATTTGGAAACATGGAAAACTCTAATTTGATGGTCGATTTCACTAATGCCAATGATGTCCATTATATCATCCTTGGATGTATTCTAGTAACGATCAACTCCACAGTGACACCATAAAATCTGTATTCATGCTACTTTTTTATTGTCTCATAACAACCTTTCTTCATCCTACATAGAGATCCACCACTTATCTCACTAAGCATCACCATCAGAATAGGTTTCTCTCCTCTTTAGCTTATAATATTCTATCATCATGTATTTTACAGTCTCCAAGATGAGTTAAATCTAAATTTTTTTACCTAGGATATTATCGTACAAATTTTTATGACATATAAATGTATCACAAACTAATATACATGTAAAACACAACTAATATTTTATTATTTATAGTTAACCCAAGACTGATGTCTGACTATTCATCTATTTATATAAAGGATGTATCCTATAATACATAGTGTGTGAATTCAAATACCTTGTATACCCTTCTATTATTCCCTAGAAGAGATCCCAAATTAATTTCATTGATGTTAAATGTTATTCTCTCACCGATCTTTTCATCCACCAACTTTCAAACTCCAAAATCATATTCATCTAACCTTCTGGCCTTAATACCACTTCACTAAAAAAATTCAATAAATACATCACACACTATAAATAAAAAATATGAAAATCAATAACATGAAATAAGTAAAATTATCACTTAAAAAATACTGATACATCAAATTCATATATTTATTGACCTTTCATCCCCAACATACCCATAATAGATTAAGGTAACATGAACATTATAAACTCAATAGTTCATAGATCTATGCTAGAAGAGAACAATTCCATCTTGAATAACTAATATAAAACACAAAATAGTGTTTTCCCACATATTAAAATGTTATTATAATTTTACATGATGTTCAGAACCCTAAAATAAATGAAATAAAAAATTTCATTTGATCTATAATTTAGTGACATGGAAGAGGAGTTCATAAAATTTCAACACTAGGTAAGGATCTCGATACACAAAAAATAAAACATAATTTAATCCAAATTAAGTAACATAATTATAACTAAATAAACAAAACCAAAATAAAATTTTTCATATAATTTTATAATTCTCCTCATGAAGGTTATATCCAAACACTCAATACAACCTCAATACCATGTTCCAACACATTTATAGTCATTTCGACTATAATAACCCAAATAAGAATATATTTTTAATAATCTTTAATAAATAACACATCATAAAGTAATTTGAGAAGTAATTACATAATGAATTTTAAAAACTACATTTTCTTAGTTAGTTTATTTATAATTATTGTTCTATAAAATTCCAAACATATTTTCAATTAAAATTCCCCATTTTATTTGGACTTCTTAAATATTTTATTTTTTTCCATCATCGTGCATATATCTCATCCACTTCTACATAAAATATAATCTTTTATTATTCATTATATTTAGAATAACATAAATTTAATTTAGAAATTGAATGTTTATCTTGTGTCATTAAATATATTTTATAATGCATTAAAATTCATTCATGTGATTGTGATATAATAAATTTTTGAAGACTAGCGTATGCCTAATGTAATTTAGTTTTATACATTTCACCAAATTAATATTCTATAATTTCATAAATTTTATAGATTCCCCTACACTAAAAAGTTTTCTAATCCAAATGAAATCAACATTAAATACCTATATTGAAGAATTAACTATATTTTAATTCCTTTTTCTATTTTCCCAAAGGTCATAACTATACATCAAACTTGGAATCTCTACGTCAACCAGATTAACTCTATATACAAAATATAGATAATATTTTCCAAAACCTCATTTAATACATTATCCCTACATAAACAGTACACACTCTACCATCATAGAATTAAAACTATATAGTAACTCTACATATAATTTCAAAACACACTATCAAGAGCCTAAACTCTATATAAAAAATGTTTTGCTCGTCATGGAAACTCTTTAGAGAAACTATGCATTAGTGCATTTTCCAAATTTATTCTCTTGTTGAATTTTATATTTGAAATAAACATAGGAGTTAGTTAAAAATTTACATTCTAGATTAACTTATATTTTAACACTTCATCAAATATCTCTATTAGGGACATTGAAAAATTTATTCTCTGAGATATGACATTCAATATTTTCATCAAAATAAAAAAAACTTTTCAATTAAAATTAAAGGATTAACTAACATAAAAATATTAAAATTAAGATATATCATCAATATAAATCATCATTAAACATTTTCATTAATATAAACTCATAGAAACTGTGATTCGTTTCTTTTTTTAGACTATTTCTCAAGAAAAAATTCTTTTACCATAATTCAATTGTGACACCATATAAGTTTGAAACCCATATACTCATGGAATGAATTACATAGATGATATTACCAACACCTTCACATAGATATAATATATAAAACTCACCTTACATTATGTAACAGTTTCTTCTTTAACATATTCTACTACATTTTTTCCAATAAAAATGGAGGATCAAAATACCCACCCAAAACAAAATCTCAGGAAATATTCCTTTCAAATTTAATAGAATAATAAAATATATTTATTTTTTAACATTCAAATTTAAAAATTTATAAAAAAATATACATTAATTTTTTTAGCTCGAAAATTATTTTCACATTGAAATTGGAAATCCAAAATCATCTCATTAGGCATGGGGACCACAATCATCTTCCAAGAAACTCAACAAATACATATTCTAATCAAACACATTTTTTCTTTATTTTAATTAAATAGCTAATATGAAATTTTCTTTTCCATATATGGTACATGAATCCATTCATCCTAAAAAATTAGAGAGAATGATTCTTGATATTTTAATTCGTTACCTTATTTTTAACACTTTCAATAATTCTATACCTTTATTATTTTCTCTCAATAATGAACTCAATAATTTTTTTATTCAAAATATGTAAAATTAAATATATTTCTAATTTTTACTTTATAATGAAATATTTAAACTATATGTAATCTAATTGAATTTCAATATATGATAAATTTAACTGAAATGTGAATGAATAATATATATAAGGGAAAATGTTTTTTGAAAAATGTCTTCTTAAACATTTATTATTATTTGTATTATTTTTGATATATTTCTAATAAAATTAATGAAAATATATTTATTAAAAATTAGATGTGATTAGTTATTTAAAATTAATAAATTTAATATAAATAAAAAATTACACAACATGTAAAACAAATAGTTCATTGATTTTTTTAATATTAAAATAGATTTCACCAAATCCTATTGACAATATTTATCAAAATTAAAACCATTTGATTATCTTCAATCAATTGGAATTGAAATAGTTCATTTAAATTTATAATTTCATCGAATAATTCTTTAATAATAACAACAACAATATTTTTAATATTCAACACATTGATGAAATTAATTTTTGTAACAAAAAATATTTTAATTTAACATTATATGTTTTTTTCATTATTTAATATATGTTAATTATATTATGTACATGTATAACTAATAAATTAAAAATAAAATATACTAATTGCATACATGCCTAAAAATAAAAATATGTCCAATGGCCATATAATCGATTAATGTTTATATAATGAACCTATTTTTCCATTATATATAATATTACAAAGAAACCTTATATCGTTCATATTTTTAACATCATTGTAAAAATATTTAGTATATCTCTAATTGGTTTCATATTTTCTATATTTAAATAGATTTTATTATCTGAATTAACATCATCTTTTAGTTCAAATATTATTCAACTTTTAGTATTATTAATAATATTTAATATTGTATATATATAATGTATTAATATTTATCTATTATAGTGTTACTTTATATCAATAAAACATGTCACCAGACATTATAGATGGATATTGACTATAAATAAATCTATAAAGTATTTTTTTAATGAAAAGTGTATTAAAATAATATGGTGTCCAGAACCATGTTCCCCATATTTGATCCCAAATTTGTTCACATTCACTATATTTCATTACTGGAACCAAATTCCAATGGTTGGTGGTCATTAAAACAAGATAAAAAACATAAAATGTTATGCAGATGTTGACATTATGCC
This sequence comes from Viscum album, assembly GCA_963277665.1. Taxonomy (NCBI): domain Eukaryota; kingdom Viridiplantae; phylum Streptophyta; class Magnoliopsida; order Santalales; family Viscaceae; genus Viscum; species Viscum album. Next base: position 780,962,292 of record OY728163.1, on the reverse strand, counting down.
ATGTTGGATGACCACGTATACTGTATTATTTATTTATCTAGGAATCCTTTATTGATATAAGTGGTAATAATTAAATTCTTCCCAAAAACCATACCAAATACCATTGTAATAAAAGTCCATTAGAGATTTTTACTGGTAATGTTTTTAGATAATATGTAATTGTTATACATACAATATTTTTATTATATTCATTTGAAATTTTGAGTTTCTTAAATGGATGAATCCTTAATGGGTTTGGTGAAGGAATCCTTCCCCTGAATTATTCTATTTAGTGGTGATTATAAGAAATATATTTTATGATATTAAATATCTAGAATGATGTTTTAATGGATGTTTTCATTAGTAGTAAATCATTAAAATCTATTCATGAGAAAAGGTGACGAGGTTAATGTAAATAAAAGTAATTATTTTGTGTCTATCCTACCAAATTAATGATGCCTATAGTGTTATGCATCGTATAAATTCATAACCCTAATATCTAAAATTCTATTTAAATTAAACATGGGAATTTAAACCTTCTCATAAACGTGTCTTTAATACGGTATAATTTTCATTTTAAGACAAAAATTCATTCATTTGTGATAATTACATAGTGGATGGTTTTTTGAGTAAGAAGATGGCCTACATTAAGGTAATGCAAGTTTCTTTTAAAGATAACTCATTCTTCGTAAGAGGAATTTTATGTCAAAAATTTTAGCAGTTTGTCCCTATACAATATATCATGGTGTTTTGAGTTGATTTGTTACCTGTTAAAAATGTGTAAATCCACTACGATAATTGAGGTGACTATGTTCAAAGGCATTAAGTTCATGTATTATCTACATATTTATTTTATAAATGTCAAAAAATTATTGAATAAGGTGTTAAAGATGTCAATGTGAGTTTTTCTAAATTATTTCCAAAAATGATTCATAGTGTTAGGGAAGGGTTTTATTAGAATTGGATATGTTTGAATGTTATAAGATATTAATCATTAGGGGTATTTTAAATTTCGATAACCATTTGGAAGTTAAGTAATTAGATTAAATGAATTTTTAGAAACTAAATTTTGAATATTTGAGGATAGTTGATCTATTGGACAGTTTTCAATGAGTTGATGTCATAGGTTAAGTAGGATTTGAATTTAAAATATTAAACAAAAAACTATTACATAAATTATAATTATTACTCAAGTTGATTTATTATAATAGTGATAGGGTATATAACTAATTCATTCAAAGAATATAATGTAGGATTCTTAATATTTATTAATTCTTATAATTCAAAATAATATGATAATAGAAAGGGATACATGGAATATGCTTTGGAAGAATGCATAGAAACGAAAAGATCTAATAATTCTATATTTCATGGTGATTATACAATCTATTGAAGATGTTAAAATCCATTTATGGTGTATGTATTACCTATATTTTTAGTGGAAGAAGATGAAAATAAAAGGATGTGTGTGAACATTTGGAATAGTATTTTTGTGTTTCACATTTTGATAAATAATATGAGGTATATTTTAATTTTATATATAGAAAAAAGTTTGGTTTGTTAGTTAGACTACTAACATTAGTAAGAATATAATAACAGTGTGATATATAGTTTTTTATTGCACGATCACATCACCATATTGTGGTTTGAAAGAATAGATGAGTTTTAGGAAATAATTAAAAATACCTTGGGTTATTTAAAATTGTTTACATTGAAGATTGATTATATGGGAGAGAATATGTGTTCCACAAATTGATAAAAAAACATAATCATGGAGAAATATTAATGTTTTTAGTACCTTAATTTACCACCTTACTGTAAAATACTTTATAATTTCAAACATGTGGTATCAATTAATGTTTTTTGGGTGAAATTTTGTTCATTAAAATTCATAATAATTACTTTCAACAATAAGGGAAAACCAATTTATTTGGAAAACAATTTCATTGGTGGAAGAGTAAAATGTTGAAATATTTTATACTATTTGTTATAAATGTATATAAGGTTCCCATGAATTTTGTTTTATGGATAATGGATAAAAAATAAAGAAGGGTCATTTAAAAATAGATCTAGATATAAAAATTTTATATTAGTTAGAGGGATCATGGGATAGCCACACTAACACTTTTTATGTTATAAAAACATTACGTTTTGTGGGGAGAATATCTAGAATATCTATATAGGGGTTTGAGTTTGAGAGAAACTATTTGAGGGTTCTTTGAATAAATATCAAAATCTTAGTATGAGTACAAAGAAAGCATTTTATTTCTTCTTAAATATACTCAATATATATATAATACACTGATGAATATAATTGAAATTTTTACAATCTTAAAATCTTCAAAATGATTTTTTGATGATTTCATGTAAATATAAATTCAAAAGTATTATATTTTAAAGCCAATGATCATAAGGTGTTATCAATGGAAAAATAATTTTGTTACATCGTAGTATAAGAACTGAGTCAATATAATCTGCCTAGGATAAATAATAGTGTTCTAGAAATTTCACATAAATTCTAAATGAAACACATAGTGAATGAAATCTCTAATAGTGAACAGGTAAATAATATTATGTCATTAAAGTGGTATAATAATTAAAGAAAAAAATGGATGATCATTGGTAAGATTATATTTTCTTTATAGAGATGAGAAAAAGTTGGAATTTTTGTGGCCAAATTCTTCATTGATTATCAATATGATATTTAAGAATGTATACCTCCTTGTAATATATCAAATTTAATGAATTTATTGAAGGCTCATTGTAAATTTGATTGAAAATTTATAAAATATAACTAAAAAAAATGAATGTTTTGGTGAAGGAAAAGTTGAAGAGGAGGAAAATTGTAAGGATATTGATGGAGATACCATGGTGGATATTCTAAAAACCCTAAAAATTGATAACAATGTTTCTGATACTAATGAAGTAGGAGAATATTTTAATTTATGGTCAATTTGATGAATACCATGATGAAATTTATATTTTATGGGAAATTAGGAAATCAAATGTATTTTTATATTAATAAAATATTTAGATGAAATAATATGAGATATTGTTGTCATAATTACGAGATGGAATTGAAAAAATTGCTTAAGTAAATCCCAAAAACATGTAAAATAATCTTGAGTTAAAACTGATGTAAGAGGAGGTCTATACTATAATAATTAATAGTTAGGAAAATATTATTTGAAATAAATTAAGATAATTGAATATCATAAATTAGAGGTCATGTTTTGGAACAAATATATATAAATAAAAGGAATGATTCCTCACTCAAATAATTTGGGTAGGAAGTTAAAGTGGATTTGATTTAATTAATTATTAATTTATTTCCACTGAAGATGTTATTTCAATTCTACTGGTATGGATAATTTTGAAAAAAAAATTAAAAGGAAAAATATATAATAAATACATCCATGTTTTGAGTATAAGAATGACACATCAACATGATAATGGAAGGATTATCTATTTGTTTCATGTGATATTACTATTTTTCCTATAAATTTACATATGATTACATAAAAATGTGATATTATTGTGGAATTTTTAGATGAATTCTATATTTTTTTCCGAATATAGTAATATATTTACATTATCACAAATTCCAAAAATAGGCCAGTAATAATGAAATATTTACATATGTTTTTAATGTGATGTTTTTCTAGTATTATGGATAGAAAATATATATATTTTTTGTGTTTCAATATTACAAATGAAGATTACCAAGAATTTTAGGTTTTCTAGATCATAATAGCACAATATTTTATTAGAAAATTTTTGAAGTAAAAACATTGTATTAGTCTTGAAAAATGAGGATAACACCTTAGAACTAGAAGATCAGACGAATCAACCACTATCAATAATGGTGGACCAATGTTAATCATTGATTAAAATATGATTTTTAAGGAAGAGTTTTCAATGAATTCCCTAAAATAAGTAGATATTTATAGATTTTTTATTCTAGAAAAATTTAAATCTTCTTATATAAAAAAGTGAGGAAATTTTTTCTTTGACTAATGATGGAAAAAAAGATGTTTTTTTTGTCAGTGATGGTTTTCTTTAAGTTTTTTTCTCTTCAAAGAAAAATAATAGTTAAAATATACTAGAATAATATATTCACAATTAATTGACGATATTAGATCATATTTTCTTTGTCTAATGAAGCTATAATACCGAATACATGAAATATAGTTCTTCATGAAGGGGTGAAGTATTAATGATACGGATTGTATGAATATTTTACTAGGAAATTAACCATGTAATATAATTATGTTAATGGTAATGAAAATGTGTTCGTTCTATCCAAGAAGGATGATAAAAGGTAATGAAACAAGATTCCATATTATTTTAGATATAACTCTATAGAGAATTTGGTAAAGAAAAACTAAAATTGTGATGTTCCCAGGATATATAGGACACTAAAATTATTAACACATTTCTGAATGGGGAGCTTTTTCCAATGACCAATAATCCAATGAATGGTGAATCAACGTAGTTAGTTTTTTGTGAACATATTAATGTATTTGTGATGATGATACATATGTATTTAGATAGAAAAATGTAATATATTTTGATTTTGTATTATCATAGTTGAATGAATTGGTTGATTGTAAATATAAATAAAAATGATGTATTACTATGTAGCACATGATATGAGAGAGAATTTGTGATGATTATTGATGTAATAATCTAATAATTTCTCACAAAAGGTTAAATATTCATAAAATATTTTTGGTTGTATACAATGAAAAGAAAATTAATATCAAGTAATTGTAGTAAGGAATCCACAATAAAATGGATTTTTTAGAATCTGGTGGAGATATTAAATAATATTTCCTACACAATGTTAGTAGAAATGATCTTATCAGAGAAACATTATAAAAAAATTGTTTTCAAAGTGGTTTATATCTTCAATATTGTCATTTTATTTCTAAAAGAATTAGAAACTCCCTATAAAATCATATATATAATGAATCCAATTGTAATATATTTTCAAGTGAGAGGATGCATATATTTTATTCCTTGTAATAAAATAAATAAAATGTTAGAGACATATAGTGGAGATGGGAGATTTCTTTTATATTCATTCAATTAAAAATCAGTATATCATCAAACAACATTGTTAGAAAAATGAAGGAATTTTTTTTATTGTTACAATGGATGAAAATTAGAGGATTTTAGTACTCATGATCATGTTTTAGATTATGAAAATTATATTTCCTGTGAGAAATTTCTAGTTATTGTAGTAAAAGTTGAGTAATAATATTGAAACTCAAAAGGATTTTTAGGTCCAGTAGATGAAAAATAACAGTATTATAGAAATTAAGATATGTAGAAGAAGAAAATATATAAAAACTAAAACAAAAAAGATAAAATTAGGCTAGAAAATATAGACACATACTAGATAGATCTATTATAAAAAATAATAATTAGTTTTAATAGCATTCATAACTTTTACAATGTGTTTAAGAAAATAGTCATCTACAAATGATTACATTTGGGTAAATACTATGTATGTGGAACATGCCTATATCGAACTGAACGTGATGTGGGATACTATCACAAAGAATAAGAATGTTTTTAGATCCTTATGGGGTTTCCATAAAAATATTATTGAAGAATTCTATGTTATAATACAAACAAAATTTATATATATAAATTTTATTCCAAAATAAAAAGGAAATGATATAATCAAAACATCTCTAATTAAAACATGAATGGAATGAAAAATATTAATTTTTCTATGGATATGTAAAAAGGGATTAATTTTTTGAGGAATTTGAAGATGGGATACATCAATTTTAATATTGAGGTGGTTGTATAAAAATATTTTTTCCCTTTAATGTGGGTAATGATAAATTGTGTCGATTAATGATGTTATCTTATAGGTTAAAAATCAAAAAGATCCTGGAACTCATTGATGGATTTGAATTTAAATAATCATGGTGTTCAATGAGGTGGATTTTATCATAATATATATATAAATATATATATAACAAGATAAGGGTAATCAGATTTTGGATCTTATCTATGTTTCTAAAAAAATTGTTCACATCGTTGACTCCTAATGAAAGAATATTTATGTACTCTTGTTTTAAAAATCAAAAATTTCTCTTATTGTCAAATTGTCATTTTACACATCCTATAAGTCACCCAAAAGGTAAATTGAAAATTTATTTCCTAAACTATAAATATTTATGAAATATTGAAGATATTTTAAGAGGAATATTGAAAATCAATTTCCATTACATTGGATTCCTGGATGAAATGTTTCAAAATAGTGGAAGGAGAATTTATTTATGCGACTATTTATAAATATATTATTTTTATAATCCTATATTCTATTTCCAAACATTAGGATATTAATTTTCCTAGGTATAAAGCTCATGTTATCTATGTTTTCCAAAATAATATTATGTCCCTTATTTCAATATAATTCTTTGATATATCAATCTAATAATAGGAAGTGAGATATTTTTTTTATAAACTAATAACAATAACACTTTTGGTACACCGATATAAATTGGGTAGGATTATCATATGATATATTTTTTATATTAGGATGTTGTTTCTATCTTTTTAGTTCATGTATTTCATGTCTATATAAGATTTTACCATTGCATATTCTTCAGTACTACTGAGGAGGAGAATATAATCGCTAATAAATATAATAACCAAATGTTTTTTATGATAAAATAACATGAATTCAATGGAATTTATTTCGAGTATCTTATTCTAAAATCATGTTAATAATAGAGTTCTCTAAAACATAATTAATATATCATTAAATATTATTCGTCAAATAATATTCACATCAGATATAACATTGTAATGAAAAAAGGTTTAGCTATAATTAGATTCAATAGTGTACATGTATACTCAATATCAAGTTTTTCATATCATAAAATGTTAATTCCCTTTTATAGATTTCTAAAGATAATTTTTGGGTACTAGAGTATATCCAAATCCATTATATTAGATGGATTGAGGATGAACCCCAAACACCCCATGGGAAATTGATCCATGAAGCATTATAAGGATAATTTCATATGTGAAATGTGTTTTTTAATTAAATTATTTTATGATTATATATAATTGATTTTTATTTAAATTATTGGTAAAAAAAATACAATGTATCTATTATTCCATTTAGATAAATATAATCTTTTCATGTGTGTAGATTTTAGAAGAAGTGATCTTTCTGGTCAACATTGGGGGAGAGTGCATAAATGATCATTCTTGTTGATAAGTGGAAATTTTATGTGTTAATAGTTTTATGAACTCAATGTATGTATTAATTAAAAAAATTTCAATCAATTATATCTTATCACACTTAGAAAGGATTACATGGTCCAAGATTTAAATATTTTTGATTCATTGATGCAAATATTTATTACTATATATTTATATTGTACATACTAGGTAGATCTGATAAAAGGGTTTTTGGTATATGTTTTCTAGAAAATTTTGATAGTTTTGATATTGAAAATAAATAAAAAAGTGGGGGTAAAATCTTACCAAAATCTCATTAACATGTGTTTGGTTTCTATTTCATGAAATTTATTAATGGTTAATTGTTTACAATAATTTTTAAAGTCATTTATAATGTGCAGTTTCATGAATTAATGAATATTGAATGGTTTTTTATAATAATACTTAACTATGGATGGAAATATCCTATTTTGGTTATTACCAATACATTCAGTGATTATAAATGGATTGAATGAATTTAGTTGGCCATTTGTATTAGTATTTCAACAATGAATTTTACTTTTGTAAAATAGTGATGATATCCACACCATAGTTGTAATAATGTTCCATATAAACTACTTGTTTAATGATAATACTAGTTTTATACATATACTATAAAAGAATACTTGAACTCCAAAAGGCTATATAATTATCGCTTAGGAATTTCAACAATCACATAATTGTATTTCAAGTATAATATTAGATACATGTGAAGCCAAAATGGATAGTTTATTATCACTATGCCATAGTAGAAGGTGTTTTAAGATGGAATTTGACCTTTTAAAAGATATATAGAGTTATAATGAAATTGAAAATCAATATTCATATGTTATACTTTATGTGGAATTGGTTAGTGGTTTATGTCCACACAATAGTGCATGGAGATTACAATTAATGTGTTACCTATTAAGATGTTGAAACCATATATGGATGTATAGGTGATTATGGTTGAGTCAAGATTTTCATAGGTGTTTTATATGATTCTTAAGGGGAATTAAAACCAACAATTATTCTGTGTGGTGGGAATTTATAAAGGATGGGTTCCAATAGATTCAATACGTAATGTTATTGTGCAAAAATGTAGGATATTTTAGTGGAATGGTGTTTGAAAAAAGGATGTTATGAATAGTTATATTGATATGAAACTTCAATATCATTTTCTTCAGGATTTTTCATGTTTTATCAATCATATTTTAATATAATTATAATGATTTGGTGTTAGATGATATAATATTTATATTCGAATGTGTGGAATTTTGTAGTTGAATATGATTTCAATTTGGAATCTGTGATTCAAATATACAAAAAGTAATATATTCATTATGAATTGAGAATTGATATAATTGAGGAAGTGTTGAGAGATATTGTTTTTTCATGTGATATGGTAGATATTTAAAAATATATTCATTCCAATAAATATGAACTATATATGATGTGGAAAATATCAATGTGTATATTAAACACTGATGAAAACCAAGGGAATATTGATAGAGTTCAAAATCACTAGAATATTATCAATTTCATGTATGAAGTGTAATACCAATTAAGGTGTTTTCATAATTATTTTTTTAATAAAATAATTCCACCATTGAAGAATATTCTCGAACCAATTTTTGAAGAGGACAAGTATGGTTAGCAGTTCAATGAAGAAGAGAATTTGGATTTTCATCCAATGTATGACAATTCATAGAATTCCAGGTAATGATAAAATAATTATTTTTAATAAATATTAATATTTTTAAATTACATAATTATTTAACCATAAAAAGGTACACTGCGTCTAATAATGTACTCGATAAAAATAATGAGTTTCTCCTAAATCATGTGTTGTACACAAGACAATGTTATACAAACGAATAATATATTTTTTACAATATTATAGTAAGAGGTAGTTATCTACTTCCAATTTTATTGGTTTGAATCAATAGGACTAAATATATTATTTTTATAGGTTAACGTTAAAAAATTTTATATTCATCTAATTAATTTTATAGGATTAGAATAAGAATAAATCCAATTTTAAGCATAAAATGAATGATATTTTTAAAATGCAGTTTTATCGCCTTTTAATGTAGAAGATACTTTAAATCTTATTTTTGATAATTTTATTTTTTTTATATTAAAATATAAAAATAATTTATGAAATAATTATCAAAATTTACCTTGGGTGATTTTCTAGTATTTTTCTGAGAAATTTCATATTTTGATGAATACTGAATAATACTGAATTTTAGCTCAAAAATACTTTTTATTGAATTTATTTATATTGAAAAATAATTTTATTAATTGGTTGTAAGTATAATTTCATAAAATGAATACTAATTAAACCAATTTATTTCAATGGAAATAATTTGACTTTGAACTTTGATATAAAAACTTCACAAACATTTGAGTAATTTTAAATACGAAAATCTGCTTGGTCATCATGCATGCGAGATTAATTTTAAATTAATCTCCTCCATTTATATGATTGGAATTTTAAAAATAGACTTCATAGTTGGAATCATCATAATTTATAATTTCTAATAGTTTTAACATAGTTTTTGACCCCAAATATTTCTGAAAGTAATTAAAATTAATTATAGCTATTAAGGTAAAAATGTGTTACTTAGTGGATAAACATTAATATTAAGATTATAAATGACCTAGAAACTTGTCCAACTCCCATTTTATAGAAATTATTCTATTATATTGTCATGAACCACCTTATTTAGGATAAGGTAAGGGATATCAAGTTGTTGAGGATATCCTTCCTCAAAATGAAGGAGAGATAATGGCCCCTCAAGTACTGCCTCCAATAGGACCCAGGGTGGTGACCAATGCCAAGGGTATTCAAATCTCATAAAAATGGGATGAATTACACTTTTCATAATAACCAAGATCAGTAGGTAAGATATACCAACCTCAATCAACTCTATGAAAGACATATGTAAGGAAACAAAAATCCAAACCACAAACATTCTTGAAGTAAAACACTGAAAATACAAAGAAAATTCCATTGTAAGTACCAAAATAAAACTAAGCACTGAAATAGTAATTATCCTGGATGTTTGAGCTAGTAATTTCCATCACGTCTGACATAATCTCCTTCGAAACCTAAAAATAGTTTTATGTCTGTAGGTTGAGCATACAAGCATACTCAGTAGAGAAAACCCAATGTCACATGTGCACAAGTGCAAGAAGCATACTAAAGACCCTATGAGGAAACAACAAAAACACAAAAGAATATAAAAACTATTATATTCGCCCCAAACTTACTAAGGCATTCTAACAAAATAATGCATGTCATGTTATGTAATATAATAATCACATTGATATTTGGGTACCATGCACCACATCCCACTAGTTAACTACTCATCTCTAACGGCGAACGTCCTGATGCTACTACACTCTTCCACAAACCCCACTTTGACAATTTTTCATGATCACACATGGGACACAAATATATCACATACTACCTACAGACACATTGGCCACAACCACCGCACGTCTTTCCAGAAAACAGCTAGGCCTCATCAAGGATACACCTAAAAAAAAGCACCTCTCACAAAGCCAATACCATAAATCTGGTACTAAAACTCAAGACATTATAACATTCCTGAAGAATATTTTGAGATTAATTCCTAGAAGAGGGAGCAGTTTAATGTTAGTAACAAGCCATAAATCATCCCATCGAGATGTTGGGAAAGATGCCCTCCCCCATAACAATCGAGGTGTTTGACACATAGCGATTAACATGGGTGGACTGTGAAGAAAACATAAGGAACTAAACGTTTATTTATATATGTAAAAAACACTCATCCCATCCTATGTAATTCCAAATATACAACAATTTCCCCTCAAAACCACCCTTAATACTACCCCTACATGCATGTATCACCACGAATTACAGTCACTTGAACTCCACTTCGCTACAAGCCCGAATTCGTGACATAACCCCAACTAATTAATTTAATCAATTATCACTCTATATTATCAAAACATTCATTTATTTATTCTATCCCCCCACAAGAAACTAGCATGCACAACATCGACAACTGTTCTCAGAAGTCTAAAAGCCACTAAAAACTCATCGTAACAAAACACACACAAAATAACCCACATTGTTCTTTTTCCATTTAACTCAGATTCTTATTTCCACATTACCAACATCATTATTAAATGTTATACTAACTAATTCATCCCATCACAAAAAATCATGGTATCTCCACATCAAAAAAAACACAACACTCAGTACACCCGTAAACCCAAAATCATGACACATCCCAAACCTGTTGCCCCGCTGCCCAACTACTACCCAAAAGAAGTCCTAATGACCAACATGTCCATCCACTCCAAAATAAATCAATCTCTTAAACTGAGATACCATCACTCCACCAGTACCACACTATACACATAATCAAACCTATAAAATAGTGGGAATTTATATTTTTCCAACTATTATTTAAATTCTACTTTGATATGTAGTGGTTATCACAAATGGGTTTTCTTCCAGGGTAATGAATTCCATTTAATCAGGTATACATGATTAATCTAATTGACATTTATATTAATTATTCAAAAAAAACAATAGTTATAAATAATCACCCATGTAGATGAAAATATCACCAATGACCATGATTTTCAGAAACCAAAAAGACATAACGAATCACCTCGTCATCTAAAGATAAAAAATAAAATAGGCAATCAACATCAGCATATCCCCCATACCACGTTTATTATGTTTCATTATCTTCGTTAAATTTTGATTCATACGTTCTCCCATGGAGGCTTCATTATACACACCCTGCGTGATATAAAATTAAATGATAAATGAAGGAAAATACCAACAATGAACAACAGGTGACCAACGATTCTTCCTTGGGCCAAAATAGGGGGTGTGAACAGTAGAAAAACTCAAAGGAAAACATGAAAAGGGGAAACAACACAATCACACAGCTTTTATGGGATGAAAAGTTCTCCACACATTATGAGAAAATAGAATAGGGGACCTCTTCCTTAGAAAAATCCAAATCCTATATCAATAGAATAGAAAATGGTTTCAATTCCATTAAAATTAGATCCTGTCCAAGACCAAGAGGATGGATTATTTCAAATCCTTAAGAGTGTTAGAATATTATGATATAATTAATATCCTTTGAAACACCTTTAGAAACACCCAAACAAGTCTTTAAACTCAATTTACATTAAATAAAATGTAGTAGGAGAAAAATTGGAAAAATAGGGAGAAACTGGGGAAAACTGGAAATTTAGAAAACTATTGGAAGTGACTCACCATTGGGTAATCCATTGATTTCACCATTTGGCGATCCACTATTCGGTGTCACCATTTAGTGAGACACTGCTCAGTGATCCACCATTCTGTGAGCCACAGTTTGGTGTAACTATTGTGTGTCACCATTTGGTGAGGCATCATTTTGTGTCAATGTTAGGTGACTTACCATTGAAAGACTCACCTTTAGGAGGCTCATCGGTGTGGTGAATTATTACTGAGTCGCTAGTCATGACTCCCCATTGTGAGTCACCATTAAAAAAACATGATTTCTAGAAAAATATAGAATTAAGAAACTGTTTCCTCCTATAACAACCCAGACACTGGATTTTGAAAAAAGAATGAACCAGAGGGGTCTGTGTCATTACATCAAAGACCTTTAAAACTATTCTCATCCTAGGAAATACAAAACTAATCCTAAAAAGAGGTGGGGTCTGAAGAAACACCTTGTAAGATACTTATTATGGATTAACCATCTTGTGTTGTCCAAAAGTTTCAGTGAAAACCTTGACATCCAAAAACACCTCTCTAATATCTACTACACTCGTAAACCACACAACACCAAAAAACCCACAGTCCATACACATGGATTAGGAAATTCCTTCCTCCATTCCAAGATACTATCCCCTATGGGCAGCTCTAACTCACCCGCACGAGTTTAATCACATCCTTATTAATTTTTATCGATTAGGGATCAGGTCATCTTCTCCCCATGTGTTGGGACTCTTTGAACATTATAGAACAAGTAAAAATCATCTGATAGAGAACGAAGTCAAGTATCAAATCAAAATAAGTTGCACAATTGAGAACTCAAAACAAATCCGGGTACTAGTCACGCATTTGTGCTTATTTCTCCCAATAACTCTCCTCTTACACCATGCCTCCACAACCAAAGAACCAAGTGAATGGTCCACCCATGTAGCACCTTCTCCCAACAATCCTATATCTCCACTGGCTTCTCTATGAATGTTACTTTATCCTCGATATCCAACTCTCCCTAATCAATGAAATGGGAGTCATCACGAAGATACCAAAAACCCTGGGATACATGAAATATTTCATGGATCACTTATATATAGTGGCAACGCTAGACGATATGCCCCCTCACCAACTCATCCCAAAAAATCAAAAGGTTTGATAAACCTGGGAGGAATATTACTACTTCCGAACCGTAGCTTCCCATGTCAAGGGTAAACTATAACGCCCCAACCCCATTTACCCAGAGTCGGTGCATTATTATGTATCATTTTCATTATAACAAAATATCATGTCCCGAATGATCGATTTGTTTAGTGGCCTTGGAATTACTAGATACATTCATAAGGTTTATACTACATCATAAAATGTAAAACTACAACAACATTGATTCCATAGACAACACTGATTTCCCATAGACTATCCCGGATGGTTAGTCATAATATAATTCTTCACATCATGGGAAAAATAAAACATAGAAATGGGTGACCTCAGATGCTCAGTAAGGATAAGAATACAGCAGAAACTTTCATAAATAAGCATAAACATTTAAGGAAATGTATAAAACTAAAACAAACGGCTTTTTGAGAAAAAACTTCATCCTAATATGGCTAATATAATTAAAAAATAATGCCATTTACTTACTCACATGGATATTCTACTAGTCAAATAATCAAATGCAATATCAATAGCCACCTTCATAATGATGGAATGCATAATGCCAAACTTTTAATAACCACGTAGTCAAGGCCTTATGACAAGAATACAAATAATACTTTGTCAAGAAATTATTCCAAGAAACTAGTTTTTCTCATGAGACCTACTGATGCATCAAGGAGCTATAGCAAGCTCCACCCATCACTTACTAAGTCCAATTCATTCCTCATATGATAATGTTTAAACATAACATAAACATTCATATTAAAAGTAGCATAAAAATGTTAATAATTTACTTATAAACCATGAATCGTGTAAAAATAACACCTCCATAGTCAAACATATCAAAAAACCTTAAATACAATATTTAAATTTTGTATCATAATAAATAAACTTCAAATAAGCTTAAAATCCATCAATGTATGTTGACATAGATGAAATAAAAACCTTCTTAGATAAATATCTCTTTCTATTTTAAAATCATTTAAAATATATGTAATTATAAAAGAAAACATCTATATTTGAAAATATTATTATAAACTTGTAAGGGAATCTCTGATGATGTTATAATGACAGAAAATAGCTGCACCCGCTGTATAAGTTAAAAAAATACATTCTTACCTTAATTTTGTCGAAAAGGTTATAAATGACCTTGTTTGGAAAAACGACAGAAAGATTACTTTATAACCATATTATAAAAGTAAAAAATGGTATAAATGACTTTAAACCATAGTCTATAAAATAGTAAGAATTTTTTTAAATACATTTTTAAGATACATGGATGTGGATAATAAAGAGGTCCTAGTAGATAATTACGTATAAACAACCTCAGATAATGAAGAGATTGTAGAATTAACCCTTACCTTGTACTTTTCCTTGGTCGAGGGTAGGTTGACCTCCTGTATAATGGTGAAATAATTGTTATTAAATTATACAAGAATCATATACATTAATATGATATCATATATGATCTTTTATCATTTCTTTGTAATAATATCTTAGTATTATCATCGTTTCGGGTGTTAACTAATTTGTTTTCATTCATATAATTTGTTACGTAAGTAATGTTTGTTATGGATAAGATGTATATTATTCATCTTTAGAATGATATTAATTATTTAAACATTATTTTTAATCATCTAATGAAAATTATTCTTGAATGGATATGATGAGGAATGAATCTCATCGCGTTCGTGGAGATGGTAATCCGTACGTAAGCACGAGCGACAATATCATTATTTTGGTACTAAAATAATAAATAATTGGATGGAATATCATATATAGAAAATCATTATAATGTTATATTTATTATTTACATCAATTACATATCATTATTATACCCATCCAAATAATAATGTATTGATTAACAATTACACCACGATAAGGAGATGGTAAACCGTACGTACACACGTATGGTGACATGTTATTCAAAGGATGGATAGGATAATTAATATGGTTGTACCATATTTATAATAACATCACAATATATATAATATAATGGAGTTATTATTTTATAATTGAAACAACAAATAATGAGGAAGTGGAAAAAGAAAGGAACTTGAAATGGGTGATGAAATATTTACCTCTTCTTGGGGTCCTTCTTTTTGATTTGATCAAAAGAGCTCATTAGGATGGCTTTTTGTGTAAAATCCCAAGTAAGTAATGAATAATAGATATTTTTATATATGCCTATTAATGATTAAGATAGTGTTTTAGAGGCTTAAAATGAAAATAAATCCAATCTTAAGCATGGAATATACTAATATTCTTAAAAGATTGTTTTACTGCCTTTTGATGGAAAACCATTTTTGAATCTATCTTTTGACAATTTTATAAACTATGTTTGTCAAAATAAACTTATTCTTTATGATTGGGACATCAAAATTTACCTTGTCTGAATTTTTGGTATTTTTCTGACAATGTTCATTTTTTTAATGAATAGTGAAAAATACTGCATTTTACATCAAAACTGCTTTTTAATCTAATTTATTTATATGATTAGATTATGTTTTGAATTGGTTTTTAAGTGAAATTAGAATATATTTTTACCATTTTATCCAATGGTGGTCATTGGAATCAATTTCACTTTGAAATTAGACTTAAACTTGTGTCAATCTTTTGATACTTATTGTTTTGTAAAAACATGCTATTTGCTCTGGCAGCGGGAATTAATTATTAAATTAATTAATGTTACTTATATGATTTGAATTTTGTAAAATATACTTCATTTTTGAATTCTGAATATCAAATATATCTTAGGGTGAATTTTTGGTAATTTTCTGAAAAACTTCAATTTTTGATGAATAGTGAAACCACTAAGTGGTACTTATAAAGACTGATTTTCCGTTTAAATGAAAGTTTACCACTAATGTGTATTGAATTTTGAAAATCCGACATACATGGTTGTCATTAAGAATTAAAATTTGGTTCAATGAGATTAATATAATTTTTTGGTGAATAGTAACTTATTAAGTTCTTAATCGCGATTAGTGGTAATTAGGGTAGTTTAAGGTATAAATAATGCTTTAATAATAGAAAATGGCTTATACACATGTCCCAACCTTATTTTTTGTGTCATGACCGACCAAGACAAGACATGGGTCAACTTGGGGACCCCATGGATCCACTTTGGTTGGGAAATGACATAAATAGCTTTTTATTTAATGTAAAAGTAAAAATGACACAAACATAATATGTTTTACGAAAACAATTTTTACATGGGGTTATAAAGATCAGAATTTTTATTATGAATAGTAATTGGAAAGATAAAAAGATTTCCGACATCATAGTATTTTCTTTATGATTTTTAGACATTAAATAAATTAAATTATTTATGACATAATAATGATGCAGTGATGACATCATTATTTGACGATTTAAATAAAATCGAACGATAATATAAAATCTATGAACTACACATGTCCAAAACCAATTGGATGAGTTTATTTCGAACCCTTATCACCTTATCCACGAATTATATCAATGTGGGACCTTTTAAAACCGAAACACATTTTCAAATAAAGTAATATTTCTTTACTTTCCAAAAGTGCCCCTCCTCTCCTCTTATAAAAGGCCCCCACCTCTACCTCATTTCACACACTCCTCAAGCATTTGGCTCGGCCAACCCCTACCCATTTACTCTCTCCACATCCCTCTCCTCATCCTAGAGGATTCCCTTTGGGCAGAATCCTTTCAAAGGAAGCCTTTAGTCTCAAATCAAAAGGAGTTACACTTTTAAAGGTAATTCATTCGATCATGTTCATTTGTTTTATTTTGCTTCTCCAACCCCCAAAACTCTTTTTATTTACTTCTTTTGTAACAACACCAGTATCATCAATATAATAGGATATTGTTATAAGATATATTTGAGCTACACACTCACACAACTACATCAAATGGTTAAATAACATATGGTTTCCGTGGATGGCGAAATTCTGCCTCCCGAAATGATGATTGTTCAATACTCATTTAACACCTTCAAAGGTGGCCATTATGATGTCACTATTTTTATATATGATATATAATATGTTTATGTTTTCCTTAAGCTTCTGTTTTTTTTCATTTTGGGCATACCTTTATGATTTCCATTATGAGTAAACACGATATCTTCATTTTAGGAAGTGCGGACTACCGCCCCCTCAAAGTGATTTGATTCGTTAAATACCATATGTGGGACATATAAAAAATGGAACTATGATATTATATATGATATTATAATGGAATTATAATATACCTTTATATCATTATGATTCCATTCTATAAAATACGAAATAGAAATGAAAGTAGCGTTCATGCGTACGTACGGCTTACCGTCTCCATGAACGGTGCATTTCATTTCTTAACTCTAAACGATTATGTAATATTATAAATGCATGTATATACTGGATATATATGACATATATGATATCTACATCATGAATACCATTATGGATATAATGAACCTTTGACCAAATTAACAACATGTAAGTGTAAGAAGTCTATTTTTGACTTAAGAACCAAATGCCGACAAAATGAACATTATTAACATAACTGATTACATGATGTTCATAACATGGTATAAAAGAAATAATTAACTTGAAAAATATTCATAAGCAAGTAGAGATTAACTCAAGTTTATTATTCAGGATATTAAAGAACGGTCGGGTCAAGTCGGATACAAGGTATGGGACTTCATCTCAATCTCCTTTCATTGAGGCATATTTTATTTTATACACAACTTTCTTTTATACGGTGTATAAACCCCTTTGACTTTTACGTTTATTCAAAAGGAATCTTTTTTATACGAAGCGTTTACTAAACAAAAAAAGGGAATGTTTTTGGTCGTACGTATGCGGCGACAACGACTTCTCCGCCGTTGTGACCGTTATTTGAGTTTCGGCTTCCTCTACAAGCCATACCTTCTTTTTAAAAGAAAAATAAATACCATGTTTTACTTTTATTTTATTTTAGTATTGCAAATGGTTTTCATAATGTTTTTATATCAATGTGTTGTATTGATATCTCATGATTGAAATGTGGAAATTTTATGTTTCCTTTATGCATGTTTTATGTGATATGATTATGTTATGGTTCTTGGGCATTATTATGAAGACGGGTGGTTCCGTGATAAACTAAGGGCGGGTGAGCCCGTTATAGCTCTCCAATGCATTGGGTAACGCGAAGGAGTGAAACGTTAAGGTTTCTCCGAAGAGATTTTAGGGAATATACTGTGATGGGTATTCCAAACGTAACCAAGAGGGTTACTCCCTACGTAAGAATGTTATGAATGCCTCAAGTTACCTTTATGTCTTATGATTTCTATGATTTATTCATGATTTTATGAGGTATGTTAAAGTGCCTATGTTTTATGGGTAAAGTATGATTTCATTCTTATGTATATATGAACTCATGTTTCCTTTCCATGTTTTTTTATAACCCATACTGAGTTTTTATGCTCATCCCATGTTTTTGAAATGTTTTTCACAGGTCAAGGGAAAGGTACATGATAAGATGATAGAGTCAAGGATGTGTCAAGAAATAATCCATGTTTTATTTTAAATGTGTTTCCATTGATGGGAATGAAGAATACTATCTTTATGTAACCACTTTGTTTATATGTGGAATGTAATGCAAGTTTTATGATCTAATTCTCTAAAACTCTAAACCTGAAAAGATCCTCAACGTGTAATCTTGTAATAACTCAAGATTAAGTATGGTTTAAGGCTGGGGCCTTATATTTTGACTAAATGAATGACTCTATGATAGATTTAAGGAAGGTGATAGGATATTTTTATAGGGTTTTATCAAGCCAAAAGGCTTTGATGGTGTGAATTAGAGAGAAGAGAGAGTCCCCTTTTATAAGATGGTTGAGAGGTACCTAGGAAAAACATAAAATATTATTTTATAATAAATTTATATTCGTTTTATAATGGCACCAAAGTGACTTATTTCGAGGATAGTGTGGGGATGGGTCGAAATCCTTTCAAAAAATATATTTTATATAGGTTTAGGTCACCATATTAACCTTATCATTTATATTTAACTCTTAGTTAAATAGTTTGACATTTACCATGTCTTTTTGTATTTTTATATTATATGGTTAATAAACATACTATAATAAGCCAATAGAACCCCAAGTGGTTCATCATTTATATATATAACCTTATCTAAGTCATTTGGCCGATACATAGATTTTTAGGAATAGAATATCAATTAGTAATATAATATTTGTTTTAAATACTCTTTTATGTCAATTTTGACACTATTTGGTAATTGATTTTTCTGAAAATCATAACAGCATGATTACATAGAAAAAGGTTAATTAAATCAATCCTAACATGTCATATTAACCTATAAAACTCGTGGAATTCATCAAAAGTCTTAATTTAAATTTATTTGGGTATTTATAATATAAATTATTTTAATATTTCATTAATAAGTTAATTACTGTATCATCATTGTGTCATAAATAAATTACATTATCTAATGTCTAAATATTATAAATAAAATATCCTTATGTAGAAAATCTTTTTAACTTTCTAATTAATATTTATAATCGAATATATATTATTTATTACCCTATATTAAAAATGGTTTAGTTTATAAACATTGATTTTAACTCTTTTAACTCTTCTTTAAATAAAATAATAATAAGTGTCCTAATCTAATCCATGTGGATCAAAGGGGATCATATTCTATTCTTAAGGTTTTTTTTTGGTCGAATTATATTTATCCAATAGAATTAGTAGATGTATTAAGGTAAAAATAATATCATTTTTACCTTTAATTACCCTATTTAATTTTAACTGTGGTAAATAAAATTAAAACGTTACTATTCACCAAAAATTATTTTCATCTCATTGAACCACATTCCACTTACTGATATCAACTATGTCTCTCATATTTTTGAAATTAAATTCACAAAAGCGGTAAAATTAAGTTTTATGCGAATTTTTAAATTCTCCTAGGAGGTGGGTAAAAGACGGTAAAAAGTTCAATAAAATTTATATATATCTAGAATTATTATATACTGACTCTAATGAATTACATTGAACATATATAGATATTATGTATCTATTTTGACCTAAAATAAATTTAAATAAAATAAATAAATATTTAAATATATATTCGGGTTTAAACTATAACTCAGTGTTTTTCACTATTCATCAAAAATTGAAAGTTTTCTGAAAAATACAAAAAATTCACCCTAGGATAATTTCAATATTCCGAATCAAAAAATGAAGTCCATTTTGAAAGATAAAATTTATAAAATTTCAAAAAGTGGGTATTAATATTCATAACGTCTAGTTTGATTGGTTGTGGTGTGATAGGACTCGAAGTTGCGTACAACACACGCTATTATATTATTCAAAGAGAAACGTATCGTAGAAGCTTAGGGTATTAAATTATCCCCTTCTTTAAATAATTTCATCCTTGAAATATCTAAAGTATTACTGCATAAAATGGCTTAGGTTATTCTTCATCATAAGTTCCTCGAGTTCCCACGTGGCATCTGCCATCTTATGGTTTCTCCATAGAACTTTTACAAGACGAGTCGTCCAATTTCTCAACACTTCTTCTCTTGTATCAAGAACCATGACAGGATCTTCGCAATAAGATGGATCTGGTTCCAGTTTTAATTCCTCATAGTTGAGTACATACGTTGGTTCAGGCATTTATTTTATCAACAGTGATACGTGAAACACATCTTGAACTTTGGAGAGACTTAGAGGCATTGCCAAATGGTAAGCTACATTACCAATTTCTTCTATAATTTCAAAATGTCTGATGTACCTGGAACTCAATTTTACCTTCTTATAGAAACGTATAACACCCTTCCATGGAGATACCATCAAGAAAACATGATCTCCTAACTAAAATTCCAAATCCTTCCTTTGGTTATCTACATAGCTCTTCTGCCTACTTTGACCTACATTGATGTGGTTTTGGATTACCTTCACCTTTTCCATCGTTTCCTCCACAAGTTCTGGGCCTATGAGTTTTCTTTCACCATCATCATTCTAACAAGTTGGTGTGAGACTTCTCTTTCTGCATAACACTTCATATAGTGCCATCTGAATACTCTAATGGAATCTATTGTTATAGGAAAATTATACTAGAGGTAAATTTTGATCCCACATACCTTGAAAGTCAAGTGATCATGATCTCAATGTTTCTTTTAAGGTCATAATAGTCAGTTCTGATTGACCATAAATTTGGGGGTGGTAGGAAGTGCTCAAACAAAGTTTAGTATCCAGATCTTTTTGAAAACTTTTCCAGAATCTTGATGTAAAATGGGGATCACGATAAGAAACAATCGATAGGGGTACTCCATGAAGTCCCACAACCTCATTAATATATAGTCTTGCTAATCATTCAAGTGGTAAATCTTCTCTTATAGAAATAAAATGTTCTAACTTGGTTAAAATATCAACAATGACCCATATTGCATCATTCCTTCTAAGTGTCTTTGGTAGTCCCACGACAAAGTCCATTCCAATATTATCCCATTTCCACTCAGTTATGGGAAGAGGTTGTGAGACTCCTCTAGGTTATTTCCTTCCATCATTCATGTGTTGAAAAATCATACGTCTTGACACAAAATCAGAAATCTCCCTCTTCATATTGTCCAACCAAAAATGTTCCTTCAAATCTCTATACATTTTGGTGCTCCTAGGGTGTATAGAGAAATTGTAACTATGAGCATCATCCAACAATTTCTTTTTTAGATCCGGTTTATTAGGAACACAAAGTCTCTTCCCAAATTTCAAATTTTCATTTTCACACACAATGTCCCTCAATCTCCCATCATTCACAGCTTTAATCTTCTTTTAAAACTATTCATCACCGGTCTAAGAACCCTTTTTCCTTTGTAGTAAAGATGGGTTGGCAACCATTTGAAAACTTATTGATTTTTCACCTTCCATGGTGATTCCCATATCCATCTTTACTAGATCCATGTATATAGGACCCTTTTTTACTCTCATCTTGTTCGAAACTCTATGATACTTTCTACTCAAAGCATATTCCACCTTATTTTCCTTCCCCAAGTGGTTCTGTATAGTGCAATCATAATCCTTGAGTAGTTTAAGCCATCTCCTTTTCCTCATGTCGAGTTCTTTCTATGATAAAATATACATCAAACTCTTGTGATCGGTATATATCTCACATTTTTCACTATAGAGATAATGTCTCCATATTTTAAAAGAAAATATTATAGCTGCTAACTCAAGATCATGAGTAGGATAGTTTTTCTCATGAATTTTTAGTGTTAGTGATGCATAGTCCATAACCCTATCATTCTGCATAAAAAAACAACCATTTACTTTCTTTGAAGCATCACTATAAGTAATAAACCCGTAATTCCCCAATGGTATAGTCAATATAGGAGCATCGACTAATATTCTCTTCAATTCCTCAAAACATTCTTCACACTCTTCTGTCCAAACAAATTTAACCCCTTTTTGTGTGATATTTGTTAATGGGTTATCCAACCGGGAAAAATTATGGATTAAATGTTGATAATAACCTGCTAAACCAATAATACTGCATACCTCTATTATACTCGTCGGTGCTGGCCATTCCTGGATTTCCTTGGTCTTAGAAGGATCACAGAGATTCTATCCTTAGAGACAATATTTCCAAGAAAAGAAATCTCCTGAAGCTATAATTCACACTTTCTAAACATCCCATATAATTTGGGTCCACTAAGAGTCTCCAAGATAATGTGCAAGTGATTTTCCTGATCTTGATAGCTTTTGGAGTATACCAAGATATCATCAATAAATACCACTAAAAATTCAACAAGATATTCCTTTAAAACTCTGTTACATTGATCCATGAAGATAGAGAGTGCATTATTCAATCCAAAAGGCATTACTTTAAACTCGTAATGCCAGTACCTGGTTCGAAATGTTGTTTTCGGAATGCCTTCCTTCTTCACACACAACGGATGATATCCAAATCAAAGTTCAATCTTTGAAAAGTATTGAGATCCATAAAGTTGGTCAAATAAATCATCAATTAGAGGTAGGTGATACTTGTTATTTATTGTTATATCATTGATCTCCTTGTAGTCAATGCACTACCTCATAGATCCATCTTTCTTCTTAACAAAATGAACAGGGGATCCCCATGGAGAAACACTAGGTTGAATAAATCCCTTGTTACTAAATTCCTATAGTTGTTTCTTTAGTTTAACTAATTCAACAGTGGCCATTCTATCAGGGGTCTTCCATATGGGCCTTGATCTAGGAATTAAATTAATGGAAAACTCAATTTCTCGTTCTAGAGGATGTCCAGGTAAATCTTCTGGAAACACATCAATATATTCTTTCACAATAGGTACATCCTCTATTTGAGCATTCCTTTCCTTTCCCATAGTTATTTCATTCTATTCCCCCAAATAATTGAATTTATTTGAGCTACTGTGGGTGGATGTAGATAAGAATTAGGTGGTGATGATTCTACTCTAAAGATAAGGTGTTATTTATCATCGTCATCAAAGATAGTAACCTCCTTCTTCTTACAATAATGTTTTTCATCATGGTATGAAATCCAATCCAAACTGAGGATTATATCAAATTCTATCATGGGTATGATGATGAGATCAGCAAATAAAGAACATTTATATCCCCTAATGGGGACTGATTCACAAAAAATTGTTGCAATGATGCAACCCTTAGGAGTTTTGACTGACAAATCACTTGTTAAATCAAATTAGAAATATCTAATTTTCCTATCAAACTGGGAAGATATGAAACAATATGATGATCCAGAATCAAATCAAGCATTGGCTAAACTTGTGAAAACCATTAAATTACCGTCCACTACGTCTTTTGGTGCTTCAACCTCATCAGTAGTGATAGCATAAGCTTGGCCTTGACCCCATGGCCTTTTATGAGGTAAGTTCTCCTGACGCTTAGGAAATTCATTTGCATAATGCCCCATTTCTCCAAAATTGTAGGATTCAACATCGAAAACCTCTTTCTTCCCCTTGAAATCACAAGCTTGGTGTCATTTTTCCCCGCACTTATAATTGACTCCCATTCCCTTCAGAAAAGTACCAGTGTGTTTATTCCCATATTTACTGCAGGATGGATATTCAACTTTTCCCTTATTCCCCTTATTTAAATTTTCAGAGTGTTCAACAGATCTCTTCTTCGCTTTCTTTTCTTTAATTTCATAAGACATAGATAATTATTTTTCTGTCTTGAAAGCGCATGAGACATATAAATTCATACGATGAGAGGGATTGTGAGATGAATGCTCGACATAGAAATGGTTTTAAACCATCAAAGAAAAAATAAATCTTACTTCATGGGTTACGTATATAATATACATCATGCCTCACTAACCTTGTAAAGTTAACTACATACATTGTGACATTCTGATCCTCCTTTTACCTCGGACTCAGAAGTTATCTTTCTATATCCGCTCGATGGTCATGAGGAAAGTATTTTTCTATGAAATTTTTTTTAAATTCCCTCCATTTCATATTTGATACTTCATCATCATCCTTTGTGTTTTGAATCAATTCCCACCATTGATCAGTATCTCAAGTGAGGTAGTAAACTACCATGACAACCTTTTCCCCTTCGCTACTCCCCAAGACGTGGAATATTTTCTCTAATGAATTTATCCATTTCTCACCTACTAGTGGATTTTACCCCCCCCCCCCCACATTTAATGTTTTTGGTTGTTGCCTCATGAAGCGATATAACATTGATCCTCTACACTGCGGATCAGGGTGCTCCATACTGGTATTGTTATTATTCATAACCTGAGTAAGTTGTCTCAGTATCGTGATTAGATGATTAGCAGCAGTTGCATCACCATCTCCACTATAATTATCTTGAGTAGGTGAAAAATCCCTATATGGAGTGTGTGCATTGATAAGGTTTTC
This sequence comes from Viscum album, assembly GCA_963277665.1. NCBI lineage: Eukaryota > Viridiplantae > Streptophyta > Magnoliopsida > Santalales > Viscaceae > Viscum > Viscum album. The sequence continues at coordinate 780,936,775 of OY728163.1, read as the reverse complement.
ATTCATTCTACTAGGCAAAATTTCTAAACATTGGCACAAACTAGATTAGTTTATGAATCAAAATACATAATTTCAATCTTGTAAAACACTTAAAATAAATTGAACAGTTTATGGATATAATACATAATCATAAATATGTTTTCTTTGTGGATGTATATACTCATTAACCCTTCATAATGGTTTGTAAAGAAAATAAAAATTATCTTAAGCATGTCCCCCAGGAGTGTCGTAACCAATAATGCAGTAAGGCCCATTGTTGTTCACCAGTTCCCGTTTGAGCCTAGCTCAAAGCGGTGTTTTTGGGATTTACCCTTGGTACATTTGTGCAAGAGCCATATCTACCTGCTCGTATCCATACAGGGATGTATTTCTTGGAAAACTCACAAAATCTCTACAGTACCAAAATTCTAGAAAGTTCTTCTATACTAATCCTCAAAGTCAATCTTAGAGTTTTGTGCTCTAATTAGAGTTTATCTAAATCTAGTTTCCAAGGTTTGTACTAAACTTCCTCTGATACCAACTGTAACTTCCCAACCCTAGTTACCTAGAGTCGGTGCATTATTATGTATCATTGGCATGATCACAAAAGGTCAAGTCTCTAAAGATCGATAAGTTTAGTAGCCTTGGAAGTACTAGATGCATTCATAAGGTTCACATTACATCTGAAATTGGAAATCTACAACAACATTGTTTCCATAGACAACACTGAGATACCATAGACTATCCCTACATTCCATTCATAATATACTTCTTCACATCCTGGAAAAAATATAACATATATATGGGTGAGCTTAGATGCTCAGTAAGGATAACAATATAGAAAAAACTTTCATAAATAATCATAAACATTTAAGGCAATGTATAAAACTAAAACAAAAGCCTTTTTAGCATAATCATAATCATAATATGGAAAATATAAATATAAAATAATTCCATTTACTTACTCACAAGGATATTATACTAGTCGAATAATCACATGAAATATCAATAGCCACTTTTATAATGATGGAATGCATAATGAAAGATTTTCATAACCACATAGTCAAGGCCTTGTGCCAAGACTACAAATAAAATTTTGTCAAATCCTTTTACAAAGGAACTACATTGTCTCATGAGATCTACCGATGCATCGATGAGCTATAGAGGTCTCCACTTGTCACTTACTGAGTCCAACACATTCCCCATATGAAAAGGTTTAAACATAACATAAACATTCGTATTAAAACTAGCATACAAAATTTTAATAAGTTATCCATAAACCATGAATGGTGTAAAAAATAACACATCCATAGTCTAACATATCACAAATCATTCGATATAATATGGAAATTTTGATTAATAATAAATCAACTTCAAATAAGATTAAAATCCATCAAATGATGTTGACATAGATGAAATCAAAACCTCTTTAGAGAAATATCTCGTTCTACTTTGAAATCTATTAAAAGTCACGTAATTATAAAATAAAACGTTTATATATAATAATATTCTTATAAGCTGGTAAGGGAAGCTTCGACAATGTTATAATGGTGGAAAATACCCGCACCCTCCTTATAAGTTAAAAAAAAGTCATTTCTTACCTTAATTTTTTCTAAAAGGTTATAAAGGACCTTGTTTGGAAAAAGACAGAAATATTCATTTATAACCATCATATAGAAGTAAAAAAAGGGGAAAAATGACATTAACAAATATTCTATAAAATATTAATAATGTTTTGAAATACATTTTTAAGAATCATGGATGTGGATGATAAAGAGGTCCTAGTTGATAATTATGTATAAACAACCTCGGATAATGAAGAGATTGTAGAATTAACCCTTAACTTGTACTTTTCTATGGTTGAGGGTTTTTTAACCTCCTGTATAATGGTGAAATAATTTTTATTAAATTATATAAGAATTATATACATTAATATGATATCATATATGATCTTTTAACATTGCTTTGTTAATAAAATCTTAGTATTATTATCGTTTCGGGTGTTAACTGATTTGTTTTCCATTATATTATTTGTAACATAAGTAATGTTTGTTATGGATAGGATGTATCATATTCATATTCAGAATTATTTTAAGTCCTTAAACATTATTTTTAATCATCTAATGAAAATTATTCTTGAATGGATATAATGGGGAATGAATCTCATCGCGTTTGTGGAGACGGTAATTTGTACGTACGCTAGAGTGACAATATAATTCTTTTGATATTAAAATAATACATTATTGGATGTTATATCATATATACAGAATAATTATAAAGTTATATTTATTATTTACATCAATTAAATATCATTATTATACACATCCAAATAAAAATGTATTGAATAACAATTACACCACGGCTTGCAGACGGTATGTCGTACGTACCCACGTATGGTGACATGTCATTAAAATGATGGATAAGATAATTAATACGGTCGTACCATATTTATAATAAAATCATAGTATATAGAAGGTACTGGATTTATTATTTTAGAATTGAAAAAACAAATAAAGAGGAAGTGGAAGAAAAAAACCTTGAAAGATGTGATTAAATATTTACCTCTTCTTCAGGTTCTTCCTTTTGATTTGATCAAAAGGGATTCTTAGGTAGGCATTATGACTAAAGGAAGGCCTCTAGGATGGATTGAGGGAAGTTTAGAGGATATTTTGGTAGGGTTTGTCCGAGCCAAAAGGCTTTGAAGGTGTGAATTAGAGAAAAGGTGGAGTTCCCTTTTATAAGATGGGTGAGGGGCACTTTTAGAAAAACCTAAAATATTATTTTATAGTAAATTCACATTCAGTTTATAATGGATCCAATGTGACTTATTTTGAGGCTAGGGAGGGGATGGGTCAAAATCATTTCAAATAACATATTTTAGACATTTTTAGGTCACCATATTAACCATATCATTTATTTTTAACTATTAGTTAAATAGTTTGACATTTACCAAGTCTCTTTGTATTTTTATATTATATGGTTAATAAACTTACTATAACAGGCCAAGAAAACCACAAGGGGGTTCATTATTAATATATATTACCTTATCTAAGTCATTTGGATGAACCTTATATTTTTTGAATATAATATCAATTAGTAATATAAAATTTTTGTAAAAAACTCTTTTATGTCAATTTTGACACTATTTGGTAATTGATTTTTGTGAAAATCTTAATAGTATGATTACTTCAAAAAAAAGTTAATTAAATCAATCATAACATGTCATGTTAACCTATAAAATTCATGTAATTCATCTAAAGTCTTAATTTATATTTATTTGGATATTTATAAAAACAATTATTTTAATATTTCATTAATAATGTAATTACTGCATCATCATTGTGTCATAAATAAATTAAATCATTTAATGTCTAAAAATTAAAAATAAAATAACATTATGTAGAAAGTATTTTTATCTTTATATTTAATATTTATAATCTAATTTATCTTAATTATAACCCTATATTAAAAACGGTTTAGTTTATAAACATTGATTTTAACTCTTTTAAATCTTTTTTAAATAAAATAATAATAAATTTCCTAATCTAATAAAAGTAGACTAAAGGGGGTCATATTTTATTCCTAAGGTTTTTTTTGGTAGAATTATACTTATAAAATATAATTAGGACATGTGTTAAGGTACAAATAATATCAATTTTCCATTTAATTACCCTATTTACTTTTAATCGTGGTAAATAAAAGTAAACAGTTACTATTCACCAAAAATTATTTTCATCTCATTGAACAACATTTCACTTAGTGATATCAATGGTGTCTCTTTAATTTTTTAATTTCAATTCATAGAAGTGGTAAAATTAGGTTTTATGCGGATTTTTAAATGCTCCTAGGAAGTGGGTAAAAGACGGTAAAAAGTTCAATAAATTTTTTATATATCTAGAATTATTATAAACTGACTGTAATTAATTAAATTGAACTTATTTAGGTATTATGTATCTATTTTTACCTAAAAAATTAAATAAAATAAATCATTATTTAAATAAAATTTCGGTTTTAAACTATAACTCAGTGTTTTCACAATTCATCAAAAATTGAAAGTTTTCAGAAAAATACCAAAAAATCACACTAGGATAACTATGATATTCCAAATCCAAAAATGAATTCCATTTTGAATGATAAAATTTATAAAATTTCAAAAATTTGGTATTACTATTCATAAGGCTAATTTGATTGGTTGTAGTGTGTTAGAACTTGAAGTTGCGTACAACACACGCTATTGTATTATTTAAACAGAAGTGTACTGTGGAAGCTTAGGGTGTAACATAAACCTTCAAGAATACGTGGTCCCCAACCTCTAAGTCCAAGGGAATTCTCCTACGATTGGAATAAAAATTCTTTTGGTCATGCACTACCTTCATCCTCTCATGGAAAAGCTATACCTTCTTTATCGTAATCTACACCACATGTAGACCAAGAACAATTGCCTCCCAAACATCCATCTAGCACAGGGGTGAACAGATTATTTTTCCATATAAATCTTTTAACATATCCATTTCAATGGAAGATTTATAGATACTATTATAACAAAACTCTACTAACTGGAAATGTTTCACCCATGACCCACTATGGTCCAGAACACATTCCTATAACATTTCCTCAAATTTTTGGATGGTCCTCTCTATTATTCCATCTGTTAGAGGGTGGAAAGTAGTGATTAGGCATAAGTGAGTGCCAAAGTAATGTTTCAATCACCTCCATCCTCGTAATGTAAGAAATCTATCTTATCTAAGACAATAAATCTCGGAAGTCCATGCATCCACACCACCTTCTCCACATACCTCTACACTAAGGAATCCCCTACACTCAACTCCTTGATCACTAATAAGTGAACCATCTTCTTCGAACGATCCACTACTACACTGATATCATTATGTCCTCCCTGATCCATGGGTATTCTAATGAATAAATCCATCGAGATGTCATCCCAATTCCACACAGGGTAGACTAAGGGATGATGCATACCATCAGGAACATGCCTCTAATACTTCACTTTTTAGAAGACCAAGAACTTTTCCACTAACTCCTTCTCTACAGGCTTCATCATGGGAAATCAAAACTATTCCATCTTGCCTTGGAACATCGTGGGAAATCGTAGGGGTGCTGTCATGGGTGATCTATGGAACTCATGGAGAACTCCCTCACTCATCACCACTAGGACAAACAACTTCCCATGAAACAACACTTGATTCTAACCATCATCCGACCATCACTCCGGAGTAGTTACCTAGTTAATGTTATCTCACATCACCTCTACCATTTAGTCTCCCCACTGAGACTCCTCCACCTTCTTCCTCAGAGATGACTACTCTGTAATCTGAAACAAATAGCCTCTACCACTTTCCATTCATGCATCTGAGTTCAATGTAGTTGACTCATCCATTGCCACATAAGAATTTTTTGATTCTCGAACCACTTCATTTTTTGAATTCATTTTCAAAGTATCGGCCACAATGTTCCCCTTTCCTGGGGTGTAGGAGATCTCAAATTTGTAATACTATAGAAACTTCATCAACATCCACTATCGCAAGTTCAAATCTCACCAGGAAAAGATATACCTCATGCTCTTATGATCTGTGATGACCAAAAAGTGTTTTCCTATGAGGTAATTATGCCACCAATTTAGTGCAAACACAACCACAGCGTGTTCCAATTAATGGATGGAATTGTTAAATTCATGGGGGCATAACTGCCTAGATCCCTAGGAGATCACTTCATGTTGTTGCATCATCACACAACCCAAGCCCTAACGGAGTTCATTGTAGAACACCTCGAACATAACTTATTAATCTGGAAACTGGAGCACTGGTGCACTGACCATCATTACCTTCAAATAGGTGAAGGTTACACCACATTGCCCACTCCACACAAATCCTTGGCCCTTTCTTTTCATAGCCATCAACGGGGCTGCTACCCAAGAAAAATCAAGTATGAATCTCTGATAGTAGCCTACTAGACCAAGAAAAATATGAACCTCAATAATCATTTTGGGTTATTACCGAGAAATAACTACCTCTACATTTGATGGGTCTACTGTTATGCCCTACTAGGACACCAAATTCCCATGGATGTGGACCTCCCGTGTCCAAAAATTGAACATATACATCATTTCTTTGAGCTGGTGGTGCTGAAGGATCTCTATAACAGTCATAAGATTCTCCAATTTCACCTCCTCTAACCTTGAGTGGATCAAAACATCATCGATCAATATGATTATGAACCGATCTATGAACTCACAAAAGATAGATTTCGTAAGCCCCATGAACAAAGTTGGAACATTCGTGGCACCAAATCGCATAACTATGAACTCGATGGGTCAATACTCACATCTGCAAGTAGTATTTAGGATGTCACCCACATTCCCCTTCAACTGGTGATATCTAGACTATAGATCAATCTTAGAAAAAAATATTTCTCCCCTCAGATACTCAAAAAGATCATCTATCCTCAAGAGAGGGTAACAGTTCTTCAGAGTTTCCCAATTCAACCTCTGGTAGTCTATACACAGCCTCTTACCACCATCTTAATTCTTTTCAAACAAGACCAAAGCACTAAAAGATTACACACTATACTAGATAATTCCCATCCTCATTAAATCATCAATTTGGATCAGTAACTCCCATTGCTCATAAGGCTCCATCCGTTAAGGATCCATCAAAATCAGAGAAGTAACAGGCTGCATGTCTATCACAAAATCAATGTATCATTGAGGGAATAGAGTCAAAACCACCTCATAGAAATCATTCAAGATATATCCAATTATTATTGGATTCCCCACCATCTCTATTTCCATCGATCCCACTGACATCTTGGCTAACAAGGAAAGAAGAGGCTTCATGCGCCGGCTTTCCACCCGATAGCTCTGCTCTCCAAAAAAAAGCTATATGTTGGCCTTTCATGTTTGAAAGAATGACACATCATCAGAAGAAGTTAATAATATCATGAACCAAAAGAAATCAGTCGATGTTAATTATTACATCATATTACTTTATATGTGATATGAAGAAATTCACACTTGACTGGTGTGTCCCCATCATCAGTCTACATCCCTGAAAAACATCAAACAAATAGGGCTAACCTCCGACTGGTGTACACAACGCTAGGGGAACCATCTCTTTAGGTCCAATCCCATGGAATGGTCAAGATTAGGTGAAACAAAGGAGTGTGAAGCTCCGAAATCAAACAAAGAACAATAAAGAGTATTGATCATACTAATCATACCTCTAACAATATCTGGACCCAAATGAACTTCTTTATTTGTGTCATGCAATTGATCATTCCAATATCCTCTTCCCCTTTGATATTTACCAACTCCCCAACCATTCCTGGGTCATGTTCCCTGAGGAGAACCCATGATTTCAGCCACCTCCTACACCATCTTCCCTCAGTGGTGCAGGGGCTTGTTGTCCCTTCTACTAGAAATCCATGGCTGGAAATTACTACTGAGGCGGGAGATGAACCTTCCCGCCTCCAACAAACTAATATCGAGTTTGGAATTGTCCTTAGAGGTTCCCAAAACCTAATAAATAATGACACCTCGGACCTAGGCTCATGGAAAAAGGGAAAGGACCAGGGGGTTAGAATTGAAACAGGTGGGGTCGTCTCCTCGCTGGCTGAATCCTGGAAGGCCATGATGCCAGAGACTTCCTAGTGACTATCATCCCGTTTTTAAAACTTAGATAACATACCTCTCATAGTATAAATCCTTGAAATTTCATCATTTACACAATCTCAACTTTCTTATGAATCTATATGTAAGTCAATAGGGTGAAGGGAGTAACCACATACTAAAGGAAAGGGCAGAGTGCCTCCTCTAAGCGCCTATCCCAAGAATCCTCATCCAGAAAGAGATCTGAAAAAAAATTTATGATATCCTTAAACATGATCCTCAAGTACCTCGTCGATATAATCCCCTACTGGAGGTTGAGTAGCTCCTTCCTCTTGTCATCATTCATCATGGAAGAAAGGAATTCTGTCTGAAACTCCTTCTCAAATTCTTCCCACGAAACATCAGTCTTCTTTCTCTCCCTGAGGTAAAGGGTCCACCATTGAAGAACTAATCCCCTAAATTGGAACCCCACTATTAGAACCAATTACTCTATCAAATCCCACATCAAGATGAAGGTGATCACCATATCCTCAAGAAAATAGTCTGTCTCTATGCATAAGACACTGCCCTTATACGTTTCTAGAGTCTTCTACTCGAAGGCATGAAGTTTCTTCTACCACTAGCCATACTCCTGTATTGGATAAACCCTCTTCTTATTGGTCATATTGGACTATTTTTCCACCACTTAGGTTCATGAATGGATGGTGGAATAGTTTTTATATTATAGATGATGGTGTAGTCTACTCTGATATTGTAGGTGGACGAGTCTCATTGAGGAGACTCGTTAGCCAAGGTGATGCAAAATCGCATTAACCAGGGTAATGCTTCAAAGGTGTTGTTGGAGGATGCTCAGAATCAGATGTTGTTTCATGGGAGGCTAATTGTTTAGGTGGTGATGTGTGAGAGAGTTCTCCATTAGTTTCACATATCACCATTAGAGGTACACCCTGGAGTTTGTTGTAAAGTGCTTAGTGTTGTAGCATGTGAAGGATATGCACCGTGTTTCTGGTGGGTTGTTTCAGAATGTAGATGTCCATGTGTCGATGTGGGAAGACATATCGATGTATTTCTTCATAAGTATGTCGAGGGCACAGGGAGGCTATGATGTTATCTTGGTAGTAATAGATCGGCAGATGAAATCGGCGCACGTTTTGGCAATCAAGTAGTGGAGTGTAGTGGATTCCTTGGTTAAGAGTTACGTTGATAAGGTAGTATAGTTACATGGAGGTATAAGGTACATTGTGTCAGACCGGGATACATGTTTTGCCTCACAATTCTAGAGGGGATTGCATCATGATTTTGGCACTCTATTATTACTTATCACTGCCTTCCACACTCAGACAGATGGGTTGATAGAGTAAACCATCCAGACGCTAGAGGATATGTTTCAGGAACGTATTTTGGACTTTGGGGGATTGTGGGTATGAAAGTTTCCCCTGGTTTAGTTTTCCTACAATAATAGTTATCACCCTTCTATTAGAATGGATTTTTTTTATCCTTGTATGGGAGGTTGTGTTGTTCAAATTTTTTCTAAATGAACATTGTGAATACCATTTTTCCTAGTCCGGAGGTAGTGGAGAGCACGACGGAGAAAGTTCAGCTCATATGTGAGAGGATGAAGGTATCTCAGGACCGAAATTATTCATATGTCGATTGTAGTAAGAGGAATTTGGAGTTATAGGTTAGATATCACATTTTTAAAGGATTCCCCTCAAAGTGTGAAGAAGAGGTTCATTAGAGGGAGTAAGCTTTCTCCCAGTTTCATTGGACCTTTTGTGGTTTTGGGATAAGTTGTGAGGTGGAATATCAGCTAGAATTTCCACCATAGTGGGATAGGATCCATGAGATCATTAATATCTCCTAGCTTCATCGGTACCCTCAAGATCACTCCCATATCATTGAGTTCAGATAATTAGATATCGAGGATGATGAAACATTTGTCGAGTGGCCAGTGGAGAACTAGGATCAATAGAAAAATGTGTTGAATGGATGGACCATTCCCTTGGTTTGTGAATTTTGTAGGAATGGTGGCCTAGAGGATAGTACCTGGGATAAATAATTGTAAATGTGTGCCAAGTACTCGAAGCCTTTTTGATTTTTTCTTGTGTAATTTTCTATGTGATGTAATTCTTGAACCTTGTTCATTATGAGATGAGTTTCTTCCATGTTCAAATGACATGTGATAATGTCCAGACCATGAGGAGGGGAGAACCTCATTCATAATCAAGATGAATTAATTATGATGTGATTAAACCCATGTGAGTGAGTCGTTACTGTACGGAGAAGATAGTATATTGACATGGATGAAGTAATTCCTTGATTCATGTGTTTGTTAGTGTGGATTTTGGTTATTTTGTGATGTCTCTTGTGGTTGGTTGGGGTAGTAGATATTGGAGGAGGTCTTCTTGGATGTCATTTTTTTACTTTATCTTTCAATCAACACAAAATGGTTTATACATGAGTGGTATCTCGTGGGGTGATTGTTCGGACCCCCATTACATCTATGTTTGGTTTAAAATTCTGGAGGTTGAGAATAATTTGAGAGTTATATGATGTAATGGTAAGTGTTCCCCCATTCTATTATTTTGTGGGTTTTGGAGGATGGATGTATTTAGAGGATTTTTGGTGAGGTTAGAATGTTGAAGGTTGTATATGGGAGGATTTCACACCGGGTAGTGAGGTTACGTGACATTAATCTTGGGTTCATAGTTTTTCTAGAAGGGTTAATAGAGTGAGGGGATTCAAGGATTGAAAAATGAAATAAATCCAAGAGATGAATGTTTTTTGGTAGAAATGGTCTTGAAAGGGTTACAAGATGTGAATGGCTATTACACATCATGTAATACCTCGATTCAGTTTTATTTTAATGATATGTTTGGACAAACTGTTTATTTCATTTGGTTATTTCTTATTTTCATGTCACTCTAGATGAAGACTATGTGACATGATGTGATCTCTGAACCCCACTCCAGCCTCCTTGGTCAATCAAATCTTGTGGTTTTTCGTGGGAGACCCATTATCAACCCATGGTATTTTTTCCCCACATTTTCATCTATTTTCTCTTATTACTCCCCAAAAATTTCCTTCTGCACTTCAGTTTTTTGTTTGAATGAATTTTTGGGTAGCATTTTAATAACCCTTTGGTGCGGAATAGGTCAATTTTTATTGCTAGTGGTGTGATCATCGCTTGGGGGTTTTCTTCTTCTCTCTATGGTGCACAGATGAATCGAAAAGCTTCTCTAAGGTAGGGTTTCTCCCTCTCTTCTCTTTTTTTGTGTATCATGTGGGAGGTATCAACTTTTTTTCCCACATATCATTGTTTTTTCACCAAAATTATTGATAAAAAACTAGATAATTGAATTCAAAGGGGAAATGGGGTGTGTTCTTATTCTTTTTACAACCTTGATCTTGATGTGATAATGTGGGATTATATAGGCTAAATGCCCCAATAAAGATCATTTTGATTGATGGTCCTTTCTTTTTCAATAAAAAAGTTTCTTGTTGGTTGGATATTTTTAATATCATGATAATTGAAATTGATTAAAACATACAATTGGTTAATGAATGGATGCCCCAGGATTTTCCTTTCCATGCTTTAGTGACAACCCCTGAATTATGATGTGAAATAAATCAAGGGGTGATTTTTAATATGGAATTTGTTTTGTGCTTTGATATATAGGGTAATGTGTTGTGTGCAATGATAATTGTTCTGTGTATAGGGTGGATGAAATATGAAGTTGTCGTGTTGTGGCATGTGTCTTGACTTGGTTATGTGGTGGTATGTTTGTGGAGAATAGGTGTGTGTGGTGGGATGATTGTGGAGTGGATGAACTTGTGTGGTGGAGTGAGGTTGTATGACTATTTTGTGGTGAAGTGAGGCTATGAGTCTTTTGGGCATTGATGTGTGACCATATAGGGTTTTGTGTTGGGGTTCTTTTTTATGGGATGTGACTTGAACGTAAATGAATGTGGATCTACATTAGTTTCTTTTCTTTTGCCTTATAATATGGCCTTGTTCAATTTACTTGTAATTAATTTCATTTATTTTTTTCTAGTAGTGATGGGTTTGAGGAATAAATTGTTTAATATTGAACAGAAATTGATAAATTGAAAATTTCTTGGAAAACATGAAGTTTGATTGTGGATTCTTATGTGGTGTGTTTATTTTTTAAGTAGCAGTTATGAGGAGGTTGTTCTCTTGAGAACCCATAGCTTGTGATGAGTGATTGATAACTATATACATGTAGTTGTATTTTTTTTGATATCTACACCTACCCCACCCAAGTTGAACAATATGTTTTGAACACCCTAATTTCTATGGAGGATGGTGTCTTTCCCAACATCCTTATGGGAGGATCGATGGATGGTTATTGGTTCTTATATTCTCCAACTTCTAGGAATTGGTAGCTGATGAATATTTTGGTACGTTGTGGTGTTTTTGAGAGACCTAAGTGTCTAAAGGAATGTTGTGATTCCCAGGGTTCTTCAAGATGTGATATATAGTGCATTCCCAAGTTTCTTCTGGATGAGGTTGTGGTTTATAGCTCAAGTGTCTGCTAGCAGGATGTGATATGGTTTGTTTCCCAAGTGTTGGCGGGAAGGATTTGGTTTGGGGCCCTAGTGTGTATTGGTAGGATATGTTAGTGGGGCTTGTGTAATAGTGTGGTAGCGTTAGGACTTTCCCTATTTGGGATGAGTAGTTAACCAGTGGGAAGTGGTGTAGGTTGCCCAAATATCAATGTGATTATTACATTAATTTAAATCACATGCTTTAATTGGTGTGAATTCCATTGTTTAGGATGGGGTGGTTAGTATACCTTGTTAGGTGATTTTTGTTTTTTTTTGTTTTTCTCATGGGGGCATTACTATCTTTCTCCAGTTGTGCATGATAGAATTCATATTTGTTTATTGAGTATACATGTATGCTCACACTACATATATAAAAATGTTTTCTAGTTTCTAGGAGGATTTTGTGGACTGTTATAGGAATTACTAGCTTGGATTTTGGGGAAAGATAGTGTTCTGTTACATACCATTATTTTGGTATGTACATTGGTGATTATTTCTTTTGTATGAGTTGCATTTTGAAACATGCATGTGGGATGGCTTTTGGTTTCATTTAATTTGGTATATATATACAGTTCTTGGATTTGTTCGGGTTTGATGATCATACCTCCGGATCATATTCTAAATAATAGGAAATTCCTTCCATGTTTTGGAGATTATATTCCCGTGGTGTTTCTCACCACCCTGATGCCTACTGATGGCGGGACTCAGGGTTCATTATTTCCCTTTCTTCATTTTCAGTCCCAGAGGGAAATATTTGGGGGAAGGGGGTCATGACATATAACATATAAAAAACTATTATATATACTTATAATTTTTCATATCCACCTATAAAATTCATAGAGTACCATATATAATTCAAATTATAATTATTTTAATAATTTTCATATCATTTGTTTGATATTTCTATTAATAAATTAATTATTGTATCACTGTTGTGTCAGTATTTATGGGAATTGTATAATATATATAAATTATATATAAATTCCCCTGATGTAGATAATTTCATTATATTTCTATAGAATATTTATTATCTAAGTTACATCATAGTTATCACTATATTAAAATTATTATACATATTAGAAATAAAAGGGTGACATTTTTCCACATTCATGTCACCTTCATTTATTTTAATAATATGTATATAATTTTAATGTAAAAATTCCATTCAGATATTTAGGTGTCAAGGTTCGATGATTACTCATCCAATGCAATTTTTTTAGGGGTTAGGGTAATTTTATTGACCTTATCATATTATTTTGTTTCCTAAATTACCCGATTTACCTTTAACCGCATTAAAAATTAACGTTGTTAAAATTCAAAATATACAAAAAAAATAAAATAAACCTATTTAAATAATTTAGAGCCACAAATAAAAAATATATAATCCTTTTAAAAATTTAAAAGATATAATTTTAAGTAATTAATTTAAAATTAGTACTATTTTTTGGAATGATAAAACATGTTTTTTAAAGTAAAATCCATCAAAAGATGGACATGTGTTTATATCCAATTTCAATGTGAAATAAATTTTAATAACCACATTGGATTAGATGATAAAAATATATTATAATTATTCTATAAAACTTATTAAAATGATAATCTATTAATATACATAAATTAGATGAAAAATTAGTTTTGAATTAAGAAACAACATTTGTAACTATTCATTAAAATTTGAATATTGTCAGAAATATACCAACAATTAAAAAAATTAATTTTCAATTTCCCTAGTCCATATAATAATATTATTTTTTCAAATAGAACTTTTAAATGTGTCAAAAAATATATTTTAAATGGGGTCTCCATCAAGAGGCGGTAAAAATGCCTTTTTTGAAAAATACACATTATATCAGAAAAAATTGAATTTGTTCATATATCATGTCTAAAAAAATAAGATAAATTTAAAATAGTAAATTGAATATATTACATATATATTTCATTAATAAAATCCCTCAATATTGGCTTGTTTTTTTATAACCTCACATATTTTCATTTAAATAGTTTTTCAGAAAAAAAATCTTTTTATTTTAAAAAAGTAGTAGATTGATTAATAAATAATTGTTCATTGATTAATTAATTATTTCTATATATGTAAACCATATTTTTATAATTTGGTTAATATTATTCATTATTTTTATTCTGATAGCTAGGTTATAATTGTCATAATATTTAGTTGTTTGCTTATGTTCGATGTGGCGAATTATATACGCTATGGAACATTGTGACTCTTTTTAAAAACTCATGATGTTATAAAGGTAATATGAAATATTTATATATATCCAATCATAATATATAAACAAATTAATCAATTTTATGAAAAATATTATTTATAATACATTTTCATATTATCAGAACCCCTTTTTATATTTTTAAATGTTGCAATGAGGAGGATACAAATATATATAATATATATTAAATGGAAAACCAAATGAACCAAACACCTAGTCGTATAAATCCAAACCCTCAATTGATTTGTAAAAATATTTCCTAATATCTCTATTTTTCACACCCCGATATTAGATATTTTTTTACAATGAAATTTCAATATAAACCCTCTTTTGTCACACCTTAATTATGTTCTACACTCCTTGAGAAATGTACAACCTGTGTAAGGGGATCTATCTTCTTCACCCTTTCTACTCTCCTTCCAGTGTGTCCAATCAATGGTAGTTTGTCTGAATTTAAGGTATGGGGTTAATTATTTATTTACATTTTATATTGATGTTCGAATTTTTTGTTAAGGGATGTATTAAATTTAAAAAAAATATGCATGTATATATATATGTGTGTGTGTATTTCAAAGTAAATGAAAGTATTTAATGACATTTATCTTGTATATATTTTATAATTTTTTTTAAATAATATTTAAATAATAACCCTTCTCATGGTTTTTGAAATAAAATAATTTATTTATTTATTTTTCAATGAAAAATATGTATATAAAAATATTATATCATAAATCAATGTTCAAAATAATTATTTCATGGTCATGAGTTAGCTATTATATTATTTTTTTTATTTTTAAATTGATTCTCTTACAAATAAAATTTTTATGATAATGGTTATTATTTTACTTTTATCATATTTGAGTGTAATATATTTGATTGATAAATGTTATCTTTTTTTGTATGAATTATTTTTATATGTACATGAATGTCATTCATAACATTACATATGGATATCATCTCAGATATTATTAATATTCCATGCACATTAATTCAATAATTCATTTAATTTTGAAAGATGTTATATTTATGTAATTTAAAAAATAGAAATTATTTATACATATGGATTTCTCGTAGTTATTTTTAACATATTAAATAGAATAAAAGAATTGATGTAAAGAAATATGTAAGATAATTTTATTTAGAGGAAATAATTTCAGGATGGTTTTGAAATTTTATTGAGTTCTGAGTGAGAAAGGAAGGACCATTAAAATGGTTTCTTAAAATCGGATGTAGAGTATCTAATGATATATTATAGTATGGGGAGTAATACAAATAACATAAGGGGATTATTTCTCGGATGTGATATGGCTAAGTGGAATTATGGTTTTAATTAGGGTCTTATGAGTATCATGAGTAATCCATAAAAATTATTATTTTCAAAATGGTGAAATATAAAGTAGTATTTTAAATGGATTATTATATTAAAATTATATGGTTTTCAAAATAATATATACTATATAAGGATATTTTGAAAGGTGTTTTATTATTAAAAAAATTTCTATGTATAATTTTTTATAAAATGATTTGGTAGAATAATTTTTAATATTTTTCAATGAAGGATATTTCTCAATAATTTTAAAATCTCGTACATGGGAAATTAAATGCATACCCTATATTTAAATTTATTTTTATTACGTTTATTAAAGTTTTTCAATGGTGTTCTCTTCACATACAGTGTTAGAATAGGAGAAACATTGTAGATATTTTCATTTATTTTTATACAATTTTTTTAATTTTTAATTTATATGTCTAATTATCCAACACCTAGTCCCAGATATTTCTCTCTATGTTAAATATTATATGTATTTTTCAGTTGTATTTAAATAAAATACGCATCATTATTTTTTCAGAATCCAAAAGGAGATGTTCGGGTCATTATAATGTAATCAGAGAAAATGTTTAGAAGACTTTGGAAATTAGATATTGTCTAAGTAATATAGTATATATGATTATCAGTTCTAGTTTTTGTAAATTCTAAGGATGAAAATTTAGAATTTTCCTATGTTTGATGAATGAATTGAAAGGGAAAAATTCTTTTAAGGGGGTAGAATGTAACAACCTTATTATTAATAGATGTATTATTTATTTAAATAATAATTAAATATTTCCAATAAAAACGAAACAAATTGTAATTAATAGAAATTTATCAACTTAGTATATAAATAAGAAATTATAAAATTATAATGACACTTTTAAATAAAACATTATTCATAAATAATTTATATACATTATTTAATTTTATAAAATTATTATTTCTTGATATGTTTTAAAAAAAATTAATTGATTTTCCTAAATTGTTAGAAAAAATTAATTTTTTATAATAAATTATTTATAAAAATTTTAATTTAAATTAATGAATGATTAATAATAATAAATGTATAATATATTATTATTTAAAATGACTTCCATATATATATATATATTACAAAAACTAGAATGTTTTACAAAAGAAACAATACATGTTTTGTTTAAAAAAATTATAAAATAATTTTATAAAATGAACCATGTGGTATGTTTAAAAATGATAAAAATAATAACTAATAAAAAATTGTTAAAGAATAAGAACAAAATAATTAAGAGTATTTTAATAAAAATGGAAATGATTTTAATCTATAATAATATAACTAACTAGTGAAAGCAGGAAAAGATAGATAATATAAAATAATATCGTATAATAATAAGTGAACATGACTAGGTAGAGTAAATTTGTTATATATATCTATATTTTCTATAAATATATATATAAAATTAAATGATTTTTTTAAAATCTTAATTATTTTTCTTTTTCAAACTATAAATACTACTTATTTATATTTTCAAATGTTATAGTGAGGAATATCATATGTATATTATACATTAAATATAAATCCCAATGAACTGAACACCTAGACATATAAATCTGAACCATCAATTGATCTGTCAAAAGATGTATCCCATATCAAGATTTTTCTCACCCAAATAGTAAATAAATATTATAAAATGAATATTCTAAATAAACCCACTTTCTCTACACTCTAATCATGTACAAAATGCCCACATGAGTGCTGCACAACCAGAATAAGAGGTAACTGTCTTATTCACCCTTTCGGCTCTACTTATGGGGTGTCAAAGCTATAGTATCCAGTCTAATGTTATGGTAAGGCATTAAATATTTAATTACATTTGTTTTTTTTGTCCAGTACAATGGTATATATTTGATTTAAAAACGTAAATACATGTATGTTTATGTGTGTGTGTGTGTGTGATTCAAATTCTATGTTATTATTTCATAAATTTTATCATGCCCACATTTTAGAATTTATAAATTTATTTAAATAAATTTACTTAAATCATATCCCTTCTAAGGATGTTCTAAATCCAATCATTCAATTATATATTTTTAAATAACACTATGTATATATAAATTATGTATTGAATTATTCTAAAAAATAATTATTTTCTGGTCAAGAAGAAACATATTGTTTTATTATTATTAGCTTTAAATTTTTTCTCTTAAAAATTAAATCACTATGAAATTTTTAATTATTTTATAGTTAACATTTTTTGGGCACCATCTATTTGACTGTTTAATATTATCATTTAATGAGATAAATATTTTCTTATGTAAATGAATTTCATTCATAACATTATTTATAAACATCGGCTAAGATTTTATTGACATTCTATACACATTATTTCATGAATTCATTTAATTTATTAAGTTATTGAATTTATGTCATTTAAACAAGAGTAATTATTTATACAAATGGACTTCTCCAGGTTATTTCTAAATTATTAATGAAAATTTTATTAGTGACATGCCATGAAATATGTATGATTATTTTATTCTATGGAAATAAATTAAGGATGGTTTTGAAATGTTTTTGGGTTTTGAGTGAGAAAGGAATGAAAATTTATTTTTTTCTTGAAATTGGTATTAGAGTATTGAATATCATGTTTTGGTAAGTGGAGAAATCCAAAGACACTAAGGGAATGATGTCTCACATGTGATATGGCTAAGTGTACTTATGGTTGTTCTTATGGTCTACCCATTATCTTTAAATAACCATAAAAATTATTATTTTTAAAAATGATAAATACAAAAGTATTATTTTATATGAATTATTATTTTTAAATTATATGATTTTCAAATTTAAATATACTATATAAGGATATTTAGAAAATTGTTTCAATATATGAAAACCCATTTCTAATTATTTACATTTATCAAAAAATATTTGAATAATTTATTATATTTTTTAACAGAATGTTTTTTCTAAATGGGTTTACAACACCTTAATGAAAAACTTAAATGCTTACCAAATGTTTTAAATTTATTTTCAACTAGTTTTGATAAATTTTCCTAGGGTTATTTAATTTAAATAAAAATGTTTTGCCTGAAAATAATTTTAGTTATTTTAGTTTAATTTTTTATATATTTTTTTCATTTTAAATTATATTTTTAATTATCTAAAACCTATAACAGAAAAGGTCATCGCATGTGAATTTTTTTTATATTTTATCTTTGTCTACAAAAAAATTACATATCATTTTTATGTTATAAATACAGAAGCATGGGTTCAGGGAATTATTCATTGGATCATCTAATAACAACCAATTTAATATAACAATATCCCTCCCCACACCATAGAGGCCTCAATTTGGGATAAATATCTAACCAAGAAGTTGCTTGGTGAAAACCAAAAGGAGTTACCTAAAAAAAGAGGTAATAATTCTCCAATGTGAATTTATGTTTTCTTTCTTTTTCCACACCTTAATTTCTTATTATTACTTGATTATATAATAACATGAGTATCATAAATATAATGATATGATGATATTTTATTTTTAGACGTAAAACATGAAACACTTTCATCAAATAGTCAATGAAATCCCCATTCATGTATAGAGAACTACCACCTCAGGAAATGATGTCGTTCAATTTTCCTTTACTACCTCTCATGATTGGAGATTAAAATGGAATGAATGGTTTTATTTGATATGTATATATATATTATTTTTTATTTTCTATCACCTGTGTAATTTTTACGTACACATACTATCATGATTTCCATTTTTTTAAAATACAATAACATTATTCAAAGTCATGTGGACTTCTACCTCCTCAAAGAGATGTGATATGTTCACACATTACATAGAATGTTTTAAGGATGTGATTAACCAATAAAATGTTACATACATAAAATCTATGTAATATTTATGACATAAATACATTTTTGGAAATATTATATATCATTTTCATTATTAACCTTCCACACACTAATAAATTAATATCGTAGATCATGGATGTGTGGACTACAACCTCCTCAAATTGATGTGATTCATTTTTCATCAAAATAATTGTACATATAATTACATATGGTAAGATAAATTGTATCTAAAATATAGGGATCATTTTTTAATTATAAATGATACATAATTTCTTTCCATAATGATTATTGAAAATTTGGAATGCCAATCATGCGTACACACGACAAACCATTTCCATGACTGTAAAATTGTTTCATTTTTCATAAACATAAGTCATTATTTGTTTTAAAATTATAAATGTTGTATATATATGATAATTTTGTCATTAATTTTATTCTTGATATGTTTATATGATTTCCTCCTTAACTATAGAAAAAAAACATTAGTCGTTTTGACACATAAATTGAACATGTTCTAAACACCCGACGTAAACTTAGTTGTTTAAGTAATCATATCAAACAATGTAGTTAGTGAAATAAAAGTAATGATAAAGTTAAAAAGAAGTTATGAAGAATGAAAATAATTAATATAAGTTTATTATGGAATTTGATAAAGACTCACATGATAAGTCACAACCAAGGAAAATCATTTTTTCTTGTTCTCATTTAATTGAGGGATTTCTTATGATATGCACCTTTATTCTTTTATAAGGTGTTTATATAACCCCTTTGAAATTCTATATAAATACATTATATTTTATAATGCTATTTAATTTTTCAAAATGTTTTTATTAATGGGGATTACAATACAAATGTTCAAAGTTGTATGAGCTAATTTGAATTGTTAATGATTTAATCCTCACTACAACAAAATCAGTGTTTAGCGGAAGTTTATTAAACCAGCGTGAATTTTTTTAAAATAATTTAGATGCGGTTAGTTACAAACTTCCACTAAAACTTCCATTTTTTTTCAAAATCCAATAGTTCTCCCCTAAAACATGCACTCCCCCAACCCTCACGACCCCCTGACCTCCCAAACCCTCATAGCCCTACCCTCACCATTCCTCGTCACTGTTCCTCGCCGCAACACCTCGAAACCGCACCTCGCCATAGGTATCAAGGATCGTCGCCCCTCACCACACCTCACTACCCCTCACTGCCTCCCCTCTCTGATAGTCCCGAGCATCATCGCCCCTCGCTGCGGGTCCCGAGCCCAACTGCCCCTCAACGATCCTTAGACTCGTTGCCCCTCTTTTGTGGATTGTAAACTCTTGGATCATCAAATAAGATATTCCCATTAATCAAGATAATTTGTTTTTCTAGTTTTCTTTATTATTTTGATTATTTATTTTGTATTATACCAATTAATTGTCACTATGAGATTTTTAATTGTTATTAAAGATATTGTTATCCTTTCCTAAGTAATTAATTAATTTAATATTTGTATAATTTTGTAATAGTTATTAAAAACGAAAATTTATTTTATCTATTTAATTCTACATAACGTTAAATATTTCTATTTCGGTTTTTAATTTAGTTACAAGCTACTTATAACATTGAAACAAGCTTTCAATAATTGAAAAATTTCCATGTTTTTATGTTATATTAATCTAGGATTATGTTATGAATGATTATAAATACATTCTTGGGATTATAAAATAGATTTCTCCATTGTTATGTTATATAAATAGGGGATTTGATTTGTTATTCTATGTTCTTATTTGGATAAAGTATAAACCATTTTTTTATTTTTGGTTAGAAGTTCCGAATGGAAGTTAAGATGTTTCATTTATGGTATACCATCTTTAATAAATTATGTAAGTATGAATTTTGTTTTTAATAAAAATAGTAACAATATTTATATTAGTTTCATTTACATGGAAAAGTTGTTGAGTATAAAATTGTGTTGTGAAAAAAAATTCAATTTCATAAACACTAATTGTTTTTATTTTTTAAAATTATTTTGTATAATCTTCTTGAACCCAAAAATTAAATTGAATACACTTTTTTCACTATATTTATAAAATTGTTCAGACATGGGTTAGTTCATTAAACACACATTAATTATATAATATATTCTATGTTGAAGACATATCCTATTAGAGTTTTTATTATTTTTTATAATTAAATCACAGTTTTCAATATTTACCCAAACCTGATTAATTCTGTATGTCGTAATATCTATAAAAAAATTATATAAATGGAACACTTATTATATTCAAAAGGTTCAATGTGTAAAAACCTTTTTCTCTAGGGATACTACATATTTTTCTAAATAGTTATTCCCAAAATTATGTTTTAAATTATTAAAACTTATTTGGATGAAAAACATATATTTTTTATTTTAGAATGTATTTCTTGTAACTTAAAATAAGACATGTCATTTGATTGGAATGAAATTTTTATATATTAGTTTTTCTTATTCCATGGCTTATACATTGTTTTGGTCACTAATAGTATGAATTAATTGCATCATATTCCATATATTATGGTTTATTTGGATAAATACTGGCATGCTTTGTTTATTTTCAATTTTAAATATGTATTTTGGTTATCTTATTGAATTTGTTTATTTAGATATGTGATATTGGATTATTTCATTGTGATATTTTAAATTCATTCCCTAATAAAAACATTTTTATAAAAGATAGGATTTATCATGTAGTGTAGAATAATGTTCTTCATTAGTAAATGTTTTCCATTACCAAAACATATGTATTTAGTTTTTGAATTGTTTTAATATCCTTATATTTATTAAAAATATTCATTTTTTTAGGAATTTTTTATTTTAATATATAATTTATATATTTTTTTTTAAAAAACCCAGAATATATAGAATCTTGATATATGATACTCGTTAGAACTCAATCAAGTGTCAAATTAAATATTTTTTAAATATCTTATTAATTAATGCTTCAAATGGATGACTTATACCCCTCCATTTTTATAGATTAATTGTAATACCTTGGTTAATTCTTAATAAAGTGAGTTTCCATATAAAAAAATTCTAGATAAATAACTATGTTTGGCATTAAAATTGAGGGAAATAAGTCTTAGTATATTCATGATTAAAATATAAGGAGGGGAATGATGAATTTGATATTTGAATTTTTTTCATTTATTTATCCTCATAAAAATGAAAATGTAACATAGAAAGAAGATAATGGATGATTAAACATGATAAAACTGATAAAAATAATAATGTTTAGAGAGTAAGTAAATGATAGATGATGCAACGAATCTTATATATCATGCATGTGGTAAAATATATTAGTAGAAAATTTTAATGTGACAGTATCATAGAAAATACATGTATGTAATTCCTACTATTGGAATCAATTATATTCTTACCTTTACACAAGTGATTCTTACCTTTACACAAGTGTTTCTTACCTTTACACAAGTGTTTCTTAACATTACGCAAGTGCTAAGCTATCCTTATACGGGATGAAAAAATGTATGTTACCCTTGTGTAGTGAAATAACAACCTTTATATAGTGTATGGAATTTATGTTTTTCCTTTACACGTGCTTTAGAAAATGATTATTACCCTTATGTAGATTCTGATTGCCTTTGTAAATATTTTTTTGTTACATTTAAATTAACAGTTTATGTAAAATCTTACCATTACACAATATTTCTAGTTACCCTTATGCAATGCTTATAATTTGTTCTTACTCATACATAATATTATTATTAACGATATACATCATGTATATAATGAATCTTATCATTATTTTAGATGTATATTTTAATGTTTACCTTTATAAAAATTAAAATATTATGAGGTACCCTTATGCAGCCTGTGAAAAATTTATTTTACCCTTTTGTGGGATATATAGGTATAAAATTTCCCTATTATATTTAATTAGTATATTATATCATCTGTTTGAATGGTAAAAAACCTATGTCATAAGAAAACATTACAAGGACAGAAATACATTGAGAATTTTTGAATTTGAGTATGATACATTAAAAGGTAATATGTTTCTATTTTAATTTTTAACTTTTGGGTTTATAATATATGATGAAGAATTAAGAAACACCCATGTGAATAAGACTCAATATATTTCCAAAGAATGTTAACCATTTTTGTTTTTTCTATAAATATAAGATAAAGAAATAAGTGGATAAATAATAAGAAATACATTTAGATGTTAATGGATTCATTATACATATTTTTTAGGAATTTTTATTTTCCCTATATTTCCTTTTTCTCTATCAATTAAAGAAAGGTTTAAGTTCACTAATATACAAAAGTTTCTTCATTAACATGTTTTATCAGTCTATATAGTTTAATTGTTTTTCATAAGTATCTATAATTATTATTCCACAGATGGTTATACAAAAATTTAAAAGGTAGTGTATGTTTATTTAACATATTCACATTTTTTTCAACTTTTATATATGAATATATTTTACTATTTAGTAATAGGTATGTGTTTTAATTTTTTTCCATAATACGTAGAAACATTATGATATATATGGATAAAATTTGGATCACATTACTGAGGAAAACAGCTCAGTATACTAAGGGTTTAGAAGATTTTATAGATTTGGAAATTTCAAATCCATCTATTGATGGGAGAATAATATGTCCCTTTCCGAAATATAAATTTAGAAGATGGTTAAAGAGATATAATGTTAATGAACACATGATATTCAATCGATTCCCTGATCATTGTTTTTTTGGATTTGTTAAGGAGAATATAACATTACATAAAGGTTAATCACTGATGTTAATCCATAGAATGAACTCCCAACTTTGAAAAAAAAATGGAAAATGAAATGAAAACCCATATAAATGAATAATTCAGCATTAAAAGACAATAACATCAAAATTAAAACATATTATAACAACCAGTTGAGGGTGATACAAATAGAAAAGTTAAATGTGATGTTTTTGACACTGTAGTATAACCATATCATGATTTTAACAAATCATTGGATCCTACTCTTGATTATGTGGGCACTAATGTTAGGTAAAGCATCATTGATCATATAGATGTGTTTCATAGTTAATAAGAAGATGGAAATAAGTATTTTCAGAGTGAATGATTGAAATATTCCAAAAAATCTTTTCTGCTGAGGTTGTACCATATCAAATGCCTATATGGAATTACAAATAAGACGATGTCCATGATATTGTAATTATTGTGTGATTCATTTCCTTAAGTAATGATCCCGATGTGTATTTATGATATAAAAAAGATTTTAAAAAGTTTGGTTTGAATTATACAAAAAATCATGCGCGTCCCAATGATTCTATGTTTTATTGGGGACAGGATTCAAGAAGATAGGATTTCAAGAATGTTTCTTCCTCTAAATAGAAGTATATGAGAGATATTGGAAGTCTGAATCAATATACTACCATTAACAAGAATAAAATGAACAAAAATTCCATGTTTTTGCATTAATTTTCATTAAATCCACTATTGAAAATATTTTTCATGTCCTCAAAACCCATAAAAAACAAGAAGTCACCTTCTATAGAAAATAAAATTGATGGGTTAATGTGACATCCAAGAGATTAACAATAATGGAAGACATTTGATTCATTACATCCATTTTTTATCATCCAATATTAGGAATAAATCTATTGGGATTAGTTGATGATGGATTCAAACCATTTGTAACTTTGAGTACCGATTATAGCATTTGGACGGTTGTTTTGATCCCTTATAATCTGCCTTTGTAGATGTGTATGCTGCAAATTTTTTTAATCATTTCGATGATTATTCCTAAAAACATGCATGTAATTGATATTTATGTATACTAGTAGCCTTTAATTGAATAATTACATCAGTTATGGAGAAACTTTGTTGAGATATATGATGCATCTTCTAGAACAATGTTTAAAATGTAAGCTGCCCTAACGTAGACCATTAGTGACATCCCTGGACATAGAAATTTATCTGGTTGAAACACATACATTATTTTTTCTTATCCTATATGTAACGTCAATTTTGAGACCTAGTGTCTACCACACAATTGAAAATGGTTCTTCCTGTGTCATTGAATATTTCTCAATGCATCTCTTAGATTTCGTCTAAACAAGTAAAAATTCAATGGTTTAATTGATCGTAGACCAACTCTAAAGTTGTTAAAAGTTTGGGAAATGTTGAAACAATGTGGAAATGTTGAAACAGATTTGGGGAAGGTGTATCATTTGAATGATAGTGGGAAATGATTTCAAAGGTCATCATCAAGTGAAATCAGTATGCAATAATGGATGAAAAAAAGTATATTATATGAACTTTTGTATTGGGAATTTAATTTGATGTGTCATAATATTTATGGGATGAATATTGAGAAGATTTTTTGTGGAAATTTGAACTTCACATTTCTTAATGAGCATGGAATGTCAATAGATCATCTTGATTCTTAGAAAGACTTACAAGCAACGAACATAAAGGTTGATCTCTGGCTAAATGAGAATGGAATGTATGATCTAGAAATTTCTGCAATGAAAAATAGGGATTAAGATATATTCCTACAAATTTTAAAACATGTGAAGGTACCTGATGGGTATTAAATTAAAATCTCAAGGTTTTTTGACATAGTGAATCATAGGTTACATAGATTGAAATGCCATTATTAAAATATTTTTCTACTACAGTTACTTCCATTAGAATTGCATATATTATTACTTAATAAGGTGACTACTATTGTCCTCTAATTATGCACATTCTTCAGAAAAATATGTGAGAAAAATATACATTCATTTCATCTTGACAACCTTAAGGAGATATTTTTATTGACATTTTGTAAAATTGAGATGATTTTTCCTCAGTCATTTTTTACTATTAAGATATATTTAACCATTCATTTGGTTAAGGAAGATAAATTAAGAGGCCACATACATTATTTATGTATGTATCCAATTTATAGGTACATTATTTATATGTTTTTCATTTCAGTAAAAACATCTTGGAACTTCATTAAACACGTAATTGTTTTTTTTATTTTATTTCATATATATCGTGGGAATTTGAAATCATACATGAAAAATAATTCTCAACCTAAAGTCTCTATTTATGAAGGTTATTTTGTAGAGGAGGGTATTTCCTTTTATTCTAGATACATGGATAATATTGAGGCATGATTCAAATGAGTTAGATGTGTTTATAACACATCGACTCAATCTGAAAAAATGGGAAATCAAAAATCATTCCTATTATTGGTCGATCAGTTTGGAGGAGCTAACATATTACACTAAAAGATATGGAATTATTATTGGAACACAGATATGTGATGCTAAACAGTGAAATTACAAATGAATATATTTATGATTTGAGGATTCAAACAATGAGATTAATGATATGACGAACATGAAATGACAAAGATATAACAAATCTATTAATAAAGAGCTTGTAGAATGATTTTCAAGATGTGTAAGTTCATAAATATTGCAATCAATGAAGATATTAGGTTGATACAAATATATTTTAAATCTAATAATGTAAATATATTTTATTAGATCATGAATACTAATACTCAAGACGTTTTTTCAGAACATTTTTAGTTTCTTGGTCGAGGACCTCTAAATAAAGATAGAATGTTCAACTCTCACAGCGTGAATGGCTTTAGATTCCATACAGTTGATCAAGAAGAGGGCTTGAAAACAAATAATAGTGGAATATTTATGTTTTCCAAAGCATAATACAATGGAAAATTGTTTGATATTATAGAATTAATATACAATATGCATTTTTCTGTTTTTTTAATCAAATGCAATTGGGTGGATATTAACAGGGGTGTTAAAATATATTCCTTACAATTTTATTCTTTTAAATTACCTCTCTTTATACATGTTAGTGACCGTGAACTAAATGATACATATATATAATCATCTCAAGAGAAAATGGTATATTATTTGAAATATTTCTTGGATGAAGGGTGGAGTGTAGTTGCTCATGTAAAACAATGAGACTTGTATGATATATGTGATAAAGTTGAAGATTTTACCTCTGACATTGAATCCCATTGACAACAAGAAGTGGAATTATTTTTCCATCTTGATATTGAAAATATTAGTCTTTCAAGATTGGATGAAGTTGATGATGTAATGAAGGAGTAGGAAATATACGTGTTTGAAGGAAAAAATGAATGTATGTACAGTTATCCAATTATTTATCAACTACTTGTGTAATTTGTGCAGTCATTCATTATCATTTTTATATATATTTTGTTTGTTAGTAATTTTTATATTTTATCCTTCTTTTTTTCTACATGAATTTTTTGAAATATATGTTCTCAACATTACTTTATTTGATTAAATTATAGGAATTTTGAGGAAGCGTTATAGTCACACTGTCGGGTCAAATAGTTTTTATAGAATCTAATCGACTATGGTAATCTTTTCATTAGTTTAAATATTTATTATACAATGTTATATATTTAATATATTAAATTTTTTATTTATATTTGTTTAATGAATTCATTTAAAGTAGGTAACCGAGCATCCTGAATAGATATGGTTTAATGTTCATAAAAAATTTAATGAGAGTTCTGTTAATGAGATTTCCAAAGAAGTTGGGGTATGAATTAATTTTTCATTATAATAAATTAATATAAGTTTTCACTATGTTAATACATATTTCTTATAATATGACTGAAGTTTGAGTTATAAGTAAAAATTAAAGAACTATGGGATGGAAATCCCACACAGTCCTAATCAGTCTCCCAGGATGTCCCAGTTAGTAATGTCTTTGGGAAGGAGCATCCTGGTCGAGTGTACAGATGGGTTTGGGATTATTACTATCTGAGGTATTTGGTATAAAAACAAGGATTTAAAGTGATGAATGGTGGGGATATGGAAAATCAAACAACATCAAAATCATTTAGTTAACTTAATATTTATTGATTTTATGTTTAAATATAAATATACAACATTGTTTAATTTTCAATAAATTTTCTTATAGGTTCTGATAGCAGGAAGTAGAGATAGATATGGAGAGGGTGATTAGTGGAGTTCATCATTGGGAAATGATTAGTGGAGAGTGTTTTTTCATGTATATATATGTCCAATGTGGGTATTTTTTATCTTTTTATTATATTTTAGATAGGATCGGGACAACATGTGCCCTATGTATGTGTTGTATAACCATGTGTCTATTTCTTCTATTTCAACAAGCTATGGAGATTGAAATTTCTATATGATCATATGTGATGTTTAGTTTTTGGTCTCTATTTTACATATAGGTTGAATCTTTTAATGTGTTTTATTTATTTTGATTCTTTCAATGTATTGAGAGAAGTACTATTTCTTTCAATGTGTTCTTTTACTTGGAAAATTTGTCGATTATTTATGTTTTGGTGTGAATCAACATACTTTGATTATTTAGTTTTAATATGCTTCTTTCCTTGTACATTGATGATATATTTTATGATCTAGTAAAATTTTCAGTGTCACTGTTTTGTTGTTCTAGCTGTAGGTTTTAGGGCTGCAAGACCAACAACATTTTTTAATTTATGATATTTCAGTGGTTTAAACCACTTCTAGAGATAGATTTATTTATCATGGTGGTTTAAACCTCTATTATAATATGGAATTTATTTCGGGGTGGTGGTTAAAATCACCACTAAATATGACAAAAATTTACTTATCAACAGTTTGATCTGTATTAGTGGCGGGGTTTCAGTAAAAAATGCCATATTTTAGTACCGATTGAAAACAGCCGTTATATCCTAGTAATGTTTTTAAGTTAAACCCCCCTAATAAAACAAATAAAACAACCATGAAATATGTCTTCTACAACACTTTCTAGAAACCATCTCTAAATGAACGAAACCACCATTTGTTGATTGGTGACACAAATTTTAGCGGCGGTTTTTTAAAACCGTCTAAGAACAATATAGTAGCGGTTTAAACTGCCGATGTAAGTTTAGTATGTGGTAGTTCCTATCCTCCATTTCAATAATGTTGATGTTTCTTTACATATTTATTTATATGTATATATAAGTACAATAAATAAAATTATACATCTATTTTGATAATGGTATTCTTCTAAATTCCTTCATGTTCTAAAATGAAAATGAAAACCCACTTTTACTTTTGTAATATTTTGTTATTTGAAATGGGTTTTCAAAATAGATTGTTTATTTCAATATAATGAAATGTTTTTTTATATTGGAAAAGTAATTTTATTTGTGAAAATTTTAAAACTGAAATCTTTTATGTGATATTTTTATATAATGCTACTTGGAAATTTATGGTAGTTGCGTAATAAACTGAGGACGGGTGGTTACATGACAAACCAAAGACATGTAAGACTGTGATAGCCCTATAATGCACTGGGTATGGAAGTTAGTAATATGGATTTTCAATTTTGAATTGTGAAATATATGGAAGTCTATCATATGATTATTCCTCTTTCAAGATTGAAATATTTAATGATTTTCCCATATTCCAATATGTTTTATCTATTATTTCTATAGGTTTTATATAAATATTTTGATTAAAAAAATGTATTAAATGATATTATTATTTATGTTAAGGTATTTATTACTTCCTATTATTGAATAGTTAAAAATTTGATAATGTTTTGTGGGTTTTACTATTTATCAATGGAATAATTGTTTTCTTTATTTTCATTTCCCTTACTAAGATTTTTTTGACTATCCCGCATTTTTAAATGTTTTTCACAAGATTTAATGATGTGTAAGGGACTGAATGAGGTCATGTTAGCATTTGTGAAGGGTTTTTATAAAATATATGGTGATTTATTTTTAAAAGTTTTATATGGTGTAAAAAAGTGAATACCAATTAGATGTGCCTAATTTATAACTTATGGTTTTGTTATGTATTTGTTATGGACTAATTTTCTAGAACTCAAACCATAAAATATCATCAATGTGAAAGAATGTGATTTCTTGTCTGAAACCCAATATTATGAGATGTTTATAGTAGAATCTTTATAGGTTCTATCAAATGAAAGTTTAATATAAATATATAGTTTTTCATAATATTAATATAATCCACTTAGTAGATTTTACTTTAATGTTAAGTTATAATGATATGGAATTTAATGATAAACATGTTTCCTCATATAAATTGTCTTGTTTCGAATGGGTTTACACAGAGGGAAATAGGAATATGTAGTGGGATGGAACCATGAGGACACTATCATTTCTAATCAGATCATGATATAGTAGTAATTGAATTTGAGCAGTGTGTTTCATTGAAAGATTAGTTGAATTAAGAAATAAATAGTGGTGGTGTCGATATAAGATAGAAAACATATATACCATAAATAAACATGATGATTTTGGATGATTTAATGAGATGACACCCCCATAATTCAAAGGATCATATAAGCCCATCAAATATCATGGATTAATTGAATCCCTAAAATGGTATTTGATGTAAGGGGTTGTTTGGATAACCAAAAGGAAACTGTTTCAATTTTTCATTTTGATTGAGAATTCAAACAGTGGTGGAAAATGGTTAAGAATATCATAGAATGTTTGATTATTTATTCCTTGTATTGGAATAATTATAATAATATTTTCCATGAGAAATATGTTTGTTGGCACCAAAAAATCGGGACAGAGAAGAAGCCCAAAGAAGGCCCCATTGACTGCCTTGCGAAGCAACTTCATGGACCCCCCCCCCCCCCAGCATCGCTGCTGCTGCAAAGCAAGGGGCCAGGCCACTCTGCGAATGCATTTGACGTTCACGAGACCACCATGAAGCAAGGAGGTGGGCCGCTCCATGAAAGCATTTGACGTTCGCGAGCCCGCCGCGAAGTAAGGAGGTGTGCCACTCCGTGAACACATTTGACGTTTGTGAGCCCGCTGTGAAGAAACAATGCCCCTCTTTTCACAGCACAATCTCTACTTCGCGACACCTCCTACCTATAAATACAGGTATCCCCTGATCCCAAAGGATAGAAAATCATACCTTTTGACTTCCCAGCTCTTGAATCATGAAGCATCCTTCTGCTCTGCGAACGATGAGTTGTGCGAG
Organism: Viscum album; assembly: GCA_963277665.1. Taxonomy (NCBI): domain Eukaryota; kingdom Viridiplantae; phylum Streptophyta; class Magnoliopsida; order Santalales; family Viscaceae; genus Viscum; species Viscum album. The sequence goes on along the minus strand of OY728163.1, from coordinate 780,905,215 downwards.
GTAATTCTGCTCCACGAAGTACTGCCCTTGTCTCGTTTTGATCCCCTCTTCCGAGAGCGATTCCTTTTGTGAAGCCTAAGAGATTTTTCAAGGTAATGGGATCCTCAAGGGGACCTGGTTCATCACAGATCGTTTATGCTTCGTGAAACACCATTCATGTACACAAGATCACAATGCTAAGGTAGGGTCACTGTACTTCGCGAAGCACATTACTTCACAACACCTTGATTCGTGAGGCCCCTTTGCTCCGCGAGGCAGAGCTCTGAAAATGCCTTTACACTTCACGAAGAACCTCTCATGTTAACCTATTCCCTATTCTTAGGCTAAGGTACTCCACTTCACGAAGCACACCCCTTCGCAAGTTCCCTCTGCCACGCAATGTAACAGAGCTTCACAAGGCCCCTGCCTATGAACTCCTCTCCTTGGAAATCCCATTTCCTGTGTGACCCTCCAGTTTTGGACAATGTGATTTTAGAGTCCCATGGACGACACCACCCGTTGTGTTTCTTCGCCTCAGGATTCTTCACATATGCATTCTAATTTCCATTGCTTCTTCAAATATCCATGCTAACATGGGACCCTCGATGGTTCTATTTGTGACCACCCCTCACCATGGATTTTCATGTCGCCTCTCTGCACCAAGGAGCAGAGGGTACCAGTTATGTATATCCTAGGGGTGTAGAGAAAACCCACTTAATCCAATCTGCAGGACGTCAAACTGCCAAGCACCCTCGTCCTCATCACATGACGTTAGATTGTGACCCTGCCAAATGCTTCGCACGTGGGGTACACCCACCTTGGACATTCTCCACACCCACTCATCTCCATAGAGATGGGATCACCCCTCACAGGGGATGATATCCTCCTTATCTGAGTGGCGTTTGTCCGCGAGGAAAGGGAAGCCACCTTAGCATAAGCCCCTAGATTTTCTTGCCAAAGGTAGGATCCATACTCCTCCTTTCATCTTTGGTCCCCAGGGCTAGTGAAGGGCATGGTGGGAAACGATGCTTCTCCTATATTCGGAACCAAATACCTCTCCCACTACGCTTTGTCCCCATTGGGACTCTATCCTAGAGTAAGTCCCAATATTTCTCTCCCTGGGCCTCTCCACGCATAAGCCCCGCTCCAAATCCCATGGATGCACCTTTCGTGACGTGATCGTCAGGTCTCTACTGCCTCCTGTTTCTCACACTGATCATGAATCGCGTGGGATTAAGTTAAGCACCAACCCTGACACCAACGCCCTGGGCAGCCTAGAGTGTAAGCCCCACACCGCCTACCAGAACTATGAGGACTTTGATACATGTCATGTCATGGTACGTAGGAATCCTCTCTGAGGTTCAATCCCACCACCATTCATTCATTCCGACCCCATTCACGTCGGTTCACAAACACCTTGGGTAGCCTAGAGTGTAAGCCCCACACTGCTTACCTGAACTACGAGGACTTTGATCAATGTCAAGGCATGGTACGTAGGAATCCTCCCAGAGGTTCAAGCCCACCACCATCTGGTCATTCCAACCCCATTCATGTCGATTCACCAATACCATAGGCATCCTAGAGTGTAAGACCTGCACCGCCTACCCGAACTATGAGGAATTTGATCCATGTCCAGGCATGGTACGTAGGAAGCCTCCCTAAGGTTCAAGCCCACCACCATCCGGTCGTTCCGACCCCATTCACGTCGGTTCACCAACACTCTGGGCATCCTAGAGTGTACGCCCCACACCTCCTACTCGAACTATGAGGACTTTGATATATGTCAAGGCATGGTACGTAGGAAGCCTCCCTGATATTCAAGCCCACCACCATCTGGTCATTCCTACCCCATTCACATCGATTCACCAAAACCCTGGGCAGCCTAGAGTGTAATCCCTACACCGCCATCCCGAACTATGAGGACTTTGATCAATGTCAAGGCATGGAATGTAGGAATCCTCCCTAAGGTTCAATCCCACCACCACCCGGTCGTTCCGACCCCATTCACGTCGGTTCACCAACGCCCTGGGCATCCAAGAGTGTAAGCCCCATGCCCCCTACCTGAACTATGAGGACTTTGATCCATGTCAAGGAATTGTATGTAGAAATCCTTCCTCAGGTTCAAGCCCACCACCATCCGGTCATTCCGACCCCATTCACGTCGGTTCACCAACACCCTGGGAAGCCTAGAGTGTAATCCCCACACCGCCTACCTGAACTATGAGGACTTTGATCCATGTCAAGGCATGGTACGTAGGAATCCTCCCTGAGGTTCACACCCACCACCATCCGGTCGTTCCTACCCCATTCACGTCGGTTCACCAACACCCTGAGCTGCCTAGAGTGTAATCCCGACACCTCTTACCTGAACTACAAGGACTTTGATCCATGTCAAGACATGGTACGTAGGAATCCTCCCTGAGGTTCAAGCCCACCACCATCTTTTCATTCCGACCCCATTCACGTCGGTTCACCAACACCCTGGGCACCCTAGAGTGTAAGCCCCACATCGCCAACCCGAACTACGAGAAATTTGATCCATGTCAAGGCATGGTACTTAGGAAGCCTCCCTAAGATTCAAGCCTGCCACCATCCAGTCATTCTAACCCCATTCATGTCGGCTCACCAACACCCTCGGCAGCCTAGAGTGTAATCCCCACACTGCCTACCCGAACTACGAGTACTTTGATCCACATCTAGGCATGGTCTGTAGGAAGCCTCCCTAAGGTTCAAGCCCACCACCACCCGGTCATTCCGACCCCATTCACGTTAGTTCACCAACACCCTAGGAAGCCTAGAGGGTAAGCCCTACACCGCCTACCCAAACTATGAGGACTTTGATACATGTCAAGGCATGGTACGTAGGAAGCCTCCCTGAGGATCTATCCCACCACCAACCGGTCGTTCAGACCCCATTCACATCAGTTCACCAACACCCTGGGAAGCCTAGAGTGTAAACCCCACACCCCCTACCCAAACTACATGGTATTTGGTCCTTGCCATGGCAGTGTACATAGAGAGCCTCCACGAGGTTGTAGCTCAACACCTATCAGACCCCAGGTTCATCTTCACGTCGATTCACCGACACGACCCTACCCTAACTATGAAGACATTGATCCATGTCAGGGCATGGTAAGTAAGAGGCCTCCACAAGGTTCAAGCCCAACAACCAGTGGTTCTGACCCCCTTTACATCAGTTCTCCCCCATCCCTCGCGATGTTAAAATGTGTACCTCCATTAATTGGTAAGCCGTTGTAACTTCATTCAGCAGTAAGACATTTTAGTTTCAGTGGCAAGCCGTTGCAACCTCATCCAGTGGTAAGCCGTTATAAACCTTAATCGATGGTAATCCATCATCAGATGAACTATGTAGACTTTGAATCCCTACCACAGGGATACGTAGGAAGCCTTTTCAAGGCTCAAACCCAAAACTATTGTCATCCTCATGACGGTGTCATCCCATTCACCATCCCTTCCATAGAACCATCCACTATCCATCCTGATTCTTACCTGGGCCACCACATCCTGGTGAGATCTTGCCACACCATTCCCCAGTTCAACTAACAGCATTCGAGGGGGCCACCCACGCGATGGTCCCAATGGTGGTGTTCCCTCCTGGGGGTTTCTCCATCTAATCCACTCTACTCAGTGTTCTAATCAGCCCGATCTATCTCTGTTGGACGTTAAACTTGCGGCATACCCTGTGATAAACATAGAAATCTAAGGAAAAACTCAGATACATGCCCATGGCATACGATTACCCACATTAAATGTGGGATTCATCAGGATTGCGCGCCCTCGAGATGCCCTATAATAAGGGGCAGAAGATAGACACACTAATCCCTAGCATCCAGACACGCCAGTGATGCCAAGTGTGACTACTCCCCTGACCAAAGGTTGCTACCCTAACTGGACCCCTTGGAATATCCTGACAGAAGTAGCTTAAATAACTGGTGTACATGAAAATATGGAGACGGGAGGAGTTTCACGAACAACGTCTTAAGTCTATGAGGGAGACCTGGACTAGGTGATAAGTTCTGAGGAGGAATCCACATAAGGAAGAACCGACATCCCATCATCCCGTTTCGATAAAGTTATGGATGTCCCTAAAAAGGAGTGGATTTCGCCCGCCTTTGGAAAGTGAGAATGAGGGGCAACCAAAAAAATATGCGTCTCTCATCCCCAAACGAGACGAACATGTGCTCCCTGGCGAAAGCGTCGGAAACAGAAATGGTGAACCCAATGTTAATTTATTCTCCTCGATATGGAGATTAGTAGATCTTGGGGCATCAATGGATTAACGTGTCACCGGATCCAGCTATCTAGAACTGGGTATCGCCAAGAAAATGGCGGGCCTGGCGTGAAACTCACCAGAAGTTGGGGCAGTAGAATGTTGGACATTCCGTTCTGCGACGTTATCAGTGTGGATCCCTCTTACCGGTCACGGAGTAGGGGATGGCCCTGGGTCATTGTTCGTCGATTCATTTTTCCTTCAGCACTAATGAGTTCATCTATCTACTTCTCAAGAATCAGGTTGGTGCCATAGGAACGCAATCACTGCCCTCCCATCTACATAGGGGTAGAGGCAACGCCAGCACAGCTACTCCGCGTGGCTTCACTACTTCTGCGACAACCTCTACATCCCTGAATATAGGGTGTCCACGCCCCATCTCCCCATCATAAGTTATCGAACGATGGGTAATTAACGACCTTGTACATCGTTATGAGGAGGAGGGCATAATCCCAACCTGAGATATGGCATGCCTGGATTTGGAGGCATCTGCGCCTCACCATCAACGCCACCCCCAAGGGCCACGTAGGGAACCATTGCTCCCCACCCCGACATACAACCGCTTTAGGAGCCTATCCCCTGAGCGCTTGGAAAACTTTCTTCCTTACACTGATGTGGTAGGTGACGTCCAACTTAGCTCGGTCAGAGTCCCAATCAAGGGACTCCAAACAAAGGCTCCCACTCGGTCGTGTCAGGGCCGTCGGCCGGTCTTGCCCTAGGAGGAGAAAGTAAGCAATGCACCTGTGCCATCAGCCCCGACTCATCTGACCCGACACCTGCGTCGGGCACTAGCTGAGAAGGACACCCGCCATGGGGCGTCAACGTCGATGGTTACTGTGGCCCGATACACTACCGATGCATATCATCAGGTCCCTTCACACACTGAGAAGAGGCACTTATATTCCCGATTCGGATCGAGGCCCCAACTGCCCCATGGGCAGGCAGGGTTGACCCTCCTGGTCGCAGGAATGAGTAGTGGTTGCCACGAACCAACCTGTTGTGATTCCACCCCGTACGGAGGTCCTCCCTGTACCACTACCACACAGAGTGTGGGCCTAACCCACTTCGAGGCTCGATATGGAGGTCTGCCCCATGCTACCCCCAATCTGAATGAAGGTCTGCCCCACGACAGTGATGCTCGGCACGGAAGCCTCTCCCATTCCCATTACACTGGATATGGAGTCGTTCCTCCTAATCCAAACCACTGGTGCAGCAACATTTCCCATCCACTCTCTTTTCAACATGGGGATCCTCCCTACGTCCTCTCCGCAGATGGTAAAGGTCCTCCTCACCCCTGAAACTAGAGGGGTGAAGGCCAGCCTCACTCCACCCACACCAAGCACGGAGGCCATCCCCATGCTTCTGTTGGTCCTAGTGGTGGTTTTTCCAACTCTGGAATTATTCATGGAGGTCCTCCCCATGTTCCCTTTGACATTTTTCCTGGTTCTCCTCGCATCTCAGTTTTCTTGGGTGGAAACCCTCTCTGCCCCAGCATCAGTGCGGCCAAAGGACCCCAGGTCCAGAATTAGCCATGTACTGAGGAGCCACCCAGGGGTAGGAAGGCGGGTCGTTGCTGCCATAAGAAGAATACTGGGAAGGCCCTTACGGATATCAAACCAGTCCGCTTCTCAAACTCTGAAGTGGAGTATGACTCAGCTCGGGAACCCTCCCCTTTCACATTAGAGTCAAGTTTCAGGGCATGAACAAGGTGCATCATCCTGGTGCTCTTTGAATGTGAGGTTCACAGGCTTCCCGTCTCCCACTATAGGTTTATCCAGGAGGATGAAAATATGGCGACCCCACAGGTTATAGTCGTGAAATCACCACTATCGTCTCTAGAAGCTCTCTCTACCTCCATAAGAGATCACAGAGAGGTATTCTGGGGACTAATGGCGGGCGAGTAGCAGCGCAACCCACCACCAGAACACCAGGACCCTGAGCTAGGGAAGGCGGCCATCAGACCCTCCTATCACGACGTAATGGCCAGGTCACTACACTCTTCGGAGAATATCCTGAGAATCGGCAGCCAGTCAGCTCATTCACCGTATTCTCTACTGGACAACCTATCGTCCCAGCGGTCTACCTCAATACTAATTCGAGTTCCTAAGCCAACCCCAGTTGGTGAGTGGGGAAATCAAGGGCCAAACCCTGAATTTGAGCCAAGGAGCTTCTGGAGCATCCATGCGGTTGACCACTTCTCCGAGAAGTTTTGGCCTGTGGTAGTGCGGGATTTCTATACACCGGGGTCCCTCATGCCAGAGGAAGTTGAGTGTTTCCACTACACCCTCTGAGCAATGCATTTCAGTCTCCATCATTAGCATGTGGTTTATCCAAGGATCCAAGCACATTTCGAAGACATTAGTGAGCAGTGTCGTCTAGTCGATCCGGTCACACTCCCTGTGGCCCAACGCCCCGAGTCACCATGTCGTTGTGAGGCCCTCCAGTAGCAATGTGTCCATTGTATCAAGGTACTCCACAAAATCAACAGGGAGGCAACTTCCCACAAGAAAATCTATGGCTGGGGGAAGTATGTTGCCCTCCTCTTCAGTCCTATACAACGAATACCCGACTCGCTTTGTGATATTGAGGACATGCGCCAAGGAAGGGTCATTATCCACATGGACAACATAGTGGACAAGGGGGATGGGTTGGAGTTTCTCGATGTTGACTTACCCCCTGAGGGTGTGACACCACTGTGGGACCCATAGTGGAGGATTACTCGTCAGTAGAGGAACCTCCTAGGTCTCCCTGCACCCACCGAGGTGTTGGTACTCAGCTGGAATTCTGGTAAGGGCAAAGTGCACATAAGAACTAGCAGGCACTCCGACCTGTCCGCCACAGTGCAGAAGATGGAGGAAGACTCCGAGAAGGCCATGTTGTGCTAAAAAATTGATAAGTAGAAGAAGTTGGTTGACGAACAACTGTCTAAATTCATTGAAGAGCGACGACCCGACTATGGTGATCCTTGGTCGGGGTAGCAGGGGAAGGAACAAGTACCCCTCGGCAAGATGCCCCCAGAAAACCCTGGTCATACTGCTCATATGGACAGAGATGAAGTCGGAGCTCATGGAAAGAGGGCACAGTATGTCTCTCCAAACCCTCCATAACGGCGTGACAATCTAAGGAACCCCGCTAGGGCTCCCCCGGAAGCCCCAAGGGCCACTCCACCAGCCGATCCACGAGCCGTTGAGCATGTCTACCATGTTCAGGAGCCCGACAACGTGCTCATGGTTTGGGATCCCCGTCAAGACCAGGACCCCCACCCAGATGATCATATGGCAGTGTTCATAGCTCGCCTTAAGGCATTGGAATCGCGGCAGGGGAAAATCCTACCAGATGGCAATCCATACCCGGCATGGGTGGATGATATGACGACACCTATGGGTTTTGGGAATCCCAAATTCTCCCCCTTTAACGGGACAGGGGGACCCACCGTAGCACCTGGCCCACTTCAAATCAAGGTGTGGGCCCATGTTAGGCACTCCAGCGCAGCAGGAGGCTACCAAGATTCGCTGTTTTCTTCATACATTGGAGGGGCTGGCATTCGTCTGGTACAACCAGCTCCCCGTCGGATCCATGACTAGTTGGGAGGACCTTCGCAGGCAGTTCCTCTACCAGTTCAGCTCTACATCCTAAAAAACGATCATTGAAGACCTCTTCAAGTGAAATAAAGTCATAATGAATGAGTCATGAACTTTATCACCTGGTGGAATGGGATTACATACTCCCTTGACATGCCACTGACTCAGGAGAAATTACTGACAATGTGCGTAGAGAACATCAAGATGGAACTGCTTCCTTATCTGATCACCCAGAACTACCCTGGAGGATTCTGAGACTTCTCCAACAAGGCCCAACTCCTCGATGAAGCCCTGCAATAGGCTATCCAGGCACGTCTTTTGCCCCTGTGATTCCAGCAAGGAGAGCTTCCCAAGATGAGCCTGCCACGGTGGCCAAAATAGAAGCCCCCAGAGAGCTGGAGTAACTACTAGTGGGATTGGACTTGCAGCCTCGCAGAGGTACTCCTCCTCAGGCGCAGCCTCTGGCTCAGCAGCATCCTCAGAATCGGCAAGCGCCCCCGCGTAATGAATCACCACCGCCCAGGTGGGACAATCAGGGTCCACCTCCTCGAGAGGACCCTTTGGACCCTCATCAAAGCTAGGCTCCAAGAGACCCATTTCCGGAAAGAAGAAACTATACTTACTCATTCAGTAAGAATCACGTCCCTTGTTACTTTTTTATCACCCTAGAATAGAGGATTTTATGCTTGCCTGAGTGTAGAAGGCCGGAAGAGGTGAATCTTACTGATCACCCAAACTACTGCCCCAATCATTGGATTCTGGGGAACACCCTCAAGCATTGATATGTGTTTAATCAATGGCTCCAAGAACAGGTCGATAACAACATATTCAGGTTGGGCCCAACCTCGGTACAAGTGGTGGGAATCTTTATAAGGCCAGACAGCGGTAGTGACAGTGAAAGCGAGTGGTAACAGGTTTCCAACAACGGATCCCAGATGTACAATGACTGGATGGCTCTCAAGATGGTTTCTCGTGCCCATGGCATCATTCGGGCATGCCTACATCAGCCAGATCCTTTAGAAGTTGCGGCCACCACTTCTGCATCATCATCTCGGCCAACCTATTCTCAGAAGAGAAAGCATTGGCAGCACAAGAAAAAGCAACGCGCCCTGCCAATGTTTTCGTCGTCCTGTACTCTCGGTAACTTCATTCCCCCTGAGATGGGGATACCTCCCAAAATATTCCCAGTAGGGTATAACTCTTCAAGTGATATTCAAGGGTACGCTTCGGTTAATACCGTTGAGCTGGTAAACCCCTATATGACTCCTTACGAGGGGGAGCGCCAGGAAAACCTCCCCAATGTCCCCAGCCGACGCCAACGTCGGCAGAGCAGCGACCATATGGGTCGTTGAGGCATGTTAGTTGGCACCTCTGGACAGTCTGTGCATGCCATCGAGACCAGACAGCAGGCCGAGCACAGAGCTCAGCACTCGTAGTCTCTTCATCCGGTGTCTTCAGAACCACACCCACCATCATTTGTGCTACTAGATCAGGCAGAGATACATCGTCCAGACCGCGGCCAACCTCGCTCAGCTAAAGTCTGATCTCAATCATCTGGTTCTCATCTGACAGCTACTCTTTGGGATTCAACTAGTGAACAGTGGGACGTTCCCAGCACCAGCCAGCCTTCGGTCCAATAGATATGGCTTGTCATTCCTCCAGTCATATAGTGGCCTCCTATAAGCAGAAGTTCATTCCTGGCATTGAAGTAAGATGTTCTCAAGCACCTCGATGGTATCTCAGTGAGGCTTTCCAACATTGAAGCCCTTTTCCTATCATCAAATATGCATGTGGCCCTCTCTGGAGCTTTTAGAAGCCCTCTCCAGTTTGAAGTGGAGGTATCAGCTGTAGAAGCCTTTCATACTGAATTGGTCAAGGATGTTGAATGACATGCCATCATTTCCTTCTTAGTAGAGGATAAAGGATCTCCCATACATGGGCGCATCTGGTGGCTGTGCATCACCAAAAAATTTAACGGTGTTGAGGTTCACCATTGTCTCTTTGACACTGGCTCTGGGATCAACCTTATCCTGACACGGACATTGTGGAAGCTGGGGCTATCCGATGATGGTCTGGCTCCCTCCAATATAAGGATCTAGGGATATGACAGGATAGAGCAAACCCCGGCTGACAAGATCTGTCTGAAGACCCAGTTTGGTGGCCTAGTTTCCAGTACTGAATTTATGGTTGTCTCCCAAGACACCACGTACAATGCATTGATGGGAATACCATGGCTCCATATGCACGCAGCGGTCCCCTCGTCATATCACCAGTGCCTCAAGTACTCCCTAAATGGTCGAGTAGGCGCACTCCAAGGTGATTCATCTCCTTTCGCCTCTTGTGAATCCTATTATCTGGACACTGACTATTACAAGAGAAAGGATAAACATATTTTCGCAAGTGATTTTGGGCCAACCACGGTCAAAACTGACCCCTGGGTAGGTCTGGATGATGCCTACGTCTTCCCAATCCATCGATTGGGGGTCACGACCCCCTACATGGGGAAATTCACTGTTGTCTCTGGTATAAGAGGAATTTATATTCCCAAGTCCAAGCGACAACGAAAAATCACCTCATACTCCTACACAAACCAAGATCTAGTGATCACAGAACCTTCTACCCTCGTACGGTATCGGGATGTCCTCCCCATGTCCATGACTGTACGTTATACATGTATGTTTTGTCGGGATCAGATTAACCGGCTCAAGACGAAGCACCATTAATTCTTTGATATCATCATGCGTGGCCCCTTGGGCCAAAGACCAGATGGGATCGGATCGACTGCCTTCGTCTCTATGGTCTCAGCAGCGCATGAATCCCTTAATACGTTGTCCACTGCTATCCAGGCCTGTAACAGCCTCCCGTCAAGATTTTTCGACCCATAGGAAGATCCTCCTACAGTTAATCCCTCCTCTACACGTGAAGAATAGGATTTGGAGTAATATCCCCCCACCTTTGAAGAAGGCGTCTCTGCTGCGGTCGATGAACTGGTACAGATGAACCTTGGTAGCAAAGCAGATCCAAGACCCACATTTATCAGTGCCTCCATATCCCTCGTGGAGTAATAGCGGTACATGGGTTTTCTGAAGCAGAACCATGATGTGTTCAGATGGAGTTATGACGAGATTCCAGGACTAGATCCTCAGGTAGCCATCCATCGCCTCTGCCATCCAGCAAATAATTACGAGTTCAAGAAGCCTCCCAGAAAGATGAACCCTTCTCACGGTGCCATGGTTGAGCCAAAAGTTGACAAACTCATCAGAGCCAACTTCGTCAAGGAGGTCTAGTACCCCAAGTGGACAACCATCATTGTGCCAGTCAGGAAGAAGAAAAAATATATCATATTCTGTATTGAATTCTGAGATCTCAACTTTCACTGTCCGGAGGATTATTTTCTCCTTCAAGTGAAAGAATTGTAGATTGACGCTATGGCTGGATTCCAAGCCCTATCCTTCATGGATGGTTACTATGGGTATAATCATATCTGGATTTCCCATGAGGATGAGGAGTATACCGCTTTCAGGGCACCCCAAATTACTTTCTGTTACTAGGTTATTCCCTTCGGCCTGAAGAATGAAGGTTCCACTTATCAACGGGCCATTCACCCCATTTTGAAGACAATCCTCAGGACATTGGTGGAATGCTATGTGGATGATCTGGTGGTCAAATCTCACCAGCACCAGGACCATCTCAATGACCTTGAGAAAGTGTTTGGATTCCTCTTTTATCGCCATCTGATGATGAACCCACTGAAATGTGCCTTTGGGGTCACCTTTGGGATGTTTCTTGGCATTTTTGTTAGGTATCGAGGCATCGATATTGACCCAGAGAAGATCAAGGCCATCAGTCAGTTGCCTCCCCTGAGAAATATTTGGGAGTTACGACGTTTCCAAGTCCACTTAGCCTACCTACGCCGATTCATTTAGAATATGGTTGGAAATTGTAAGCCTTGTTCTTGGCTCATGAAGAAAGTCTCTCCCTACGAATGGAACGAAAAGTGTCAGACCGCGTTCGAGGAAATTAAGCATTATCTTCTCCAACCTCCAGTCTTGATGTCACCTATCCCCGAAAAGCCACTAATCCTATATGTGACTCCCTTGGAATGATCTGTTGTCACCCTTATCACCCAGAAGAACAATGAGGGGATAGAAAACAGTCTCTACTAGCTCAGTCGTATGCTCATCGATAAAGAGACCAGATACTCTCCCATCGAGAAGAGATTCCTTGCACTGGTATTTGTAGTACACAAGTTGTGACACTACCTACAGCACCATGAGGTACAGATGGTGTCCTAGGTATACCTGCAGAAGTACATTCTGAACCGCCCCATTTTGACTGGCCATCTAGCATGGTGGGCGGTAATCCTCCAGTAGTTTGACACCAGGTTCGTACTTCAGAAAGATATCAAGGGGCATGCATTGGAAGACTTTCCAGATGCCCATTCAACATCTGTGGACTAGCCCCTGGACTTGGATTTTCCCGATGAGGCAATCCTCTCGGTAGATCCTGTCATCCCATGTTGGCAGATGCACTTTGATGGCACCTCCCAGAGCCCCACCGGCAGGAGACTCAATTATCCTAGCCTAAGCATAGTGGGCCTAGGTATTGTCTTTATTACCCCGGTGTAAGCCATTCTGTCATACTCATTCCTATTTTCAAAAGGCTCCACTAACAACAAGGCAAAGTATCCGGCTCTTATAACTGGCCACGAGCTGGATCTTGAGATCAATGTACCCCATTTGCATGTGAAAGTGGATTCTGAACTAGTCATCATGAAATTCAACAGTGGAAATGTTGTCAGAAAGCCATAGCTCGTACCATTTTTGGAGCACACCCTCCATCTAATGGCCCAGTTTCCATCCCAGCCGGAAGTTACTCATGTCCTTCATTCTCAGAATGGTCGAGCTGATGCCCTGGATGGCCTGGCTGCATCACTTGAAGAACCCGAGCAGGATGATCTGATTATACACGTGTCACAGTGGAGAGTTATTTCCCCCATCACCCCAGATGATGATGAAGGCCTACGAGTAAGACATCTTACCGCTGGGTCCTCCACATCAGGACCCCCAGGTTCTCCAGATGCAGTGGTTGAAGTGACTCCCAACTGGAGATCCCCTTTTGTCGAGTACGTCCAAAATGGTTGCCTCCCAGCTGATCGGGTCGAGCGCAAGAGAATCTGATGCCGCGTGCTGCAGTTTACCCTCCAGAGTGGTCCCAGTCTTAAGAAGATCCTCTATAAGAGTGGGTTTAATGTTTTTCTCCTCCATTGCATCCAAGGAGTCGAGATTTCTCAGGTCATGCATGAGGTTCACTGCAGTTCCTGTGGGGCTCACCAGGCAGGGCCAAAGCTGTCCCATCAAATCTGGTGACTGGGGTACTTATGGCCCTCTATGATCCATGATTGTATCGAGTTTTCCAATAGATATCACATGTGACAAGTTCATTATAACTTCCTGCATCGGTTTCCATAACCTCTCCACTCCACCAAGTACTCTTGGCCATTTTGTGGTGTGGGGACTCGATGTCATGGGATCATACACACCGGAAACAGCTCGCCGGTGTAGGTTCATCCTGACCGCCACAGATTTCTTTTCCAAATGGGTAGAAGCAGTTCCACTCAAGGAGGTCAAGGCTTGTTCCATCGTTGACTTTGTGAGCTCCAACATCATCCACCGGTTTTGAGTCCCTCACGCCATCCTCACCGATAACGGCACCAACTTCAGAGCATTTGAGATGAAGAAATTGTACACCATGTACAACATCCATTTGAACCATACCTACCACTATCACACGCAAGAAAATGGGATGATTGAGTCATTTAAAAAAACCCTCTCTAACATTCTGCAGAAAATGGTTGGTCATAACAAGAAGAGTTGGTTGAACAAGCTCCCCAATTCCCTCTGGTCCTATTGGACGATGACTCATAATTCCACCCACGTGACTCTGTATTCCTTGGTGTACAGAGCTGACGCCATCCATCCCATTGAGATCCAACTTCCCTCGTTATGTATAGTTGTCTTTGACTAGTAAGTTCCATATTCGGTAGCCGAAATTCACCTGGTTGAATTGGAAGTGCTTGACGAGAATAGTCTTCGTTCCCTCCATGATCTGGAAAGGCATAAAAACAAGATGGCTAGATCCTTCAACAAGAAGGTTTTCATTCACTGTTTTCTGCAATGAGACATATTATTGGCCCTTAGGGCACCAATGATCCTCGGAAGGAAAACACCCATGTTAGAGCCCAAATGGGAAGGACCTTACATAGTCCACAAGGTTTACCCCAATAGAGCATACTCCCTGATGACCATGGATGGTGAGCGTATAACACCTCCCACCAATGCTAAGTTCCTCATGAAATACTTTTCCTTAGCCTACTAGTCCCGAATGACCTTAAATTGTTCGGTCCCGCATGACCCTCAACTACACGCCGGTCTCGCATGACCCTAAACTGCACGTTGGTCCTGCATGACCTTAAACTGTTTGGTCCCGCATGACCCTAAACTGCACGCCGATCCCGCATGACCCTAAACTACATGTCGGCCCCACATGACCCTAAACTACACACCGGTCCCACATGACCTTAAACTATTCGGTCCTGCACGACTTTAAACTATGCATCGTCTTGCGTGACATTAAACTACATCTTGAGAACTACGTATGGCTTGATTTCCATCCTTATGGGATATGTAGGAATACTAAGATGCCTCATCTTGAGCCTAGCCCTAAACTCTTATTCTTGACTACCCCACTTGGGTATAGTTCTCTTGGAGCATCCTCGAAGGATATGTTGTAGGCTTCCTCAGCCCCACTCATACCGGTGTTGTAATGGTCGCACCATGTGCCCACTCCCTGTTCTTCTATCCTCCCATGTCCTCACTGCATGACGTTAAACTACATGGCCTTCAAGAACTACGTATGGGTTGATTCCCATCCTTATGGGATATGTAGGAACACTCGGATATTTCTTCTATTGGTCCAGACCAAATGCCAGAGTCTTCCCCTCAGGTCAAGACATATGGTAGGGTTGCAAACTTTTTCATCAATTCATGTCGAGCTAACCTCGATCCAGCCGTACGCCCCGCTCCCTGGAGACGTTCGCCTATTTTATAGATGGGTACAACGATGCTTCACCCACTAATTTGATTGGGACTCCATCATCTTTTTTAAAACCCCAAGATTTTTTGGTACACTTCTCTTTGAATAATACAACAGCGTGTGTTGTACGCAACTCCGAGTTCTAACACACCACAAAAAGCAAACTAGCCATTATGAATAGTAATACCCACTTTTTAAAATTTTATAAATTTTATATTTCAAAATGTACTTCATTTTTAGATTCAGCATATCTAAATTATCCTAGGGTGAATTTTTGGTATTTTTCTGAAAACATTCAATTTTTGATGAATAGTGAAAAACACTGAGTCATAGTTTAAAACCGAATTTTTATTTTAATAATTATTTATTTTATTTAAATTTATTTTAGGTCAAAAGAGATACATAATACCTTTATAAGTTCAATGTAATTCATTGGAGTTAGTTTATAATAATTTTAGATATATAAAAATTTAACTGAACTTTTTGTCGTCTTTTACCCACCTCCTAGGAGTATTTGCAAATTTACATAAAACATAATTTTACCGCTTCTGTGAGTTGTATTTCAAAAATCCTAGAGAATCAGTTAATATCAAGGAGTAAAATGTGGTTCGATAAGATAATAATAATTTTTGGTAAATAATAACTTTTTACTATTATTTACCACGGTTAAAAATAAATAGGGTAATTAAGGGTAAAATGATATTATTATTACCCTAAAACATGTCATAATTATATTGGATAAGTATAATTCGACCAAAAACAACCTTAGGAAAAAAATATTAACCACTTTGGTCCACATGGATTAGATTAGGATATTTATTATTATTTAATTCAAAGAAGAGTTAAAAGTGTAAAATTCAATGTTTAATAACTAAACCATTTTCAATATAGGGTTACACATAAGATAAATTTGACTATAAATATTCATTAGAAAGATAAAATTATTTCCTAAATAATGGTATTTTATTTATATTTTTAAGACATTAAATAATTTAATTTATTTATGACACAATGATGATGCAGTGAATACCTAATTAATGGAATATTAAAATAATTGATATTATAAATATCTCTATAAATGTAATTTGAGACTTTTTATGAGTTCCACTAATTTTATAGGTTAATATGTAATGTTAGTGTTGTTTAGATAAATTTTTTTTAAGTTATAATGCTGTTAGGATTTAAAAAAAAATACCAAATACCGTCAAAATTGACATAAAATTGTTTCTAAAACAAATACTAAATTATTTATTGATATAATGGTCTTAAAAATATATGTTTTGTCCAAAATACTTATATAATAATATATATGACATTAATAAACCAACATAGGTTCTATTGGAAGTTTAAAGTATGTTTATTAACCATATAGTGTAAGAATACAAGAAGACACGATAAAAGTTAAATTATTTAACTCAGAGTTAAATCTAAATGACAAGGTAAAAATGGTAACCTAAACTTGTATAAAACCTAATTGTTGAGAGTATTTCGACCCATAACCACCCTATCTTATAAATAAGTCACTTTTGAGCCATTATAAACCGAATATTAATTTATTATAAAATAATATTTTATGTTTTTCTTAAAGTGCCCCTCACACCTCTTATAAAAGGTCACCCCCCCCCCTTCTCTCTAATTCACATCTTAAAAGTCATTTGGCTTGGTCACACCTGGACCAAATATCCTCTAAACTTCCCTCACTTCATCCTAGAGTCCTTCCATAAGTCATAAATCCTACTTAATGATACCTTTTGATCAAATCAAAAGGAAGAACCCGAAGAAGAGGTAAATATTTCATCACCTCTTTCAACATCCTTTCTAATTCCACTTCCTATTTCTTTGCGGCTTCCATTATAAAATAATAACTCAAGCATATTCTATATAATGTGATTTTATTATAAATATGGTATAAACAAATTCATTATTCTATCTATCCCTTGAATGACATGTCACCAAATGTGCATACATACGGCTTACCGTATCCATGTCGAGGTGTAATTGTTATTCAATACATTATTATTTGGATGGGTATAATAATGATGTGTAATTCAGGTAAATAATAAATTTAACATGATAATTATTATGTATATATGATATACCATCAAATTATATATTATTTTAATATCAAAATAATGATATTGTCGCTCGTGCGTACGTACGGATTACCGTCTCCGCGAACTCGATGAGATTCATTCCCTATCGTATCCATTCAAGAATAATTTTCATTTGAAGATTAAAAATAATTTTTAAAGACTTGATATAATTCTGGATATGAATAAGATACATCCCATCCATAACACATATGACTCACATAACAAATAAGATAAATTAAAATGAATCTATTAACACCCAAAACGACAATAATACTAAGATATTATTAACAAAACAATGTTAAAAGATCATATATGATATCACATTAATGTATATGATTCTTGTATAGATTAATAACAGTTATTTCACGATTATACATGAGTTTAAAATACCCTCGACCTAGGAAAATACAAGGTAATGGTTTATTTCACAATCTCTTCATTATCTGAGGTTGTTTATACATACATATCTACTGTGACCTCCTTATCGTCCACATCCATGTTTTTTTTAAAGTATTTCAAAACATTCTTACTATTTTATAGAATATGGGTTAAAGTCATTTATACCATTTTTTGAAAATTTATAAGATTTTTATAAAGGAATCGTTCCATCTCTTTCCAAACAAGGTCTTTTTTATCCTTTTCGACAAAATTAACGTAAGAATATATTTTTTTAACTTATATAGCGGGTGTGGCTATTTTCCACCATTTTAAAATCGTCGAAGCTTCCCTTAAAATAATATAATAATATTTTCAAAATAAATTTTTCCTTTATAATTATGTGACTGTTAAATGATTGCAAAATAGAAATAATTATTTCTCAAAAAAAATGTTTTGATTTCATCTATTTCAACATTATTTGATGGCTTGTAAGATTATTTGAAGTTGATTTATTATGATACAAAACATCCATATTGTATTGATGATTTTGTGATATGTTTGAATGTGGATGTGTTATTTCATACCATTCATGGTTTATGGATAATGTGTTGACATTTTTTATGCTAGTTTTAATATGAATGTTTTTGTTATATTTCAACCACTTCTTATGATGAATGTATTGGAATAGTATGATCCGGGTTGGGGACTGGTAATAGTAAGCCCTCCGAGTTGGGGTCTAGTTATAGTAGGCCCTCTGGGATGGATTTTGGTTACAGAGCCTCTTCACGATGGAGTTCGGTTACAGAGGCTCTCCGGGTTTGGGTCCGGTTACAGTTATCCCCTAGGCCCTCGCACGAGGCTTTGACACAGAAATTAACATCCGGCATTATGCATTCCATCATTATGAAAGTGGCTATTGATATTGAATTTGATTATTCGACTAGTATAATATCCATGTGACTAGATAAATGGAATTATTTTAATTTTATCATTGCCATATTATGTTTTAGTTCAATTTTAAAAGGGTTTTGTCTTAGTTCTATAAATTTCCTTAAATGTTTATGCTTATTTATGAAAGTTTCCGCTATATTTTTATCCTTACTGAGCATCTGAGCTCACCCCTTTATATGTTTTATTTTTTCCAGGATGTGAAGAAGTATATTATGACTGACCTTTAGGGACAGTCTATATGATCTCAATGTTTTTTATGGAAATAATGTTGTTCTAGTTTTCTATTTTCTGATGTAATGTAAACCTTATTAATGTATCTAGTACTTCCAAGGCTACTAAACTAAATGATCCATCTAGACTTGATTTTTTTATCATGCCAATGATATGTAATAATGCACCGAATCTAGGCTTCTAGGGTCGGGGTGTTATAGTTGGTATAATAGAAATCTTAGTACAAACCTTGGAAACTATATTTAGGTAAACTCTGATTAGATCACATAGCCCTAAGATAGACTTTGAGGACTAGTATAGAAGAACTTCCTAGAATTTTGTTATTGTAGAGATTTTATGAGTTTTCCAATCAATACATCCATTTATAGATACGAGTGGGTAGAGGCAGCTCTAGAACATATGTACATAGGGGTAAAACCTGAAAACACCGCTTTGAGCTGGACTCAAACGGGAACTGGCGCACGACAATAGGCATTGTTGCACTCTTGGTTACAACACTCTCGGGGGATATGATTTAGATAATTCTTATTTTATTTACAAACCATTATGAAGGGTTTATGACTATATACTTCCGCAAAGAAAACATTTTTATGATTATGGATTATATCCATAAACAGTTCAGTTTATGTTAAGTGTTTTACAAGTTTGGAATTATGTATTTTGATTCATAAACTAATCTAGTTTATGACATTGTTTAGAAATAGCACCTAGAGGAAGGAATGAAAACTTTATCAATGAACTCACTCCATGTAGGGATTTCCCTCCTACACAAGATAATTATAGTGGAGCTGGTGATTCAATTGGTGCTGATCAGCTAATCACCATACTAGGATAACTCACTCATATTGTGAATATTAACCTTACCCGTATGGAGCACCCTAATCTGTAGCGTGGACGATCAATGTTAGATCGCTTCATGAGGAAACAACCACCAACATTAAATGGGGGTAAAAATCCCCAAATAACTGAGCAATGGATAAATTCTTTTGAGAAAATATTCCACATCAAGGGGAGTAGCGAAAGGGAAAAAGTTGTCATGGTAGTTTACCGCCTCACTGGAGATGATGATCAATGGTGGGCATTGATTCAAAACACAAAGGAAGATGAGGAAGTATCAAATATGGAATGGAGGGAGTTTAAATAAATTTTCTTAGAAAAATAATTTCCTCATGACCATCGAGAAAATATTGAAAGACAATTTCTGAGTCTGAGGAAAAAGGAGGATGAGAATGTCTCAAAGTATGAAGATAACTTTACAAGGTTAGCAAGGAATGATTCAGATTATATATGTAACCCAAGAAGTAAGATTTACCGCGTCTTTTATTGGTTAAAACCATTTCTCCATCGAGCATTAGTATGAAAATCCTTCTCATCGTATGAAGATATAGTCTCGTGTTCTATCAAGACAGAAAAGGAATTGTCTAAATCTTATGACAATAAAGTTAATCAAGAGAATAAGAGAATGGTGGAGCAAGAGATAGATAAATGGAAAAAGGGAAAGAAATATTTTCTATTATGTGATAATTTTGGGAAGAAACACCCTGGTACTTTCCTAAAAGGAATGGGAGTTTGTTACAAGTGTGGTGAAAAAAGACATTATGCTCATGATTGAAAGTGGAAGAAAGAGGCTGTCAATGTTGAATGCAACAATTGTAGAGAAATGGGGCATTATGAAAATGAGTACCCTAACTTCTAGGGAAACTTACCTCAGAAAAGGACAAGGGATTAAGGCCAATCTTATGTTGTTACTACAGTTTAAGTGGAATAATTAATGTATTTGTATTTTTTGGACTTAAGGATTATATTCTGGTTATAAGAATAATGCGATAAATATAAGGATTGTAATGTAGTACTTTTTATTTTCATTAAGGTTTTAATATGACTAAGGTAATCATATTTTCAGTATGTGACAATAAGAGAAACATTAATTTGTTTGGGAAATCTGATGTTACAATTGATTTTGGAATTTAGATACTTTTTACAGGGAGTGTGGATAGAGGTATTTTGGATAACTATAAAGGTTGGAATGGATTAAGTTGAAATTTGGATGGTATTGTTTAAGGTTAAAACATTTATTATGATTATTTTTGAAAATGTACAACCTGTAGGTCGGGTGATAACCCGTCACGTTGGACAAAGCTGCAGAAATCGATCCCACAACCATAGTGCGAGAAGCCTTTATTACCTACCACAATCCTACAGGAAGTCCCTGATTATTACAAAATATTTTTCTTCAATTAAATGGTATTTATTAATATTTTGAACCTCATACTATTAGGATAAATATGATATTTTTGGGTTCTATTATCTTTTTGAGTGAAAGATTAGTTTGTGGTAGAAATTAGTTGAAGGGTGAAACTCTACTTGTCTTGTATATAAATATATATATATTATTCTATGAATAAATTAATTCTTAAAAATTTGGTAAGGGATACTAAACCAAAAATTTGTTATCATAATATATTATATTTTGTTCAACTGATGATATTTTAAATCATCATAGATTGATGGCTTTGAGGCCCTCAATTTTACACTTGTTTGTGATTGATTACCTCAATAACTCCCTATAAATATTTACATTTTTTCTCTAATTACATGTCTATAATTACCACCAATGTTCTCATATTCAAAACCCTAATTTGGTGGTGACTTTCTCATTTCCCTTTCCCTCTTATTAAAACTAAATTTTTTAACCCTATTTCCGATGCGGGGTTTCCACAAAGGTATTTTCTATTCTCAACCTTTTACTTTCGAAGAATAATTTAAAATTGCGAGGACTCAATTTATTGACAAAGGGGACAATTTAAGACCCCAAGCTTTTATGGTATGCTTCTCTTTAAATAATACAATAGCGTGTGTTGTACGCTACTCCGAGTTCTAACACACCACAAAAAGAAAACTATACGTTATCAATAGTAATACCCACTTTTTGAAATTTTAAAATTTTATCTTTCAAAATAGACTTCATTTTTGGATTCAAAATACTGAAATAATCCTAGGGTGAATTTTTGTTATTTTTCTGAAAACATCCAATTTTTGATGAATAGTGAAAAACAGTGAGTCATAATTTAAAACCGAATTTTTATTTAAGTAATTATTTATTTTATTTAAATTTATTTTTGGTAAAAATAGATACATAATACCTATATAAGTTCAATGTAATTTCTTTGAGACAATTTATAGTAATTTTAGATATATAAATATTTTATTGAACTTTTTACCGTCTTTTACCCACCTCCTAGGAGTATTTGCAAATTTACATAAAACATAATTTTACCGCTTCTGTGAGTTTAATTTCAAAAATATGAGACACATGGTTAATATCAAGGAGTAAAATGTGATTCAATAAGATAAAAATAATTTTTGTTGAATAGTAACGTTTTACTTTTATTTACCACGGTTAAAAGTAAATGGGGTAATTAAGGGTAAAATGATATTATTATTACCCTAACACATGTCCTAATTATATTGGATAATAATAATTCGGCCAAAAACAACATTAGGAATAAAATATGAACCTATTTGGTCCACTTGGATTAAATTAGAACATTTATTGTTATTTAATTCAAAGAAGAGTTAAAAGTGTAAAATTCAATGTCTAATAACTACACCATTTTTAATATAGGGTTACACATAATATTAACTCGACTATAAATATTAATTAAAAATATAAAAATATTTCCTACATAATGGTATTTTATTAATATTTTTTAGACATTAAATAGTTTAATTTATTTATGACATAATGATGATGCAGTAAATACATATTTAATGGAATATTAAAAAAATTGATATTATAAATATCCAAATAATTGTAATTTTAGACTTTTTATGAATATAACTAATTTTATAGGTTAATATATCATATTAGGGTTGGTTATATGAATTTGTTTTGAATTAATAATGTTGTTATGATTTTAACAAAAAAAAATACCAAATAGTGTCAAAATTGATATAAAATAGTTTTTAAAATAGATATTATATTATTAATTGATATAATGGTCCTAAAAATCTAAGGTTCATCCAAAATACTTATATAATAATATATATGACACAAATTAACCAATTGGGGTTTGATTGGTAGTTTATAGTATGTTTATTAACCATATAGTGTAAGAATACAAGAAGACATGGTAAAAGTTAAATTATTTAACTCAGAGTTAAATCTAAATGATAAGGATCAAATGGTAACCTAAACTTGTCTAAAACCTATTGGTTGAGGGGATTGCGACCCATCCCTACCCTATCCTCAAAATAAGTCTCTTTGGATCCATTATAAACCGAATATTAATTTATTATAAAATATTATTTTTGGTTTTTCCTAAGGTTCCCCTCACCCCTCTAATAAAAGGGAACTCCCCCTTCTCTCTAATTCACACCTTCAAAGCCATTTGGATCAGCAAAAACCTAAGTAAGTATGTTCTAAACTTACCTCACTTCATCCTAGAGGCCTTACTTTTGTCATAAATCCAACTTAATGAGACTTTTTGATCAAATCAAAAGGAAGAACCTGAAGAAGAGGTAAATATTTCATCACCTCTTTCAAGTTCCTTTCTTCTTCCACTTCCTCTTTCTTTGTTGCTTCCATTGTAAAATAATAACATTTTTATCTTCTATATACTATGATGTTATTATAAATATTTTAAAACGAAATTCATTATTCTATCAATCCCTTGAATGACATGTAACCATATGTGCGTACATACGACTTATCGTCTCCACGTCGTGGTGTAATTGCTATTCAATACATTATTATTTGGATGGGTATAATAATGATATTTTATTCATGTAAATAATAAATATAACATGATAATGATTCTGTATATATGATATACCATCCAATTATATGTTATTTTAATTTTAAAAGAATGATAGTGTCGCTCGTGCGTACGTACGGATTACTGTCTCCACGAACGCGATGAGATTCATTCACCATCATACCCGTTCAAGACGAATTTTCATTTTATGATTAAAAATATTGTTTAAAGACTTGATATAATTCTGTATATGGATAAGATACATCCCATCCATATAAAATTTGACTCACATAATAAATAATATAAAGGAAAACAAATCTGTTAACACCTGAAACGATGATAATACAAATATATTATTAACAAATCAATGTTAAAAGATCATATATGAGTTCATATTAATGTATATGTTTCATGTATAAATTAATAACAATTATTTCACCATTATTCAAATTTTTAACCTACCCTCGACCAAGGAAAAGTAAATGGTAAGGGTTTATTTCACAATCTCTTCATTATCTGAGGTTGTTTATACATAATTATCTGTTGGGACCTCTTTATCGTCCACATCCATGTTTCTTAAAAAAAGTATTTCAAAACATTTTTACTATTTTATAGACTATGGGTTAAATTCATTTGTACCCTTGTTTTAATTTTTATAAGATGTTTATAAAGAAATATTTTTGTGGTTTTCCAAACAAGGTCCGTTTTAACCTTTTCAACAAAATTAATGTAAAAATGTCTTTTTTTAACTTATACGGAGGGTGCGGCTATTTTCTTCCGTTATAAAATTGTCTAAGATTCTCTTAAAATCATATAAGAATATTTTCAAACTAAATTTTTCCTTTATAGTGATTTGAATCTTAAATGATGTCAAAATACAAAGAGATATTTCTCAAAAAAAATGTATTGTTTTCATCTATGTCAACATCCTTTGATGGATTGTAATATTATTTGAAGTTGATTTATTATGATACAAAACATTCATATTGTATTGAAGGTTTTGTGATATGTTTGACTGTGCATGTGTTATTTCATACCATTCATTGTTTATGGATAATGTATTGACATTTCGTATGTTAGTTTTAAGAATAATGTTTAGGTTATATTTCAAACACTTCTTATGATGAATGTATTGGACTAGTATGATCTGGGTTGGGGACCGATAAAAGTAATCCCTCCAGGTTGGGGTCCAGTTATAGCAGACCCTCTGGGATGCAGTCCGGTTATTGAGCCTCTCTGGGATGGAGTCCGGTTACAGAGGCTCTCGAGGTTGGAGTCTGGTTACAGAGGCTCTCCGAGATGGAGTCTGGTTACAGAGGTTCTCCGGGTTTGGGTCTAGTTACAGTTATCCCCTAGGTCCTGGCATGAAGCCTTGGCACAGAAATTAAATTCTGACATTATGTATTTCGTCATTATGAAATTGGCTATTGATATTTCATGTGATTATTCGACTAGTAGAATATCCATGTGAGTAAGATAATGTCATTATTTTGATTTTAATTTTTCCATATTATACTGAAGTTCAAGTTTAAAAGGATTTTGTTTTAGTCCTATACATTTCCTTAAATGTTTATTCTTATTTATAAATGTTTCCACTATATTGTTATCCTTAATGAGCATCTGAGCTCACCAATTTCTATGTTTTATTTTTCCCAAGATGTGGAGAAGTATATAATGACTGACCTGGAGGGACAGTCTATTAGATCTCAGTGTTTTCTATGGAAACAATGTTGTTTTAGTTTTCCATTTTATGACATAATGTAAACATTATGAATGTATCTAGTACATCCAAGGCTACTAAACTAAATGATCTTTCAAGACTTGATCTTTTGTGATCATTCCAATGATACAAAATAATGCACCGACTCTGAGCTTCTGGGTTCGGGGTGTTACATCTTCCTTGTCCAGAAGGGCCCCCGAATGGTATGGATTCAAGGCCTAAGGTCTCTCTTACCACATCGGGCCAACGCCCTTAAGGATGTTGAGAAAAATACCGATACAATTCCCAAATTTCAAATATGGTCAGTGGTCGATGCTCATTTGTTGTTCTCATTTCAGGTTACTATAGGGACGCTATGTTTCAAACATGGTCAACAGTTGTCCTGCAACATAGAAACCACCCCAAGATGTCCCAAACATTGAGTGTAGTGGTTCATTCTGACCCATTGTATCTCTAAGTGACAAAATCCCTTCGAAAAAATCCAGGTTTTAGTCCCCCATATGACAGGGAGAGCCGAGACTGGCTCCTTGTTTCCCACACCGAGTACTGCTCATGTGGGCTTAGGAGCTTTGATGAGGTGGTAACCATACAAGAGGGCATATGGACTTCCATCCGAGGCCCAGCCTTAGGCCCCTTGGTATTTTTAAGCCTCCGGCCCAGGTTCACTCTTATAGGATTTTATGGTGTGGTATGGGATTATGTCCTCATTCACGTCGGGTTATTAGTCGTGTCGTACACCTCCCTTGTGTGGGGTATCTTACTCCTCTCTTCATCCTCACTGCAAGATGTTAAACTGCAGACTCACCGGGCCCATCCAGTCCGAGGCCCAGCCTCAAGCCCCTTGGCATGTTCAGGCCCACGACCCAAGTTCCTATTTAGGGTTGTATGGTGTGGTGCGGGATTATGTTCTCATTCACGCCGGGTTACTTGCCATGTCATACACCCCCCTCATTAGGGTATCTTACCCCTGTGTTCCTTCAAGAACTATGTGTTCCTTGATTACCATCCTCATGGGATATGTAGGACCACCTGAATGTGTAGACTTTGGGTATAACCCCATTTCCCAAAAATCTCCCTTTCACCTTGGCCCCATGGCCTACCCTTCCCTGGGGAGGGGAGTATATAATGTGTCAAAGGATAATGTCCTCATTCAAGTCGGGCTTGTAACAACCACGCCATGTACCTCACCCTCCTAGGAATTCTCTATCCATTTACTCTATACTCATCCCTTAAAATCCGTTACTCTCAAGTTGGACACCCTCTTCGACCCTCTTCGGCGGTTCACCAATGTGCCTAAGGGTACTCTGGTTTAGTACCTAGAATGTTGGACTCTTCTCGGACATGCTTCCACCCGTTTTTCAGGATTTTTGTTCCCCTTCATCAGGGCTTCCATCACCTTTCACACCCGAAGGGACCCCAAAGTGGCATGGATGCTTGGCCTAAGGGCTCTCCTACCATTACAGGCCAACGACCTTGAGGGTCTCAAACAATAAGCTGATACAAATCCCGCATTGTGAATATGGTATGCGGTCAATGCTCATTTTTTGTTCCCATTTCAGGCTAACGCGATATGGATACTGTGTTTCGAACACAGTCAACAGTTATCCTCCATCGCCACTCCAACCCTATTAAGCCCAAAATTTTGGTTACATGATTCAAATCCTCCTCCACCTCATGATGTCCAAGTAGGACTTTGAAACTCTTGGTACTATTCCTCAGTGCACATCTTCATGTTAGGAGGACAAAATTCACAATAATGGTGTCATTTGGGGCTCCGCACCGATTTTCCTTTGGTGTGCGTTCCCGGTATTGCAATAAACATCTTCCTCCCTTATTTACTACACCGAGTTCGACACACTTGGGCTTAGGGATCAGGTTGAGGTCTGCACTGACTTGGAGGGTTTTCTCTCATCCATGGTCCGAGCTCCAGGACCATAAACTAAGATCTCATCCAGAACTACGTACGTCTTGATTCTTATCCTCATGGGATACGTAGGACCGCCCAAGCATCTTGTCTTCGGGTCCAGCCCCATGAATCTAAAATCATGCCCCCTATTTGAGCCCCTCAGCCTAAACTCTCCGAGAAACATGTGGTATAGTGAGTATCTCATGGCTCCTCACCCACGCCGGGTTTTTAAAGGACCGCACCATGTGCCTCCCATGTATTCTCTCATCCATGATCCGAGCTCTAAGACCATAAACTATTATCTCATCTAGAACTACATGTGTCTTGATTCCCATCTTTATGTGATATGTAGGAACACTTGAACGTCTCGTTTTCAGGTCCATCTCAGTTGGGCGCTAGTTTCTCCTGCCCCTTACCCTCTTATCTGTATTTAGGCCCCTTAGCCTGAGGCTCCTTTCTCGGAATTGGGTATGATGTGGTGTGGGATTATGTCCTCATTCACACCAGGTATGATGTGTCACATTATTTTCATTCCTTCGTGTCCAAGCCATATGACTTTAAACTATGCCGCCTGGTCCTATCACATGACCCTAAACTGTGATATTATCATCCTGGCTTCACGACAAAAAACGGCACTGCATCGTGATGTCCTCACTAATGTGGACACCATGTTTTGTATTGGTCACAGGCCATGCCATTTCTCAATTCGGGCTACACCTTTAATCTTGTGGTCATGCCAAGTCTTTCTACCCTAGGCATGTCGCTTCATAAAAAAACAAATCACCTTAAAGGACAAACAAGATTTATCAAATACTTCTTCTTCTGGTGCAAGGGCCACGCCCGCATGCCCCTTTTATCCTTGGCACTGCTACCTTACCATTCCAACTCTTAGAACTATGTGCAGCTTGATCCGCATCCCCATGGAGTACGTAGGAACGTCTGTGCACCTAGCCTTGGGCCTAGCTCAACTCTTGTTTTTGGTCCCTTAACCTAAAACCTCTCCAAGGAACACATGGTGGTCGAAACCCCCGGTTCCCATTCATGTCAGGTTTTTGTCATTACCCCATCATGTGTCTCCCGCATTTCCTACCATCCATGGTCCGAGTTCTATGAACCTAAACTAAGATCTCCATATGGGAAGGGACTTGACTCTCTCTATCTAATATATCGCGTTTTCATATTCAGATGCGTTTTGACAAAGAGCCCGAAGTGTATAATTTTCATGGGGACATTCCCCTCATTACATGTACAATATTCATGAGCTCGCTATTTGGATCCTCGTCCTCTTCCACATCTGATGGGACCCCCTAACATCCTGGTCCCATGCCGCATCGGCTCACCTACTATCCCAGTCCAACATCCCTAAAGATCTCGGATGACATTTGTGACAGGTCTCGTGTTTTGAACATGGTCAACGGTCGACCCTCATTTTTCTATCCCCATTACAGGATAACATGATGTGGATGCTGCGTTTCCACCATGGTCAACAGTTATCCTCCATCATCACACCACCATCATTGTGATCCAGATCTCGAGCATCATGATTCACAAATTTCCACCTCCTCATGTTCAAGTGGAATTATGACATACTCGACTTTACCTCTTCGAGCATCTTGGTGCGCTACATGGACAGGTTATAATCATTGGGATGTCATTCACCAAGTGTCCCTTTACCCTAACATGTTCCTTCCTGTGTTAGGAATTTCCCACCACTACCTCTTGTTTCCCACATCGAGCATGACTCACATGGGCTTAGTAGTTTTGGTAGGATGTTCACCGGTGCAGCCAGGCTTCTCATCATCCCCCATGATGTTGAACTGTGATTCCAGTACTATGTATGGCTTGATTCCCATCCCCATGGGATACATAGGGACACCCAGGCATTTCACCTTGGGTCCATCCCCATGAATCATAAATCCTATTCCTCCCCATTTCTGGCCCCCTGTCCTGACCCCTCATGGGGAACCCTGTAACTATAATTTTTCCCTGAACAAGTTCGGGATGCCCCACGATGACATTCGGAAGCGAAAACCCCCCTCTCCAGAGAGGCCCTTTCTGAAAGAAGGAATGATCCATGATCAAACCAATGTGTCCATCTAATGTGCTTCCACCATGGTGGCGTAATTTCAAGAGTGTTGGATTCTGTTCGAACAAACCATCACTCTAAATTCCATGCTTTGCATTCCCCTTATTCGTACCCTTGTCCTATTTCATGTCTAAGAGAACCCCCTAACATTATGGATGTTTGGCCTATGGCCCACCTATTGTCTTTGGCTAACGTTTCAGAAGACAAACAGATGAAATTTTCAGTTAGGACCCATGTTTCGAACATGGTGAGTGGTTTTCCATCATTTTTTATCCCAACTACAGGCTAATACAATAAAGAATACTATGTTTCGAATGCGGTCAACAGTTATTCTTTATTTTCACGCCACCCCATACATTGTTCCGAAGTCTAGGTATCGTGATTCACACCTCCCATTCCCATCTATTCAGATTAATTTCAGTGCCCCTGGCATTTCCTTGTTCGTGCACAAGAGCACGCTAGGAAAATTATAATTCGGCTGTTCTAAGAACTTCATTATCCAGTTAGATATCTCTTATTTCCTCTGGGAAATCCAGACCGGTTTTTCAAACCCCAGATGCCTGAATCTTGGTTTTCACTCCTATATTTGGATGGGGTGATAAGGTGGTCATCCCTTGTTTCTCACATTGGGACCGAACCATGTGAGCTTAGGGAATTATCGTTGGGTGCTCTGCGAGCATCACAAGGATTCAATAAACCAATGTAAACAATAGAACTCATGCATGAAACGACATTAAATAATAAAATCATGAAAGTATGTTTAAGGGTTTGTAATCATTATAGTACCCAGGGGTCGACTCCCCCCATGGATGGGTAGACCTCGTCTAAGGAACATTTCAGCTCCGCCACCCTCTGGCCAATGGCGCCTCAATTTTCTACCGCTTGTTTACCACATGCTCCTCTTTGACAGCGAGAGGGCACAGTTCACTGGCCGCGACCCGATCCCGCTCCACATCGGTCTAGATAACAGTCATCTCCTCAGAGCCTCACTTCATGCCCTCTTCGGCCTTCGTCAGTTGGGCTTTCATCCACAAGACGAGCTCTGATTATGAATCAAGAGAAGCAGAATGCTCATCAGCCCTAGCCTGCAACCGTTAAACCTTGTTTTCGGTCTCTCGGATCCTCTTGATGTTCACCACCTTCCTCCGCTGCCATCCCACACTAGGGCCACGATCATACTCCTGATACTTTTCTGCCATAAGATCTCAGATGATCATGTGAGGGTACTGGGCATCCACTCTCCCGGTGCACAGTTCTCACAGTCATGAGTGAAGTCTGTCCATCTCATCCAACCATAGTGCTTGCAGGTGTCATTGATTAAGTGTGTGATCAGCTTCCACAATCGGTGATAGACTATTTTTCTTTCCTCCACGCCAGATGTTGTCTCTTCCTAGTCAGCACAATTGGAAGGCTCATATGTAGGGATTCCCTCAAGAACTCCTCAGTCGGGTCCACGTCTGGCGTCGGATCATGCGTGGTGGGGCCTGAACTGTCTTATTGATCCTCATCATAAGATCCCACCTCAATAACCTCAGGCACAGTCCCACTGGTGTCCCCTCCATTGATCAGTAGCACTCAGTTCAATCTGTCTAGATGTCCACCTCCATGACCATTGGCATGCCCCTGGGTAGGGCGCTACCAGAAGTCCCGACTAACTTCGCTGCAGCGGCCCGGGCCAATTGAAGGATTGTGCATCCCAAAAAGGGGACGTGAAGGTCATTTAGCGTGGTCAGGGGATTTCAGTTGTAAATTCGGTAGAGAAGACTTACAAAGGTCAAATATCTAGTCTCGCTCTCGGGATGATGTCATCGGAACCCCGAGATGTGGCCTCCCATACATGGTTGGCAGGTCTGGAGACTCCGGGGGAGCCACCTAGAGTGTCCCATCCCCTCCAGACATGGGAGTTGATGTAGCCATGGGCATGGATCCCGAAGGACCACCGTAGGCACCCACTGAGGGGCGAGAATGAGGTGTGTGCACAAGGTCCTCTGGCACAGTGCAGATGCTAATGAGGAATCCAGAGTAACCTAAGAGCAGACCCTGAGGAAGGAACTTGGGATTTTACCTCGAGGGCCTCCGCGAAGTCTTTGAGATCTGAGGAATGATCGCTAACTTCACCCTCCTCTAATGGACTCCCTCTACTGGCCTCATCTCCCCAGGAGGATTCATCTGATTCTTCCCACATAAGAAAGCGCTCACTTATGTCAGCAGCTGACAGTTGCGGTGGGACCGTACGATCCAAAAACACCCTGACCAGGTCTGTCATTGGGTGCAGGGCACCCCGGGAGTGGATAAAGTCTTCCAGTTCGGTCAGGTATTGTTCCGCCTCCTCTTGGGATACTTCAAGACCGACTCTAATAGGTAAAATCCCCAAAAAGTCCATCCTGAGGTGGTTAAGGTGCTTCCATAACTCATATGGGCCGAGGAATTGGCGGTTGACTTCCCAGATATCCCAAGCATCCGAGAAGAAAGCATTCTACATCATGTCAAAATGGTGCAGCCGTTTCCCAGAAGCCTGAGTATAAATCCTATGTAATCCTCTCGGTGGCCGCCCCTCTGGATGACTATGTTCTCCTAGGACTACCGTGTCTGTTGCTGCTACCGGATCCACCACCATTATTCCCCCCTCAACTGGTGCAGGGGTGTCCGCTACAACAGCCCCGCCACTGCGGGATTCCCTTGCGGCCATCCGGACTCGGCCTCGAGGTTGGGGCGGCCCACCATCACTGACTATATTGGTTGGCTGGTTCAGTGTCTCCCCTGGGTAGGCCCCCACCTAGCTCTGGTCATATTCCATTATCCACCAGAGGATGACGGTCAGCGGAGGTAGTTCATTCTGCATCTTACCATTTTCTCATGTGAACATGAGCCACATCTGCCTCATCACACACGGGTGCTCCTCGTAACAAACCTCCAGGTAGGCCTGCGGGGTCAGTCACTATAGGCACCATAATTTCCTTTCAAACCGGTGTGGGGTGTATGGCCCACAGAGGCACTCACGGTCCACCCTGTCCACCAAGAATCCACCTCAAAATGCCAAGAGGTAGGCCCGGTTCTCTTCCGTCCCCTAACCATCATCCGTAATGGTGATCTTCGACAATGGAAATGGGTGTAAATTGAATGCCTCCACCCTCCACAGCCGGTTCAGAACTGATGGTGTGGTCATCTTGGTCGGAAATCTCTCCACAGCATTCAGGATGGATTGGTGGAAGTTCGACCCTGTAGGCGAGATGGGGTTTGGATACTCGTAGATCTTCTTGATGTGAACCCGTATCCACCCATACATGGGATGGAATGGCCCGCATACACTCTGTGGCCTCTTCCCCTCGCTGATGTGCCACAACATCTTATAAAACTAGGCGAGCATTGGGATCCCTAGGTTGACCCTCCCACCTGTTTCCAATGTGGAAGCCATGATGAAAGTACTTGGTCGCACTGCCATATTGGTATCCCTCACCGACAGGATCCAACCACAGATGAGAGTTGCGATGAAGGCTGCCATCATGACTATTGGCTATTGCTCAGTGCTAAAACTGAACCCCCAGATCTTCCACTAAATATTCTCTAACAGCAGCCAGTACGAGTGTTCCTTACTCCAGGAACCCTTTGACAAAATTCAAGGTCTTGCCGGGAAATGAATGTCTACTAGGAAGTTCAGGAACTTTTTGAACCAATTCTTGAAGTGGGAATCCCTCACCGCCTCCTTATCCTCCTCTGGCATGAGCTCCATCAATGCCATTTCCAGACATGGAATCTTCTCTGGATCCTACCATGCACCCATAACAGGGAGAAATTCATCGTACATCACCCCCAGTATCAGGACCCCTGTGATCTGAGGCACGTCCCATAAGCTGATGTTGACCTCCCCGTGATGCAGGTGGAAGGTATTTTTCCCCTGTAAACACCGTCTCAATAGCTCCGACATTAGCTGCTTCGGTGGGTAGATGTGGAACTGGGACGCCCAAGCTGCCTCATGCAGGCCCACTCTTCTCAACTTTTCCCTGAACTCCTCACATGAGACGCCTACCCAGTAGGCCCAGGACTAATAATATGTGATGTTTCCACCCTGAAGCAGGTCTCATTCCTCAGACCACCACTTCTTCGGGTTCCCTAGCACTTCCTTGAGGATAGTTCAATATAGAGGAGGAGACGTCTCCAGCTACAATGCCTTCCCGTCGACGTTGTTCAGATGGTTGTATATGTAGTCGATAATGACGGGCGTGAAATCCTCTCGGGCATGGCCATCAGCCGCCCTGAACCATCGGTGCTGGCACAGCGTGCTCCTAAACTAGTAAGATGGATCATACCTACATTCTTCAGGGATGAAGATGTCATCCCTCAGCCTGAAGCTATATAAGGGAAACCTCCTACACAATGGGTAGTTCTTATGGATCTCAGATAGCAGCTCCACCAGCGAACTATGGTCTGAGTGGATACGGACCAACTCTCCTAACCCCATACTATTCTCCATCTCATCCATTCGGGAAGCATCTGCAAGCACCCCCTAGGTAGTTTCTTGGTGTGCCATTCAGGTCTGGAACAAGGACGATTTTCTGGCTGGTTCGCGAAGCTCATCCACAGAGTACGATCATGAAAACTCTTCACGAAGACTATTCGCAGAGTGCTACCTAGGCATTCAACTGTCAGATCGTGGATTGCAAACAAGGAGTTGAGGACTCTTTGTGCACTGTGAAGACTCAATTCGTAGAGAACACTCGCAGAGTACGTGGAGCTTCGCAAATCGAGAGCGCAAAAGGACAAATTCTTGGAGAAGGTAAAGGACAAAAGAGATGACCTCCTCACTATTTATAGGTGATGACCTTTAGAGATTTGTGGTGCATCCAGTGCACACTGGGCTTCATGGTGTGCTCGGCCCACGCATCCCCTATCAACCTTGTTAGCCCTCTTCGCGAGCTAGCATCACGAACATCTGAGGATTTTGGCAGTTACACTTAGACTTCGACCCTTGATCTCTCTACGGCTCCAAGTCTGAGGGGGGGATTTTTTTGTGCCAAAATTTGGGACAGAGAAGAAACCCAACAAAGGCCCCATTGACTCCCTCTCTAAGCCACTTCACGGAAGAGCCGCAGCATCGCGGCCGCTGTGAAGCAAGGATGCGGGCCACTCCATGAACGCATTTGACGTTTTCGAGACCGCAGTGAAGCAAAGATGTGGGCCGCTCTGCAAACACATTTAATTTTCACGAGCCCACTGCAAAAAAAGGAGGTGGGACACTCCAAGAACGCATTTGACATTCGTGAGCCCACCGCAATGAAATGATGCCCATCTTCATGACTCTTAAGCTTCGCTTCGTGACGCCTCTTGCCTATAAATACTGGGCTCCCCCTAAGCCCAAAGGATGGACAATCAAAGCTTTTGACTTCCCAACTCCCGAATCGCGAAGCATCCTTCTTCTCTGTGAACGATGAGCTGTGTGAGGTACTTATGCTCTGCGAAGTTCCCCCCCCCCCCTGTCTCGTTTTGATCCCCTCTTCTGAGAGGAATTCATTTCGTGAAGCCTAAGGGCTTCCGCGGAGGAAAGGGATCTCGAAGGGGACCCATGTTTCCGCGGAGAATTTATGCTCGCAAAACACCCTTCATGTACACAAGATCCCCATGCTAAGGCAGGTTCACTGTACTTCACGAAGCACATTTCTTCATGACACATTTCTTCATGAGGTACCTTTGCTCCGCGAGGTAGAGCTCCGTGAATGACTTTCCACTTTGTGAAGCACCTCTCATATGCACCTCTTCCCTATGCTTAGGCTAAGGTACCCCACATCACAAAGCACACCCCTTTGTAAGTTCCCTCCACCATGCGGAGCAACAGAGCTTCACAAGGCCCCTGCCTATGAACTCCTCTGCTTGGAAATCCCTTTTCCCATGCGACCGTCCAGGTTTGTACGATGTGATTTCAGATTCCCCTGGACAACACCACCCATTGCGTTGCTTCACCTCATGCTTCTTCTCAAAGGAACGCTAATGGATATTGTTTCTTCGCATAGCCATGCTAACGTGGGCCCCTTGATGGTTCGCTTTATGACCCCCCCCCCCCACCATGGCTTTGCCTATCCCCTCTCTACACCAAGGAGCCGAGGGTACCGGTTATGTATGTCCTAGCGGTGCGGAGGTAACCCACTTCATCCATGCTACAGGACGTTAAACTGCCAAGCACCCTCATCCTCAGCACATGACATTAAACTGTGACCCTGCCCCATGCTTTTCATGTGGGGTACCCCCACCTTGGACATTCTCCATGCCCACTTGTCTCTACGGATATGGGATCACACCTCACAGGGGATGATATTCACTTTATCGGAGTGGCGTTTGTCTATGAGGAAAGGGAATCCACCTTGGCATAATCCCCTATCTTTTCTTACCAGAGGCATCATTCCTGCTCCTCCTTTTATCTTCAGTCCCCAGGGCCAGTGAAGGGTGTGGTGGAAAACGGTGCTTCTCCTTTCTTCAGTACCAAATCCCTCTCCCGCTACACTTTGTCGCTAATTGGCCTCCATCCTGGAGTAAGTCCCAATCTTTCTCTCCCTGGACCGCTCCACATGTAAGCCCCACTCCACATCCCACAGACGTAGCTTTAGTGACGTGATCTTCAGGTCTCTACTGCCTCTTGTTTCTCACACTGAACACGACTCACGTGGGCTTAGAGTAAGCACCGACCCTGACACCAACACCCTAGGAACCTAGAGTGTAATCCCCACACCGCTTACCTGAAATACGAGGACTTTGATCCATGTCAAGGAATGGTAAATAGGATGCCTCCCTGAGGATCAAGCCCATGCCCATCTAGTAGTTCCAACCCCATTCATGTCGGTTCACCAACTCCCTTGGCAGCCTAGTGTGTAAGCCCCACACCGCCTACCCAAACTACAAGGACTTTGATCCATGTCAAGGCATGGTACGTAGGAAGCCTCCATGAGGCTCAAGCCCACCACCATTCGGTCATTCCGACCCCATTCATGTCGATTCAACAGCACCATGGGCAGCCTAGAGTGTAAGCCCCACACCGCCTACCCAGACTACGAGGACTTAGATCCATGTCAAGGCATTGTACGTAGGATGCCTCCCTAAGGTTCAATCCCACCACCATCGGGTCATTCCGACCCCATTCACGTCGGTTCACCAACACCCTGGGCAACCTAGAGTGTAAGCCCCACACCGCCTACCTAAACTAAGAGGACATTGACCCATGTCAAGGCATGGTACGTAAGAAGCCTCCTTGAGGTTCAATCCCACCTCCACTCTGTCGTTCCGACCCCATTAACGTCTGTTCACCAACACCCTAGGCATCCTAGAGTGTAATCCCCACACCTCCCACATGAAATATGAGGTCTTTGATCTTTGTCAAGGCATGGTATGTAAGAAGCCTCCCTAAGGTTCAAGCCCACCACCACCCGGTCATTACGAACCCATTAACGTTGGTTCACCAACAGTCCTTGCATACTAGAGTGTAAGCCCTTTGTCCCCTACCCGAACTTTGAGGACTTTCATCCATGTCAAGGCATTGTAGGTAGAAAGCCTCCCTGAGGTTCAAGCCCACCACCATTCGGTCATTCTGACCCTATTCGCATTGGTTCACAGACACCCTGGGAAGCCTAGAGTGTAATCCCCACACCGCCTACCCAAACTCCAAGGACATTTATCCATGTTAAGGCATGGTACATAGGAACCCTCCCTGAGGTTCAAACCCACCACCATCTGGTCGTTCTAACCCCATTCACATTGGTTCACCACCACCCTGGGTAGCCTAGAGTGTAAGACACACACCGCCCACCCAAACTATGAGGACTTTGATCCATGGCAAGGCATGGTACGTATGAAGCCTCTCTGAGGCTCAAGCCCACCACCATCCGGTCATTCTGACCCCATTCACATCGGTTCACCAACAACCTGGGCAGCCTAGAGTGTAATCCCCACACCGCCTACCCAAACTACAAGGACATTGATCCATGTTAAGGCATGGTACATAGGAACCCTCCCTGAGGTTCAATCCCACCACCATCAGGTTGATCCAACCCCATTCATGTCGGTTCACCAACACCCTGGGCAGCCTAGAGTGTAATCCCGACACCACCTTCCCAAACTATGAGTACTTTCATCCATGTCAAGGCATGATTGTCAGGAAGCCTCCCTGAGGTTCAAGCCCACCACCACCCGGTCGTTCCGACCCCATTCACGTTAGTTCACCAACACCCTGGGCAGCCTAGAGTGTAATCCTCGTGCCGCCTACCCGAACTACAAGGACTTTGATCCTTGTCAAGGCATGGTACGTAAGAAGCCTCCCTGAGTTTCAATCTCACCGCCACCCAATCATTCCGACCCCATTCACGTAGGTTCACCAACACCCTCGGCAACCTAGAGTGTAATCCCCACACCCCCTACCTGAATTATGTGGTCTTTTATACTTACAAAGGAAGGGTACATAGGAAGCCTCCAAGATGTTCCATCCCGACACCCATCAGACCCCAGGTCCATCTTCACGTCGGTTTTCCGACACGCCCCTACCCTAACTACGAGGACTTTGATCCCTGTCAAGGCATGGTACGTAGGAGGCCTCCATGAGGTTCAAGCCCAACACCTAGTGGTTCTGACCCCCTTTACGCCGGTTCACCCCCATCCTGCATGACGTTAAACAATGGAACTCTATTCAGTGGTAAGCCGTTGTCACTCCATTCAGTGATAAGACATTTTCATTGCAGTGGAAATCCATTGCGACCTCATACAATGGTAATCCATTGAAAACCCCAATCGATGATAACCCGTCATCAGATGAACTATGTGTACTTTGATTCCCTGTCACAGGGATACGTAGGAATCCCTTTCAAATCTCAAGACCAAAACCATCGTCATCCTCATGACGGTGTCATCCCATTCACCATACCTTCCACAGAACCTTCCACCAGCCATCCTGATTCTTACTCAGGCCGCCACATCCCCGTGGGATCTTCCCACCCCATTCCCCATTCCAACTAAAAACATTTGTGAGGCCACCCACATGATGTCCCCAATGGTGGTGTTCCCTCTAAGGGGTTCCTCCATCTGATCCACTCTAGTCAGTGTTCTGATCAGCTCGATCTGTCTCCGCTGGATGTTAAACATGCGGCTTACCCTGTGTTAAACATAAGAGGATTAGGGAAACCTCAGATACATTCCCTTGGAATACGATTCTCCGTGTTCGATGTGGGATTCCTCAAGCTTCCATGCCCTCGAGGAGACCTATAATAAGGGACAAAAGACAGACACACCAATCCCCAGCATCCAAAAATTCAACTAATGCCCAGTGTTACTACTCCACTGACCAAAAGTTGATGCCCCGACTGGACCCCTTGGAATGTCTTGATAGAAGCAACGTAATTAACTAGTGTCCATGAGGATATGGCACTGGGAAGAGTTTCAGTAACAATGTCCTAAGTCTATGAGGGAGACCTGGACTAAGTGACAAGTTCCGAGGAGGAATCCACAGAAGGAAGAACCGACATCCCATCATCCCATTTCGATCAAGGAGCAAACGTCCCCGAATAAGGAGTGGATATCACCAGCCTTTGGAAATCGGGAATGCAGGGAAACCAAAAAAGTTGTATCTCTCGTCCCCGAACGAGACAGATGCATGCACCCTGGCAAAAACATTGGAAACAAGGTTCATAAGTTTGTTCAACATAAGAAGCAAAAAAATATTCTAATTGAGAAAAATGAGTAATATTCAGTGGATGTATATAATGAAAACAAAACTATATTGGGAAGGAACATCCTAGATTTTTTCCAATATATTGATAGTAACATAAATCGTTTTTACTTTGTATTATTTAAAGTATATAAGAAGAAAATTCTCTCTCATGAGTTCAAGATCTATGAGAAACGTTTTAGGATGTGATGAGAAGGTAGAATGGGAGTTTGGTGATGATCATGTGTTTCATGAAAACATGGAAAAAAAGGCTTCTAGTTGGAAGTCAATGGGATAATATTCTTCAATGATGTATAGAGGTAAGAAAACCAAATTCCAATCCTATGATAAGTGTGAAAAAATCATTCTAGAGACACCTATCAATGTCTTGGAAGTGATACAAATGTGGAAAGGTTCTGTGAAATGTCTCAGTACTGTAAGTAAGATAGTCAGGCATGCAACAAAAAGACAATGGTATGATGATTTAGTTGCAATGAGTTTGGACATTGTGCCAATCAGTGCCCAAATATTATTATTTAGAGTGGAAAATTACAATATTAGAAGAAAAATGTTGTGGTAAAATCCTTTTCTACTACTATAGTTGATGTTGACCCATCAGAATAAGTGGTGATAGGTATGTTACTAGTTTATTAGAACTAAGACAATACTCATTTTGATTATAGATCTTTTCATTCATTCATTTTTTATTAATTCTATATAAAATTGGGACTATCACCTCATGAAAGTAATATATATATTTGGGTGAAAATATCAGTTATATTAATAAGAAAAAACAAGATTTATAAAAATCTCATTATATTCATTAGTGGGTTGGTTATTCTTATGAATCAATTTAGACTTCCCACTATATATTTTGATATCATTGAGGGTATGGATTGGATTTCAGTTTTATCTTTCCAAAATAGATTGAAAATCCAAGAGAGTTCTATTAAATTATTTCATACCTTCTATAACTTACCAATAATCTTATAAATTTATTAAATTTGGAATTGAATTTTATCTAGGTCATGTCATAGAAAAGAATGAAATATTTTTTATTAGTGATTTCTCAAAATTTAATGAATGTAAATATGTGATCCTTGTGATTTACCAGGTATTGATTCATATCGAGAAGTTGAATTAAATTTTGATTTGTTTCATGATGCTAAGACTATTTCTAAACCCCCTTATACAATTTATCAATTAGAAAGTGTGGAATTGAAATAATTATTGCAAGAATTTCTTGGTAAGGGTTTAATTTGACAGAGAATATTACCATGGGGTGATACTCTTTTTTTCAAATTAATGATTTGTTTGATCATCTCTAGGGGTATTAGTGTTTTTTTATAAGAGGTATTATTACCATAAAATGACGGTGAAGAAGGATGACATTCAAAAGACATCATTTTCAACATGATATGGCCATTATGAGTTTGTAGTTATTCTGTTTCTGTTATCTAATTCCACTTTTTAATTTTTTATTCTTATGAATGGGTCCTCCATCATTTTTTGGAATAGTTTATGCTTGTTATTATTGTTGATATTTTAGTATATTCTAAAATCCATGAGGAACAATAAAGGAACATAATGATTATTTTGAGAAATAAAAATGAAAAGAAACTATATGGCATGTTTTGTAGGAGTTAATTTTTGTTGGAACAAATTACATTCCTTAGAAATGATGTTTCTAATGATGGAATGAGTT
This sequence comes from Viscum album, assembly GCA_963277665.1. Taxonomy (NCBI): domain Eukaryota; kingdom Viridiplantae; phylum Streptophyta; class Magnoliopsida; order Santalales; family Viscaceae; genus Viscum; species Viscum album. The sequence goes on along the minus strand of OY728163.1, from coordinate 780,864,766 downwards.
TTTACCCTATTAAAACAAAAGTTATTTAAGAGTGACCATGACATACAAATGTCACTGAGATTTGTAGTTTTATTATTTTTATAGGTTATTATGAAATTTTTTGAAAACCTTATTCAATTATCTATACCACTAACTAAGTCAAACTGAAAAGTAGTAAACATCATCTATGTAGAACAATATAATGATTTTTGAGGAACTAAAAATATTATTTTCCAATACTTAATTTTTGGACCTTCTTTATAGAAATTGTATGTTTTAAATCTACATTGATTCTTCATTAAAATTACAAGGTTGTATATTGATGTAGAAGAAAAAGTTATTTTCTTATGCTTCATGTTAGTTGAATACTCATGAGTTCAATTATGCTACACATGATTTGTAAGTAGCTAATGTTGTTTTTTAATAAATATTTTGAAGGCCTCATTTGTATAGTGTAATCTGTGAAATATATACTGATAAAAAAAGTTTAAAGTAAATATTCACTCATATTTAATTGAACATGAGACATAGAAGATGTCTAGAAATAATCATGGATTATTATTTCATGATTAATTATCATCTTGTAAAATCAATCATGTTGGATGATTCTCTGACTCAAAAAAGTAAAAATAAACTCAACATGTAACATTTGGAATGTGAACATATGGTTAATGATTAAAAAATTATTCCCTTGATATTGTGTATATAGGGACATCCTAAATTTTTTTCTACATTTCAGTGTTTTAAACCTTGTCAAAAATAATTAAGATAGCCAATAAGGGGTATCAATATTTTAAGTAAAAGGTTGAGTGTGTTACGATTTTCAATTTTCAAGATTTTAATATTGATGAAGAAGGTGTTTTATGTCTGGGAAGAGATTATGTGTGCCTTTTGATTCAGAGTTATGGAATTATATGTTGATTGAAGCTTATATTTCCATATTTTCAATTCATCTGGGAATCACTAAGATGTACGTATTTATTTTTTATTATTTTTGGTGGGATGGAATGGAAAGATACATTACTAATTTCACCAAGAAGTGTTTGAGTTTTTAGCTGGTTAAATAAGAGGCACAATTAATGAATGGGATATTATTGCCTTTAGAAGTGTTGAAGTGAAAATGGATAAACATTTCAATCGATTTCATGGTAGGATTGAAAAATAATTATCAAGGTAATAATGTGATTTGGGTTATTTCTGATTTATTTACCAAATTTGAAAATCTCTTATCGATTTGAGATACAATCTCTCTAGATTATATTTCTATACTATATTAAAAGGGTATTTTCATGTTATCTAGAGTTCAACTCTCTATTTTGTCAGACCATGATTCTAATTTTACATCCAATTTTCTAAGTTGAAATCAAAATTCATTGGGTAGTGAATTAAATTTTAGTATATCTTTTCATCCTCAAACAGATGGATATTCTTAGATAATAATTAAGATCATGGAATATATTCTTCATTATTTCTCAATGGTTTACTAGGAAAGTTAGAATCGACATATTTTTTTGGTTGAGTTTTCTTATAATAAATGTTTTCATTCTATTATACATATGGAAAATCTTGAGGCATTATATGGGAAGTGGTTTCAGACACTAGATTTTTTGAGATGATGTTGGAGAATGGATATATATGGGACTTGAGTAGGTTGAAGAAACAATAGATAAAGACAGGTTTAGTCATCAAACCTTTTGGAAAGCTAAGATTATGCATACAATTAATTCAGATAACTAGAGAAAAAAACATTATTTATATTGAGTTGATCATGAAATTCTCAATGTTTTTTCATAAAAATGAGTCATTGAATTTTATAAGAAGGAGAATATGTGTACATGGTTTATTTAATCATTTGACTTCCTAAATATTGTTGGATTATTTTACTTCCTAATGGGTTTACCTCTAAAATTATCCCATTTATAGAACCTATTTTATGTTTCATTATTAAGGAAGAACATTCCCAATTCAACTAATGTTGTGGTTCAGGATGTAGTTCAGCTGGAAAAGAACCTTTCTTGTGAGGAGCAACTTGTTTAGGTTTTTTAAATGCATAGAGAAAGGGTTGCAGAATAACATGATTCATTATGTTAAGATTTTTTGGAAAAACCATATGGATAAAGAGGATACGTGGGAAATTTTAAAATGCTATGATGGAAAAATATTTCCACTTCTTTAATAATTGAATAAAACTACGGGGATGCAATTTCTTAATGTGGGGAAGGACTTAACATACCATGTAATGATGAAAACATTTATTTTTCATATGTATTAAAATTAATTAATTTGATAATAATTTTACCTTAGAAAGTAATTCTATGTCCAATACCATACCAGACACAAAACAATTAGTTTCTCCAAAATCATTCATTGCATGAAAGACTAGGTTACATCAAAAATTAATATATTTTTAATATTAATTATTAAGTGGTAGTTATATCCTAACAGTGGTACCAATGAGAATAAATACGAGTAAAAATATTATGTTTAAAAAAATTTATTAAATGTTTTTACATTCATCAATCAAAATTTATAGTCTTAAAATATGAATAAATCTAATTTTTAAGCATAAAAGATGTATATTTTTAATAGGTTGTTTAAACCCATTTTAATGATGAACAAATTTAAAATATATTTTAGATTATTTTTTAAATTTAATATGAAAAAATAAACCTCTTTTTGAAATTATAAATATTAAAAATTACCTTGGTTTTAATTTTTTTTCGGAGAACTTTAATAATTTTTTGATTAGTGAATAATAATGATTTTTATTTCAAAACAAATATTTATTCCAAATTTTTTACTTATTTAAATAATTTTTTAGATTTTTCAAAGTATGATAATGTAATTACTATAATAATTAAACCAATTCATGTCATTAGAAAAAAAAAATTACCTTGAATTTAGATATAAAACATAGTAATCTTTTGATCATTTTTACTTAAACATATGTTACATGTAGTCTTGTATGTGGGATTAATGTTAAATAAATTCATGCCAATTATAGTATTGTAATTTTGAAAAAATGTATTCCGTATTCTTACTATGAATTTTTAATAATTTTAGATAATTTTGAAAATATTATTTTACCAAAAAAGGTATTGAAAGTAATAAAAATTAATTATAGTGATTAAAGGAAAAGTTTGGCTACATAGTGGTAAAATTAGATACATATCCATAACCCATTATATGGACATGATTTGACTATAACACTAATTTTATATAATTGGTTCAATTATATTATTCCCATTATTTAAGGGAGACTTCCCAATAGTGTTTACCTTTTTATATTTACAACAACGAAACTCCCCTCCACTATAAAAGCCATTAACCCTCCCCATTTATTCAGAATTTTAATAACATTTTTATTATATAATAGCGGATGAAATAATATCTTGAAATACCTCCAATCATCCTAGATGACTTAAAGTTTTCATAAATCTATCCAAGAAGTCCTCTGGTGAAAATAGGTGTTACCCAAAATAGAGGGAACAATTCTTCATTATGCATTTATGTTTTATTTAATTCTCTACCCCTAAATTTATTGCTATTTTTTCTTACATAGTAATATATGTATAAAAAATTATGGATATATTTTTTATTTGTAGTATTTAATTACACCTATACACACATGTATCAAATAGATAACAAAATTATTGTTCGTGTACGATGAACTTCCACCGCAAGAAATGATGTCATTCGTTTTCCTTCACCACCTCTCATGGTTGGGAATTATGATGTAAAAAATGATTTTATGTGATATATATATATATATATATATATATATATTTTATGATTTATTCATACATATTTAATTTTTATATTCACATTCCATCATGTTTTCCATTTTTTGTAATTATGAAAACATCATTTGGGGATGTGTGGTCTACCATCTCTTCAAAGAAATGTGATACATTTACATGTTACATTGAAAGTATTGTGGATGTCATTATACAAAAATATTTTAAAAAATAACATATATATTATATTCATGAAAAAAATTAAATTTCTTCAAATATAATATATCATTTTATTTATTACCCATTCAAACACTGAAAAAGTGATAACGTCATTTGCGGAGGTGTAGAATACCTTCTCTTGAATATGATGTGATTCATTTTACATCACAATAATTCTATATATAAGTATATATGATTAGATAATATGGTATTTATATTATAATTATCGTTATGTAATGGTAAATAATACTTACATTCCTTTTATAATCATCATTGAAAAATGGGAACGTTACTCATGTGTACATATGGACTACTATCTTCATGATTGTAACATTGGTTCATTTATAACAACCATATATCATGATTGGTTTTGAAAGAATAATTTATGTATAATAATGATATATATTTCTTGATTATTATTTTGGATATGTTTATATATTGAAATCCTTGATTATAGAGATCCGACCTTAGATGGTTTGACAAATAAATCGAATATGGTCAAACACATGACATTAACATAATTGTTTAAGTAGTTGTGTAAAACAATATAGAGTGTAAAATAAAAGTAATGATCAATATGAATAGTTTTTCGAATCAACTAAATAATTAATATAATATCATTATTAAGGATGATAAAGAAACATGTGATACATCTGACCCAATGTATGGAATTTCATCCCAATCAACTTTCTTTGAGGTATTTCTTGGTATTATGAACAATTATTCTTTTATAAGGTCTATAAAAGGACCCTTTTACATTCCATATCTTTATTTTTATATTTTGGTGTCATTTAATTATTAGTTAAATGTTTTTGTCGGGGTTATTATGATTTAAATGTTCAAGTATTTATGGGATGATTTAAATGGTTAATGTTTCAATATATTCCTAGATTTAAATATTATTGATGTTATTTTAAATATTTATTTATATTTATATAAATGAAAAATAAATAAAATTTAGGCATACCTAGAAATTCATATTTTTCTATAAGACATCATATTTTTAAAATAAAATGAAACCCATTGTCTCTTTTTGGGTAATTTATCATTTAAAATGGATTTAGTACTTCAATATACTGAAAGTTTTTCTCATTGTTGAAAATAAAATTTTTGTACTGATATGTTTAAAATTTAAATCCATTATCTCTTATCATTATATAATGGTATATGGACATTGAAGGTTGGTTCTGTAAAACAACTAATGATAGATGGTTCCATGATAATCCAACAATGAGTGGGTCTATGACAACCCTCCAATTTATTGGGTATAGATGTAAGCCATAAAAATATTCTATTTTTAAGTGTGAAATGTATAATGGTTTACTGTATGGTTATTACATTTAAAATATTGAAATGTATAATGATTTTTGAAGATACCAATATGTTTTATCTATGTTTTATATGTGTTTTATGGTAATCTTATGATTTAAAAAGAATGTATGAAATAAGATTATTTTTAATGTAATGTAATTAATACCTTTTAGAGGTTAAAAGTTTTTCTTTTGGTAAAGTTTTCATGGGTTTTAATGTTTAGAAATAGACTAATGATTTCCTTCTTTTCAAATACCTTATATATTTTCTTATAATCATCTCAAATTTTTATATTTTCTCATATGATTTAATGATAAATTTGATATTGGAAGAGGTCAAGTTAAAATTCTTGAGGATTTTTCATAAAAGAGACAATTCATTGTTTTTAAAAGTATTATATGGTGTAAAAATTATATACCAAATATAAGTGTCCACTTTTTACCTTATGGTTTTGTTATGTATGATTTATTTCCTAATTATCTAAAACACTATACTTAAAATGAACCTCAATGTGAATGAAAATAATTTATTCTTTAAAACTCAATATTATGAAATATTTAAGGTAATGGCCTTATGTCCTTAACTGAGGAGGGTAAATGGGTCTTCTCCTTATATAAGAATATAGATTTAGTGTGTTATATTGTTTTAGATGCATCGACACATCACCCTTGGCACTCTATATGGACAAGAATAGTTTGATTGAACCATGTAAAAATTACTTGTCTTTTATACTAATTTTCATGTTCATGTTATATTGTATGGGAGAAAAGAAGTGACTCTTATATTAATAGAACAATATCAAGATCTTCGATGAAATCATAATGTTGAGAACACCAAGAATCACCCCCCCCCCCTCAATGGGTAAAATCATTAATAATCATCAACAACCATTATCATTAAAGTAATCCATAATTTCCATGAAATGATGAAAAATAAATATTTACTTAGTGGTTCTCAATCCTCCTGTATGAGTGGTTATCCACTGTTTAAAAACATTTAGTGGCAAATTTATATTTTAATGGAATGATGATGGTTACTTTGGAACTTATCAATATATATAGAGGTTATTGGATTTGTGGAGGTTTTTATGACTCATTAATTTGGATACCTACATATATCTACAATATGAATCAAAATTGATGTATTTCAAATTATATTAACTAGATACATTATAAAATTTATCTTTCAATTAAAATGACTATTTTATATACTTATGGCCATGTAATGATCACTGATGGTTTCCCATTTATGTCTCTACAACTACATTAAAGTATTTTATTCTTAATTCTTTTCATCCATGGCCAAATAATTTCTTTTTAATGGAAAACAACTAAGATGATTCTATATTTTAGTTAGTTTTCATATTAATAGGATTGGTTCTATGATGTTTAATGTATATAAAATTGGATATTATTCAAAATTATCTTGAAATGGTTTGAAAGAGATATAAGCATGGGTGGATGATTTTTTTGTCTTTGATTTTTTGGACATTAAATTGCAGTCAATGTGTTATAAGAGTAGGTTAAATAGTTCATGATTCTAGGTTCTCAGTAATCCCTAGTTATATCACATAATATGGCTCAGAAAATTTCATTTGGGTGGATAGGAAAAATATGTGCAGTTTTTTACACCTATAAAGTCTTTCAACATCTGTAGTACATCAATTTAGACGGACTCCAAATATAATTTTTTTTCTCCATGATAATGATATCATCTTCTCGAATCTATTTTCCTACATACGGTAGTAATGGTTTCTTATGGGCCAAATCAAGGATATTAGTTACATTTCGAGGGAGGGGTAATTTTAGAATTATTATATGGTTATTAGTGGTATTACTACTGATAGTACCATTATATATAAATATATAGGGAATATCCCTTCATGATTGTAACCTCATTATTCTAGGTGCCTCTTTAGGTTGTCCAAACAATATATTTTCCATGGTATTTATCCTTCTTGAATAAATAATTTATTTTTAGTGAGTGATTCCATGATAATTCATACATAAAACTGGTAGCCTAATTGGTTGTTCATGAATTATTTGTTCTATTATTGATGTGATTTGGGTAATAAATTGTTATGTAGTCTGGTTTAGAGAGTAATGGATGAGTGTTTTGATATATATACGGCTCTATTAGTTTTTAAGTGAAAATGATGCTCAATATCAAAGGAATATATAATTGGTTGTATCAAATGTATCCTACAAATTAGGAATGAAAAAAATTGGAGTTCTATTGTAGGATTTTTGAATCAAATAATGAGAGAGGTACATTATAAAAAAACACACAATTATGGAATGTTGTACAATAATAACCATCAAGATGACTTAGATAAGGCCAAGATAGAATATGATTCTTTTGACGATATGCTAGAGACAAGAATGTTATTGATTATATATTACCTACCAAAAATATTAGATAAACAATAATTATAATAACCCCAAGTGGATTAACTCATATAAAATATTATTCATGAATTTACCATTATAATTTTGGAAATATTTACTTGATGAATAATCAAAGAATAATAAATTTTAAATCATTATGTGAATAAAAAGGGTAACCAAATAATAATTGGAGTAATGTATAGAAAAATAAAATATATCACTAGTTATTCATCCTTGATGAAGCCATGCATTGTAATGATGATGGTATTTTATATGATTGTACACAGACGTTGAACAAAAAATATTTTTTCAATGGGACATGACCATAAAAAATCAAACATGGTAGAACACAACCTCTTTAACTTTTCTATGTCTACCATGGTGATATATTATATAGTTTTTGATATTGTGAGATATTATTTTCTATAAATAATTTAATATTTTGACCATCATTCTATATTAAATTATATCACCCCATGAAATGATTATTTATAGCTATTTTATACGAATTTTTAATAACCATCGTACATGAGATTTGATGAATCGTTACTATATAAAAGACCCCTGATAATATACAATTTTTTATTCCAAAAATCAGTATCAATGAAGGAACGATATAGAACTATGGTAGTTTAAAAAATATTTTTCATACAGCCACTGTTATGAGGTGTAACTATAAAAACTTTTTACTGTGGCCAAAAGTTGTCAAGAAGGCCTAAAATTTATTTCTTATGGGGTTTTACCATCTCTTTAATCTATAATGGTTGATATACATTCCCTACTCATTAAAAGGTTTGTCACTTGGATGTCACTAGATTAGGATTTAATTTGGTAGGTTATCTATCAAAAATTTACATATAAATTATGAGGTATATATAGATCCCATTAGTTTCTTCATTATGAACATATATAAATTTCTAAACAATCACGAATTATTTTATCCGAAAATTTTCTATTCAAGTATTACATAAAATACATAGGGATAGTATTTTCCTGTGATACCTAAAATATTTAAACATATATAAATATAATTCATGTGTATTGTGGGTATTTATCATATATCATGGGTTTTTAAAATTTTTACACATTATTTTTAAGAATAATAATTTTTTATGGTAAATTATTATAAAACTAAATTTTAAAATGAATGTATAAATAAGGTGAATCCATGAGATAAGTTTGTTTAATTTTAAAGGAACATGACTTACTATGTATAAGATTAAGTATATAATGCATCTTATCGATGAATAAATTATACAAATTGGGTGGTCATGTCAAATATTGGTTTCCCTAAAATGAATTATTTAATAATTATGTGATATAAGTTTCTTAATCAGTATGTTTCTATTCATTTCATAATATTTGGGAGAAAATAAATTTTTAATAGTATTGAATATGATATAAGTGAAATTGAAATGCGATAGTCCATATGATGTATTTTGATGTGTAGTTCTACATTCAATCATCCTATAGTGATATGAGATCTTATTTATTTGATTGTACCCCCAGTAGAGTGATGATGTATGTTTTGAACATAATTTATATATTTTATAATAACCTATATATCATGGCCCACTAATGTTAGTGATTAATTTAATAATTTTTTTATATTATATTTATTAAAATACCGTATTAAATTATGTTTAAACATTTAACTACATGCATAAAAAAATTATTAAAATTACTTCATCATATGTATCACTAAAATTTCCATTAACTACATATTAGAAAAATCATAAAAATTGTATTTTTCTTGAGTTGTATAATATTTTATAATTTCTATTCAAACACCAAGGAAAGTTTTAATTGGTTTGATAAATCTATTCCTCAGTTTCCAACCGGTGATGCTATTGATCATATTTCTCATGATTTATACATATAGAATTTGAAAGATTCACTAAAAGGATGAAGATTATTTATTTTGATCTGAATTTACCAAAGGAACATTATACTCCACAAACCTACCTAATATTACTGGATGTAATAATTAAATAGAGTTGGTGGTGAATCTTTATAGATTAATCTAGATAGAAACATCATTTAGTTAATTATCATATACTCTATCTCAAAAAATTATGACATAATTTTTTTTGAGGATAGTTAAAAAAGATTTGGGAGGGAAATGAATAGTTTTAGTGTTGAAAGTGTAAATGGATAAGTATTCAATTAAAAATGGCATCATTGGAGGCTCCAATAGTAATCATGGTTTGTGGATTACCAATAGAAGTGTCAATAATGAGTTGTATTTTATCCATAGTGGTGAACCATTTAATTTCAAAAAATGGGTTAGGATATTTTGGAATCCCCATTTAGTGTCCAAATTAGGTAATAATGTTATAGAAATAATATTAATTGTAAATGTAAAACACAATTCATTGTAAAAGTGTTCTAAATAATTATGGGACTTCCAAACTATGGAAATGATCATAGACAGAGAATGAACTTTTCTTTTCATTAATATTGAAAACAATTTCAATATCATGTAAATGAATTTAAATTATTACATTAAATAATGTATGAATTATAAATATTTTTTATTTTTATGTTATTCATTTTTTTTATAAAAATTATTTATTTTAAAAAACATATTTTCTAACAAATAAGATCAAATGTTTTATTTAATATACATTGTTTATGATTCATCAAATTCTATAAAATGTATTAAATGAAGGTATTGAAAAAATTTGTTTTATATCGGATTATTGTTTTTATCTATGTTTTATTTAAATTTTTAGGGAAATTCTTCCCACTACCCAACAATAATATATTTAAAAGAATAAAATTTAATTTTTACTATGTTTCTAGAAATACATCGAATACTATATATGATTTGGAAGTAATATTTTATTATTCAAATATATAAAATATAAGAAAAATTCTATTCCCCAACATAAAATATTTTTTATATAAAACTATATTTTTTAGAAGTTATGGATTCTAACAATATTTTTCTTGTATGTTTGGTCATTGGCATGTTTAAAATAGAATAAATAAATAATTCAACTAATATATTTAAAATTGAACATCACTTTTTGTCTCCAAAGAATCTTGGATGGATTGTAAAATAATGATATTAATATAATGTGATAATGAAAATTGAAATCAAATGTGATGAAAGATGTTTTATAACAGAATGATTATAAATATAATGGAGAATATAGAAATAATTTTATTTATTTCTAAAAATTGATTGTAATAAAATCATAATATAATATATTTTAAACTAATTATTGTTGAATAACATGTTGATTGAGTCAATAATAAGCTTTCGGCACATGAGCCTCAGCCCACCTGGTGAGGACTCTCTAGGTGAATCCAAGAGACCCAAGATCAAATATGGGTGGAGGCATATTTATGGGTTGTTGTAGTAGTACTGTAGCAGTACTGTAGCAGGAATTGTTCGGTACTGTAGCAGCTATAACTATTCATCAATCTGGGCCTTCGGGCCACCAGTTTGGTCCTCGGGTCCTGCAAGGATTTCGGCCCACCCAAGGCATTTGGGCCAGTTGATTCTCAAGGCCTTCAGGCCACCTTATGGTCTTAGAGCCACCCCAAGGGCTTTAGGCCACATGAATGCAGGCCCCATACACACTGCAAAAAAGGAGCAGACCCAGAAGTGGATTCAGATAAGGTGCACTCACTAGAGCAGAGCCAAATGGATTGTCAGAATGAGAGGGTATGACTATGCCATTGGTACCAGCCTATGCTTGCATGGGAAGCCTAGTGAGACAGTCATGCAAAGGTAGAGAGCTACTATCAGGATGCAGATGCTGAGGAGGGGCAGTTCTTTGTATATTGTCTGGTTGATTCCCTAAGACCTTTGGGTCATGTAATATCCTAAGCCTATGGGCCATGTAATCTCTGAGACTATGGGCCTTGTAAGGGTTCTCCCTCATCCCTTGAAAGGGGGATTATCAAAAATCAATAAAAATGAAGGCCTTCTGGCCATTCAGGCATAAGGTTTTGGAATCCTAATATAATTAATATTATATTAATAATTACATATAGATGATAACCCATTAATGAATAATAGATAAATTATTTATTATCTCTTCAAATAGAGATTTCAATGTATTTACATATTAATGTATTTTGTTTAATTGGTACTTAATGTTTCTTAAATATAAGTTGTATCATTTAGTGTATCATATATGTTATAATTTCGATATCTATTATTTCTACTTTGATTGTATTCTTATTAGAGTAGAAAATTATAAAAACTATATCATGTTATATAAATGACTTATCCTATTTATAATTCATTCATGTGAGATAAATATATTATATCAAGTGAAATTATAATTGATCTATATAAGTATAATGTTATATTTCACAGTGTATATTTTCTATTTATAGTATTATTTCTTCTAATTAATTGGATAAATACCATAGGTTAGGAAATATATAATGATATATATCTAATAAGTGAGAAATAGAAAAATTAATATATTGGTTAACCCACTAAATTTATTTCAAAGACTGGAAGACACTATTTAAATTTTAGTCATAGGATGAATGATTTAAATTTAATTACCATTACGTGTAGTTGACAATATATCTACAATTAGGACAAGCATTATTTTATAACATTCTTACACATGCCACTAAATGTTAGATAATTATGGGTTTGTTGGGTTTGTTTTTTATCTTGTAATTAGTTGATCTGAACATGTAATGATGTTTATCCTCTTATAAAATAATTATTATGTTTTGTAACCCCATTATGATAGAATAAGGAATTTTATGACCATATATTGATATGAAAATTTCATGCTATTAAAAAATTGATAGATAAGTAAGTGATGTCCTCAGAAATCCTAGTGTATGACATGTGATGTCATTATATGTTTAGTAAGAATATAAAAATTGAATCATGAATATAATATTAGGGAATAAAATAATTATTTACATTAGGAATCATGTCTAATCTAGATATTAGATAAAAGTAATATATGATAATATATATTTTTTATATAAAATTCGTTGAAAAAGGTATAGAGATTAATATTTATAATTAAAATAATGTTATATACCTCAATAACATTAGTAGGATAGATTTTTTTCTAGAGTAAAATCATGTATTATACTTATATATTAGATGATAATATTTATTGGTAATTTATAAAATGGAAAATTTGGAAACACATTGAGGTAATGTGAAATATAATTACGTTTAATTATAATGAGTTTATGTAAAAAATATAATTTATAACAAAAGTGTTTTGGGGGATTACATATAGATGTTTGTATGTATTTTAAGATTCTATGAGTTTTGATTTTCTATATAATTTAATTCAATACATGATTTAAAAAAATGTATTTTATAGTATATTTGAATGGTGTTTTCTATATTATTTCACAAGTTTCTAGAAATGATATAAAATATGTTTAGTTTTTATTAATCCAATGGGGAATCAATTTAAAAATACCATTTATAGAATCACCCATTAATTATGAACCACATAATGGTTTTTTTTAAATATAGTCTTTACTGGGGTAAACCATGATATAGGGTAAACACCTTGGGACTGTATCAACATTGAAATTCATGGGGGAATTTTTTATTTCATTTTGATGGACAATCAATGATTGAATTGGTTTTCAGAATAATGTTTTAATGGTTGTAACTCTTTAATCACATGTATATAGACCCAAAATTGCACCCTGGAGGTTGACTAGTGGGCTTATATGTGATTAAGAGTTTCTAGGTGGTTCCTGTAGAATCTAGAAATATGTCTATAGTGACACAAACTAGCCGGTGGAAATGGGATGTATTAGGCCCTCTTGATGGATGCATCTGATTGTTGGTGTCCTTAGGACGGCTACCCGGTGACACAATTGGGAGTTAGAGGGAGGATATTGGCCAACCAGTGGCCTCCTGGGTGTTATATAATAATGGGTAAAACCCATAATTTCACGAGGGACCACTTATTCATATTCCCACTAAAGATTTCTTCCATGTTTAGTTCTAGTAATACCCTTCTTCAACATTTCATCTCCCCCCTCTCATATTGGTTGGATCTTTTCAAACATTCTCTAATTCCAGTGTTTTCTTATGTGTTTAAGATAATGTTTTTAGTATACCAATTATATTTCATATACATGTTACTTCCTGCCATGTATCTTACTATATTTATATAATATTCCTTTTTCAGGGTAATTTTTTTCATAGTTGTTTTGTTCATATTCACGATTCACTGATATTTGATGTCAGATAATTAGGCTTATCCTTCTAATAAAGAAGGTTATTCATATAACTATATCATAAAATCTCTTATTTTTTCATTGGTATTGGTGTCTATTATAGGCGACCTTGTAGTTACATAACCAAATTTAAATTAAATGATATAAATTTTACCTTTTATTAGTTATCTCCTAAATTAAAATTATATTACGAGTTGAATTCCATGGTTATGGATTTTTCCTTATGTCAGATTCATTAAATGATCAGGCATCCAATGAATAAAATGGATGGATAATACAAATATCATGATTTGATAACCTTAAGAGAGTAATTAGGTTTTAAATCATTGATTGTGAAATTGAATATCAAAATCATTGAATATATTTAAAAATATCATTGAAACATCTTATAGTATCATAAAAATGAATTGAATGGTATTTTACTATTAGTTATGGTCCTTGAGGAACTAATTTTTTTATTATATACTTTTAATTTTGGTGGATAAATCACTTGATTTAGTGAATTCGTACTATATGTTCAAAAAACACTAAAAGAATATATGTCTGGATATAATGTATAATGAAATGAATTAGTTTTAAAATATGTCAACATATGTTCTATAAATAGTAATATGTATTAAAATATGATATGATGATTAGAGACCAAAATGTATTTTTTATATATAAGTAGTCAAATAGTGATATACAGTTTAATATGTTGGATTGAAATGTGAGTTTTGAATTTAAAATAAATAATTAAATTATTGAGTTATGAAAATGATAAACCATGCATGGTAATCCTAGGATGAATACCAATTTTCGAGGTTATACATGATAATTTTGGATATTTAGGATGATGACCCAAATTTTAGATAATATTTTATACAAGGGAATAGTATGATGAGCACACTAAATCATAGTGATACATCATACATGGAAAGGATGGGAGGACTTCACAGACATCATTTGGAATATAATTATTTGTAATTTTTCATGAGGGATTAGATTCCATTGGAATGGTAGGATGAGTTCTAGAATTATGTTTGATGGATGATGACGAAGAATCTAATGATTGGAGTTTTTATTCCATGGGAATGTAAGGAAGAGGGTCAGGATTACATGTGATGTCTGATTAATGGGGAAGGTTGGGATGAGATATTCAATGAAATATGAATGATGGGATTTTAAAGAAGATTTTATATTATTCTTAATGATAGTAGGGAATTACTTGAGGAACCCCTATAAAATATATGATTTATTATGGTTATCATGTTTTATGTTACATTATCGGAGACCCTATGACACCATAAAAATCTTTTAGAGTCGATTGCGGTCCTATTATCAAGGATTGAACATGTAAAAACACACCTCTGGTGCGACATTGGACCCTAACCATATGTTTTTGTTTATTTTTCTAAAAAATTAATTAAAATGGTTTATTTTTTTACGTTACACACTTATGAATGAACTTTTATTTTAGACTGGTAATTTTAGTCATGCCATTATTGGTGGAATACTGAGTTGTATCAAAACAATTTTGAGGCTTCCATGGAACTCGGGTTCTAAGGAAGAGATTATAACTAATCATAGGTACTTCTTCTGGGTATGTTAAGATGATTTTTCTTCATAGTAATTATCATATCATTATGGATGATGGGACATAGTAGGACCTGAGACTATTTTGGAATAGGTTTTGATGTTATTTTAATTCCATTATTTTATTATTTTTTATATAATGCACCCACATGGTATTATTAATATGTATTTAAAGACCTTCTTTGAATTGGTTACTATATTTGTTTACATGAACTATCCCTATCTTATTTTCCATGATTGTTTAGGTTGTTTTAAAATATTTATATTATTTATAATATTATAGTTACATTTTTGAGAGGGTACAGTTTCCACATTATATATACATTGACCATCAATATTAGTTGATATTATATAGTTTATGGGGAGTAATTCAATAGGTTATGTGATGCACCCATATGGGACACCAATACAATGGAATCTGGGTCGGGGTGTTGTATAGCGAGGGTCATTATTCTATGATTTCTTGTATGAAGGGTCCTAAATTTTTTAAAGCATATCTGAAACAGAAATTTATATTTATTATCTACTTATATGATATAATTAATATATTATAATATTATATAACTATGTTAGTAAATTTTTTGAGGATAAATTAGAATTTATTGAATATTTACACATTAAATAACTATTGAAATTTTTTATAATATTATTGTAAATTTGTAATTGTTAATAAATTTAAAATTTTTAATATGAAGTAATATATCATTTTTATGAAACATTTATCCACATGTATAACCCTTTAAGAGTGTATAATTGTTCTACAGACATGATAATTGGTAAAAAAATCTATTTTCATAGAATCTTCTTAAATATACCTTTTCCAGTAATTTTTTAAACAATGGTTTTATGAGTCTATTTTTTGTATGAAATACTTCCCATGTATAAGGATATTACACATATCTCATTGATACCCAATGATGAAGGTGTTTTATGACTACATCATTGCATCCTTAATTTATCATGAAAAACTAGGATTCCTCAATTTACATGTATAAGGTATATTATTTATTTATATTATTAATTTAAAAAATGTATTTGTGGACTATTTGGAGTCATGGATTTAATTATTTCGATTCACTACTATTAAATTGTTTTTGATCACTATAGAATTATACAGTATCATTGATGCATATTTTTAACTACCGCGTAGTATAAATATATATCTATTTATTATTGTTTTACTAGAATTTTATATTTTATAGAAATATTACTACTTTTTTTATTATATCATTTTGTTTTTACATAATAAATTACATCTATATAGTATTATATACTTGATTATGCGTCCAAATTGGTTTGGGGAAGGTAAAATTAACATGTTATCCTAATTATTTTTTCATTATTCTAATTTGACTAAGCATTACACTATATTGATTTACTTTCTCATTTTTTTCTTTATATATTAATCTCATTTTTTCATCTTATTTCAACTAGTATTATTTTATATTTTCAACCATCAATATAATTATTATTTTTACAGAATATGGGGCATGGATACCCAATTATGGAATAAAAAATCACACATTACAAATTGATTTAGAGATATTTTAAATACAACTATATAAAATAAAAAATAAAAATAAAATAATTTTTATAGATAATGGATTTAATCATTTTTAAGATATAATTTGATTCATTATTATTATAAAATGGATTGGTCGATGATCTATGGGACTAAAAAATAATGTTACATATCCCTTTAATTATTGAAATAGAATTATTAGTTAACATTATATTTTATCGAATATATTTTTGAAATACCAGAACTTACTCTTACTATCTCTTAGGGAAAACATCTTCTATGATATTTTCTATTAATTGAGTATATTTTCATCTTAGTAAATAATTTGTAATAATTATTTGAAATATTTATAATTTTTGGAAATTATAACAAAATTATAATCCATGTATAGATTTTATTAATTATGGATGTATGTCATAGTTACACATATTTATGATTGGTAAAATCCTAATAGAATTATTTTAAATTGATGTTAAAATTTAATATCATTAAAAAAATGGTAGTTTTATTCCTTTATGTGTAATTTTTCTTCTATGTAATGGTACCCTATGGAGTATAAAGAAGATTCCAATGCTCTAGAGAATGAAAAATAAATACTATTTTATTGATAACTTCCACTATAAAATGAGGATATATATGAGGTAGATGGATAAAATGACAGAGTCAATGGAATGAAATGTTGTAAAATGAGGAATAATATTTTGGGAATGGGAATCTTTTTCATTATATATAAAAGGATATATAAATTATACTTTTACAAGAAGGATATACAAATAAATAAAAATTGTAATTTATTAGCTTAAATTTATATAATATATAATTCATTTATCCATTTTTATTGGAAAAAAATCATTGTCCATTTGGAATATGATAATAAGAAATTACTACCTCATTTTACTCATCGATTTTATATTATGTTCAAACTTAACAATATTTTTTAATTTATTTCATCAATCCTTAATACCATGTATCATCATTTACCATTATCAACTATCCATTTATTAACTAAAACAATATCATAGATTATCCATAACAATTTGGAAGAAAATAAATAGAAATTCTTATTTTATTGAAATTACTGATATCATTTATTTTATCCAAGTTCCATGATATTTGGAATTTACAACAAAATCCCAATAAATTAAAACATTAACAATGTAAACGACAACATATCCCATTATAAAATCCACTATATATTTTCTAAAAAATAAAAATCCATATAACAACCCATACAAAAAAATTAAAAAAACCCATCTATAACTATAAAAAAATGTTCTCCCAACTGTCACCAATAAACAACTACAAATCATTTAATCCTTTTAAAGAGTAACCCATATTCACCATTATGGTGGAAAATAAATTTTAACATATCACTATGTATCATAAAATTATAGAATCACTAATTTATTATACATTATATATTTATGAACCATACCATAATCCAATGATATTATATAACCTAGTTGTTTTATTCATTATGTGATTAACATAAAATGGGTGTTATTTTTAATGTTTTAATGGATTAAAATAATATATAAATATAAATATATTACATTATTAAAAAAATAATTATTGAAAAATATAAACTCCCTCACATAAATTCTATATTATGGAATTATATAAAACTCATGATCACCACGCATTAGCTTAAATTTCCATTAACACTCATTATATTGAATAGGACAGTATATATGATTCACCTTCATAAAAAAGAAACATACTCCCAAAATTTTCAAAAACAATAATGAATGAGATTATAAAAAAATAACCCATATAATGATTTGTTAACAGTTATAAAATATAGAAAATAATCTCCAATAATGCACCACTAAACACATGGGGAACAAGAAAAATTCCTAAAATCAACAATTTTCCATTGAAATCATAGAAACATATAATAAAAATATAATCAAGACTTCTAGAACAATTTTTGAAGGATATTAAATGAACAAAAATGGGCTATATAATTCATAAAAAAATTATTATTTAATGTATATCAGGGTGAAATATCATAATCATGACACAATTGGGATAAATTGGGAATAACTATAAGGAATCGGCCATAAACATTACATAATCATGAATTAAATGAATAATTTACATTGAGGATCATTTCAGGTTTAGATTTTTAGAGAATTAGGCTATAAATATTACATATCAATTTGAAAATTACATGTAGACACTACTACTTAGTATCCATTTTTTAAAGATATAAACTCTTACAAATAAACATTCCTAGTTCCATGTTTTATACAGCATGACTTTTCCTTGATCCTATTTTTGACCCTATTCATCATTAAGTCTTGTGGAAAACATTTCAAAAAACCTATGGGTGAGCATAAAAAGATCAGTTAGGGTTATAAAATAAGGAAAGGAAACATTAAACCATCAATAAATATAAATCAATTCAACCAATACTTTTAAATCATAACATACCTCATGAAATCATATGATTTATGAATAACATACAGAAATCTTGAATCATAAAGGTAACTTATGGCATTCATAACATACTTACATTGTAGCTATCACAGCTACATAGGGAGTCACATTTCTAATACCCATCACAATATATTCCCTAAATCTTTTAGTAGAAACCTCAACGTTTACCTCTGTCAAGTTACCCAATGCATTTGAGAGTTATCTCGGGCTCACCCGCCCTAGGTTTATCACAAAACCACCCGTATATGTAAACAATGACCAATAACAATAACATTTTCATAACATGTAACACAAGCATAAAGTAAAGAATACATTTCCAAATTCCAATAACAATATATCATATCAAGATATTGAAATAAACAATGATTTATAATATCATTTTGAAACCCATTTTAAAACATTTAATAAGCAATTTTTTAATAAAAGTGTCCCATAACACCTTGAAGCTTCTAAAGGAATTAACATTTTAAAACATTAATGTCCATATAAATAAATACCAAACCCATTTTGAAAACATAGACATTAATGAGAAATATTTTGAAGAATAGGTCTTTAAAACATTTTAAATGATATTTTAGTTAAAGAGTTTTTAACAAAATGAGAGATGCTTGAATAAAAATAATTGAGAAATAAAATTTAATCATAACATTATAATATCATGAGAATAAAAAGGTTCATGATATAATATGCCAAAAGACATTATATACACCATATAAGAGTGAATTAGTGCATAAAAACAATGAAGCCTCAACAGAATATAAATTGAGACGCAATCCCCCATATAGACGGTATCCTTAGATTAAGGATAAATCGATGAAATAATTATGAGTGAAAAATATAAATACACAAAATAAAAGTGGATATTAAGTTTAAAAAAATCATAGGTCATTCACACATATTCATGGAATGACATTTTCAAGAAGTGGAAGTTTAACCCAAAGAATTGAAATTGGGTAAAGAAGTTCCCTTACAGAAATTCGACAGCCTAACGACGTCACTTAAAAATTAAGAAAATGATTTTATGAGAGAGAAAAGTTTATCTCATCACATGGAAATATTTTTTACATCAATAAGGAAATATAATAACATATCCCAACATAATAATATGTAAATTAAAATACATAACAAAAAAAGTCTTTTAAAAGAGGGGGGTGAAAGCTTCCCTTACCAATTTGGTAACATACGAAACATACACCATATTAAAGAAGGATCATACATTGATGATATAAATATCCATAAATTAAAGTATATTACACAAAGAATACAATCATGGTAAGTACATAAACCACACAAAAGGAAATAGTGGCAAATATAGAATGAATCTCATAGGAATAAAAAGTGAGATGAAAACCCATACTACATTGTAATCAATTGAGTCCTTTGAAAAAAATCTAATATCCACCAAATGGATCACATAATACCATGAATATAAAGAGAATCATGATAATATATATCAAATTTCAGTACAAAAAGACACCGCATGCAATGAATAAGGGGTGAATAATGGAAATCTCCCGGAATTAAAAGTGAGATAAGAAATCTCTTACCATATGTGAGACTTGACTCATTCATTCTTTAATTTCCTGAATAATTAACTAATGTTAATTTCTAATTTCTTAATAACCTTTCTCAAATTTATTATTCTGCTTATATAACTTATTACCATGTTATAAACATTATGTAATCATTTAAGTTAATAACGGTCGTTTTGTCAATATTTGGTAACTTAAGTAAAACACGAACACCTTATAATTACAAGTTGTTCATGTGGTAAAATATCCATTATCATCAAAAGGATATAATGATTTAGATATCATATATGTCATATATATCCATTATATACATGTATTTATAATAGTATATATCATTTAGAGATAAGAAATGAAATGCACCGTTCATGGAGACGGTAAGCCGTACGTACGCATGAACGATACTTTCAATTATATTTCATATTTTAATGGGATGAAAACATAATGATACATAATTATATTATAATTACAGTATAATATCATATATAATATCATCAACTCCATCCTTTATACATCCCACATGTGGCATTAACGAGTCATATCACATTGAGGGGGCGGTAGTCCGCACTTCCTCAAATGAAATTATCGTGTTTACCCATAATGAAAACCATAAAGGTATGATATAAATGGAAAATATAGAAGAATAAATAAAACATAAACCTAATAAATATCATATATAAATACAGTTCCATCATAATGGTCACCATTAGAGGTAGTAGGAGATAATTGAACAATCATCGTTTCGTGAGGCATTAGTTTTCCATCCACAGAAACATTATGTTCTTCACCAATTAGATGGAGGTTTTTTTAATTGTAGTTTGAATACATATCATAAAAAATCCAAGTATATTTAGGATACTATTGTTGTTATAAAATAAAGTAATAAAAGGATTTTAGGGGTTGGAGAAGTAAAATAAAAGAAAACAATTTAAGAGAAATTATTACCATTAATTTGGGTAACTCCCTTTGGCTTAAACCAAAAGAAGGACTTCTTAAAGGTCCTTCTGCAAATGGTAAGGATTCTAGGTGGAAGAGAGGTATGTAGGGAGATTAATTGTTCAGATTTTGGATGAGCCAAAGGGCTTTATAGGTGTGTGGAATTGGTTACAAGTGGTCTCATTTTATATGGGAGAGGAGGGGCTATTTAGGAAAGTGTAAAAATATTATTTTATTATAAACTTATCTTCGGTTTCAAAAGGTCAAAAACACATTAATGTCAAAGAAAAATGACTCATATTCGAAATAAAATCATCCAATAGAAATTTGACATGTTTTTTATATTATTTTAGTCTTTACAATCTTATTTATTTAAATCATTTATTAATGAGGTAAACACTGCATCATTATTGTGTCCAAAATAATTTTAATTATTTGATGTCTAAAAATTATAAAAAAAATACTATTATGTAGGAAATATTTTTAGTTCTAATAAATATTGATAGTTGAAAATATATCATACATAACTCTATGTAAAAATTAATTTACTAAAAGATATTTGTTTATGTCATTTTTGCCTTTACTTTAAATTAATTAATCTAAAGTGTCATTATCACTCACAACTAACTCCATGGGGTCCCAAAATTGACCCAATTATGCCCATGGTCGGCCATGACTCATTAAATAAGGTTAGGACAAGTGTTAAGGTAACTGTGTATTATTATAATTTTCTTTTTACCTTGAATTACTCTATTTACCTTTAACCGCGGTAAATAAAAGTCAAAAGTTACTATTCATCAAAAAAATATTTTATTCTCATTAAACCACATTTTACTTCATGATATTAACCGTGTCACTCATATTTTTAAAATTCCACTCACAGAAGTGGTAAATTTTCATTTAAATGAAAAGGACAGTTTTTTTAACTACTACTAAGTGGTTTCACTATTCATCAAAAATTGATGTTTTTCAGAAAAATACCAAAAATTCAGCCTAAGCTATACTTGATATTTCAAATTCGAAAATTATTTCTTTTTTTTTCAAATTCAAAACATATAAGTTGCATTAATTGATTTTATAATTAATTCCCAATGTCAAAACAAATAGCTTATTTTTAAGAAACAATATCTATCAAAAGATTGACACTTGTTTATGTCCAATTTCAAAGTGAAATTCAATCCAATGACCAAAATTAGATTAAATGGTAAAAATATATTCTAATTACACATAAAAACATATTCAAAATATAATCTATCCATATAAATAAATTATATTAAAACAAAGTTTTCAATTAAAATACAATATTTTTCACTATTCATTAAAAATGAACTTTATCAAAAAAAATCCGAAAATTTACACAAAGTAAATTTTGATGTACCCATTCTAAATAAGGATTTTATTTGGTCAAATATAATGTATTAAAGTGACCGAAACTAGATTTAAAAAGGGTTCTCTATCAAAAGGTGGTAAATCGACCTTTTACTGAATATTAACGTATTCATGCTTAAAATTAGATTCATTCATATTTTAAGCCCTGAACATTTATTAGATAATTTTAAAAAAAATTAAAAAACATATATAATCATAATGTAGTTATTTTTGTTCATTCCCGCCAATACAATGGTTAGGAGTTAACTACAATTTAAAATAATAATATTATATTATTAGTGTGCAACGTAAGATTTCAAATAAACCCTTTACTGTGTATCGAGTACGCTATCGAACATAGAAACCCCTTTAAAGTAAAATTAATATTTAATTCACAAATATTTATAAATATGAAAATGTCATATTCTTTATTTACCTGGGATGTTACATCCTTCCCCACTTTTGGAAATTGCATCCTCGCAATTTCGAAACTGGTCTTGGAAACTTCATTAAAAGTCCCACATTAGAAAAGAGTAAATAAAACTATGTATTTAAAAGAAATAAAGATATGTACAAAGGTCACCCGAGATAACCCATACTAGGATTCCATGAAAACTTGGATATAGAGGTGAAAACCCATCAATTTCTTATGGAGGGTGATAGAAAACATGATTATGAGAATGTTAACAACAAGAAAACAACAAATTTGTGATGGGTTAAACGGTCATTGGTTTCCCAGTTGGAAAAGTAAACAAACAACATTTTTTTAGTGCCTTTTCATAATTTTGGAGGATTTATTTATGAGATTGAATAAGAACATAAGAAAACTTACTGTTCGTGTAAACTTTCATCCTTTACTAAATTTCTACCACAAACTCAGCATTTATCCCAACGATTAGTATTCAAACTGACTTTGTAACATCAAAAGTGACAGAATCAACTTGTAGTGTATCTAATAATCCACAAAAGATTAAATATACATTTCCCTTATCTTTAGATATCAACCAAAACCAAAAAGGTTAGTACAAGATCAGATAATCCCCAAAAAGGATAATCTTTTACAAAAATAAAAACTACCCTTAATATCCAAAATTTATCAAACAATATCCCAAGTTCAGTAAAAGACCATTCAATAAACAATTGTCCATTAAATTATTCAAATTAATCCAAACTAAGATTGAAACCCAAAAATCCAGAAGGATTTTTAGCACATAGTCTTCCATGATAAATATTAACTTTTATCTCCAATTAACTTTTATTAATCTTAAAGTCTCATATTGTAGTGTAATTAACATAATAACATATTCTCAATGATAGGTTAATCATTTCCATAAATAACCCAAATCACCATTTTTTCACAATAAAAACATGGATTCTACCAAAATAAAATTTCAACCATTTTTCCACAATTGAGATCCCATAGTATTCTATTTCTCTAAAGCATATAATGTTTCCAAAAGAGCCATAATATTCTAAAATAACCTTTATCACTTAATCCCCAAATCATATTTCTATACTAAGTATATCTATTTGATAAAATATAAGTTGTCAAAATCAACTTATTCTTGTTCCATTAAATCATTTTACTAAAATGATAAGTCATACTAACCAGGGACTTCAATTAGTCCAGTGGTAGGTGATAAATCCCAATCTCAATTTGGTTGTGGGTTCGATTCCCACGGCCTTGCCGGATGCGACGGGTTATCACCCATCCAATGGGTTGTCCTTTTTGTAAAACTCAAAAATAACCCTAACATGTTTTAACCTCAATGGTTTCCTTATACCTCTCATTTTCATCCCAATTCAATATGATCTCATTATTTTAATTTTTTAAGTCTTATATATGTTGTCATTTTTCTTATTTCACCACCATATGATAAAATAAAACGATCACAAAAAGAATAACATAATACATTAATCATGGTGTCCATTTGGTTTCATCAACATCTTTTTCACGTAGGTATAATGTTCATGCATTGCTACAATGATTTAATGATTCTTCAAAATCATTTTCTTCCTTCATCCTAATACAGCTTGTACAACATGGGTCATATGGGTGTTCATATAAAAATGGTTTTAGAAAATAATCATGTATGACATATAATTTCAAAACATCTGATAAAACATGATTTCTATAAATTAGTCTAACCGAATTCTAATTTAAATGTTCAATTAATGGTCCTTTTAAAATTCAATAAGTATGTGCTGAGAGACTATATTGTAAAAGAAAATATAAATAGGTTGCGCAAGGGTCTCCTTCTTCAGCACCATTTTTAAAATCATAATATGCTTCAAAATCTTGTGTTAGGGTAAAATATTTGTAAATGCCTTGATAATATTTACCTTTCTTGAAAATATGATAATATTGTGACAATAGGATTTTTTAAATACAACCCATGATTCACAATCATAAAGAGGTATAGTGGAGGCATTTGATATCTCAAACAACTTCTTGCGAGTGAGTTTTATGCTAGAGAAAGTTTCAGAATCGTCTGAACATGACTTTGCAATAATTATTGCAAGAAAGTCATCAGGAAGAGATAATATTGTTGTTTGAGATCCTCCTCCTTCCATTTGTAACTGACATTCCTTGATCTGAAAAAGTTATAAAACAAGTATTTAACTAAGATAATAGACATAGGGACTAACCATGTGTCTAATGAACACTCCTAATCCCTAAAGTTGTTTAAACGGACCTTTGATACCAACTATAAGGACCCGGCCTTAAACATTACATAATCTTGAATTAAATGAATAATTCACATTGAAGATCTTTTCAGGTTTAGAGTTTTAGATAATTAGGCTATAACTATTACATATCAATTTAAAAATTACATGTAGACACTACTACATAGTATCCATTTTTTTCAAGATATAAACTCTTAAAAAAACATGTTTAGTTCCATGTTTTAGACATCATGACTTTTCCTTGATCCCATCCTTGACCCTATTCATCTTTAAGTCCGGTGGAATACATTTCAAAAACTTGGGGTGAGCATAAAAAGCACAGTAAGGGTTTTAAAATAAAGAAAGAAAACAATAAACCATAAATAAATACAAATCAATGAAACCAATACTTTTCAATCATAACATACATCATGAAATCATAAGATTTATGAATAACAATCAGAAATCATAAATCATAAAGGTAAATTGTGGCATTCATAACATACATACATTGTAGCTATCACAGCTACATAGGGAGTTACATTTGGAATACCCATCATAGTATATCCCCTAAATCTCTTAGGAGGAACCTCAACATTTACCTCCGTCGCTTTACCCAATGCATTGGACAACTATCTCTGGCTCACCCGCCCTAGGTTTATCACAGAACCACCAATATACATAAACAATGACCAATAACAATAACATATTCATAACACATAACACAAGCATAATGAAAATATAACATTTCCACATTCCAATGACAATATATCAAATCAAGATATTGAAATAAACAATGCTTTATCAAATCATTTTCAAAACCATTTTAAAACATTTAATAAAGAAATTTTTGAATCAAAGTGCCCCGTACCACCTTGAAGCTTCTAAAGGAATTAAAATTTTAAAACATTAATGTCCATATAAATAAATCCCAAACCATTTTGAAAACATGGACATTAATGAGAAATATTTAGAAGAATAAATCTTTAAATCATTGAAAACGATATTTTAGTTAAAGAGTTTTTAACCAAATGAGAGACGCTTGAATAAAAATAATTGAGGAATAAAATTTAATAATAAATTTATAATATCATGAGAATAAAATGATTCATGATATAATATTCCAAAAGACAGTATATACACCATATAAGAGTGAATTAGTGCATAAAAACAATGAAGCCTCAATGGAATGTAAATTGAGACGCAATCCCTTATATAGACGGTATCCTTAGATTAAGGATAAATAAATTACATAATTATGTGTGAAAAATATAAATACACTTAATATTGGTGGATATTAAGTGTAAAACAATCGTAGGTCATTCACACATATTCATAGAATGAAAGTTTCTAGAAGTTGAGGTTTAACCCAACGAATTAAAATTGGGTAAAGAAGTTCCATTACAGAAATTCGACACCCTAACGGCGTCACTTTAAAATTCATAAAATGAGTTGATGACATAGAAAAGGGTATCTCATCACATGGACATAAAATTTAAATAAATAAAGATATATAAGAACATACCCCAACATAAGAAGATGTAAATTAAAATACATAACAAAAAGAAGTCTTTTAAAATATGAGGGTGAAAGCTTCCCTTACCGATTTGGTAACTTACGAAACATACACCATATGAAAGAAGGATCGTAAATTGAATATTTTAATACCTATAAATTAAAGTATGTTACACAAATAGCACAATCATGGGTAGTACATACACCACACAAAATTAAATAGTGGAAAATATAGCATGAATCTCCAAGGAATAAAAAGTGAGATGAAAACCCATACTACGTTGTAATCAATTGAGTCCTAGGACCAAAAGTTGATATCCACCAAATGGATCATAGAATACCATGAATATAAAAAAATAATGATAATATATATCAAATTTAAGCACAAAAATACACCACATGCAATGAATAAGGGGTGAACAATGGAAATCTCTCATAATTAAAAGTGAGATAAGAAATCCCTTACCTTGTGTCTGAATTGATTCGTTCATTATTTAATTTCCCGAATAATAAACTAAAGTTAGTTTATACTTCCTTTATAACCTTTTTCAAATTTATTACTCCTATTATATCACTGATTACCACGTTATAAACATTATGTAATCATTTATGTTAATAACCGTTGTTTTTTCGATATTTGGTAACTTGAGTAAAACATGAACACCTTATAATTAAAAGTTATTCATGTGGTAAAATATCCATTATAATCAGAAGGATATAATGATTTAGATATCATATATGTCATATATATTCATTATATATATGTATTTACAATAGTACATATCATTTAGAGATAAGAAATGAAATGCACTGTTCATAGAGACGGTGAGTCTTACGTACGCATCGACACTACTTTCATTTCTATTTCATATTTTAATGGGATGAAAACATAATGATACATAAGTATATTATAATTACATTATAATATATAATATAATTAACTCCAACCTTTATACATCCCACATATCATCAATGTTACTTTTTTATTATGAAACACACAAACAAACAAAACCCAACAGAAAACACAAAAGTAAACAGTCTAAGGGGGTCTGAAATAGTGAAAACTGAGGGCATCCCATCTAATCAGGTTAACCCCTTCAGGTTTGAGAGATGAAAATACTTGTAGCCAAATCGGATCAGGACCCCGAACATCCATAGAAGCAAGGTGGTCTTCCACTTGATTACCCTCACGCCAAACATGACTGATTTTGATGTCATCAGAGAGCATACCTTTGAACTTTTGGATAATATAGAAGATAGACCAAGGAGACGGATAAATATTATTAAGGGAATCATACAGAATCTTCGAATCAGTTTCAATCTCAGAGATATCCCACTCCTGTTGGTGGAAGATGGAAATTCCAGTGTACAGGTCCTTGGCTTCAGCTTAGAGGGAGGAGTTGTACACTAACCTAGAGGAGAAGTCCATGAAAACCGAACCCCATTGGTCCCGCACCACACAACCTCCTCGCAGAGCTCCCACTGTGCAGGACCCGTCAACATTGAGCTTGATACCACCTGCAGGAGGAGTCCAACAAACCCAGGATCTTTTAAAGACACTAGTCGAAGCCTCACGGTAGTACGAACCCAGCCACATGAGCGAAGGAGTATCACGCTAGGCGCTGAATAGACTGACCAGATATGAGATTAAACATTTCAACTGGCAGATAATAGACCGACCCAAAGCAGATTGCCCTTCAAATTTTCATTTGTTTCTGGTAATCGAGATCTCCCAACATCCAGCAGATAAAATCAACACTCGGGCCATTCTCTCCGGCCCTTTATCCCCCAAACCATGGAACCATCTGTCCAGGAATGGGAGACCCTCCAATTAAGGATCACGAGTCCCTGTGAACTCCCCAAAGCTGCCCGAGACTACTTCCTCCCACTCACCAGAGAAGAATAAATGATTAGTTGATTCCTCCTTTGAAGCTGTACAGAAAAATCAACTGGAAACCAATGTGATACCACAACATTCGTTATTATCATCAGTGGGAATGGCCTGGTGACGAATCCTCCATAACAGAAAATTAAGTGTCGATGGCACCACTTTGGTCCACATAATCTCATTCCACCCATCTGTTGACCCCAGCGAGCTTTTAATACCACGAAAATCCCAAGCATAAAAGGACCCCGAAGAAGAAGCAGTGAATACACACAGATCAGGGGCTTGGGAGAGAGTGATGAGACTAAGGAGATCCTTCTGATCTTCATCCAGCACCGTGTTGATCAGGCCCAGGTACCGACTTTCTTCCCGGAAGGAAATACAAGGAGCAGGACAGCCCAAAAAACCCAGTACTTTCCTTTCCCAATTATGGTGTCAAAAGGAAATATTACCTCTCCCAATGATCCATTGTGAGTGCTCAAGAAGCTCATCAACGCGATTCAGCAGGTTAGGCCATAACACAGGACCCCTTTCTCCCCCCGTGGGCTGGCCGTAATACAAAAAATGCATCGTTTGGACCCAAAGGGTGCTCTGTTCCACAATTTTCATGCCAGTTTTGCCTGAAGTCCACTGAGAGTACCAGCGAGACCCCTCACGTTAATACCGCCTTCCATAGCTGGCCTTGCGACCCTACTCCATGCAGCCTAGTGTTTTATTCTTTTTCACTTGAGGATCCCAAATGAATCTGGCCAAAAGCTTTTCCATGCTAGAAATAACACCTTTTAGAGCCACAACCACCAAAAGCGCATGAACTGGCGTAGCTGAAAGCACACTATTAATGAGATCTATACGGCCTCCAAAGGACAAGTACCTATTTTTCCAGTTGTAAATCCAATCCGCAATCTTGGATATAAGAAAGTAAAAATCCTGAATCTGAAGCCTGACGGGAGAGATTGGAGCCCCAAGGTAGTGTAATGGAAATAATCCTCATTGCATAGCAATGTTGCTTTGAATATCAGAGATGAGACTCTGAGATAATTTGTTAGAAATGAGAAAATAACTCTTCTATTTGTTGATAAGTTGACAACTCCATAAGAAATACTTCTCAAGAATCCTATTCAATCCACCGATATTCTTTTTCCCAGCATTAATAAACACGAGAGTATCATCAGCAAACATAAGATGAGAAGTGGTCTTATCTCTCATAGACCTACATTATGAAAGAACCTCTCCATTCTGGATACTTATACATATGAGCTGGCTCAAAACTTCTTGGGTGAGTATGAAGATACTAGGGGAAAGGGGGTCTCCTTGGCGGAGGCCACAGATAGCCTTAAACAACCCATATGACTTCCCCAGAAAGGAAACCTTCATCCATGGAGAGTTGAAACATCTGAAAAAAAAAGTCAATATTCCAAGGAGAAAACCCCATATTACTCAATACCTTATTGATGAAGCCCCACTCCACATGGTCGTAGGCTTTATTCATGTCCAGCTTGAGAGAAATGTTAGAACCCCGAGTTTTAAAGTTGATATCACTTATCATTTCATGAGAAAGAGCAATGGCCCCTTGAATAGGATGGCCCCTCACAAAACTATGTTTCTCCAAAGAAATCCACCGAGGAAGATAAGCAGACAATCTAGCGTTGATCACACGCACAAGGATTTTATATAGAAAATTGCACATGCTCACTGGTCTATACTGCAAGATGAAATAGGGGCTCCAATTTTTTGGAATCAGAACCATTTTAGTGGCATAGGAAACCCTTGACAGTTTACCACCCCTGAAGAAGTCCTGAATACCTGCAATAATATCCGAATTCATCACCTCCCAAGAGCCTCTGTAGAAAGATCCCGGAAAACCATCCGGGCCAGGAGCACTATCTGGATGAAGATTCATGAGGGCTGAGAA
This sequence comes from Viscum album, assembly GCA_963277665.1. NCBI lineage: Eukaryota > Viridiplantae > Streptophyta > Magnoliopsida > Santalales > Viscaceae > Viscum > Viscum album. Next base: position 780,833,578 of record OY728163.1, on the reverse strand, counting down.
AATTTATTTTTCATCTGGAATAGAACTCAGCCTCTCACTCTCCTGAGAAGAGACACATTTGGAAATGACATTAAAGAAATCATTGTCTCCTCCAGGTTACCCGCTGGACATATGATCATAAGGGCCCGTCAATAATTCCTTCAAATAAGAGTAGAACAAACCACCCACCACATCTCGGTCATCCGTGTGAGATCCATCTTCCAACAAAATATTAGGCTTGATGGGTCTCTTTCTTTCTTTCATGCAAGCATGAAAAAAGGCAATGTTTCTATCCCCTTCTCTGAGCAATTAAATCCTATAGAATTCCCTTTCCTATCATTCCTGAGCAAGGAGAAATTCATCCGAGGATTCTTTTTTTCTAGAGAGATCCTCAAAGGATTGGCCATCCCAAACATCTTACAACCTTACTTCCAAACATTCAATTTCCCTAAGGACTCCATCAAGTTCATTATCAGTCTGGGGAAGGTCTTTTTCCCAAGAAATCAGACGACTCTTGAGATGATGAAGTTTATCATGAATAGAGTTCCAAGGATTTCCCTGCCCCTTAGCATTCCACATATCACATATCATCTCCTAATACCCTGAATTAGACACCCACTGATGCTAAAAAATAAACCTCTTCTGATGATCTTTCCTTGAGGAAACCGTGACCCAAAGAGGGGAATGATCGGATATTCCTCGAGCTAGATGAAGAACTTTTGAGGAAGAGGAATTCGAAATCGCTTCCATATTGTCCAGACACCTATCAATGGAAACCATAAAGGTATGATATAAATGAAACATTAATAAGCCTAAATAAAACATAAACAAAATATATATCATTTATAATAACAGTTCCATCATAATGGCCACCATGAGAGGTGGTAGGAGATAATTGAACAATCATCGTTTCATGAGGCATTTGTTTTTCATCCAGAAAAAACATTATGTTCTTCACCCATTAGATGTAGGTGTGTTTAAGTGTAGTTCTAATACTTCTCATAAGAACATACTAGTATATTGATGATACTGGTTTTGTTATAAAATAAAGGAATAAAAAGAGTTTAGGGGTTGGAGAAGTAAAATAAAAGAAAACAATTTAAGAGAAACTATTACATTCAATTTGGGTAACTCCCTTTGGTTTGAACCCAAAGAACTTCTTGAAGTGAATTATTCCTAAGGTAAGGCTTCTAGGTGGAATATAGGGATGTAGGGGGGATAATTTTGCAGAGGTTGGATGAGCCAAAAGGATTCAGAGGTGTGTGTAATTGGTTAAAAGTGGTCTCTTTTTATAAGGGAGAGGAGGGGCTCTTTAAGAAAGTGTGAAAACATTATTTTATTATAAACTTATATTCGGTTTAAAAAGCTACAAAACACATAAATGTAGAAGATAAAATGACTCATATTTAAAATAAAATCATACAATAGTAATTGGACAGGTTTTGGATATTATTTTAGTCTTTATAATTCTATTTATTTAAATCATTTATTAATGAGGTAAACACTGCATCATTATTGTGTCATAAATAATATTATTTATTTTATGTCTAAAAATTATAAAAAAAATTCTATGACATTGGAAATACTTTTATATTTATAATTAGTATTTATAGTCAAAATGATAACTTATATAAACCTATGTAAAAATTAATTTACTAAAAGATATTGGTTTTTGTCATGTTTTCCTTCACTTTAAATTAATTAATCTAAAGTTTCATTATCACTCACAAGTGGCTCAATGGGGTCCCAAAATAGACCCAAGGATTCCCATGGTCGGCTATGATGCATCCCATAAGGTTAGAACATGTTTTATGGTAATTTTGTATTATTATAATATTCTTTTTACCTTAAATTACTCTATTTACCTTTAACCGCGGTAAATAAAAGTCAAAAGTTACTATTCACCAAAAATAATTTTCATCTCATTGAACCACATTTTACTTCTTGATATTAACCGTGTTTCTCATATTTTTTAAATTCAACTCACAGAAGCGGTAAAATTTCATTTAAATGAAAAAGTCAGTTTTTTACTACTACTAAGTGGTTTCACTATTCATCAAAAATTGAAGTTTTTCAGAAAACTACCAAAAATTCAGCCTAAGCTATAATTGATATTCCAAATTCAGAAATTATGTCTATTTTTCAAAATTCAAAACATATTAGTTGAATTAATTAATTTATTAATTAATTCCCGTTGTCAAAACAAATAGCGTGTTTTTAATCAACAATATCTATCAAAAGATTGACACTTGTTTATGTCCAATTTCAAAGTGAAATTCAATCCAATGACCACCATTGGATTAAATGTTGAAAATATATTCTAATTAAAATTTAAAACCAATTATAAACATACTCCAACCATATAAATAAATTATATTGAAATGTAGTTTTGAATTAAACTACTTTATTTTTCACTATTCATTAAAAAATGAACTTCATCGGAAAAATTCAAAAAAATTATGCAAAGTAAATTTTGATGTCCCCATTATAAAGAAGGATTTTATTTGGTCAAATAAGATGTATTAATGTGACCAAAGCTATATTTAATGAGGATTCTCCTCCAAAAGGTGGTAAATCGACCTTTTACTGAATATTAGCGTATTCATGCTTAAAATTATATTCATTCATATTTTAAGCCCCTAACTTTTATTGGATAATTTTAAAAACATTTTACAAACATATATAATCATATTGTAGTTAGTGTTTTTCATTCCCACCAATTCAATGGCTAGGAGTTAACTACCATTTAAAATAATAATATTATATTATTAGTGTGCAACGTAAGATTTCAAAGAAACCCTTTGTTGCGTATCGGGTACGTTATCGAACAAAGAAACCCATTTAAAGTAAAATTAATATTTCATTCATAAATAATAATAAATATGAAAATTTCATATTCTTTATTTACCTAGGATGTTACAAAAACTATAATAAATGAGATATCCCCTTATATCTACTTGATTATCACAAACAATGATAATATAAATCCTTGTATTTAATGATGGACTCAATTCCACATAGTATGTTTTGATGAAGTGATAAATCCTATTGTAAACATAGATATATACCCAATATTCATACCATATTCCTAACAAACCTAAAACCAAAACATAGTTCGATAAAAGATTCCATGGGATAATAAGCCTCAGAGATACATAATAATGAAATCATCCACACTTGACTGTACTCCACTATGGTTTCTACCCTGATGTAATCACAACTTATCTAATAATAACCTTTATTTAATGTAATATTATTCCTCTAGACCCCCTGAAATATCCAACCTATGATAGGTAATGCTGAAACACTGCAATATCTCCAAAAAATAACCTAAAAATAAATATACAACTAACCTCATATGAAGTTAAAAAAATTATTCACAACATAATAACATGGAAGATGACTACATATAAGAATGATGATGGAAACTAAATTCCACAAGTAAACCCATTAATGGACTTTATTAGATCCCACCATTAAATAACTTGGAATGAAATGTTCATGGATAATACCCCATACTATAAGATAATCTAAAATTATATCGAAAATATTCATGGAATGGAACATTATACTATATAAACACCATCTCCATATGAAACTCTTGATGTCACTACACATATAAATCATTTCTCAATGAACCCATTCAATATAAAATACATATCTAAAACAACTTTTAAAATAAAAACTTATCTTAATCCATAAAACAAATAAAATACATAATTAGATAGCTCAAAAAGTTTTATTCCATTAATTAGCATCTTTAATCTTATTCTATAAACCAATTTCCAATTTTATTGTTCATATAGAAGTAATGTATTTTTATGTTAAGGAAAACCATGATCATCTGATAGGGATTTTTTAAAAAAAATTATGTGATATATTGTTTTAATGGTAATATATCCTTAAATGATAAATTTTTCTATGATTCAAGGATTATACGTAGGTGAATAAATACATATTCTATTATTCTAAGAAACATTGGACATGTGTTAATATCATATAATATTTCATATTAAATTTAATATATATTAATTTGTTTAGTATATGACTAGATTAGATCACTAAGTTATCGAGGGGTTATCTAATTATCTTTAATTTATGTAAAAATATTACCTCTGGAAATCATCATCTTGAACTACTGAATGTACCCAATCAATGACATATTTAATCAAAACATTTCCACAAATACATCATTGTATATAAGATCATATCATATGTTATTTAGAATATGTGAAACCCTTGATCAATTATCACTATTATGGTTAGTCACTCAATCATGTAATCATAATCAAATAAAAAATATCATTACAGTACTAAGCCCACAATGCTTAAACACAATTTCTATAATTCACTAGATGATACATTGTGTCTCCACTGTGATGATGAAATAATAATGACCATGTATGATGAACTTCTCAAAAAATAAATAGATCATCCTCTTTTAATGTTTACAACTTCATCAACATAATCAATAGTCATTAATTTTTTCTTCTTGTATTGAAAATCCATCTAGAACTAGTGATAACAAAATTCTCCTTGGATTTACAAATACTCAGAATCCCATGATGTCTTCTCCTCCTGAAAAAAATGGAATCCAATCAAATTCTTAAATCATTGATACATGATGTATCCTTACCCTTTTATGAATTACCCTTAGGTATTCATAATGGATTTACATCTATTTATTTTTCCTACACATTCAAATAGATATATATATATATATATATATAATAAATTTGAACTGGATCCTATCATCTTACATTTTGGGTCTTCAGAAACCTACCAAAACTCCTATATAAAAAAAGATGAATACTATCATAGTATTCATCCCATAAAAACATCATGTCCCAAATTCTATTATTTTATTTCATGAATTTATTAGAATATTAATTCACTATGTCAATGAAAAAATATCCTTCAAATCAAGTTATAATCACTGAATAAAATTAAATCCATGATTATTGATAAATTAAATAAAAAATCATTAAGAATCAATTGTAATTCTCTCAATATTAACATTTAACTTATCGACTCATCTATCCATGCATAATGATAACGAATCATTTTTTGTCCCAAACATGTCAAATAATATTGGATGCTCACCTCCTATTCCATATATCATGTAGATAATCCTATATTATATAGTGATCATCACCACATAATTTTTGGAATTCCCTATTTCTCAAGGGGAGACATTATAACTATTATACCTACCATTATAGTATGGAACTAGTTTTTTTTTCTTACAGCTCCTCCTATAGTCCAAGGATTCTATTAAGTTACAATACATCCATTTTTGGATTCCACATTTTTAAAATTTATGATTTCAAAAAAATTCCATGGGGACCTATTTGATTTAGTCCATATCTAGGTTTCCCATGATAGGTATTTTTATATCATGACACATGATTCTAATGGTGGGCCTATATAAGACTTAATTTAAATATTTTCCAATCCTACTGACTATGTCATGTGCTTGGATGTATTGAGAATATTTGAAAAAAAATTCATGTGATATGGCATGTGTGACACCCCATTATATCACAAAATATTCTTTCATTTAAAAATTATTAAGACATTCAATATTTAATATTACACACAACACTGAGTTTTGAAATCATTACACAAAACCCTGAGTTTAGCTTGTGTATCACATAACACTGAGTTTAGTCTGATTTACATGAAACACTGAGTTTAAACAAATCAAGTCACATTATTAATATATTATTATTTTATATGACAGTTATAAGTTATCCATTGTAATGGATGGTATAGACATGACTAACTAAATTATAAAAATATATGCTTTAAAATTTTATATATTATGAATTCTTTGTTGAACAATTAACTATGAATTAAAATAAAGATAGCCTTTGGAAAATAAATAGAATCTTTTCCTGAAAATAATAATTTTTATGGAGAGAAACTCTTTTTTCTCTCAATAAAAAAAATATTACAATTTGGGTGAATGGTTTTAATTAATTTTATAATTTATATATTTAGTAAAATTTCCAACATTTATCTTATGTATTTCTAAAGAAGTCATAAGAATAAATATAATTTTATATTTAAATCTCATGTTGCTCTAAAATATAATTTTCACCTTCTTTCACATTTTTTACAATAATATCTCTTCCAATTTTATGAAAATTATATATAAAGTTTTTATTAATTTTTGAAATCATCCTATCAAAAGTATCAAAGTTTTTATTTTCATTCATTTTGTAAGAATAAATATTTTTTAGTGCATAAAGAAAAATAATAGTTTTTATTTAGAATTTTAAATTATTTTAAAGAATTTATGGACATCAAAAAAATTATGATGTCATTAAAGGTAAAATAATTTATATTTTATTTCTATAAATATAATTTAGATCATTGGAATAATTTTCAAATTGAATTTTAATAATAACTAATTTTAACCTTTTGAATATTTACTCTTTGTAAAACCACTTTCCCATCATGTCTGTGAGATTAAATTTAAAATCAACTTTTCTATATAAGAGAAATGAATTTTAAAAAATTGATTAGATATTTGTAATCAGTGTAATTTTTGTTATCTATTAAGGTCACTTTAATTTTTTAACGTAATAATTATTAAAAACAAAAAAAAATTACATTCAATAATGTAAAATGGGGTTTAGTTGGGGGATAAACTAAAATTATACTGGTTAAAATGACTAAAACATGTCCAAAACTCTTTGTATTACCATATTTGAACAATTTCTCTTCTAAGGTTGATAATGGCCCATTTTTGTGCCCTAATGAAAGTGAAAAATGTTTGTATACCTTTTTATTTTTTAAAAATTATATGTGTTCCACTAATCTCACATATATAAGGCCACCCACTCTACTCTCCTTGTCACAATTCAAAAAACTCTTTGGATCAGACTATTTAATCCATAATAACTTCCATAAATCCCTATTCTCATTATAGAAACACTAATTTCATTATAAATCAATCCTATGAATCCTTTTTCTATAATTTCATAAAAGTGTTCCAAAGAAGAGTTACCTTCTCAAACATGGAGGTTTATGTTGTTTCATCATCCAAATAAATAAATTATTCTTAAACACTAAATAAATAATAAAATCAGTATCTTTCACATAAATTGATTTTATTATTTAAATTTAATATCATAAATCCTTAACCTCTTCCTCAAACTTATAATGAAGGCATCTTTCGTGTGTGCTGTGGATTATCACCTCATAAACCAATGTTATTCACTTTCCACCACCACCTCTCATAGATTCAAAAAATGGAAGATATATTTTTTATATATGATATTTAGGAAATTATTATGATTCGTGAACAATTATATCACATTTTATCTTTTAAATTCCATTCAATGGGAATATGATAACGTTCGGGGGTACGATGGACTACTTCCTCACGAAGCGATATGATTTGGTCATGCATTACATGGGAGATTATATATATGGGTTCAATGAAATTAATTTATATATTTTAAATAAAAATTATTATTTAATTTTAATATATTATTTACCTTTCTTATTTTCAATCCATTTGGATTATGTAAACAGTATTCATGTGTACGTACGACCTCCCATCTCAATAAAAGGTGTATTTAATTTTCTATATCTATCTTCAATTGATCATTATAAATACATATATACAATATATATATATATATATGATATTTATATCATGACTAATCCTATGTAAATGATAGAACTATTATCAAATTAAGATATCCAATAATAAAAAATGAAAACCTGCAAGAAAACAAAGCATTTATTGGCTGAAATGTGACTTTAAAATGGATTTGGTAATAAACTACTAATAAATGGTTCATATGTAAATAATAAGATGTATTATATATATAATATTTTTTTATAATATATGTACAATAAACATATATTTATTATACAATAGGTTTTATGGTGTATTAAGGATTCTGAGACTCACAGTATGAGATTTTATTCTCAATATGGCTTCTCTGTGACATATGTTTTGTTATGGAGCCATATTCTCTTACGAGGTGTATATTTATACAATTTTCAACGTAATTTATTGATTTTTTTTATTCTAAAAATATTTTATGATTAATTTAATGTTATTTTTTAATAGGTCTTATGATACACAATTACGAAAGTGGTAATTGTTTCATGCTACAACCCCATTGATTATACTGATTAATCATGAATATTATTCCAATGATTAAATAGTATGATAATTATATAAAAAATATCATGTGTTTTATTCTATCATAGATATTAACATATAATACATTTTCCCCTTATTTCCCTCTATTTATACACTCAATACTTAAAAATTATATTTTTTATATGAAAAATCAAGATTATTTCACTTTTAAAAGAAAAATAATTTTTCTTCAGAAATAATTTATTTTAAAAAATATTGAATTATTTTTTTAAATACTATGTAATATTTAGTATAGAAACATTCACCTATGATTGACCTTTTTAAAAAATGTATTGAATGTTACCGTCTTGTAATTTTATAAGAAATGTCTGTATGGATTTCACTCAAAATTTAAATGGAACCACCGATTTAATGATAACAACATGAACAATATTTTTAGTCATTATGAGAAAAAATAATTCTAAATAATCCATTATAGGTTTCAAAGGTGATTTCCAATGAAATTTATTTCAATAATGATATATGAATTTGTAATTTTAAATTGTTGATTACAAAATATAAAGGATATTTGAATCAAAAAATGTGTTAAATGTTTGTTAATGCTCCAATTCTATTTATCAATTGATATTTTTAAATGAAAGGATTTTGAAAATGATACATATTTAATAAAAAATCAATATGGAAGGTTTAAATTTGTTATGAAATGATCCATGTGATCTTTCAAAATCATTTTCCATCTAATACGGAATCATTTATTATTATATATGATTTACTAGGTATAACATTTATTGATACCATATATATTCTTTATCTAGATGGTTAATGTATATTGTGACTAAATTTTTAAGAAAGAAAATTATTTTTAATAGGTTATGAAATGGTAAATTGATGAATTTTTTTGAAACCCATTTTCATTACATGAGTTATGATGTGGTGAAATAATTAATGTTCTATGATATTGTTTACACATAAGGGTGGTTTTCATTTTCAAATTGATGAGGCCTATATCTCTCTCCCAAAAATATGTAAATAATTATACCTCATGAAAAAATAATTGGAAACAGGTCTATTTTCTTCATCTACTATGAGAAATAGTTGTGTCCTAACGCACTACGAGTTGGGAGTAGACTACCTATGTTGTGGTCATGATCACATAATGTATGACTGTATCCTTAAACATTACATACTATGATTTAAGTTAATAATTTGACCTTATTTCACATTTAGGATTTTTTAATGTTTAGAGATATAGATAATTATTCCATAACTCATACATAACAAAACAATATAAATACAAAGTGGACACTTCTAACACTATATATTTCTTCCATAAAATAGAAAATTTTTAAAATGAAATGTGGTTTCTTTTCATGTTTAATCATAAAAACTTTTACATATCCCATCCTTGAATCTATTCTCCCTTAAATGATGTGAAAAATATTTTAAAAACAGGGGATGAGAACAAAAAGCTCAGAATGGGATATAAAATATGGAATGAAATTGTTAGTCAATGAATATTTTAATCTCATGAATATATTTTCACAAAATCATAACTTTCACCCATAAAACATAAACTAATTAATATAACTCATGAAATCATAATATTCCTGAAAATTTTCTCAGCAATCAAAAATCATAATGTAACTTGTGCAATACATATCGTACTTACATTGTAGCTTTCTCAACTATATAGTAATTAACCTAAATAGTTACGTTTTGAAGACCTATCACAGTATATTCCCTAAATATATTATGAGAAACATTATTGTTTAAATTTATATCATTAACCATTTCATTGAAGTGCTATCATGAGTTCATCTATCCTAATTCTATCATGTAACCACCCATATACATAAATAATTCCCAAGAACCTTAACATAGTCATAACACATAAAACAAGAACAACGTAAAAATAACATTTCCACATTTCAATAACAAGTTATCAGTTCAAGATATTTAATAATAAATCAATTATCAAAAACATTTTCAATATCAAAATACATAAAAAGGGAATATGATATTTATTTCTATATTTTAAAAACATTATGGCTTATAGAGGAAGGAGAACATCAAATAATGGTCATAGAGGAAAAACAGTCATTGTCACCTCGTACTTTTAAAAAATTCCATTTGACATTTAGTAAAATACTTCCTAGAAAAATATTCCTTTATAAATACATTGAATTAAATTTATAGTAAAAGGGTTTGATTATACACCATATAAAATAAGGTGGTGTTTATTATCAAAATATGCCTTAATGAATGGAGATTGAGATGAAATCCCTTTCCTTGAGCCCAACTCATCACATACAACCGTTTTATTCTTGAAAAATCAACATAATTTAATTCTACATTCTTGAGAACCTTTATAAAATTTATTTTTCCTTTAATATAACTTATTACCATGTTATAAAAATTATATAGTTATTTAAGTTCATATCAGATGTTTTATTGATATTCGGTACTTGAGTCGAAAATAAAATTTTCTTGATATAAATAGTCCATGTGGTCATATGTCCATAATATATAAAATATTATTCATGATATAATAATCACTTTTATATATAAATTATACTTTTACATTCATTCTTAAATATGTATAGGAAAAATGAACAATGTTACAATAATTGAGACGGTAAATCGTACGTACTCCTTAGTAACGTTTCCATTTTTCATTTATCATAATGAAGATAGGGTAATATTTATTTTACCATTCTTGAATTATCATAGTAATATTAACATAATAATCATCATTTCTATATACTTATATATATCATAAAAGTGATGTGGTGAATGAAAATGATTCACATCACATCATGAAGGTGATAGTTCACACGTACGCATGAACGACGTTATAATTTTTATGTGCATTGAAGGGAAAAAAATAATTGAAATACTATTATTTTAAAATGATAAAAAAAGTAATTAAAATCATATATAAACATTTATTCTATCATTATAACTATTCTTTATAGATGGTAATGAAAAACGAACTATATCTATTCGTGAGGCGTTATTCCATCATACACATGAATGAAATGGTCATTTCACATTTGAGGAAATTATAGATTTATTTAGGTGATTATATTAACACAATAACTTTTAAGTACATTTAGGATACTATAGTTATTATTTTGTCTTATAAAATTAATATTCATAGGATGTGGAAGAATAAATGAAATAGAAACACTTAAAAGAAAAATAACTCTACTTTGGTTGGTCACCATTGAAGAATATGTCAACACCTCTATGGAGGGGGTTATTCCTAAAATAACAACTCAAGAACGTGGGGAGTTATTCTAGGAAGATGTTTGGGTAGATATTGGATGATCCTAAAGGATTTGGAAGTGTGAGTATTAGAGAATAGTGTGTACCTTTTTATAGGAGAGGGAAGGGGCACCCTTGGAAACACTTAAAATATTAAATTAATATAAATTCAATTTCTCTTCTAAATGCTCTAGAAATCATTTATTTAAAATATAAGATTATTTGGGGTCAAATAAATATCATCCAATTAAAATTATACACGTTTTTAAAAATCTTAAATCTTTATTTTTTTGTATCCCTTATTTTACCCTTTGTAATCTTACTGTGATATTATATTATTTACCATTTGTGCGTTAATGTAAGTACCAAAGCATGTAAAACGACCCAAAAATGTTCCATATATGACATGTTTGGACTTATCCTAATAATTTTTCAGAATAATATATTTTTGGGAATTTAATATCACTTATTAAAATATTTTATGTTTTAAAATACCAATAGTATAAATTCTGACACTATTGATTAGTTTTCTTTTAAAAATATCATAAAAGGAAGATAAGTTCAAAAAATCCTTTAAATCATAAAAAACATGTCAAAAGAATCCATAAAAATATTGTATGGAATACTATAGGAACTGGAAAACACATCCATGTAATTCACTGAATTCTTCTATAAATGTTCCCAGAGCGTAGATCATTCCACAAGCTTCGATTTGTTTAGTCATGGATCCTAAATGGAGTTATGGATCTGAAGTTATGATCGTTTGAAGTCAGGATGCTGGAAATGGCCATCCAGGATGGTTTTGGGGAAAAGTATGGATTTGAGGGTAAAAAGGGGATATTGCACGTAAAAATGAAATCTTGCGTATAAAAAAGGAATCTTGCACATAAAATGGCTTTGCGCGGAAAATCTGAATGGAATTTTATGCACACCGACATTCAATGCTTCGCCTATAAATACAGGTGCACCCCCTTCTTCCCGAGGTTCCCCGGAAGTCGGCTGCCGATCTAATGCACGTAAGTCCACATTTTTCGCGCTTGCGTGTAAAACCCCCCTCATACATGAAAAACATCACTTTTTCACACCAAATCCCCAACATGCCCATTTTTTCACGAAAACATTATTTTTTTCTCCCAATAGTTCCATTGTTCCCAATTCCACGTACACTAGTGATGCGCCTGTCCAAATGCGTGCACACCTCAAATTTTGCACGCAATCTTTCCCTATATCGCTCAAGCCTTCCCTCTTGAGTGAAATGATCCCCTATTTCCCACCATCCTCACCTATTGCGCGCAATTCATTCCCTATTTCTCGTAAGACCCCCTATTTCGTGCACATTGTGTGCGATCCTGTCCTATTGCGTGCAGTCCTTCCCTATTGTGTGCAACCCATCCTGCGCATATCCTATATTACGCGCAACAATGCCCAAATGTGCGCCTATTGGTCTATACCATGGCAGATTTGCCCCCGCACCCCACCTCCGCCTCACTCTCGGGCTATGGTCCCGACCCTCCGGGTCAGTCCCTTCGCTTCCGTCACTGACCCCCATGAAAATTGGAGACTTTCATCGTGAACGTTTCTTCCCAGGATGTCGGCATTTTCCATTCTGTCCTTCTGCACATCAACCTTCCATCTATGGAATACCATGATTTGAGACACTCTTCCGCACAGCATGAAACACCTTGAGTTGATATATTCCTCTTCATTTGTTTCTCATGTCGTGAGTAGAGATTCTCATCATCAATTCCCTGAGTACCTTGAGTCGAACCATTCCTCAAGAAACTCATCCAAACTCCATCACCTGACTCGTATGCAAGGTTGAACCAGAAAGGGCTGCCCTTTCATAAGTCCCAACACAAACCATTTCTAGGCACCTTATTCCTAATAGTCCTATCTTCAAGACTTCAAACTGTAGTATTCCCTCTATTACAAACATATCATGCCTTATGTGGCAAGCATAAGATTCCAATAGTCTTATCTACATGACTATAAACTATAGTACACCCTATGTTCCAAGAATAGGATGCCTCTTCCTTCAAACAGTATATGCCTTATGCGGCAAACATAAGATGCTAATAGTCTTACCTAAATGACTTTAAACTGTAGTACTCCCTGTGCTACAAACATTGGACACCTCTTGCTTCAAACAAGAGATGCCTTATGCTCCAAGCATAAGATGAAAATAGTCATATCTATAAAACTTTAAACTATAGTATTCCCTATGTTAAAAACATAGGATGCCTCTTGCTCCAAACAAGAGATTCCTTATACGCCCAGTATAAGATGCCAAATTCCATGATTACAGTGGAATAATTCCAAGAGCGTTGGAACCCGTTCAAACATTCCATCACTCCACCTCACCATTTGTGTGTCCTTCATTCAGATCTTCATCCTCTACCATGACTTGAAGGACCCCCTAACGGCCTGGTCCCATGCTGCTTTAGCTCGCCTACCATCCTGGGCCAACGTCCCATATGACTTCGGATAACACTTCGAGTCTGGTCATGTGTTTCGAACATAGTCAGTAGTCAACCCTCCTTTTTTTGTCCCCATTTCAAGCTAATGCGATATGGATGATATGTTTCGAACATGGTCAACAATTGTCCTACATCATCACGCTACCCTCACCGCGTTCTGAATGTCAATCATTTAATTCACACTTGTCATCTCCCTTTGTTTGGACGGCTTCCGATTCCCTTGGCATTATCCTGCTTGTGCACTAGAGAATAAGTGTAGACACCAAGTGTATTCCTCAACCTACCAATGAGTTGGGATACCCTCATGGCCAGACATATGGAAGGAATCATGGAAAGCTTCCTTTCTTAATCCTCATTCACCATTACCGCTCTATAGAGGCACCCGGGCAGCTTCCTCGCGTAAGCCCCATTCACCATTGCTGCTCCTTAGTGGCACTCGGGCAGCTTCCTTTCATAAGCCCCATTCGCCATTACCGCTCCATAGCAGCACCCGGGCAGCTTCCTTGTGTTAGACCCATCCACCATTGCCGCTCCATAGTGGCACCCGGGTAGCTTCCATGCATATTCCATATTCACCATTGTCACTCATTAGTGGCACACGAGCATCTTCCTTGCATAATCCCCATACACCATTGCCTCTCCTTAGCGGCACCTGGGAAGCTTCCTTGCGTAAGCCCCATCCACCATTTCCACTCCATAGCGGCACCTGGGTATCTTCCTTGTGTAATCCCCATGCCCCATTGATACTCCTTAGAGGCACCCCGGCATCTTCCTTGTGTATGCCCCATTCACCATTGCTGCATCATAGCAGCACTCGGGCATCTTCCACGTGTATTCACCATTCACCATTTCCTCTCCTTAGCAGCACCCGAGCAGCTTCATTGCATACGTACAGTTTTCCATTACCGCTCCATAGCGTCACCCAGGAAGCTTCCTTGCATAAGCCCCATCCAGTGTTCCCGCTTCATAACGGCACCCAGGCAGCTTCCATGCGTAAGCCCCATTCACCATTTCCACTCCTTAGCGGCTCCCGGGAAACTTCCATGCATAAGACCCATTCGCCATTTTCACTCCATAGCGGCACCCAGGAAGCTTCCTTGTGTAATCCCCAATAGATATTCCCGCTACTTAGCAGAACATTGGCAGATTCCTTGCGTAAGCCCAACGCACCATTTCCGCTCCTTAGTAGCACCCGGGAAGCTTCCTTGCATAACCCCATCCATCATTGCTGCTCCATAGTGGCACCCGGGCAGCTTCTTTGCGTAATCCACATCCACTGTTGCGGCTCCATAGCGGCACCCGGGTAGCTTCCTTTCGTAATCCCCATCCACCGTTTCCACTCCATAGCGGCACCCGGGCAGCTTCCTTGCATAAGCACCATCCAGTGTTGCCTCTCTATAGCAGCACCAGGGCAGCTTCCTTGTGTAAGCCCCATTCACCATTGTCGCTCCCTAGGGGCACCCGGGTAGGTTCCTTGAGTAAGCCTTATTCACCACCCTTCATGGATGCACCTTTATGCCATGATCATCAGGTCTTTTCTACCTCTTGTTTCTCACATCGAGCATGACTCACGTGAGCTTAGAGTAAGCATCAACCATGACATCCATTCTGGGTATCCTAGAGTGTAATCCCCACAACACAATCCTGAACTATGTGAAATTTGATCCTTGCCAAAGCATGGTACGTAGGAAGCCTCCCTGAGGTTCAAGCCCAACACTCAGTCATTCCAACCCCCTTCACGTCGGTTCACCAACACTTTTCAAAACTTTGCGTACTTTGATCCTTCCCAAGGTAACGTACATAGGAAGCCTCCCTGAGGTTCAATACCACCATCCATATAAACCATAGGTCCTTATTCACATTAGTTATGACCCCCTTCACGTCGGTTCCTACCATTCCAAACTATGGGGACATAGATCCTTTCTACGTCAAGGTACGTAGGAAGCCTCCTTGAGGTTCAAGCCCAACAACCATTGGTCCCGACCATCTTCATGTCGGTGTACCAAGCCCATTTTCGAACTAAGAGGAATTTGATATTATCCAAGGTAAATTATGTTGGAAGCCTCCATAAGTTTCAATCCCACCATCCATCTAGACCCCATGTCATTTTTCACATCGGTTTACTGACCCCAATTCCGAACTAGGTGGAATATGATCCTTGCCAATTCAAGGTATGTAGGAAGCCACCTTGAGGTTCAAGCCCAACACCTGGTTGTTCCGACACCCTTCACGTCGGTTTGACCACACCATTCCGAACTGTGTGGACTTTGATCCTTGCCAAGGCAAGGTACGTAGGAAGCCTCCCTGAGGTTCAAGCCCAACACTCGGTCATTCTAAACCGCTTTACGTTGGTTCTCCCACACCATCCCGAACTACGTGGACTTCTATCCTTGCAAAGTCAAGGTACGTAGGAAGCCTCACTGAGGTTCAAGACCACCATCCATCTGGACCCCAGGTCCTTATTCACATCGGTTCAACGACCCCAATTCCGAACTACGTCGACTTTGATCCTTTCCAAGGAAAGGTATGTAAGAAGCATCCCTGAGGTTCAAGCTCAACACCAGTTCATTCCAACCACCTTCACGTCGGTTCACCCAATACCATCCCGAACTACGCGGACATAGATTCCCTACCACAGGGATATGTAGGAAGCCTCTATGAGGTTTAAGACCATCACTCATGTCTCATCCTGATCTATCCCTCAATACCATGTGTTTCAGGTAGATCATGCCCCATCCTAGAGGTTCTGTTTCCTCTGGATCCCATCCATGTGTCCATTCTCACGGGCCGCCTCCTCAGGTATCACATCATCCCACCGAACTACACAGAATTTGATTCCCTTCCATGGGGATACATATGAAGTCCCTTAAAGGCTCCATCCCAACATCATCGTTTCCCTTGTGTGGTCTCCATCTCATCCCCCCACCACATCATTCAACTCTCCGTCATCCATCCTAATTCTCACCCAGGTCACCACATCCCAGTGAGCTCATGACATTCACCCCAACGCCACTCTTTGCTGCATCCGAGTAGCTCATCATGCGTAAGCCCCACACAATCCATAACTATCCACCCAAGAGTATCCTTCTTTTGATGGGATGATATCCATACATAATCCCCAGCATGTATATGGGTTGTTTTCCTCTATGTACACCCTAATACATCACCTCTTCGAACTACATGGGTTTTGATCCCTGTCGCCTACATAGGGTATATAGGAAACCTACATGATGTTCAATCCCAGCCAAAGGTAAACATTGCCATTCCCCCATTCTGGGGTGCACTCTCTTTAATCCACCCACAGTGGTATTCAGATCAGCCATTACAGTGTGACATCTCCCCTCCATGGGATGCACCAACTTGGATCTGTCCTTATTGGGAGTTCTCATCCATCCATCTTTCTGGTGCTATCTCCTAGGGATGTACCAATCCGATCTGTCTCCATGGTACATTCTGATCACTCTCATTCCATCTCTGTAAGACATTAAACTCGCGGCATATCCCATTTTCAACATGGAAATCTAAGGAAAACCTTAGAGACATGCCTCCGGCATAAGATACCACATGACTGACGTGGTATGCCTTGGGTTCTTCCCCCTTGAGATGCCCTCTTATGAGGAAGAATACAGGTTCTCCAATGTCCATGCATCAAGAGATGCCTCGACATGCTAGATGTTGTCATCTACTCCGACTGAAGGTTGCTACCATGTTAATACCCAATGGAATGTCCTGATGGAAGTAGTCTAATTAACCGGCATCCACAATGATATGGCCCTGGGAAAGAGATTCACGAACCATAACTAAAATTTATAACAGAGACCCGGACTAGGTAACAAGTTCCAAGGACGAATCCACTGAAGGATAAACTAACATCCCATCATCATGTTTCGATCAATGAGCAAACATCCTTGAATAATCGATGGATGTCTCCCGCCTTTGGAAAGCAGGAATGTGGGAAACAGTTGCGCGTCCTCGACAGACGGATGCATGTGCCCCGAAGAAAGCGTCGGAAACCAATACATTTTGTCATGTGATATTTATTTTATTATTTATAATATCATTTATTTGATTCTTTCATTAATTATGAAATTTCAACATCATCTTTGTGTCACCATTTAATGTAATAATTTATTTCCTAAAAATTAAAAATAAATTATCATTATGTAGGTAATAATTTTATATTTATAATTACAATTTATAGTCAATAATGTCTCATTTATAACTCTATAACATAATACATTAATTTTTAAAAAATTAAATTGTAACACAAATGACTATTCCACGAATATAACATAAAAATGCATTAAAGTCATCCATGTGGATCCAGGTGATCCTAAAATATACCCAGGGATGATTGTGGTCAGGATACGCTCATAAAAATAAATCAAGACAAGTATTAGGGTATTTTTATAAAATTATAATCTTATTTTTATCTTTAATTACTTGATTGACCCTTAACCATGCAAATTAAAATAATTACTAAAGTTACTATTCATAATGTCAAAAAAGAAAAGGGACCTATTTAAATAACTTGAAACCTCTAAATCAAAATATGGAATCTATTTTTCCAAATTCAAAAGACATAATTGGTATAAATTTATTTAAAAATAATCCCCATTATCAAATTGAGAAAACAGGTTTTTTAAAAGTAAAAACCATAAAAAGTTTGACATTAGTTTATATCTAATTTCAAAGTGAAATTATATACATTCATCAAAATTTTATTATATTATGAATACATAATCTAATTATAAAATAAAAAAAATTAAAAATAAATTATAACAACATAAATAACCTATAATCAAAAGGCAGTTTGGAATTAATATACAATATTTCTCACTATTCATTAATAAATGAATTTTATCATAAAAAATACGAAAAATTCAACCAATGTGAATTTTGATATCCCACTTCTAAATAAGAAGTTTATTTTGTAAAATTAAACTTATAAAGGCTTCAAAAATAATATTTAAAATGTGTTCTCAATCAAAAGGCGGTAAAACTACATTTTTTTAAAAAACAATATTTTTATCTGTAAAATTGTATTTGTTCTTAAATAATGTCTAGAAAACACATAAGATGAATTTTAAAAACTATATTAAATTAATATTTCACTAATAAAATCTAAAAATATTCATTATATTATTTTATTGAAAACATTATTCACACATAAATATTTTTTATTGAAAACGCATCCTTTATATTCAATTGTTTTTATTTACATTTCTAATTAATTTAATAAAAAATGAATTATTATATAAAAATATGTAAATCCTATTTTCATATTTTAGTTAATACCATTTCTTCCCACCTTTATAACAGCTATGAGATAAATACAACTTAAAATGAAAATATTAATAACATGTTATTCTTCGGTATAACTCAGTATTGTGTGCAATGTAATATTTCAGAGAAACCCATTATTCTGTGTTGGGTATGCTATCAGAAATATCATACCTTTAAATTTAATATTACTATCTAATTAATAAATAATTAAAATTATGAAAAAATATTATTCTATAATTACCAGGGATGATACATCCTTCCCCCTTTTAGAAATTACATCCTTTCAATTTTAAATTTGGGTTGTGTGACAGACGTTTCACTTTTCAAAAGTCCTTCATTGAAATACCACATCTAAAAAAGATTCTATAAATGTTAAAGTTAAAAAGAACAAAGGTGGAGTCGAATGGTCACCCAAGTTAATACATTATAGGATTCCATGTAAAAAAACATATATATGGAAGAAAAACTAACCATCATGTTCTATTGGAGAGTGATAGAAAACATGATTAGGAGATATTTAACAATCAAAAAGCCACAAACATGTAATGTGTTAAATGATATATTATTTCATGGTAGGAAAATTAAATGTAAAACTTTTTTTATGACCCTTTTCATAGAGTGGAGGAATTATTTTATTACTTAGATTAAGAACATATGGAAATACACTTACATGACAAGTATTGTTTAATACTATAATCAACTTCCACCACAAACTCATATTTTTCTCTAAATTATGAGTATTTAATAAGAATTTGTTTTCACATCAAGAACTACAATTTCCATTTATAGAATCACATAATCCAATAATGATTAACTATCTACTCATCATGTCTTGAAACATTAAGAAAAACCAAAATATAGGGTAAAAAAATAATATAATTCACCAAATATAATAAACTTTTAAATCATAATGAATATATTTAATATCCAAAATTCAAATGTAATATCCAAGGCCCAACGTAGACCATTAATAAAATTACGTTCTTTAAAATTCCTCAAATAATCCAAACTAAAATGGAAACTCAAAATTTAGAAGGATTTGATCACATAGTATTCTAGGATAAGTTTTATCATTTATCCCTAAATAACATCAAGTACTCTTGAAGTCTAATACCAAAAAGTAATTACCCTAATCACATATTCTCCATGTTAGGTTAATCATTTACATAAATAACCTGAATTTCCATAAATCCAAAATAAAAACATATATTCTTACAAAATGAAATTCAACCATTACTCGTCAAATAAAATTTTATTTTATTTATTTTACATAGGTGTATAGTGTTCCCAAAATAGTGAATTTCTTCTGAAATAACATTAATCACTCAATCCCAAAATCATTTTCCAATACCAAGGAAAACCATTTGATAAAACATAAGTAACCAAAATAATCTTATTCTTATTTAATCAACTCATTTATCTGAAAATATTAAGCCACTCTATTCAGGGACTTCACATAGGCCAGTGGTAGCTGATACACCCATGTAACCCTTCATTTGTGGTTTCGATCCCTGTGGCTCTACTAGACGTGACAGATTGTCACCCATCCTGCAGGTTGTATTTTTTCTAAAACTATATCATTCTTATAAAATACTACCAATATGATATAAAATACTCAAAATTAACCATAACATGTTTTAACCATAAAGGATTTATTATACCTATCATTTTCATCCCAACTCAAAATGACCTAAACATCTTAATTCATGAAGTCTTATATATATTAACATGTTTTTTATTTTTTTTATTTCACCTCCAAATGATTTAGTAAAAATATTAACTAAAGATAAAATATTGTACCTTGATCAGGGTGTCCACTTGGTTTCATCATCATTTTGTTCACATAGATAGAATGTCCATTTATTGAAACAATGATTTAGAGATTCTTCAAAATCACTTGATTCCTTTGTCTGAATACACATTTTACAACATGGGTTGTATGGGTGTTTGTAGAGAAATATATTTAGAAAATAATCTTGTATGACATATAATTTCTTCAAATCAGATAATACTTTATTTTTATAAAAAATTTGGAGTGAGATTGACTAGAAACAATCAATCAATGGTGTGTTTAAAATTCCATAAGTATGTGATGAAAGACTGTATTTTAAAAGAAAATATAAATAGGTTGTACAAGGGTATCCTTAATAAATATAATTTTCAAAATCATAATATGCTTCATAATATTGTGATAAGTTAAAATATCTAAAAAATCCATGATAATATTTATCTTTTTTGAAAATATAAGAATATTGAGAAAATAAGATTTGATTAAAAACAACCCAAAAACCACGATGGTATCGAGGTATAGTGGAGGTGTTTTATATCTCAATCAACTACTTACAAGTGATTTGTATGTTAAAAAATGTATCAGAATCATCCATACATGACTTTACAATAATTATTTCAAGAAAGTCATCAGGAAGATATACGAATATTGTTTGAGATCCTCCTCTTTCCATTTATAACCGAATTTCCTTGATCTGAAAAAGTAATAGAATAAAAGTTTAACCAAAAGAATATATATATATATATATATATATATTTTTACCATATGATTAACCAAAAATCATCATCCCTAATGTTTTCTTAATCGAACTCTGATACCAACTATAAGGCCCTAGCTGTAAACATTACATAATATTTAGTTATGTTTATAATTTTTCTTTATTTCACATTGAGGATAATTTTATGTTCATCGATCTAGATAATTAGGCCATAAATCATACATAAAAAATCCATATAAATATAATGTGGACACTTCCAATTGTATCCATTTCTTCCTTAAAATAGAAAAATTTTAAAATGAAATGTGTTTTCTTTTCATGTTTAATCATAATAAATTTTCCATGATCCAATCATTGACACTATTTTTCCTTAAATCCTATGAAAAAAAATTTCAAAAACATTGGATGAGAAAATAAAGCTCAGTAAGGGATATAAAATAAGGATTAAAACCATTAGTCCATGAATATTTTTAATTCATGAAAACATTTTCACAAAATCATACTTTTCACCCATAAAACATAAATTCTTTAACAGACCTCATGAAATCATAAGATCCCTAAAAATAATCTTATTAATCCTAAACCATAAAGGTAACTTGTTTCATATATATGAAACATACACTTTAGATTTCACAACTACATAGGGAGTAACTTTCATGGTTACGTTTGGAATACCTATCATAGTATATTCCCTAAATCTTTTAGGAGAAACATTATTGTTTAAATCCATCTAATTACCCAATACATTAGAGAGATGTCACAGGCTCACCCTCCATCAATTCATCACTGAACCACCCGTATATGTAAACATTTCCAAAGAACCGTCACATAGTGCTTACATATAAAACAAGAAGAATATAAAGATAACATTTCCACCTTGAAATCACAAGATAAAAATTCAAGATATTGACATAATAAATCCATTCTCAAAAAAAATCACCGAAATACATGAAAATAGAATATTTTATTTAGTTTCCTTTCAAAAATAGTAATTCATATATAGGAATCCAAATATTGAATAATTGTCATAGTGGTAGAAAATTCATTTTCACCATTTACATTAATGGAACATTCCTTTTTCATTTAGTATAACACTTCCTAGAAAAAGATTCATTCCAAAACCATTGAATAAAATTTAAAGTCAAAGTGGTTTATTATACAGTGTATAAAATAAGTTGGTGTTTATTATTAAAAGATGCCTCAATTAAAGGAGATTGAGTTGAAGTCCCATGCCTTGAGTTCGACTTGTCACGTACAATAATTATATTCTTGAGTAATAACCATAGGATATTTTATACTTTCATGAGAACCTTTATAATGTTTATTATTCATTTTATACCACATATTAACATGTTATAAAAATTACATAATTGTTCATGTTAATATCATACGTTCTGTCGAAATTCGGTACTTGAGTCAAAAATGAACTTGGCTTGATGTCAATAGTCTATGTGGTCATAATTCCATTATCTAAAAAATAATATTCAGGAAATAAGTTTATAATTTATATATAAATTGTAATTTTAAATCCATTCATTAAATTTTGATATTAAAAATGAACAACATTACAATCATGGAGATGGTAATCTGTACGTACACATGAGTAACGTTTCCATTTTTCATTTATCTTAATGGAAATAAGGTAATTATTATTTTACCTTTCCAGAATTATCATCATAATATTAACATAATAATAATCATCTAAATATACATATATATATATCATAAATGTGATTTAGTGAATAAAAACGGTTCACATTGCTTCGTGGAGGTGATTGTTCACATATACGCGTGAATGAAGTTATCATTTTTATGTGCATGTAAGGTAAGAACATAATTTATATACCATTCTTATAAAACTAAAAATATTTCATTAATATCATATATAAATTTTTATTCTATCATTATAACCAGTTTTTATAGAAAGTAATGAAAAACAATCTATATAGGTTCGAGAGGTAGTAGGCCTTCGTACAATCGAACGAAATGTTCATTTTCTATTAGATATAATCAAAGATGGATTTAGGTGAGTATATTAACATAATGACATATCAGTGTATTGAGGGTATTATATTTACTATTTGATATTATATAAATAGGATTTATAAAAATTGTAAGAAGAAATAAAACATAAACACTTAAAAAACAATACAGCTTCTTCGGTTGACCACCTTTGAAGAACACCTTAACACCTCTAAAGAGGGTGTTATGACTAAAATAAGTCCTTAATAACATAGTCAGGTATTATAGTAACTGGGTTGGGTAGATATTGGTTGAAAAAAATTCTTTGGAAGTGTGAGTATTAGATAAGAGTGGTTTCATTTTTATAGGAGTGGGGATGGGAAACCATAGAAACTCTTAAAATATTAAATAAATATAAATTCAAATGAAATTAAAAATGGTACAAAAATAATTTATTTCAAATAAAAGATGATTTTGGGAAGAATAACCATCATCCAATTAAAATTATAGATTTTTTCAATATTTATTAATCCATATATTTTTTTCTTCACCCTTATTTTACCCTTTTTAATCTTAACGTGATACTATGTTATTTACACATTATGGGTTAATTTAATTATTATAACATGCCAAACGACCCATAAAAGAGCCATTTATAACATATTTGGAATTATCCTAACAATTTTTATGAATATTATATTCTTAATAATTAAATATCATTTAATAAAATATTTTATATTTTAAAACACAATATTGCCAATTTTGAAACTATTCATTAGTTTACTATTAAAAATATCATAATTGGAAGATAAATTTGAAACAACTCCATTAAATCATCCAAAAAAAGTCAAAATTATTCATAAAATTAGTTTATGGCCTAAATTATATTATATAATATTTATTTTAATATTTATAGTATCATTTATTTGATACTTTCATTAATTAAGAAATTATGACATCGTTTTGTGTCACCATTTAATTTAAATATTTATTACCTAAAAATTATAAATAAATTACCATTATGTAGGAAAATTTTTTTATTTCTATTGACTATTTATAGTCTAAGATATTCCATGTATATCACTATATTAAAGTACTTTACTTTATTAACAAAAAAAGTGTAACATAAATGACTATTCATTGAATATAATATTATAAATATATTGAAGTCATCCAAGTGACTTCATATGGCCCTAAAATCCACCCAAGGATGATCAAGGTTTGGATAAACTCATACAATTAAATTAATACAAGTATTAAGATAGTTTTTATTATTATAATATTATTTTTACATTTAATTACACGATTTACCCTTAACCGTGGCAATTAAAATAGTTAATGGAGTTAATATTGATAATGTCCAAAAAAAGGCACTTATTTACATAATTTGGACCCTATGATTCCAAATATGGAATCTATTTTTATGAATTCAAAACACATAACTTAAAATTAATCACCATTGTCAAAATGAGAAAACATTTTTTAATTAAAACCTTCAAAATATTGACATGTGTTTATATATAATTTCAAAGATAAATTCCTTAAAATGACAAAAATCGTATTAAATTTTATAAAAATTATCTAATTATACTTTAAAATAAATTAAAAATATAATATAAAAATATAAATAGCATTGACTAAAAAGTAGTTTTGAATTAAAATGCACTACTATTCACTAATCATTAAAAAAGAAATTTTATCAAAAAAATACCAAAAATTATGACAAAGTGAATTTTTATATTTTTAATCTAAATAAGAAGTTTATTTTTTTCAAATATAACCTATAAAATTTTAAAAAACCGTATTTAAAATGAGTTCTCCATCAAAATTCGGTAAAAATGTATTCTTAGTAAAACACCCATTTTATCCGTAAAATAGTATATGTTCTTATATAATGTATAGAAAACACATATGATGGATTTTAAATATTATATTTAATTATTATTTCCATAATATAATCCAAAAACTTTGATTTTTTTATTTTATAAACAATATAATTCACACTTAAATAGTTTTTCCTAAAAACACATCCTTTTATTCAATTGGATTTTAATTAAATTTTTTAATTAAATTTATTAACCAATGAATCCTAATATAAACATGTGTAAACCCTCTTTACATAATTTATTTAATAACATTCATTCCCACTATTCTAATTACTATGTGATAACTATAACTTAATATGATTATGTTTAATAATATATTACTTTTCGGTATAACTTAGTCTTATGTGCAATGTATTATTTCAGAGAAACCCATTGTTGTGTGTCAGGTATACTATCAAGCATATAACACCCTTAAAAGTAAAATTACTATCTAATTAATAAATATTAATAAATATAAAAAAGTCTTAACCTATAATTATCTAGGATGTTACGCACACCATTATACTTATATTTTGATTTCTTATGATCATAGATTTATATCTCATGTGTTTATCGATACTAAGAATCTAAGCTCACCCATTATTATCTTTCCTTCGAAAATTAATAAACAGTGGTTTATGTATGGTATACCTAAGGGGAGTAATATATGTTTCTATATTTGAGGGATATGTTTAATATATTTCTTGAAATTTTAATATTGTGTTTCTAGGCTCCAAAGAAACTGAAATGTTACTGTCCTCAGGAATTGGATTATAAATGTATTGAATATTCATCTAAGAAGATATGATATTTTTTTTATAAAATCTCGGGTCACTATATATGGTATCCGACTTAAATTTTCATCTTTATTTTAATATTATGACTATAAAATATTTAGTTCAATAACTAGGCATATTCTAAATAATATTACAATGGATATTTCTACAGTCATATTGAAGAATAATTTTAAGAATAACAATGAGTATAAGAACAAAATTGGGAATTTTTTAAATTATATGGAAATGGTTTTTTGAGAAATCACATACCTTTCTAGTTATTAAAATTAGATGTAGCCTTATTAAAGAAGTACATAGGGGTAACAACATCAAAAGGTTTAATTGATCTAGACAAAAATTTTGAATATTTCATTGCAATAGGAATTTCTACAGGTCTGGTTTGACACTACTAGGGGATCTGATTTGGATATTTAAATTCTCATTAAAAAACATAATGAACTATTAATATAATATAAATGGATGTAATATGTTAATCATAATGTATCATTGATCGAGATTAAGTTTTCATGATATAGAAATTTTATAAATGATTTAATATGATTATGTGGGATTCTATTAGGACTGATATTTCTCATGTTATTTTCTCCAATCAATGGATGGACCCAGAAAGAATCATAAAAATATGAAGTGAAAAAGACAATTTAATTATATTCATCTTGATCAACTAGGATTTATTATAGATGGTTTGATAAGTCATGTTTTTATTCTCACAAAACTATCTAAAGTACCGAGTCATTCTAAATATCCAGAAGAGAATATGGGGGAACAACATTCTACTATGTCATTCTTAAGGAAATGTACACGTTTTTTAGTTTCTCAACAATTCAACTACTCTCTAAAAATGGATCCATAACAATGAAAATATATTTCCATTATTTAGTTTGAGTAGCATGAAATTTTCATTTTTAAAATATATCATTCTGATAGAATGAAAAACTAGTTTTGGATTCTTATAAAAAACCTAAGGGAATTAGAATAAATTGAATCTATATAATGGGAAGTGCTTAGAATAATATTTATTAGTTAGTAATTCCCTCATATTATATAATAAAATTTAGATAATAATATAGTTTATATTAATAAAAATGATGATGAATATATTTTTACTTATGAATCTAATTTTAAAATACATTCATCGTATTTTTATACTTTATTTAGAATTACTGAAATAATAGTTGATACATTAATTTCATTCATAACTACTAGTATTAGAAATCCCTCAGATATATGAGAAATTATTTTATATGATGAATTAATTATATGTACACCAAAGTTATAAATTAAAATTTTATATTCCCACTCTTCTTATAGATCTGAAATGAAACGAATGACTGAGACCCATTAGAACTCATAAGATGTAAGGAAATTCAATCCATCTTTATGATATAAATGTGGTAAAAGTATCAATGAATAATTTTTATATGAACTGGAAGGTGATTTAAATTTTGTAATATTTGAAGTAATTCATGTGAATATAGAAATGAGATTAATTTTCTCGTTAATAAAAATGAGTAGGAGAATATTCCAACTAACTCACCACTAACCCTCTATTATTTTATTTTCAAGGATTTTTGGAATTTTGAAAATCATGTTCCAAATACGAGGGCTAATATGGAAGATAGAACAAAACAACCATAGAAGATAATGGAAAATGGTAATGAATATGAAATCATAATGGACGGAATGAATCATTATAATTAGGTAACACTAATCCTCTCCACCTTAGTTAGTAATCTCAGGTTTGAGTTTTTATGAATGATACCTATGAAAATTTTATTATTCTTAATTTAATTAAATTTCATGGTCTTATATGCCCATACATTGATTTTGGAATAATGAAATCACATTTGATATTCTATCAATGCAATTATGAACCCATGATTTGAATGAAAATATTTTTTTATAGGTTTAGATCTTATATAAGGAATGAAGTTTAAATTAGAATTTGGATTTTTATATGACATTGTGTGATATTAACTAAATTGTTATGGATATCATGGTTGTTTTATGATTTTAAGTATAATCATAAGTTCAAATTCATTGACATACCATTTGAGGATACAAATGATTTAAATTTATCTTGATTATGGTTATATTATGAGATATTTATTATAATACATCCATTTGGTTATTTATATGTTTTAATGAAATTTGAATTTAAGGGTGAATGCCTTTAAAATATGAGGATATATGGTTTAAGGTATGGGTTAATTTTAGGGTTTATATTATCTTTGATATTGACATATTTATTGGGATTAGTTTACCTTTTTATAAGGTTATCATGCTTCATTTCTATCTTATAAGATTTATCTATCAATCTACCATCCAAAATATAAGTTATGAAGGTGTTATAGTTTCATAGAGTACCATTTTTATATTTCTATATAAATGTGCTGAAAAATTTACCGTGATTTTTAGTAGATGCATTTAGAAAACTCTAGATATGTATTTGAGTTTCAAAACTTCGTATCATACTCAAATAGATGGTCAGTCTAACAAAAAAAGTCAATCCATATAGGATATGATATGATCTTTATCTATGGATTTCCAAGGTGTTTGGGATCAACACCTTCATATAATTGAGTTTTACTAAAAAAATATCTTTCACTCAAGCATTAAATTGGTACCTTAGGCTTCCATTAATGGAAATATGTGTAGAAATATAACATACTCTAATGAAGTTGTGGAAAGAATGTAATTTGAGACTTTAGGAATCTGATGATATAGTATAGAACATTGGAGACATTCAGAAACTCAAAAGGAAAAAAATTGATAGAAATGGTATGATGATAATAATCAATGGGATATATAGTTTATTTTGGTGATTAGTTATTTCTATGATTTTTTTTATTTCTGAAGGAATTGAAAAATAATCCACAGGTATATCATTCACGTTGAAATACTTGATCATATCAGGATAATGTCCTATCAATTGGCACATTAACTTAAACTATCACGGGTTCACTATGAGTTCCATGTACCTATCATACGGAATCACATACCAGATCATTCACATGTATAGTACTCAAAGACTATACTGTTGGATATTTATCATTCTTATAAGGAAAAAATTGTTAATATTTGGGATCATAAATAGAAATTTCCATGAAATAAGACTACTCACATGGTAAATATTTTTTAAACAACACACCATCATTATAATGTTGTATGGGACCCTAAGGATGTAATGGGAGAGAAGTATCATAATTTTTTGGTCCAAGCTGATCAATTTCAAGGGTTAAATTCATTTTAGTGAGGGTTAAGACATCATGATTTTGCGAAATATTTTTTCTTTTCTAATAAATTTAATCTTGTCGATATTTTTCTTATCAAAAAACATAGAGTTTTTCTTTAACTTCATGAAGCACAATGATTTCCTTGCATTATAAATAACACAAAGTTTATACTTTTTTACATAAAAATGAGTTTAAACTAAACATGGGATACTAGTAAAATTTTATTATTCAATATGATAGTTAACACCTAACCATTGAAATGGATTTTATGATTATTATTATCTAAATTCTGAATATATATTATTGACAACTATATATATATAATGATCTCATTGATGACCAATTAATTATAAAATACATTGAAACCCCTAGTTTTAAATAAAGAGGGTTTTTACTAAACACCTTTATGTATGATCAAGAAACCGTTTTAACAAAATAAATATAATTTAGCAAATTTAGAAAATTATTTTAATGAATTTTATATATTATATATTAAATAAAATTTTTAAAAATTATATTATGTTTCTTTAAGATAAGAAAAAATAATAAATCAATTTTCACTCTTATAATTTTCATTTTTTTTGAAAATCTATTTTTTGATATTTGGGCACTTATTTTAGAATTATTTTTTTCAAATTATAAACATTTATCTTAAAAAAGAAAAACTATTTTTTATATCATCATGTAAAAATTATCTTTGTGTGATTTTTTTAAAATGTTCTATGATTATATCATTTTTTATTAACAATGAATAATTCAAATTTATATTAAGAATTTGAATTTATTTAAAATAATATAATATCATTATTTTAAAAAAAATAGTCATATAGGTAAAAATATATCAATTTTTATCTATCAATCCATTTTAGATTATTGAAATTAGTTTCATGATTTATTTTGATTTAAATTTTTTAAATATTTAGATCATTTTCTCTTTAAAAACCGCCTTCAGACCGTGTCTATGATATTGAATTTAAATTAAACAATTCCACTTATGTGAATGAATTTGGAAAAAATATCTTTTATATTTTAAATAATAATAATTTATATTACCCAATAATCTCAACATTATTTTTCATAATGATTAATATAGAAAATAATAAAAAATATTTACCACGGTAAAGGTAAAAATGGGTTTATATGGGGTAAAATAAAAGTATAATGGTTAGAAATGAACAAAAAAAATTTCAAAACCTATTTTATAGATATATTTTAAATAATATATTTTATGATTTATTTTGTTCTATATTTTATCCCTTTACCATGTGGAAAAATGTGTTACACCATTTTCAATTCAAAACATAGAGGTGTGCCACTCACTTAACTTATAAAAGGAAACCACTTTATATATCATGATTAAACTAACAAAACCATTTAATTCATCCATCAAATACCCAAGTAACTTCATTATTTACCTCTTATAATCCTATAATAGTATTTTATGGAAATCCGACCAAATATTCATTTTGGAAAAAACTAATAGATGTTTTCCGAAGAAAATGTAACGTCCTTATCAGAAAGTTTAATTAAATTTCATCCTAACCTCTAGAAATTATTATTAAACCAGAATTATATTAAATCCACATATTTTTAATTATAATTATATCTTATAATGTTAATTTAATAACCTAAATCCTTCACCACATCCATCAAATGTGTTATGAACTCATCATTTGTTTGTTCGTATGTGAATTGCCTCATGAACTGATGTTATTCATTTTCAATCACCATCTCTCATATATGTATATAATGATATATTTTTTCTATATATGAAATTTATAATATTATTATTCATTCATATCAAATGTTTATAAATAACTTTGTTTCAGTGGGATTACGGTAATATTGTTCATTTGAATGGAAGACTATATCCTCACGAAGCGATTTGATTTGTCCACACATTACATAGATGGTAATAGTGATGGGTTTCATGAAAATATGTGATATATATGCTTTAAAAATGATTATTTAATGGTCATATAATATTTTACATTATTTGTTTATTCCATTACGAAATTTGAAATAATATTCATGCATATATATAGTCTATGACCCCCATGAACGGGGCATTTTATTTAATATATTTTAATATTATATATCACTATAAATATATATACTAAATATATAGTATATTTATATCATGGGTATAATTATATAGATGATGGAACACTGATCAATGTAATAGGACTAAAAATAAAAAATCAAAACATTCATGATAAACAAAATACTTATTCCCCAAATACATCACTTTTAGATAGAATTGTCAATAAACAGGTAATAAAAGGTTCATAAGTATATCATAAATTGCATGATTTATATAATATTTATTATGTATATGAATAAAATTAAATATATAATTTTTATAGGTGAGGTTCAAACATATATGAAGGTATGTGAGACTTAAGGAAAGGGATTCTTTTTCTCAATTTTCCTTCTTTGAGTCAAGTGTTCTATTACAAACCTATATTATATTATGAAGTGTATATAAAGACAAAATTTAATGTAATTTATTGAATTTATTTATTCTCATGATATTTAATTTTTCATTTAATGTTATTATCTATTTTGGAATGTAATTAAATTTTATTAATGTGGTAATGGTGTATATTACAATCCCAACCTTTTTAAGATTGTTCCTAATTATCCTTCCAATTATGAAATATTATAATATATCTTTTAGTAAACTCCTGTAATTTATTCTAAAATATTTATTTCTATAAAGTTCATTTTTCCTTCATTTTACCCTACATATGAACTTATGATTTCAAAAGATTGAATTTAATAAAAATCAACAATATTTTATTCTTCGGTCAAAAATCATTTTTCTTCCAAAAATAGGTTTTCCAAAATGTTCTCAAAAATATTTTTAGAAAATCAAATTTAAATATTAACAAAAAATTTATAAATTTTTTAACACTACAAAATATTTTGAATAGAATATTAAATCCATTTTCTAAACAATTCCCATTTACGTTATACCAAAAATATAAAAGTAATCCTTGTTTTGATGTGCACAGAATGAATGGAATTTTCTCCCACTATGACCAAATCATTATTTTCATTTTTATAATATAATTATCTAAAAAACAAAGAGAATTATTTTAAAAATGTTTTTTTAGTTTCTAGTTTTAAAAATGTATCTTCAAATGGGAATAAATATTTTCATCAAGAAATGTTTTCAATGATTTTGAAATCATTAACGATGTGTTTCCATGGTTATATTAAATGAAAATTAATTTGTATATTTTTTATATTTGAATAAGTGTTCCTAAAATTTTAAAGGTTATATTCATGAACAAAATTTCATAGAGATCTTTCAAAATAATTTTCTACATATGATGACATCCTTTGATGTTACTAATGTTTTACTATGGAAAAGATTTAATTATATCATACATATTATTTCTTTTTATGTTTAATGTTTATGATGGTGAAATTTTTATAACGCCTAACTATTTTTAATGAGTTATGCTATGATTAACTGATTAAATGTTTATGAATCGTTTTTTTAGAAATTATTTTTGATTTGGTCATATGATGAATGTTTTTCTAATATTATAAGAATGAAATTATAGTTTTCATTATGAGACAGGTGGGACCTATATCTCCCTCAAATGAATGGGGAAAATTTTTATATCTCTTAAGATAATAATTGGGAAAATTTGATTGGTGTGATACAGTATAGGAAATTGGTTAATCGTGATCCAATATAGGAAATAGGTGCATCTTAATCCACATTCGAAAACATGTGATATTCCTTGATCCATAATTTTTATTTTTATTTTGAAGTTAACCATAAAATATTATCTGTTTTTTCAATATATTTTATTGTTCCAAAACTTGATTAAAAGTTATAATGGTTAGTGACTATTTTTTATGTTTTCTCACACTTATGGGACATTTTTTATGAAATTCTAAATTTTTATTCGATGAATCATTTTTATGGTATAAGATAGGTTGGGTATAAAATTCCCTTATTTTTTTCAAGATCAAAAACCCTTATTCTTATCTTATGATTTCATATGTTCATATATTGAAATATACCTTGTTAACACTTAATAAGAATCCCATCACACCCTTTAATATGAATACTTATTTAGTTTATCAATAATTTTTTATGTATGGTATTCCTAGGAGGATTACATAGTGAGAATATATTTTTATGAGATATTAATGTTCCTTCAAGGCATATGAAGAGTTTTTTAATAGTCTCCAATGACAATAAACTATTTTGATTATCTAGTCTATTTTTGAAAAATGAATTGAATTTTATCTAAAAATGTACTATATAATTATAATTTTCTCTGTCACTATAGCATGATCCTTCTCTTCCATCTCAATTTTTCCCTCTTCTAAATCCTAACATTATTAAAAAAATATTTAACACATACAACACAATGCATTTGGAAACCTAATAATATCACCATTTTTTTCATTTATCAACTTCATCATCTTCACATTACAAAATTCTAACACCCTTTTAAATATAATGATATTCATTTTTAAAATTATGGGTTATTATAATTTTTTTGTCTAAAAAACTACTTGCATACATTTTTTTATTTTATGCATATAGATGATATAACATAGTCCTTATCAATGTTTCATTGATTGATCAGATGTAAGTATATGTTGGTAATTTGAGTGCACACAACAAGTGTGATACTACCACGGGGTTCTATGTTTTCCATAAAACTCATCATGATATAAGAATCTCAGTAAAAATTCATCTCTCTCATAAATGTTGTATTCAAAAGAAATTTATCATTAATATATCGCATGCATCTCAACACACAATAAAACATGTTCGTGTCCATGAAAAATAAATCCCCCATTTTTTGATCTTATTATCTAAAAACATTCCACAATGATAAATATATAACATATAATTGTAATAATGGAATGAATGTTTTATTATCACATATTATTTCTAAATTTTTCCATGTTATAGAGATGGTAATGATTTGAAAACATCCTTCTCAAAATTTATCCTCCTTAAGTATTTCAGTCCTATCGTCTTTATCATGGGGAGATACTCAATGAAAAACTGATTCTATTTACTTCACATAAGTTACAAACTCAAACATCACCATCCATTCAATTAAATTTTGAATAACATATACAAAACATTATTGGAATAAGGAAGGACCATTGTGTTTCTAAAGGGAAACACATTGGTTGAGAGCCTCCTCCCATCCTTGTGCATTTGTTTCTTTCAATATAAAAATCATGCAAGTGTAAATATTATATCATCTCCATAGGTATCATGACATCATCACACCTATATGATTTAAGGTTTATTAAAAGATTCCAAATTTTCATAAAAAAATTATGTTCATTAAATTATCAATTATCGATGTTTCCTAAAAAATTATCCTATTATTTATTCTAAAAATAAAAATTCCTTCATTTTGTAACTTCATATTCAACCCCAAAATCCCATTTATTTTTTCCTCTTACAATGTATATTCATTTTCATCCCACATGAGTACACATTATGTTAACACATTCCAAAACACTAAAAATTTCCATTACAAAGGGATTTACTTGAAAAATGAGATGTGTCCATAATGGTCTTGATGTTTTCCTCCATGGCCATTTTTTATAGGATGTTTTTATTTTTTGGGAAAATTATTTCATTATCATGGTTTGGGGTTTTTCAATCATATTTGATAAATTATTTTTGAGAACCTTAAAGGTTAGAAATAAATGTTTTATTTAATTCTATCTATATTTATACATTGTTCCTTAGTCCTTAGTATTTGTTATGATGGAATTATTATCATATAATATCAATATATTTTATAAAATACCTCGTTGAATTCATAAAATAAGTTTTAGATTCAGAATATATAGATTTTTTCTTCAATAATCCTTTTTCCATTTTAGTCATGTTCCCCTTAGTATCGCATTTCATCTTCTCATTCTCATCTATCATTATATTGGGTTACTTGATTTTAATATCATAAGATGATCCACTTTTTATAAACTCATCTTATTCATTGTTAACAATAACATTTACCTTCTTAACAAACTAACTCATTTTAGTATCCATTTCCTGGTAGTACTTCCCAAAATATTTCATTTTATTCTAGGTTATTGATATATACTAAAAACTATACTCTAAATTGAAGGAACCTGGAACTCACCGGGAGGGGTGTGGTAACTCAGGGTTTTAATGTTTTCTTCTTAAAGTGACAGATCATATTCCCACATTAGTATGAACTAGTTAAAACAATATGATAGAAACCTTTAGAGCACAAACTATCACATGAAAAGATACAACACAACAATTTTACATCTTACACCACTATGGGATACTCTACAGAGCATATGTCGACAAAGTATCTGTAACACCCCAAGATTTCATAGTGTGTTATTTCTTCAAAATAATTCAATAACTTGCACTACACGCAACACTGAGTTCAATCACACCATGAATTACAAAAAAAATCCATTCAAAAGAGGTTATGAATAGTATTATCTAAATTTTAAACTTTATATAATCATTATAATTTTAGAATCCATATTATGAGTTTCTTAGATATAATGCAAGAACAAATTCATTTTCAGTATTGCACTTTTATCAACTTTTAATAGTGAACCCTTTTTAAATAAAATATTTTAAACTTTTTGACTAAATGAGGACATCAAAAATTTAAAATGAAACATCCCAAGCTTCCACGGTACGCTTTCTTTGAATAATACAGTAGCGTGTGTTGTACGCAACCTTGAGTTTTAACACACACCACAACCAATCAAACTAGCCGTTATGAATAGTAATACCTACTTTTCGAAATTATATATATTTTATATTTTAAAATGGACTTCATTTCTGGATTCGGAATATCGAATTTATCCTAAGGTGAAATTTTGGTACTTTTCGGATAACTTTCATATTTTGATGAATAGTGAAAATTACTAAATTTTAATTAAAAACAACTTTTTTAATAAAAATAATTAATAGTGATAAATTATGAATTTGAGTGGTTTTAAAATATATTTAGAATATATTTTTTCCATTTAATATAATTTTGGTCATTGAACATAATTTTACAATTAAACCGAACATAAACAAGTGTCAATCTTTTGATAGTTATTATCTCTTAAAAACACGCTTTTTGTTTTGACAGCGGGAATTAATTTTAAATTAATTTCTGCCACTTCTGTGTTTTAAATTTAGAAAAATGGATTCCATATTTGGAATCAGGATGTCCAAATTGTGTAAATAGGTAACTTTTATTTTTAGACATTTTGAATAATTACTGTGGTAAATATTTTATTTACCATGGTTAAGGGTAAATCTGGTAAATAAGGGTTAAAAAATAATATTATAATAATACTAAATTAACCTAAAACGTGTCCTAGCCTTATTGGTTGATACATGTTCGACCATAGGCATCTTTGGGTCGATTTGGGGACCCCATGGTGCCACTTGTAGGTGATAGGGACACTTTATTTTAATTAAGTTAAAATGAATACAAAAATGACACAAGCATATATCTTTTAGAAAAACAATTATTACATAGGGTTATATATGTTGTATTTTAGATTATAAATATTCATTATAAAGATAAAAATATTTCATACATAATGATATTTTATTTAAAATTTTTAGACATTAAATAATTTATTTTAGTTATGACACAATGATGATGCAGTAATTACTAAAATAGTGAAAAATTAAATTAATTGATATTATAAATATCCAAATAAATATAATATGAAACTTTTAATGAATTAAACTAATTTTATAGGATAATATGATATATTATGATTGATTTAATTTACTTTGTTCGAAGTAATCAATCTGTTATGAGTTTCAAAAAAATCAACTATTGAATAGTGTCAAAATTGACATAAAAGAGTTCTTAAAACAAATATTATATTATTAATTAATATTAAATTCCTAAAAATCTAAGATTCGGCCAAGAGACTTATATCATGATAGTTTCATCATTAATGGACCACTTGGGGGTCTCTTTGATGTATATAGTAATTTTATTAACCATATTATATAAAAATACAAAGAGACATTGTGAAAGTGAAACTAATTAACTTAGAGTTAATACTTAAAGATAAGGTTAATATAAGTACCCAAACCTGTCTAAATTCTATTTGTTGAGTTTTTTTCTACCCATCACCACCTTTACCTTTGAATAGTCAACTTTTTAGCCATTGTAAACCGAATATGAATTTATTATAAACTAATATCTCTAGCTTTTCCAAAGGTGTCCCTCACCCCTCTTATAAAAGGGCACTCCTCCTTCTCATTTCTTAACACCTTAAAAGCCTTTTGGTTCGGCCAAACTCTGCCCAAATACTCTCCCAACTTCCCTCACTACAACCTAGAGGCCTTAGTTGGATCATAAATCCAACCTAAGGATCCCTTTTGATCAAATCAAAAGGAAGAACCTGAAGAAGAGGTAATGATTTCACCACCCTTTTCCAAGTTCATTTCTTCTTCCACTTCTTCTTCCTTTGTTGTTACCATTCTAAAATAATAACTCCAGTATCATATATATACTGTGATGTTATTATAAATATGGTACAACCATATTCAGTATTCTATCCACCCTTTGAATAACATGTCACCATACGTGCGTACGTACGGCTTACCGTCTCCACGTCGTGGTGTAATTATTATTCAATATATTATTATTTGGATGGGTATAATAATGATATGTAACTCATGTAAATAATAAATATAACATGTTAATGATTATTTATATTTGATATACCATCCATTTATATATTATTTTAATATCAAAAGAATGATATTGTCGCTCGTGCGTACGTACGGACTACCGTCTCCACGAACGCGATGAGATTCATTCTCCATCGTATCCATTCAAGTATAATTATCGTTTGATGATTTAAAAAATGATGGTTAAGGACTTTATATCATTCTGGATATGAATAATATACAACCTATCCTTTACAAACATGTCTTACGTAACAAAACATATAAAAGAAAACAAGTAAGTTAACACCCGAAACAACGATAATACTAAGATATTATTATCAAATCAATATTAAAAGATCATATATGATATCATATTAATGTATATGATTCTTGTATAATTTAATAACAATTATTTCACCATTATACAGGAGGTTAGCCTACCCCAACCAAGGAAAAGTACAAGGTAAGGGTTATTTCACAATCTCTTCATTATCCGAGCTTGTTTATACGTAATAATCTACTGGGATCTATTTATCATCCACATCCATGTTTCTTCAAAATGTATTTCAAAACATTTTTATTATTTACAAGAATATGGGTTAAAGTCATTTATACCCTTGTTTGACTTTTTATAAGAGGAATCTTTCCGTCGTTTTCAAAACAAGGTCCTTTTTAACCTTTTCGACAGAATTAAGGTAAGAATGTTTTTTTTAACTTATACGGCAAGTGCGGTTATTTTCTACCGTTATAAAATCTTCAAAGCTTTCCTTACGATCTTATAAGAATATTTTCAAGAAAATGTTTTATTTTATATGGATCTTAAATGCTTTCAAAAATAGAAAGAGATATTTCTCTAAAAAGTGTTTTGATTTCATCTATGTCAACATCCTTTGTTGGATTTTACGCTTATTTGAAGTTGATTTATTATGATACAAAACTTCTATATTGTATTGAAGGTTTTGTGATATGTTTGACTGTGGATGTGCTATTTTTATACCATTCATGGTTTATGGTGAAAGTATTAACATTTCGTATGCTAGTTTTAATACAAATGTTTATGTTATGTTTAAACCTTTTCATATGGGAATGCATTGGACTTAATATGTGATGGGTGGAGCCCGCTATAGCTCCTCGATGCATCGGTAGGTCTCATGAGACAAACTAGTGTCTTGTCACAAGGCCTTGGCAAAATCTTATTTGTAGTCTTGGCACGAGGCCTTGGCTATGTGGTTATGATAGTCTGGCATTATGCATTCCAACATTATGAAAGTGGTTATTGATATTGCATATGATTATTCGATTAGTAGAATATCCATGTGAACAAGTAAATGGAATTATTTCATTTTACTTTTGACCTACTATGTTGAAGTTCAAGTTTAAAAGGCTTTCATTTTAGTTATACATATCCTTAAATGTTTATTCTTATTTATGAAAGTTTCCGGTATATTGTTATCCTTACTGGGCATTTGAGTTCACCCCTTTTCTATGTTTTATTTTTCCCAGGATGTGAAGAAGTAAGTTATGAATGACCTGTAGGGGTATTATGAGGGG
The DNA here is from genome assembly GCA_963277665.1 of Viscum album. Classification (NCBI taxonomy): domain Eukaryota; kingdom Viridiplantae; phylum Streptophyta; class Magnoliopsida; order Santalales; family Viscaceae; genus Viscum; species Viscum album. Next base: position 780,793,837 of record OY728163.1, on the reverse strand, counting down.
ATAATAGTGTGTACTGTGGAGACATTATGTTTTTGTAGTAGTATTTCAATTTATGATGTAATGTAAAACTTATGAATATATCTAGTGTTTCCAAGGCTACTAAACCAATCGGTCTTTCGAGATTTGATCTTTCTTGTGATCATGCCAATGTTATGTAATAATGCACCGACTCTGGGTAACTAGGGTCGGGGCGTTACAGTTGGTATCAAAGAAAGTTTAGTACAAACCTTGGAAGCTAGATTTAGATAAAATCTGATTAGAGCACTTAGACCTAAGATGAACTTTGAGGATTAGTGTAGAAGAACTTCCTAGAATTTTGGTATTGTAGAGATTTTGTGAGTTTTCCGAGAAATACATCCATATCTGGATATGAGCAGGTAGAGGAGGCTCTGGCACAGATGTACCTAGGGGTAAAACCCGAAAACCCCTCTTTGAGCTAGACTCGAACGGGAACTGGTGCACGACAACGGGCCTTGCTGCACTCTTGGTTACGACACTCCCGGGGGATATGCTTAGGATAATTATCATTTTCTTTACAAATCATTATGAAGGGTTTATGAGTATATACATCCTCAAAGGAGACATTTTTATGATTATGGATTATATCCATAAATAGTTCAATTTATGTTAAGTGTTTTATAAGTATGGGATTTTTTATTTTGATTCATAAACTGATCTAGTGTATGCCATTGTTTAGAAATGGCGCCCAGTAGAAGGAATGAGAGCTCCAGAAATGCACATGATCCAAAGAGAAGTAAGGATCATATCTTTCATGGTCTTAAGCTAGAATTTATAAGAGAAATAGTCTCCCATGTATTATCATCATATGAAGAAATAATATCATGTGTTGATAAGATAAGTAAAGATTTTACTGAGTCCTATGGCTTTGAAGAGAAGCAAGAGAAGAAAAGGATGGAAGAGAGAAAGATGGATAAAGGGAAGAGGGAAAAGTAGAATTTTCCCATATGTGGTAACTGTGGAAAGAAACACCCTAGAACTTGCCTGAAAGGAATGGGAGTTTGTTATAAGTGTGGAGGAAAAGGGCACAAAGTACGTGACTGCAAGGGTAAGAAAATGGTTTTAAATGTACAATGCTTCATTTGCAAGGAGTTTGGACACTACGCGAACCTATGTCCCAGTCATCAGACTATGCCACAAATGATGTTATTGGATAATAATCAAGTTATGATACTACCACAGATGAAGAGGAATGATTAGAGTTCTTATGTTGATTATGTCAATTGAGTGTTGTATCAATAATGTACTTGTTATAATAATTATGGAGTATATAAGGATTGTACTGCAGTATTATTTCATTAAGGACTTGAGATTGTGTGGAACAAAGAAAAGTGACTCAATAGCAGGATAAATTTTTGGAAAATATATGGTTGAGAGAATGATAAATCATAAAATAGTTTTGATACTGAGGTAGTGATTTTGGAATAATATGTGATTGTTTTGGATAAATTATATTGGATATTCTTGACTACCTTGGAACTGATTAATGATTTGTATATTCCATCATTGTTGGGGTTTAAAACATTTTTGGATTAATGAAGTATATCCAGCATTCTATATGGAATAAGGGATCATGAATGTAATCAATAAGGAATATGGTAATACATGATGAAGGTATTCATATGCTATTACGGGGTAAAAAGGATCTATATTATGTTTACCTTCCTTATAATTGTTGGACTGTGAGTTTGGATAGAAGTATTTTGGATAGTTCTAGTTTGGATTATTTTGGATTGCCATAAAAGGAAAACCCGGAGGTCGGGCGGCAACCCGTCGCGTCCGGCAAGGCTGGGAGACTTGAACCCGAAACCGAAGGGCGACAAGGGTGTATCACCTACCACTGGACCAAGAGATGTCCTGGATTAAATAATGTAGTTTTTATTAAAAGATCATGTAGATTAATTATAAATTCGTTTATTTTGGAACCCTATACGAATAGTGTAAATAGAATTTTTTTACATTCTATTATCTTTTAGAGTGAAAGATGAGTTTGTGGTAGAAATTTATTAATGGATAAAACTCTAATTATAAAGTAAGTATATCTCCTTATGATCTTAGCCAATCTCATAAATAAATTCCTCAATATTAAGAAAAGAAACTTAGAACAAAAATGTTTTCCTAGATGGTACCTTAAATCATCACTAATTTATGGCTTTGAGATTGTTGGCATTTTCATAGCCATGTTCTCTACCACTCTCCATCAGATAATTGATGGTTATAATTTTCTTCCATATCCATATTTTCCTACATGGAACCCTAGTATGTGTTATTTTTGGTAATCTTCATACTTTCGACTCTTTGTTTTAAATAGAGGCCTCATTAATTCATTTTTCGATGTGGGATTTCAACTAAGATATTTTGAAACGTCAAAAATGTGTTATCATAATACCCTATGTTTTGTTGAACCGATGGTATTTCAAATGATCATAGATTGATGAATTTAAGGACCTCAATTTTATACTTGTTTGTGATTGATGACCTCAATCACTACCTATAAATATTTATGTTTTTCCTCCAATTATATGTCTCTAATTGCCACCAATGTTCTCCTAATCGAGATCATAATTTGGTGGTGACCCTTTCATTTCTCTTTTCCTCATATTAAGACTAAATTTTAGTAACCCAATTTCCGATGTGGGTTTTCCCACAAATATATTTTCTATTTTCAACCTTTTATTTTCGAAAACAATTTCAAATTGCGAGGACGCAATTTATTGAAGGAGGGGAGAATGTAACACCCCAAGATTTCATAGTGTGTTATTTCTTCAAAATAATTCAATAACTTGCACTACATGCAACACCGAGTTCAATCACACCATGAATTATAAAAAAAAGCCATTCAAAAGAGGTTATGAATAGTATTATCTAAATTTTAAACTTTATATAATCCTTATAATTTTAGAATCCATATTATGAGTTTCTTAGATATAATGCAAGAACAAATTCATTTTCAGTATTGCACTTTTATCAACTTTTAATAGTGAACCCTTTTTAAATACAATATTTTAAACTTTTTGACTAAATGGGGACATCAAAAATTTAAAATGAAACATCCCAAGCTTCCACAGTACGCTTTCTTTGAATAATACAGTAGCGTGTGTTGTACGAAACCTTGAGTTTTAACACACACCACAACCAATCAAACTAGCCGTTATGAATAGTAATACCTACTTTTCGAAATTATATATATTTTATATTTTAAAATGGACTTCATTTCTGGATTCGGAATATCGAATTTAGCCTAAGGTGAAATTTTGGTACTTTTCGGATAACTTTCATATTTTGATGAATAGTGAAAATTACTAAATTTTAATTAAAAACAACTTTTTTAATCAAAACAATTAATAGTGATAAATTATGATTTTGAGTGGTTTTAAAGTATATTTAGAATATATTTTTACCATTTAATATAATGTTGGTCATTGAACATAATTTTACAATTAAACCGAACATAAACAAGTGTCAATCTTTTGATAGTTATTATCTCTTAAAAACATGGTTTTTGTTTAGACAGTGGGAATTAATTTTAAATTAATTTCTGCCACTTCTTTGTTTTAAATTTAGAAAAATGGATTCCATATTTGGAATCAGGATGTCCAAATTGTGTAAATAGGTAACTTTTATTTTTAGACATTTTGAATAATTACTGTGGTAAATATTTTATTTACCATGGTTAAGGGTAAATCTGGTAAATAAGGGTTAAAAAATAATATTATAATAATACTAAATTACCCTAAAACGTGTCCTAGCCTTATTTGTTGATACATGTTCGACCATAGGCATCTTTGGGTCGATTTGGGGACCCCATGGTGCCACTTGTAGGTGATAGGGACACTTTATTTTAATTAAGTTAAAATTAATACAAAAATGACACAAGCATATATCTTTTAGAAAAACAATTATTACATAGGGTTATATATGTTTTATTTTAGATTATAAATATTAATTAGAAATATAAAAAGATTTCCTACATAATTATATTTTATTTATAATTTTTAGACATTAAATAATTTATTTTAGTTATGACACAATGATGATGCAGTAATTACTAAAATAGTGAAAAATTAAATTAATTGATATTCTAAATACCCAAATAAATATAATATGAAACTTTTAATGAATTAAACTAATTTTATAGGATAATATGATATATTAGGATTGGTTTAATTTACTTTGTTCGAAGTAATCAATCTGTTATTAGTTTCAAAAAAATCAACTATTGAACAGTGTCAAAATTGACATAAAAGAGTTCTTAAAACAAATATTATATTATTAATTGATATTAAATTCCTAAAAATCTAAGGTTCGGCCAAGATACTTATATCATGATATTTTCATCATTAATGAACCACTTGGGGGTCTCTTGGATGTATATAGTAAGTTTATTAACCATATTATATAAAAATACAAAGAGACATTGTAAAAGTGAAACTAATTAACTTAGAGTTAATACTTAAAGATAAGGTTAATATAAGTACCCAAACCTGTCTAAATTCTATTGGATGAGTTTTTTTCTACCCATCCCCACCTTAAACTTTGAATAGTCAACTTTGGAGCCATTTTATACCGAATATGAATTTATTATAAACTAATATCTCTAGCTTTTCCAAAGGTGCCCCTCACCCCTCTTATAAAAGGGCACTCCTCCTTCTCATTTCTTAAAACCTTAAAAGCCTTTTGGTTCGGCCAAACTCTGCCCCAATACTCTCCCAACTTCCCTCACTGCAACCTAGAGGCCTTAGTTTGATCAGAAAGCCAACCTAAGGAGCCCTTTTGATCAAATCAAAAGGAAGAACCTGAAGAAGAGGTAATGATTTCACCACCCTTTTCCAAGTTCATTTCTCCTTCCACTTCTTCTTCCTTTGTTGTTACCATTCTAAAATAATAACTCCAGTATCATATATATACTGTGATGTTATTATAAATATGTTAAAACCATATTCAGTATTCTATCCACCCTTTGAATAACATGTCACCATACGTGCGTACGTACGGCTTACCGTCTCCACGTCGTGGTGTAATTATTATTCAATATATTATTATTTGGATGGGTATAATAATGATATGAAACTCATGTAAATAATAAATATAACATGTTAATGATTCTTTATATTTGTTATACCATCCATTTATATATTATTTTAATATCAAAAGGATGATATTTTCGCTCGTGCGTACGTACGGACTACCGTCTCCACGAACGTGATGAGATTCATTCTCCATCGTATCCATTCAAGTATAATTATCGTTTTATGATTTAAAAAATGATGTTTAAGGACTTGATATCATTATGGATATGAATAATATACAACCTATCCTTTACAAACATGTATTACATAACAAAACATATAAAAGAAAACAAGTAAGTTAACACCCGAAACAACGATAATACTAAGATATTATTATCAAATCAATTTTAAAAGACCATATATGATATCATATTAATGTATATGATTCTTATATAATTTAATAACAATTATTTCACCATTATACAGGAGGTTAACCTACCCCAACCAAGGAAAAGTACAAGGTAAGGGTTATTTCACAATCTCTTCATTATCCGAGGTTGTTTATACGTAATAATCTACTGGGATCTATTTATCATCCACATCCATGTTTCTTCAAAATGTATTTCAAAACATTTTTATTATTTACAAGAATATGGGTTAAAGTCATTTATACCCTTGTTTGACTTTTTATAAGAGGAATCTTTCCGTCGTTTTCAAAACAAGGTCATTTTTAACCTTTTCGACAGAATTAAGGTAAGAATGTTTTTTTAACTTATACGGCGAGTGCGGTTATTTTCTGCCGTTATAAAATCTTCAAAGCTTTCCTTACAAGCTTATAAGAATATTTTCAAGAAAGTGTATTATTTTATATGGCTCTTAAATGCTTTCAAAAATAGCAAGAGGTATTTCTCTAAAAAGTGTTTTGATTTCATCTATGTCAACATCCTTTGATGGATTTTACGCTTATTTGAAGTTGATTTATTATGATACAAAACTTCTATATTGTATTGAAGGTTTTGTGATATGTTTGACTGTGGATGTTCTATTTTTATACCATTCATGGTTTATGGTGAATGTATTGACATTTCGTATGCTAGTTTTAATACGAATGTTTATGTTATGTTTAAACCTTTTCATATGGGAATGCATTGGACTTAATATGTGACGGGTGGAGCCCGCTATAGCTCCTCGATGCATCGGTAGGTCTCATGAGACAAACTAGTGTCTTGGAACAAGGCCTTGGCAAAATCTTATTTGTATTCTTGGAACGAGGCCTTGGCTATGTGGTTATGATAGTCTGGCATTATGCATTCCAACATTATGAAAGTGGTTATTGATATTGCATATGATTATTCGATTAGTAGAATATCCATGTGAACAAGTAAATGGAATTATTTCATTTTAATTTTTCCCTACTATATTGAAGTTCAAGTTTAAAAGGATTTTGTTTTAGTTATACATAGCCTTAAATTTTTATTCTTATTTATGAAAGTTTCCAGTATATTGTTATCCTTGCTGGGCATTTGAGTTCACCCCTTTTCTATGTTTTATGTTTCCCAGGATGTGAAGAAGTAAGTTATGAATGACCTGCAGGGGTATTATGAGGGGATAATAGTGTGTACTGTGGAGACATTATGTTGTTGTAGTAGTTTTTCAATTTATGATGTAATGTAAAACTTATGAATATATCTAGTGTTTCCAAGGTTACTAAACCAATCGGTCTTTCGAGATTTGATCTTTCTTGTGAACATGCCAATGTTATGTAATAATGCACCAACTCTGGGTAACTAGGGTCGGGGCGTTACAGTATCGGTCGTACCATAATCTGCTAATATTCACTAGTTGTGGAATTCATAAGTTCAGACAGAGTCACTCTATGCCCGGAACACTTATTTTACATGATTTTGGGGATATCAAACTAGTTCCCTTAGAACACTTCTATAGACTTCCCCTAGCTGACTGGTCTGGGAGAAGACTTACCTAATTAATTGACTTAAATGTCCCTTTAATACATTTGCATTGAAGTCTTTTTCCCTATCTAACACAGGACTCCTCTTTCACTGATGTCTAGAATAGATGCACTTGAATGCACTGATCAAAAAAATCAGATATTCTAAACATTAATGTTGCTCAATTCTTCACTTGTGCATAACAACTATTCTTGTGTCCTTGTTTTGGGATTTTCTTGCATGATATCCTTCTTCCAGCCCTAATCTTTATCCCAACCACACCATGAGTTTCACTTGGTATTTATTAACACGGTTATATTTCTGTATAAAAAAAATTCTACATGTAAGTCTTCTTTGCACAACACTTTCCCATAGAAGAGACACCAAATATTCATTATAAGATGTTGTAAGTTATAAAATGGGGTTTCCGCAAATTTATAGACTCGTATAACCCTATTCACAAGTTCCTTATACATAAATTACCATGTGCGTAATCTTTGATTTGACAATTCATTAATTATTTAATATCGTTCTTCACCACCCATGCCTTTGACATGTTTAAAGTAATAATCCCAAAAATCATGTTGTGCACAACTCACTTCTAAAATACCATTTGGGGTGTATGATTCTACTATGCAAAAATTAATCGTTGATGTGATTCATTAATTTTCCTTATTTTTATAAGATGATTCTGAAACACACCTTGAATGCAGTATTCAGATGGTTCATGAACCATGCATGTATATTCCTTTTCTAAAAAAATATTTCTCCATTCTCCAAATTTTGGACCCAAAAATTTCATAAACACTGGGAATCAACACCACCTTCATCAATGAAAACATATCTAATGTAAAAACATGTGCCTTCCAAATTCCTTGATCAACCTAGTATATATTGACAATAAACACAAATAATACTCCATTACCAGCAAAAAAACATACCTATATCCAACAACCCCCTGTTCTGTTGGAAATATATTGACAAATTCAATAAAACACCAAATGGTATCAAGACCTGATATGTGAAAAAAACAATTTCCAACACTTTAAGTCTACATGAGTAGTTATCGGTGTAGAAAATATGTGGGAAATCATGAATTAGGTTATCATGTTTTAGAATTCGTAAAGATGCAATATAAGATCTGATCATTTTAGAGAAGAATTGCTTGCCCTCAACAGTTTCCTCATAACACCTGACTTGCATCGTGTCACAGAAGCATTATGTTGTTTTTCAAAACACTGCAAGAAACAAACCATTATCACATTGAATACCTCAATATTTCATTACCGTAAAACCTCATAACATTGAATTTCTACAATACCCCCCATTGTAAATAAAACTAAAGAACATTTGTTTTCAATTATAGAACATAAAACACACTCCTCTTGGAACATATCTCCTACATAGACCTACATCATTTCCACAATTAGATTATAATTGTTAAAAAATGTGGAGATGGTATCTTCTGTATCCTTCTCATACACCGTGTGGTAGTTTAATGGCCAGGTTCAACTGATGTTTCTCAAGCACATGTGTTTCTAAGGGGTTGGTCAGAATTCCAGACACTTGTTCATCAATTAAAACATGATCCATTTTAATCATTTGTTATCCAACTTTTTCATTTATGAAGTGATATTTTATTTCAATATGTTCCCTTTGAAAATGATGAAAATTATTCCTTGATAGATTCATCGTGCTCTAGTAATTAAAGTGAATCTCCATTGGATATTTCACCACATCACTAATATTAGTCAAATTTTTCTTCATCTAAAATGTCTGAGTGAAAGAATCTGTAGTAAAGATATAATCTACTTCAACAGTACGATGAAAAGTGACTTCTTTTTTCTTACTCAACCATCCCACACATTTATTTCCAATAAATAATGTTATAAAACCTTTTTACTTTATATCCCCCCATATCCTACCTAGTTAGCGTTAGAAAATAATGATAGTTCATTATCTCTTCTTGCAACAAATCATAATCCATAATTGTGAGTACCATGAATATAGCTCACGATTCATTTAAAAAATATGAAATTTTCTTCTTTTTGAATAATTTTATAGCGGGATGTTAATCATGTTGAAAATATGATATCTGACTGTGTTGTTGTTATATTCAATAAGATTCCAATTAATCTCCTATACAAGGTTTGATCCACATAAGTCTCATCATCATGCTTTCCATGTTTTTCCCAGGCACAATCAAATTCAATATTGGTTTTCTCATTCCCCATCCTAGACGGTCCCATGTCATGACTACCCAAAGACTACCTTCAAAAGGCCAGGTGCTAGAGAATTGCACTGAGTAGGCATATCATTAAAATAGGAGGCATTAGCCTAAAGTACCTGTATGCATGCACACATTTCTAATCCACAAATACTAAAATGTAAAAACACTAAGTAAATGATGAATGAAAACCACGATAACACAAAACTATAGTACAATAAGAAAATTTCTAGAAAGAAAATAGAGCCAGAATACAAGCCCACTAAAAATAATTTCTATAAACATGTTCCTCAAATTCATCTACAGAAAACCCTATCTGATCCAACCTGAAGTTATGGTAATGGGGATTCTATTTAATGTCATAGGAAAACTATATCATGTCTAATATTATAAGGATCCATCCAATACTGCTCCTCCCTGAACACTGTCAAAAGGTCTCTCATCTGCACAAGACATGACCCTTGTGGGAAAATCCCATGCATGGTTGAGTATAACAATACTCAGTACGACAGCTCGAGACTACAAAGAAAAACACAAAGGAAAGGTATAGTATTCTCCATAAAGTATATGTATACAATTTATAACAAGAATATCCAGATATAATCATACCATGCCATATAGTTTTGGGTAATCCAAAAACACTACATACTAACACTATGGATTCAGTTCAAAGAGTCTAAAAAGAACTCGTCTATGATAACACACATCTAAGTCTGATAGCACGGGTAGTGTCTGACCTAGAAGTAGCATTCATTGGGAACTGTTGTGAGGGATAGATACGCTGAATGATATTAAGAGAGATATGATACACATATGAGGATCAATTCTTGGTCCATGGGGTTATTCTAACAACTCCTTCTATATTAACCCACTAAGAAGTGTAGCAACACCTGGAGAAGGTGGTAACATCAATAATGAAGAATCAACCTAAAGAATGAATATGAATAGAGGATCATGCACAAGGCCTCTAAGGGAATTCCAACAACACTATCTAGGTTGTTTTACTTAAGGAATCATACTCCTCATAGTAGGAAATGATATTGACTAACCTTCCGGGTAGTGATAAAGGAAACATACCCTACGAAAACTCATCGAAGATATGATGGATGAGAGAATCAACCCACAATGAAAAATAGGTTTCATGGTGATTAGTATTAGTTACACCAACCATGTCCCTTGACCCAGGGTAATTCCCATGTAAACGGCATGTTTCACTAGAATTATGTCCAAGATAAAACCCACCATAGGTCACAAAAGTACCATCTCATCATCTGGGTCACAACGCCCTAGAAGGCATTCCAAGAGGACATTTGTTTTCAATGATAAGGGGGTTTGAATGATTATAATGGGTTTTACTAGGATATGGACCAACCTGGGTCTGATCCATTCAGATAGGCCTTGTCCACCCTACTCGGTCTGCTCCGGCCTTACTGGCCGTCTCCAGCCCACTTAGCCCACCTGGGCCACCTGGTTTCCAAGTCACACCCCACTATTCCCACTCCGACCCTCTTTGTCTAGCCTGCCCCACTAGACTTCATCCCATGCGGTCACCCCACCATGTCCCATGATCCCTACATGCCCTATGGCCACCTCACCATGTTGCAACACCCACCACATCTCCTCCGACCTCTACGTCCCCCGTGGCTCCCATGCGGCTCCACAACTCTATCTCCATGGCTCCAGCTGCCTCCAACTACTGCCTTTATTTTCCTCCAGCCTCCTCCTCCAAGATCCGATCAAATCCACCACATTTCTCCCCCTCACCACTCCAGACAGCCTCACTAGTGGTCACTTTTACAAACCATCGATCCACATATGGTATCCTGAATCAAAAACGGTTGTAGATATGGGTTCCTCGGGACCCTATCTACACATATCTAACCTTCATTCCCAGTTTTCCTCTAATATGAGGGTCCGGTCATGTTCATAACCACCAGTAAAGTTGAACCGTGGCCAAGAGGGTCCAATGGAGAAAGTACAAGGAATTTTTTAGAGAAATAACATATAATTAAAAGGGAAAAAGCTTCGGACTTCTTCACGTCAGGCTCGATTCGTTCTCATTAGAAGGATGAACAAAGAGAAAAAACTTCCATCTAATTTAATCCTACTGAGGACGTGCATATCAATTTTCATTCATTTAATTGATCCACATTTATACTAGATTATGAACGGGGTAGAAAAATAATAAAAACAATGTCCTACTAAGAGTTTGGATCGATCGTTGATGGATTATTGTTGGGTAACCATCATTGATGAGATCCTCCAACTCTATTGGGATGATGATCCATTATCTGCTCAATCTGTCATTTCCATTTTCTGATTGGATTAATTCCACGAGATTCAATGGAATTATAGGTATTTTGAAATAACCCTGAATTCTCTTAAAAGGATAAATAAAAATAAAATTTTTCATTATGTCACTACATAATGTTAAAATAAAATTAATTTTTAATTTATGTTATTATTTAAAATTTCCATAAACACTCTTTGAAAACCAACCTATCCAGACCGATGTTAGGCCTTTCATAGGGTAAAATCACTAATTTGAGAACAACGGTTCCCTCCAATTTCTAATCCTAGAACCTATTCAACTTTTTCCAAGAAAATCCTCGTGCGTTCTATTTAATATTTAATTGTTTTCAAAAACTTATTCCTGGAACACCAAGCCTCAGAGTCAAATTCCTTCTCAATGTATGGTCTCAAAATAATTCCATATCATATTTAAAAGAATACATGGAAAAATATGTGATATTAAATTATCCACACCTTAGGGATTTACTTCCCCAAAAATCCAAAACAAAATGATACTCAAAAAATTGTGTGTACTATGAAAAAATCTTAGCCTCCTGCTCACACGTGCTCTCCCATAGATTCTCCTGCAACCACCAGACATGCACGAACGAAATCTCTCACCTAAGAATGATCCTCTAAAGATGATATTTTTCTCTATCAGGTACTCTTCAAAAGTTTCCCCATACTCAATATATTTATCTCCCTAGTCAATGACGTGTGATGGGTCATGAACATAACTCCTCATCTGCAACACGTGGAAGACATCATGTTCCCGATGAAACTTCAGGGGTTGAGCTAGGTGGTACTCCACCTCACCATATCTATGCAGTATCTGGAATAAGGAATGTGGCTCAAATATAACATGCCACCAAGACCAAATCTCTGCAACCCACGTCAAGGTGAGACCTGAAGGAATTTATGGTATCCCTCCTAGAACTCCAAGGGTCCCCATCTCCTGTCATCATATGAATTATGTCTGCTTTACACAGTCTTCATCTAGTCCTAGATGATCTTCACCTTCTTAGTATTAGCTCACGCCAACTTCGGAACCATGACTGCTGACTCTACTAGGCTAGTATAGGTAAGTATTGACCTAAAGGGTCACTTGTACAAGGCCTCAAATGGTGCCATACCAATGGTGGATTCAAAATGTTGGTGTACCCAAAATCCACTAGTGGTAGGTGATCCTCATAACTACAAATGAAGTGCATGATGTAGAACTATAACTTATCCTCCAGAAGGAGAATGGTCCTCTCTATCTGTCCATTCTTCTAGAGTTGAAATAGTGTGCTCAAGCATAACTGAGTCTCAAATGACTCTGAATATCCCTTCCAAAACTAGTATTTTAAATGAGAATCATAGTTTGAAACAATTCTTGATGGCACTCCAGGAAGATGAACTACCTCTTTCACATAGAGGCACCCCTTGTTTTCTACTCATGTATGCTCCTAGATAGGTAGGAAGTAGGCCAACTTGGTGAGTAGATCAAACATCACCCAAATGGTATCATGTACTATGGACATATTTGGTAATTCCATCACAAATTCTATCAATATACCATGTCACTTCTACTTCGGCACTTCAAGGGGTTGAGCCAAACACGCTAGAACCCAGTGCTCAGCCTTCACTTTCTAAAAAGTGAGGCACCAAAAAATGAACTCTTCCACTCCCTTCTTGATTCCAAGACACAAAAATTGACATCAGAGGTCTTGTTACATCTTCCCCACACTAGGATGCACCACTAAAGGGGATGAATGCAACTCCTTTAAAACTTCCTCCCACAACACCAATGGTAAAACTATGTTTCCTATGAAAAGAAAGACGTGCTCCTCACCTTTCAATCATCCATCAAGATCATGTACTATATATAATTGAACATGTAGAGTCTTGGAGTTGGTATCCCCGAGTTGTTCCTCCCTTACACGCTGTAAGTGTTTAGTGGTAACAACCATTGACTGGAAGTATGCTTCCCCATATCGATCCACAAAGGGTAACTGTAATGAGGCCAAAATATTAGATTCCTCATCTAGTTTTAGGTCTAAAAGGGGCCTAGATACCATGATAGGGGGTGAATTAGGTTATGGATATTCTTTTCTGAATTATTCTTCCTACCCCAGAAGATCTTTACCTCTTTGTTATAAGGGTCACTTTTTTCACTTATGTGTTTATGGAGACCATATTATTTCTTTCTTTATCTAATGATGATGTTTTGAATGCATTCCATAGAAACAAAAAGGCATACACATTGATTTTTTTCTTGGTTCACCATCATTGGGCTATGTCAACTGAACATACAATGGCGATGTGTCGATGTACCAAATCCACTAATTCTCACTTCCAATTTACAATGTTCGTGCTATATCATTTATATGCCCAAACTCACTACCTTTACAATTTTTAGGGTCAGATCACTACTTTTTCAATGGTCACTCCCTATTTTTCTCTCTTTGGCTCACTACCGGTAGAAAGTATCACCTTCTTCCTTTTCCTTTTCTCACAGCTCTCGAAAGTATTTACTCATAGTTTATGGACTTGAAGGTCCTTTAATTACAGCTAATGAATTCATCCCCCATTGTATGTATATTCTATATTGAAGTTCAACTTTCATCCACTGATGGATACCCATATTCCATTGACCACTGGGAAATAACAATTGAAGATAATTTTGAAAATAATCCTACTTTGTGAAGATCCCAATTTCTCAATGCTCAAACAAGCCATCATAAAAACCCTACCTCTTCACAAATCACACTTCTTCGTAGAGCACACTACTTTACAGAGAAAACAACTTTTCATAGATCATTACTTCAAAAATATCACATCATTGAAGATCTCAAGAACCTTGGTGAACCACACTTCTTTCACGGAGCTGGATTATCCTCCCTAAAGCTCCTTCCTTTCACAAAGCTCAACTAGCCTCTGTGGATCCCACTTCTACCATGACGAAAAATACCTTCATGGAAAAACATATTTAATGAATCTCACTGAACCAATTAGGAAAACCCCATCTTCAGGAATCTATCAAATATTAGAATTATTGACTTCAGACAAGAATAGAACAATATGTTCACAAAGATTAATCTCTCTTTTGAACCATGATTTTCGGAGCACCCCTTGCTTTGTGAAATCAAAACAACTCTGGATTTTATCTCTTAATCTCCTTTGGAATGAAGAGGTGTGGCCTCTTATTTGTAGGTTTGGTCGAACATGGAGCTCTACTTCTTCTAGCATGATTTATGGATCATAAAAAATCATCTCTATCAGGCATATTCCCTTCACAAAGCACCATGTAAATTTTCATATCACAGAGCTCATCGTAATCGTGGATCATTATATTAACTCCTTTGTGACTCCACTACAATGTTCTCTCGCAATGCTCTTCACCATTGCTATTCTTTAAGCTCTTCATAATCGACGAGCTCACCATCAACATTCTTCGTGTATTTGAGAAATACTTTACATGAATTCCATATTCAAAAAACACATGCATTTTCCACCTTGTATGTGTTCTTTTTTACCACCCCTAGATCTTACATTCATTTATCATGGTTAATTGACAACATGGATCATCAAAAACATCTCTGTAACTTGATAATTTACCATGAAAACCTGATTTTTCAACAAACAAAACCAACCAAAAAAATACTTCAATATTACCATGAGGGATTTTTCCAAATAATCTCCCCCTCTGGGTTTATTGAAAACTCTTCATAAAACGATTCTCTACACTTTGTTACATCACTGAATCTACTTCCATAATATACCATCATTCACCCTTTGTGATTCATATAGAAAACAAAGATTCACTGACCACATACTCTAATCCCACCTGAGTAATGCTCGGTGTGAGAAACATTAGTAGTATGAAATGTTCATCAATGAATCACTTCAATTCTAACACCAATTTTGGATACCATTCTAGCACCACACTTCTTCTTGCATCATAAATCTTAGTTGTTGTGAAATCAAATCTTTGACCATTCACTTCTATCACCGTAAGAATTAAATCTCTCCCCTATCTCATTGCTCTCCCCTATCTCACTGCTCCACCTATCAGCTTCTCCCCATGTATTTGACTAAAACATTTTCTCCCTTCCTTATCCACAGTTTCTCCCACGTTAGGAGTCACTCTTTCTCCCCCTTTTTCAAAAATCCCAAAGTTCACTAAATTGTGTTCTATAATATATTAGAGATTGATATTAGTAAATTAGGGAAAAACACATCATCCCTCGGGGACAGGAGTCCCACATCTACACTTTTTCAAGTGTGGGGAGTCAACTAAACTCTTATATCCAGTCTATTCCTCTCAAATTCTTCTTTGGGTAAGGACCTTGTTAGAATGTATGCAACCTGTATCTTTGTAGGTTCATATTCCAACTTCACAATCCACTACTCAACCTTCTCCTTGATAAAATGATACATAATCTCAATGTTATTTTTCCTTGAGTTATGGACATGATTTTTCTAATATTTATATCACTTAAGTTATTGCACTTGATTCTAATTGGAGACTTCACATCAAATCTGATATCATCATGATCTTAATCCATAATAACTATGTGCATGCTTGAGTGATAGAAATATAGCCATCTTCTGTGGTTCTCAATTAAATGCAATCTTTATTCTTTCTTAGCAAATATATAAACAAACCACCAAGATAGAAAGTACCTCCCAATGTAGATTTCCTATCATCTATTGAGCTGGACCAACATTTATCTGTATATCCTAAAAGTTCTGGCAGATATTTTTTAGTATACATCTAACCAAAATCCACAGTTCCTTTGATATACCGAAGTATTCCTTTCAATTCAGGATTGTGAAATTCCTTGGGATTTCTTTGATATCGAGCTACTTGGCATGTTTTAAAGACAATATCACACCTTTTTTGTCATGTACGATAATCTTATAATGAATTTACTATACTCTGTGATATTAGTCGCCTTTCCACCACCAACCCATGATAGCTTCATCAAAGTAGACACTAGAGTATTCATCTCCTTAGAATTTCCATTCCAAACCTTCTCAACACCTACTATGAATATTTAGATTGAGAAATGAATGTTCCATTCCATCCTTGTGTCACCAGAACCATCATCCTTCGATTATTTTCATTTTACACATATAAATTGTAATAAACTCTACCACGCTAGAAATTTATCTTCTTCGAAAACTGATCTAGCTTTAAATAAAATTCCCTTGGTGATTTCTTTAACCCATATAAATATTTCTTCACCCAAAAAACTATTTCCTCATCTTCATGTCTGCACTAGCACTGCCTGATTACCAATTATATCTTTTAAGTCAGTTTTAGCTTGACTCTTCAACATTCATGATAATATTGATATGAATTTCTAATGGTCATTATCAGTATCTTCTTCTGAATTAGAATTTTCCACTTCTACTCCCCCTAAGTCTAATAACACTTCATGACATTCAATAGACTACTTTTCACTATGTCATTGTTCAGTGAAATCATTTCTTTCAACTACTTTTCAAATATTCTTCTTGAATCATTATTGATATTGACTCATAAATTCTTGGTATCCTGAAAATAGTCACCTGATAAAATATTATTAGAAAAAAATAGATAATCATGAAAAAGATGAGTGTTGTTTCTTGTGCCGCAATCATTATTCTTGAACATAAACTTTCATCCTATATATCACACTGAGATCTTACATTAGTTTAGGATGTAGAGTTATCCCCCTATGGTGTGAAACTCTTCCTCTTGTTGAGACCGATGTTTTAACAAAAAATAATTCTCCTTCTCCGGTATAAGTTTTTCTCATGTGGCTCTTTGTAATGATCCATCAACAAAACCTCTAATCCTGATGAGCCAAACTCCCTGTAAGAAAATGAGATAAAGTTAATAAAACAATAAATATCAATTGTTCTCAATTAATTCCACCTATCTCATGCATCCATATATCATTAAATCCTTTAATGGAATTCTTCCAGATTCCTTCTTCATCTATGGTAACATATTTGAACCATTTGACATTCTAGATCACATCACATCACTTATTTTAATCTCTTGATTCCAATTCCCCTTGGATTGTATCTCCCCTTGAACCTGAAACATATGAACATCAGTTAATAGTATTTATACACATAGGGAGATGGGTTCTTCTATAATCCTCAAGAAGAGGATTATGGTTGATCCTAATTGATCAACCCTTTTGATGCTTTCTTGAAAAGCATTATACTGTTTCTATGTTGGTTCGAGCTTCCGTTCCAAATTCAATTGTTATGGTCATAAAACCAATCATTCTTTACCCCACATGCTGAGTCTTCCTGAGATATATTGGTTCTGTAAGCTTGGCCTTCATCACACTTTGGAGTTTAAACCCAACCATACACATTTCCTTCCATGATGATCCATTGATATGCAATTTATCATGGCTCTTTCTATAAGCAGTAATTCTTACACTAATAATTTTTTATTTCTTCTTCTTCCATTGAAAAGATCATTCTGTTTCTTTCACTTCCCATTTTGTGGCCTGACATGGTAATTTTTTATGACATTATTTATTCCTTTTTCTTTTGTAAATTGTCTGATTAATGCCACCCATTCTTATTATTTGAGCTTGGCATGCAGCGAAAGCCACAAACAGGTAAGATTTTGAAACTTTTCCACTGACGTTCGATGTATACTTGTTGATGTCATTGAAGAGTATCTTTGTCAAAGCCGGGGACCATGCGTGAATGGTTTTAAGAACAAAAATAAACCGTAAAAACCCTGGTTTAATACGAAGTTGTGCACAACGTCTGCTTACTATTGGCGATCGCTGCTCGAAGAATCTGAAGTCGAATTCCTCTAGACCATCCATATATGCTTCAAATAATTTGTGAGACCACCATTCTTCATAATCTAGGTACTAGTTTGGAATTATAACAACGCCTTTGACGCTCCATTGATCACTTCATCACTTCGCTAGCGATGCCGGAGAGAGTGCTTGATCTGAGATCCTTGGTTCTAGAGCCTCTCTCTATATATCATGGGATATATGAGGGGATATAGAATCAATATGAATAGTAAATGGAAAAATTCCATACTCTTCTATTTATAGTTCTTAATTAAAATACATTATATAGCCTTGTTGGCCCTGAATACTTAATGTACTGTCAATGAAATTTTATGACTACTAAACTGAGTCATAAATTTTATTATCACTCACTTGTAATATATTAAATTATATTACGTGATAATAATTGAGTGAAAAACTTGACTCTTCGTTCCCATAAATATTAATTGATCCTTGAATAATTAAATATTCTTCAATTAATATTTTTTCATGTATTTACTTTAAAAATTGTAAATACATTTAATAAATAAATTCAACGCTCGTTATTCTAAACTTGAATAATATGAATTTAGTTATTTCATTATTGATTATTTAACCTTGGAAAAATTTTGGACACCAGTGGTGGGGACCACTATTTCCAAAACTCTTATTTGACTGAATATGGAAGATTCTTGAACACACCATTGTGTGTGACCCTCTATGCCCTTATCTCAATAGTGGTGAATAGAATTAACACACCAATAGGATGATCTAACAACCCATCATGGACCCTGAAGAGATAAGGATTGTCACATCAGTAACAATTAACATATGAACACACACTGTGTAATATAATCTCCTTGTTAGTAATATCATATAAGGAAGAATGCACACACGTGTCATCGCCCTTTTCTTACTTTATTTTTTTATTTAACTAGATGGATTTACCCTCGACTTCCATGGACATGGTCTTATAAAGGTACTGCCATCCTTATCAACATATCCTAATATATATTATGTCATAACCCGGAAGCAACAAATCCTTTGTTGACCATTCAACCAATGTCATGCCACCAATGACACACCCAACACAAACTACCTTACCATGACTTCATTTCCTAGTTTGTCATCTTGCATCAAAGTACCTAATCAAATGGAATAAATTGGAAATGATCTCAAGTCAGGAGACCATTACACATGATTGTAGATAGGAACATCCAATTACACCTGATACATGTTGTGTTCTAATTCGCAGGTCAGTCCTCATGATCTCACTACTAGAGATCGCCAAGTGCAAACTTCATGAGCAGAAGTCTCAATTATTATGATCCCTAGCACCTAATAGTAAACCATCCACTGTTTCTAATCAGTGAGATATATCCATACCATAGGACTTATTTTTATAATTAGTGTCATAGTATCTAGAGGTTCTCATTATATACTGGGATCTGATATAACCTTTCGATACGATGAAAAATCTATGTCAATTACCATTTCAATAGTGGATACAGAAAATTATACACTATAATTGTAAGATGAAATCATGTATAGGTAACTAAACACATGATATAGTAAACAAAATCACGGAATAGTTGGGTCTAGGGAACCCACTATTTCCACACTCCCACTTTCACTAGAGCCAAATTTATAACCAAACTTGTTAGATACTCACATGATAAAGATCATGTTTCTGATGGGTAATGGATTTAGCTACTAGGTCTGCCATAGTTCTGCTGCATGGATATTCTGTTATTGAAAACTTGTTCTATTTAGAAAAAGTTCTCAAGATATGGTATCCTGAGTATATCCCACTTTTCCACTTTCATAGCTTGACATCTTGTCGAATAATAATATCATAATTTTCATTATGATAATACTATTCTCACTAGGTGAGATTACAAGAACTAGAAAAAATTATTGCATATCTGATTCTTATCTACTTTAGAAGCTCCAACGTACATTTTATTTATAGGTATGGATACCACTGGTTGATATGATCTTGACTTAGTCATAATCTTTAGCTTAACTGTGATTGTAGATCACATTGATCTAAGGAAGACTAGTTTGTATCCCTAAAAAATAGTATCCTTTTCTTCTCCACTTACCAGGTACATATCTTTTGTACTTTCCTGTGTATGATTAGATAGTTCTGACTGCATCCCTTGTAGTGCTCTTGGATATAACTAATATTTGCCTTTTATATAGCATATCCTGGTAATATAAATTCTTGTACATATTATGGCATATGTGATTAATCCATCACTTAAGCGTATGGACTTCAACTCACCATGTTTATCTCTTTCCACATCCCAGACATGTCAACCTGAAGAGATTATTCCCCTATCACATAGGAAACAATTCATCTCTTGAATTGTTCCAACTTGTACTTTTAAATACAATGTCACTATAAGTATGATTGACTAGGACCAAGAAACATTTAGATATACCTTATTATATCTTGTTCCCTAGAACTTAGGTTGTTACTTTATGTAAATCACTAAAGAATAAATTTCATTTTGGTCTTACCTAACTGTGATACCAATATTTGTTTTCCATATGTTTCCAAACATATTTCACTTGGAAAACCAATGGTGCTCCCACTAACCTAGTGTAAACACATGGTAATAATTTGTTGCAAATATATATTCTATGATCATGTTACTTACATTAATCCTAAACTGGATTTTAGTAACTTACATAATTTTTTATAATTAGAAGATGTTACCATCCATTTTTCATTGCATCATATAGACACAACCCACGATTGGTGTTCATGACATCCAATTCTAAAAAATTT
Source organism: Viscum album (assembly GCA_963277665.1). Classification (NCBI taxonomy): domain Eukaryota; kingdom Viridiplantae; phylum Streptophyta; class Magnoliopsida; order Santalales; family Viscaceae; genus Viscum; species Viscum album. The sequence goes on along the minus strand of OY728163.1, from coordinate 780,772,760 downwards.
GATCATAGATATTAGCTACGATAAGTAAAATTATAACAGATTTAAGCATAACTAATTGGTCAAACCAATCAAGATTTACTGGTACCATGCTTGTACCATCCATGTATCAACTCACTTGAATACCCACCACTGTATTCAAAATATTAATCCCCTTTTTGTACTTTGATACATGGAATCCATTAATTTATTTTTAGTTGGTCTTATCAATTTTAGCTAATTTTCATTCACTTCTTACATGTAGGAGATATTATTCACATTGAATGATAGATCATTGAATGTGGTGAATATAAAAACCATAACCATGGTTTTATCCTTCTTACATAGTATGTGTCTCTGGAACGTACTTTGTTCCACATGCGCTTGTGGAACTAGTTCCTATGCCAACTATTTTTCCATCTTGAGCATTGACTAAACACAAGTCAATATAGCCACCACTATCTCTAATAAATATTTGAACTCTTATATAGATATGTAGTCCATTACTTGACTACAACTTTTCTATCATATGTATTTTTGTAATATTCTAAGAAATTGTAAGGATAAGTACCTTATATGTATAATCTGTTTATATTGATGCTAGTTTGTTTGTATCCAAACAAACTATTTGCATCCAAAAACATGTCCTTATGAAATAATGGATTAACATCATATTGTGACTCATATGATATCCATTTTTCATTCTAGTTGGAATATGGTTGTGGGATATCTCCATTATTTTCAAATCATTTCATGAAACATATTGGAAGTTTATGCAAGTTGCAACATTGATACTACTTACATCAAATATTGATGTATAACATATGTGTTTAGGAATTTCCTCACACTACATGTTTTTTTATCAATGTAGATATGAAATACTTCATCATCAATCCTCCTCATTAGCATCAATGGCATGATGTCGATAAGGTAATGTGTATTTAATAATTACTCTATTCTACATTATCATGATTGATGAATGCTTGGTCAAGATATTCATCGGTATTCCATCCCGAAGCAACTCATATCCCCTAACCATGCATATAATTCACTTTATTATTACTTAATTAGTTTACGGAATCTTATGAAGTATATATACCTCTAGATTATTCTTGGAATAGTTAATGCTTACTTGTTGAACTATTTCCAAAAGATTTACGACATACCATTATTTCTAAAGGATCCTTTGTCCAAACTAAAGACGTCGATAATACGAAAAATTATTTAGTTGTGCCAAGCCTAAATACCATACTTGGTTTATTCATGAATTCCACTTTTAGTATTACTTTACAAAGAATTATCTTCTCACAACTGGGTATAAGTCATACATTTATATTCATCACTAATTTCCCATGATTCATGTATTACTGAACTAGTGATTGAGTTTACCAAAAACAACATTCATTCAAGAACCTGAGAGAATGTATCATTGTGTCAAAGGACAGATGAGAGTCATGTTTGTGGTTATAATAAATAATAGTTCAACACAAATATTTCGTTTCGAAATTAAAGAAGTCGTGTACTTCTCACCACTATCCTAGGTATCACCCTTTCACAGAAACTTGGAGAATACACCTGACTTCTAGTAACATTCCTATACATTCTTGGTTACTGTATTTAAATACATATATGTAAATAAAATATATTATTAAATACCCAATTTGAAAAAGTAAACATTATAATGATGAATATTCTTGATGTAGAAACAAAAAATTTCTCTTTTAAATCAGTTTATTATTTTTAAACTTCCATTGTATTATTTTATAATATGAATTGAAAATGACATTTTTAACACCTCACTAATTGAAGGACATCGTGAATGTGTCATTGGCATTAAATTCCTTTGAACTTTTTACATTATATTTCAATTTATTCACCAGAATAATTAAAACTTAATTGTATTTTATTCTTATTTACTTAGCTAACCTTTCCTAGATAGGTAATGAAGTGTTTACTCAATACTTGTTTGTTTTATAACATAAAACGATACATGATTAATGGGTTGAAATGATATGATAATGGTATCCATTTAAATATCATGATCAATATTTCAATTAACACATGTCGGTAAAAACATCACCTTATTCATTTCATTGCTTCACTTTATCCTTGTAAACTTCTCAGAGATGAGACATTATGTTATATTATCTATTTCCTGGTGTAGTAACCACAAATAAAATCAAACGTTGATGAAAGAATAATTATATAACTATTATATCCATTGAACATTTGTCTCCTATAAGCAGTTTCATCCTCGCTTCTTAATGTAGTTTAGCAGTGTTGGGGTCACTAGCACCTTCAGTTTCCTATATCATAGTACTATGCACACACGTGTGTATTATTAATGAATACTCTTGTTAGTGTGGACATTTACATTGTCCATTATTTATCGTAGTTTAAACATGTGTTATAACATTACATTTTTCTACAAAAATGAATTTTAACAGATTAGTTCTTTTATCATGATTACTAATTAAGATGTTTTTATTAAATACTTAAATCATTTAATATCTTCCACTATTATATCAAATTCTATGAACCCTTTATGCTAGAATCAAAATACTATTTCACTTGACTATTATAGTGGAAAGGATCCTGGAACCACCCCTTATGTCTACAAGCTATGGCTACACCAATACTTGGAGGGTTCTAGTTGGGCTTTTGGATGGTCGACCGCTTTAACTTGTGTTTCCTTGATCTGTTGAGTGAAGTCCCAGCTTTGGAAAATCTGAACTTGATTTACTCAATGTTTCCCTAAAACATTACAACAATATAGTTATGGAAATTTCTTTGGTGTTATTTTAGTTAAGTCAACCCATCACTCTTATAATTACTCCTCAGTAGTAAGAGGCACCTTCAGCTATAGCTTGACCGACACCCCAAACAACCAGTTTTTTCCAAACTCGAATGACGAAAGGATGTTATGAATTAATATATCTTTGAGGTTTTTATTATTTTTAATGTGAAAAAAGAAATATTTTTCTATTTTTATAAAAATGTACTTTGTGGTCGCACTCACAACTGACCATGCAATAAAAAAAATTTCATCGCGTCACATATTCATTTTATCTTGCATGCTTGTGTATTATTATTCTATGTGATCCCACAATAAACTACACATACACAAAATAATATACCATGAAAAATAAAAAGGCACCTGATCATGAGATGGTACTAATGGTTGATCTGGTGAGTGATTAACGGACCAACCAAGCCCCTATGGACAATACCTTTAGTCACATGGCTTGCAACATGAATAGAAATGTCTGCTAATCCAATGCATCCAACTCTTGTCCGGTGTGTCACCGTCACTTGGCGTGAAGTGTGTCACACCTCATCTTTTCACTGTACAATATTACTCACACGCAGGTGAGGGGGTCTTGGGGTATAAAAATACAACTCTGAGAATAGGCGTGCATGCCCTTATACATATAACGATACTTGAGATGACATGAAGATCTTCTTTTATTTAGTTAAACTAATTATTACAAACCAACATGAAATAATTAAATAATTAATTAAATAAAATTACACTAGAAAAAAATTGTTCGGTCTCAAACTCATGATCAATATACACATTAAACTCGCATACGTAAACTAAATGGATAATAAAATTTTACTTGCATTAAAATAAATGTCGAGGGAATTATTTATTGAATTAAAATTCCACTCTAATTTTAATTCAAAAAATATCGTCGTTCGGTCCCGACTTATTAATTTAATTATAAAATGAAAATTATATTAATTAATTAATTTAATTAAACACTAAATTAAATTAATCATGCTACATCTGAATATTAATTACCAAAAATTAATATTTAAATAATTTAACTATCAACTATAATTTAATTAATTTTTTTAATTAATTTTTTATTAAACTAAATCACTCGGGCCAATATAACTCTGGGAAGGGCCTGCGCGGGTTGGGGCGAACTTGTGCAGGCTCAATCCAGGTGGTACCAACCCTATACAGGGGAATTTTGGGATGGGCCGGTCTTCCTAAAATCGTTCTGGGCTAGGCAGACCCGCTCGGTCCTATTTTGGGTCGGATCTGATCAAACCACATGCAGATGGGTTACCTCAGGGTGGTCTGGCTACCAAACAAGAGGGAGGCAGCCCAACTTGTGAGGAGGAAGCAGCCCTGAGGTGTCTTTATGTGCTGGAAAGGGAGGTTCCCCCACGATCAGGAGTTGCAGCCAACAGCTGGCGTCGGAATATGCAAGGGAGGCGTTCTGAGCACTGGTGAGATGGAGTTCATCCAAGGGAGGAGGTTCCGGGACAACAGTGTGGTACGGGCTACGATGGCTGGTGGGGAGCCAATCACGGGTAGTCTGAGTAGATACTAGCAAGGCCCCTTAGGTGGCAGGGACAACCAGAACTGGGTTGGAAGATTATTAGCACGATGTAGGGAGGTCAGCTCGGTCTGGACGAACATCGGCGGTGCACTGGAAGGAAAGATGTGGATCAGGTGGGACTAGTGTGCGCGGGGTGGAGGCTAGAGTCAGTTTAAGGAGGGGCTTGGTGTGACTCCACTCTAGTGCACACTAGTTCCACATGGTTGTGCGCTGGGAGCGAGAATGGAGGAGTTGGTGCCTGCGCCTCTGCGAGCAATCACAGACGAGGGTGGAGGCGAACCGTGGAGTCTCACGCGGGAGGAAGATGGTGGGATAAAGGGGGGAGTACACCTCTAGCCATAGGGGGTGGAATACCGGAGATGGTCGATGGTCTACTGCAGTGCGGAGGGAGGAGGACCTGTAGGGCTATCGCGGGCTGCATAGTGTGTCATTGCATGCAAAGGGGAGTCACACTCAGACAGCACCGGGACAAAGGGAGAAGGAGGAGGCCGTCTAAAAAGATGTGTCGTTGTGTTGTGCTGCTATGCTTGGAGCATAGAGGCGGCCCTCGGGTCCGCCACCCTTGGGAGAATGAGGAGGCCGTCTGATGATTGATGCAAACCTTTCGACGTTGGTGACGAGAAGCTTTGTCAATAACGAGGACCACGTGTGAAGGGTTTTAAGCACGTAAATAAACAGTAAAAATACCTTTTTTAATATGAATACACACAAGACATTTTCTCGTTGTTGGTGATCACTGCTTGAATAATCCGATGTTGAATTCCTCTAGATCATCCTCACATTCTTAAAGAAATCTATATGAGCACCATTCTTCATAATCCGGGTGCTTGCACAGAATTCCAACGACTCCTTCGACGCTCCAACGATCACCGCACCGCTTCACTATCAATGCCTGGGAGAGTGCTCGATCTGAGCTCCTTGGATCCAGAGCCTCTCTCTCTAGATCATGTGAGAGAGGACGGGAGAGAGATGCACCATGAATAGTACTTGGAAAATATAGTCCTCTTATATTTATAGTGCTTAATTAAAATACCTGGTATAGCCTTGTCGGCCCCGAATAATTAACACACCAACAACATCATTTTATGACTACTAAAATGAGTCAGAAATATGATTCTCACTCACTAGTAATATATTAAAATATATTACAGGATAATTATTGATCCCAAAACATGACTTGTCTTTCCCATAAATATTAATTGAACCTTGAATAATTTAATATTCATCAATTAATATTTTTTCATGTATTTACTTAAAAACATGTAAATAAATTTAATAAATAAATTCAATTCTTATTATTCTAAACTTGAATAGTATGAATTTATTTATTGAATTGGTGATTGTTTAACCTTGTAAAAATCTTGGACCCCAGTGGTGGGGCCCACCAAGTCCAAAACACCTATTTAACTGAATGGGGAAGATTCTAGAATGCACCATTGTGTGTGACCCTCTAGGGCCTTATCTCGATAGCAATGAATAGAATTCACAGACCAAGTGCAGGATCTAGCAACCCATCATGGCCCCTGAAGAGACAAGGATTGTCACAGTAGTGAAAACCAACCCATGAACACACATTGTGTAATATAACCTCTTTGTCAGTAATATCTCATATAGCAGGAGGCACTCATGTGTCATCGCCCTTTTCTTGCTTTATTATTTGTTGATTTAACTGGATGGATTTACCCTCGACTTTCATGGTCATGGTCTTATAAAGGTACATACATCCTTATGAACATGGCCTGGTATATATTACTTCCATAACCTGGATGTGAAAAATTCTTTCTTGATCATTCAACCAATGTCATGCCACCAATGCCGCACCCAGCACAAACTACCACGCTATGACTTCATTGTCATGGTTTTTGTATTTCATGAAAGTATGTAATCAAATGAAATACATTGGTATTGATCACAATTCAGGATACCATTACACATGATCATAGATAGAAGCATCCAATGACACCTGAAACATGTGGTGTTCCTATTAGAGGGTCAGTCCTCATGATCTCACTACTAGAGATCACCAAGTGTGAACTTCATGATATTAAGTCTCAATACTTATAATTCCCCATCAACTGATAGTCAAACATCTACTATGTCCAATCAGTGAGATGTATCTAGACAACAAAACATATGTTTAAGATTAATTCTTAGTATCTAGAGGTTCTCATTATAGCCTGGGATCTACTATAACCATTCAATACGATAACTACTCTTTATACATTACCATTTCAATAGTGGTTGTAGAAAAGTCTAAAATATAATGGTAATATGACATCATGTTTAGATAACTGGACACATGATACGGTAATCAAAAACACTGAATAGTTTGGACTACGACACCCACTATTTAAACATTTGTTGGGTTTGAATCTTCTACTTATTTCACATTAATCTTACTCACAACTGGAGTGGACCTTCCCTTATTCTTATAGTCTTGTTCACATTCTCACCAGGAGAGTTGTAGTGACTATAACAGAGGTGGAGATTAATACACCTTTTGTTGAGCTCCTTTTGATTTCCATGAAATTGAAAACCTATTTTTCAGCTTACCATGTTGTCTTCAAATCTAGTCTTTTTTTTCTACATTGCCTGTGCTGGGGATCTCCTTATGGGTTCCTTTTCCTTACCTTATTTCTTCTTACTACACTGTCTAGAAAAATTCCCGAGATTATAACATATAAAACATATTTCCTTAAATGGATACCTCATTTCATCATTTCTCAACTGAGATGTGGATTCTGCTGGCTTTCTTCTTGTGACATTGATCTCATGGAATTACTGACACACACTCATATTGTGTCCCATTATTCCACAATAGAAGAACTTCATGGATACTTTCTTCTAATTAAATCTTCTTTCAAACTTCTCAAGAATATTCTCCTTATTCTCATATTTATAAATGTTTCCATTTTCACACCATTAAATATATTCAAATGCATTTGAACAAGATCTTGATGTGTGGTAGTGAGTCCCACAAAAATAGAACATGATGTCACTACTTATTGTAAATGTCCTCTTTGGTCTGTCTCCCGTACCTATTTGATTTTCTACATTTCTATAACTATTCATGAATCTCTTTCTATCTTGCATAGTGGGGGGGGATTCATCAATTCTAATAACAGTTTTTTCCAAACTATATGGGCTTCGAGATGAGAAAATATGATATTGTCTATCTTTAGAAATAGTATATTTTTTCATTTTGTAATCACTTACCAAATGATAATCAATAGTAAGTGCAAGATATTCTTCATTTTAGGCTTTCCTTTTGTATTGTATTTTTCCACTTTTTTCTTCACTAACTCTAACTCTTCTTAAAATTTTCAATGTTCATATCACTTACTTCAAGTAGATAATTGAGTTATCTCTTTATATTCTTCCATATACTCATCGCATTCTCTAACTCATGTGTGAGATTATCCACCATGTCACATTTATCCTTTAATTACAATTTTTCTTGAGAAATAGAATCACCGTAGTATGCACTCTCCTATTGTATTCACTGATTCTCCATAATCAGTTCTGTTAGCTGTGTAGTAAGATCATCATTTATGGATTTCAAATTCTGAATGTTATCTGAGTTCAAATTCATTCCCTTATCATCATCTTTTCATTTCTCTCTCTTTTAAGATATCTCTTTCAGTTCTTCATCTTGTGAGTCATTCTTTTCCCTTAGGTCAGTAGGAACATCAATAAGCCTTTGATTTAAGATTCTTGTCTTGTTTCCCTCAATTTTCTGTACTTGGATCCATATATATTTATATTTAACTTCTTTATCCAATTTTTGATCCAATTCCTTTTTCATGTCGACATCATCTATAGGTTATATTCTTATAACTACTTCATCATAAGTAGTTTTAGCATCACTTTGAATTTCAAGTACTTCACTCATTCCAACATCACTATTGAGTGAATCTATTTTTTACTAACCATATTCATCCAAGAAATCATTTGGAATGATGTTTGATTCCATTATTTGAATCACAATTTTTCCTTTAACACTTCCTCACTGAGGAATACCATCTGACTTCTGCTTCTTCTTCGATGCTTTCCTCATTTACATGGCACTCCAAGAGAAGAGCAGACTAAATCTTTGACCACAAAACTCGACTGAACCAATTAAAAAAACATAAAACCAACTTCCATATTATACCAATTTTTAGGTCCAAAAGGGGAATATATACACTAATAGGGTTGAATTAGGGTATGGATATTCTTTTCCAACTTATTCTTCCTGCCCCACTAGATCTTGACCTCTTTGTTATAATGGTCACTTTATTTGCACAAAGGTTTTTATGCATAAAATATTTTTTCCTTCTTTATCTGATGATGATGCTTTGAATGCAATGCATGGAAGAAAGAAGTCAAACACAGTGATTTTTACTTGGTTCACCCTTACTGTTCTACGTCCATGGAGCATACAATGATGATTTTCCAATATAAAAAATTTATTAAAGATCGTTGCCAATTTACAATATACTGGATAGATTAGTTGTATTCCCATGCTCACTGCCATTAAAAATATTAGGTTCGTCTCACAACATTCCCTAGGGTAACTCCTTATTTCTCTATCTCTAGCTCACTGCCGGTTGAAAGGATCAGCTTCTTCCTCTTCCTTTTCTCACATCTCTAGAAAGGATCCACTCAATGTTTTTCAACTTATAGGACCTTTAATTATAGATAATGAATGCATCCTACACTTTATGTAGATTCTCAATTGAAGTTAAATTTTCATCCATTGATGAATACCCCATTTCTACTCCCCACTGGGAAATAACCTTTGAAGATACTTTCGCAAAGCTCCCTACTTCACAAATTTCCCAATTTTTCAAAGCTCAAACAAGACATTGTGAAGAACTCACCTATTCACAAAGCACACAAATTCATATAACACAATGCTTCTTAGAGAACACCACTTCACGAACTCACTACTAGATAGAGACCACTACTTCGCAGAGCTTAAGAACATTTTCATACCACGCTTCTTTTGCAGAACTAGATTAGCCATCATGATGCACCTTCCATTGGAAGAGCTCAACTAGCCTATATGGATCCCACTTCCATTGCAAATCACACTACCTTTTTTGAACAACTTACTTCATGAAGCTCACTGAGCCAATGTGGAATACCCTATATTTTCAAAGCTCTCAAATCACAAAATCGTTGACTTCGTTCAAGACTAGAATTTTATTTTCGAAAAGATCAAGCTCTCTTTTAAACCTTTCTTCATGGATCACCACTTGAATCACAAAATAAAAATGAATATATAAATTATCTCTTAAGATTCTTCATAATGAAGAGGGGTGGCCTCTTAATTATAGGCGTCGTCAAACGCAGAGCTCCGCTTCATCCTGCGTGATTTTCAAATCCTTTCAAAATTATCTCTGCAGTGAATCGTCCCTTCGCAATGAACCATGGAAATTTTTGCATTGTAGAGCTCGTCATAATCATGCAGCGTTCCATCAAATCCTTTTCACCATCATCACGATAATTCATCTCAATTCTCTTCACCTCTACTATTCGTGAATCTCATCGTAAGCGAAGACCTCTTCATCAACATTCTTCATGTATTTAAGAAATACAATACATGAATCCCAAATTCGCAAAACTCATTCCTTTTCCATTTATTGATGATATATTCAAGATAATCCTCTTTTCTCTAGGCTCATAAAATCCCAAATTTTGGACCCAAAAAATTTGGTAAACACTATAAAATGGCACCCCCTTGTAAATGTTATTTTTTACTACCTCCAGATATTACATTCCTTTGTCATCGTTCTTTGACAACATGGTTTGTCAAAAATATATCTGGAACTTGACAATTTTCCATTAAAACCTTCTTTGTTAACAAAAAAACCAACCAAAAAATTATGCAATATTACCTAGTGTGATTTTTTCCAAACATCCAGCAACTACAAACTTGATCTCATACTAAGAGAATCCGCCACAACGTTCCCATTCTCAAGATTATAGACAATACCAAACTAATAATCCTAGAGGAACTATATCCACCACCTTTGTCTCAAGTTAAAATCATTCAGAGAGAAGATATACATGATACTCTTTTGATCATAGTAGAAGATAATCCTCTCACCCATCAGGTAGTGTCTCCACATCTTCAACACGAAGGAACAACTTCCAACTTAAGATCATGGGCTGCGTATTTATTCTCATGTGGTATCCACTGGAGTGAACCATATGCAATCACCACTTGACGATTCATTAGGATGAAACCAAGACTAGCTATTTATGCATCATATAACACTATGTACTCGACACCCTCCTCCATAAATCTCAAGATCAGGGTGCCTGTAAAACTCTACCTCAACTGCTTGAAAGCCTCCTAGCACTTCTCTATCCACACTAGGCTACCCCTTTCATGTTAAAAATGTAATAGGTGATAATATCTTTGACAAATAGGGTATTAATCTCTAGTAGTAGCCAGCTAGTTGAAGGAATATCGACACCTCCATCACACTCCTTGGTTGATCCCATGCTAACACTGCCTCAACCTTGGTTGGGTCCACTACCACTCTATCTGCTAAGATAACATGTCCCAGAAAGTGGAATGCCTAAATCCATAAATGGAACTTTGAGAGTTTCTCGAAAATTTTGTGCTCTAAAATCACATCCAGAATGATCTTTATGTGTCTCTTGTGCTCCTCCCTAGATGTCGAGTTGACAAGGATATTGTCAATGAATACTACCACAAACTTGTCTAAGTAGGGTTAGAAGATATGGTTCAAGAGTCTCGTGACCATAAATGGGTCATTAGTCATTCCAAAGGGTATCTCCAATACACATAATGATCATAGAGGCATCTAAAAGTCATCTTTGGTATATCCTCATCCCATAATCACAACTTCTAATAGCTTGGTTGAAGTTCAACCTACAAGAACTGATGTTCCCCTATCAACTGGTTGAAGAGGTCATCAATCCATGGTAGTGTATACTTATTATTGATGATCACCTGGTTCATGCATCAATAATCCACAAATAACCTCAATCTCCCATCTTTCTTTTGGGATAACAATACGAGGGCCACCCAGGTTGAAACACTATGTCATAAAAATCCCTTACTCTGAATATCCTCCAATATCACCCTTAGCTCAGAAAGTTCTATGGGATCCATCTAATATGCTTGTGAGGATATCGGTTCCATCACAGGGTGTAAGTCGATGTAGAAGTCGATATCCCTGTGGGGAGGTAGTCTTGGAAAATATTCAAGGAATACTTCCTTGTACTCCTCCTCTACATATAGGTACTAAAAATCCATAACATATGCCACACTGAGGGTCATTATATCCAACTGGTGATTGATCAGCTACACCATCATGTGCATGAGTGCATCCTATGCTACAAGGGTTTCCGTTTCACTAACAAAGGAAAACCTTGTTCCATCGTTGTGGACACACCTCACCCTTCACCTCAAATAGTGAATCTATGAATAGACCAAAGATAACCAATCCCTACCAAGAATGAATTTATAATGACTCAACACTACCACCAAGGGGTTCCAACTGTAAATATCAACTCCAAGGGTAAGGTAACACTTTCAGAATAGATGTGTCATCATCAAGTCTCCTCCCATAGTTATCACCATGCTTAAGGGTCAATTATACGGTTCTACTAGAATATCAATGTCTAGAAAAAGATATGTGGTGAGTAAGTAATGAATATCACTATTGTCTATAAGTATAGAAACTATAGTATAAAAGACATAGATCATATCTCTAATCATCCCTGGAGCCCCTAGTTCATAATCCTAGACAGCATATAGTTTTTTCTTCCCCTGTTCTCCAGCTCCGTGAGTCTGGTGTGAACCACCTGGGGGTGGTGGTGGTAACATGTTGAAATGTTGACCGCCTCATACTACTCTCCTAGATCATCTATGACATCTTATGCCTTTTGGATATTCCTGCAATAGCAATTGCCTCTACCTCAGTTATCTATCCACTACCTCCCTATCAGTAGCACGATGGGTTGCACAATGTCGAGTGAGATTATCCATTCCATCACATGAGTAGCACCACCTCTATTTAAGATGAATGGATCCACCCTATGAACCCTAAATTGTATATCCTATATCCTAGGGCCTCCTCCTGAAACATATTCCACATTCGGATCCTTGAGGCTGACGTCGGCTCCCTGTTGCTGGGGCCTTTTCATCTATATGTCCCCTATTTAATGTCACAGGTTATCTCTCCTTATCTAGGAAGTTCTTGATAACAAAATCCTGAAAAATACCCTAATAATAAGTAGGGATGTTGAGAGAGAGAATGATGGATCAGGTATCACTGTGCAGACCTCGTTCGAAGGTCCGAGCCTAGAAGTACTAATATCTGACCATATCAATCGAGTACCTGGAAAGGCTGGTAATCCTCGATGAATAATCAGCTATTGTCATACTACCCTAATGGATCTAAAGAATCTCTTTTAAATGTACATCTCTTAGTGTGACTGGAAGAAACTCTTCTATGAAGAGATGCTCGAACTCTATCCATGAGAGTGTTTCCTCATCGTGAGTCCGGGTAGAAAAACTCCACCATCGCCCTGCTAAGACTTATAAAAGGCTAACATCCATGACCACCATCCAAACCAATGGTGTCTTGACTAGAAGATAAACCTAGGACACTACCTCAGGACAGTCCTCATCAGCCTGAGGGTTAGGTTAGCCTTGACACATAAGGGGTCTATCTCTCTAAAACATAGAGCATGCTTAGACTAAACTCCTCATATACTGGTACTACAGGTACCATTGGTAGATCCACGGGTATTGGTATAGAAGGGGAACCATCTAGAGGTAACATATGGTAAATTTTTTCGAATACTGATGCATCATCACTAAAGGGTTCATCTTCATGATCGAGCTGTTGAATCCTAGTTGGTATGCATCATTGAGAAATCCTGTAAGGAAACAAGATGTACCACATTCAATGATTATATCTGGATAGATGACTCAAGAAGGAACTGGAAACCACAACCCATTCCTATATGATTCATGTACCATTATTTTCCTTGAAACTAGTGCTCTCATATACCGATCTAAAATGTAGGTTATTAGAGTCCTTGTGTATTGATACATCGGCCTCCACACAAACATTTGATCCCCTAGGTTGAAATCCAATATTGAAAAACTGAAAAATGTTTCCCCAAATGAATCTCACGGACTCTCGGTCCTAAGGTATAATCAACCACCTTTGATACCACTATTTCACGACCCATCCTAGAGGGGTATGTGTTGTAACACCCCAAAGTCCAGCTCAAAAATTCAAGGGGTTAGTGACTAGAAATGAGTAGGCATATCAAACCAATGGGAGGAATTATCCTAATGTACCTGTATGCACAGACACATCTTCAAGTCAAAAATGTGGACATGTAAAAACACTATGTAAAACATGAATGGAAACCACTATAACCCACAAATAGAGTACAACATTGAATGTGATGGAAAGTAAATAGGTCCAAAATACAATCCCACTAAAATGAATATCAATAAAAAATTTCATGAAACTCATTAGAGAAAACCCAACCTAATCCAACCCGAAGGCAATGTACTGGGGATACTATCTAAAGACATATTAACCCCATGGTATGTCTGATCTCTTAAGGCTCTGTTTGGTCTTGGTCCACCCTTGACTCCGTCAAAAGTTTATTCATCTTCACAAGACATAACACAATTGGAAAAATCCTATGCATGGGTGAGTATAAAAACACTCATTAGGACACGTCGAAACAAAAAATAAAAACACAAAGGAAAGGTAAAATAAACTACAAAAAATTATATTCCTCTAGCATATAATAAGAATATATAGGTATACTCAAACCATACAGAAAATTTTATGGTAACTCATAACCACTTCATACCAACACTAGGGATTTAGTTTTAAGATTCCACAAATCACACATCTTAGAGAACACAATCTTGAGTCTGATATTACTGATGACGTTCATTTGAGAATTATCATTCTTCGAGAATCATCATGGTAATGATATATGATTAATGATCTAAAGAGATATATGATAGAGGAGGGTCACTTATAGAGCCATGTTGTGATACCAACAACTCCATATGGATTAACCCACTAAGTAGAGGATCGATGCATGGTGAATTTAGTCGTGTTAATACCTAAGACTCTACCTAAGGAATGAATATGAATAGACAATCCAAAAATGGGCCTCCTAGATTATTACAAAAAACACTATCCACTATGTTCTACTAAAGGGATCATGCTCGTGTGATTAGGAAATCATTCTTACTAACCAAAAGGAAAGTAAGAAAGGGAACACAATCTAACAAAACTTTTCCAAGTTGTAGTGGATGAGAGAATGAACCCATGTAGAAAAGGTGGGTACATGGTAATTAGTGGTAGTCACAACCAACGTGTCCCTTGACCTTAGGTACTGCAAATGTAAATGGCACATGTAATAAGAATTATGTCCATGCTAAAACCCATTATTGGCCTAAAAAGTATTGTCTCATCATCAAGGTCTCAATATCGTAGACAGCTCTTCATTCAAAAGTATTATTTTAAATATAATGGGGTTTGATGATTCAGAAGGGGCATTATTGGGTTTTGGCTGACCTAGTTATGACTCATTTAGCCTGGCCTAGTCTGCCTGGTCTGGCATGGTGTGGCCCACCTGGCTTGCTCTGGCCCGTTCAAGAACACCTGGCATGCGGGCCCACCTAGAGGCCTAGTCACACCTAGAAAACTTGCTTTGGCCCTCCGTGTCCAACATAAATTTCTAGCCAGCATTCCATGCAATTTCCCTACCATGTCCTATATCCCCACCGTGCCCCATAGCCACCTCACCATGGGGATCCAGCTGCCAAAACTGATTCAGCAACTACTTCCCCCATGGCTCACATGTGGCTTCGCCCTCCAAGTTTGATCTAGCCTTTGCATCCCCAACACCTCCCACGTGGCTCCGCCGCTCCATCTTCGTGGCTCCGCCGCTCCATCTTTGTGGCTCCATCCGCCTCTTGACCTACGTCGGTGGTCCCTATAATGGACTATCAGGCCACCTTCGGTGTCTGGAAACCACAACTGTTGCAGAACTGGATTCCTCAGGACCCAATCTATATAGATTTGTCCTTCGTTCTGGGTATGCCTCATATCTGGGGGTCTGATTGCATTCATAACCACCCTTCAACATTAAACGTTTCCAAGAGGGTCCAATGGTGAATGAATGAAAAATGAGGGCGAGAAAATCATGATGAAAACCCAAGGAACAAACCTTGCCTTTTGTTCGTGTCAGCGTCAATTAGTTCTCCTTAGTTGGATGAATGGATAGAAAATAGTTCCATCTAATTTAATCCTACTAATTACACATATATCAATTCTTGTCTATTTTATTGATCCACGTTCATCCTAGATTAATAATGGGATGATAAAATCATAAAACAAAATTCCTACACAGATTTTGGATCGATTGTTGATGAAGAATGGAAGCATCACCGTCGTTGATGAGATCCTCCAACTCTATTGGTGTGACAATGTACTTGATCCATCATCATTGTTTTTCAAGAGATTTATTTTACCATAATTCAGATGAATTATTGAGATGTGATGATAACCCTAAATCCTCTTACAATTTTTAATAATAATAAAATGTTTCACTACATCGATGTGTAACGTTAAAATAAAATAAATATATATTTTATTTTATTCTATAAAATGACCAAAATATATCTTTCACAACTGACCTACATTGGCCTATTTAAGGACTCACCTAGTGTAAATTCGCTGCCTAGAATGCAACCGTGCCCTCAAATTTCTAATTTGGGCACCTGTTTCGATGTTGTTATACTTTATCAAGGAAACCACATGTGTGTCCTATTTAAAGATTAATATTTTCAAACATTTATTCTGAGAACACTGGGTCTCAGGATCTCATTCCATCTAAGTTCATGGTCTCAAAATAATTACATAAAATATTTAAAATAATACACATAAAAATTTCGGACATTATAGGTTTGGAGTCATGCATATTTAATTTCTTCAACCCCACTACTATATACATTACCTGAAAAATGAAAGTGTAATCCCGTTTCTAAATCACATGGATCCCCAATAAGTAGTTGAGTTCACCAATCATATATAATTAAAATTATGATTTCATGTGATAGGAAAATTCTTCCACTAATCTTTCCTTGTTTCCACAAAATATAAAACCATCCACCTATGCTAGCACCGTAAAATTGATCTTCCTTTGAATTATTAACATAGTAATTATTGTCAATACAACCAATTTTAAATAATAGTTTCATAATATAATAATACATATTAAAATACCATTCTATTGGCACTTTCTTTAGACCAAAGGGTGCCTTTTTTAAATGTACAATCATTCATTTAATCATTACCAATTTGAAAACACACTAGTTATTCAATGTAAACCTCTTCTCCATGAACACCACCTAAGAAATCTATTTTGAGATACATTTGATACACTTTATTCCCACTCTGAATTTTCATGGAACAAAAGGCCTGATTGACTGCATTCCATCCACTAGAGAAAATATTTCTTCAACATCAATGCCTTTAATCTATGAATATCCTTTAAATACCAAAAACAAATTATTTCTTCTAAAATTTCTAGGATCATCGAATTTATTTTAAAAAATCCACTTTTTTCCAATCACATTGTGATTTTTATGTCTCTTAACAAGGTCCCATGAATGGATCTTGTAAATCTAATCCACTACTTAATTATTGGATTTTACCCATGGTTTATCCATTATAGCTTCATCAAATGAGATTGGTTCAACAGTTGATAAGATTTTAAATGGTGCATTATTCATAATTATCCTTATCGATGTGGGTGTAGTAAAATCCCTAACGATGGTGGATTGATCAATTAATGCACTTCTATTTCTCTTGTTTGGTTTAGAGGATGTTACTTCATCCATGATTTCCTCTTCTGATTATTCTTCTGAATCATCAATGTTTTGTGACAACTAAATGTATTGCACACCTTCCTCAATTTCAGTATTTTCATCTATTTGATGTCCACATTCATCCTCATCATCTATTATATTAGTATTAGAATTCCTTGAGGAATGTTTTGTTAATCTTCAATGATCATTACATCATTTCTTACCACAATTATTCCAGTACATGTATTGAGACACTTGTATGCTTTACACTTAACCAAATAACAAAGGAATATTCCCTCATCTACATCATCACCATACCTCCCTTGATTTCTTTATTTATTTTGGTGGAAACAATTATACCCAAAAAATAAAAATACTTCAAATAGGGATTTCTTACATAAAATAACTTATATGGTGTATTTTTTCCCATATAAAACCTTATTTGATTTTGAGTATACACTAATTCATGAAGATCCACTTTCTAGTAATGATGATAGATACAACTCTCAAGAAGAATAGTTTTGGCCATAGTGTTCACCTGTTGATTTTTTTATGAAAAACACCATTGGTTGAGGAGTTCTCAAAACATCTAACTCATTACAAATTATTATTTTTTTAGGTATTTTGAAAACTCAATAGATGTGTATACCCCCTCAATTTTCCGATCATAGAACATTGATTTAATGTCCAATATCATTCTCAACCATTTGATGATTACATTTTAGGAAATCAAGGACTTGATGTTTCCTTTGTATAATCATTTCACAATATGTTCTATAGTAATCATCAGTAAATATAATAAATTCCCTCTCTCAATATGTTCTAGACATGTTTATCAGACCACATAAATCTATGTGAATAAGATCAAGATGATTTGATACTCTTTTATCATTTGCATGATATGAATTGCCGGCTAACTTTCCTTGTATGCAAGAATCACAAGTTTTTCATGTTCACACATCTGATTGGTTATATCAACTACTATCTTCAGATTATATATCTTTTAAGTTTATTGTTGAATAATGTGACCCAATGTTTGGGGACACAATTTTTTTTCTTCTTCAACAGTCAGGTAAATTTTTTATCATTATAGTTAACATGATATTAGTTTCCATATGTTCTACATAATTTTATGAGATAATTCCCTATTATTACCCTTATATTGAAATCATTTTTGATTAAATGTTACTATTAATCTGAAGTCATATATTTGATTCAAAATTAAGAGATTGTGTTATAAACCATCCACATAAAGAACTTCTATATTCCTCATCTCTTTGTTTCCCAGTTATGTACATCCACTACCTTTGATATTCAAAGCACCATCACTGTCGAACCTCATTGTTCCATAAAAAAATTACCATTATTTATCATCATATGGGATGATAATTCACTATCAAGAATCTAGGTGCTCCTATTCTTTATAGCTTAGAGAGAAACTTTTGTAAGATTGGATTTCTGGGTTTTCTACTTTTCCTTCTATGAAATATTTGATTGGCTATAGGATAATGATATTCATTACAATATCTTTTCAATATTCATTGGTTCATCATATTCATATTTTTATTCTAGAGAAGAATATATATTTGCAATAGAAATTTCATCTGATTAGTGAGTATTGACTTTTTTCTACGTTATATAGGTGATATTCTTATCTCTCCTCTACCTGCAATCAATATCTTTAAGGCCATAGTTGGATAAGTTAAATAAATATCCATAAATATAATTTATTATATAATATGGTGGATTTTATTTCATTCCCCCTTTTTAGTTTTTGGTCCTTCCCCATGCAAATATCTCTTTTCCTCTTCATTGTATGGCATGGTATAGACCAGATAGCCACATAATTGAAATTTAATTAGAGGAAATGTCTTATCACTATTATTCCTCCACATTTACCCTTCCTTTGAAAAATTATTTTCTAAGTGATAAATTATGGATACTTGTGTATGGTTTTTAGTTATCATTTTAGTTTGATTCGATTCTTTCTTTATGAGGATATCTAGTTCCATTGTGATATGTCTAGCTTTCTGCTCCCATTATTTTATCTCATCTTGTTTCTTGCCTTTGATGTTTCTGAATCACAACCAATTCCACTTTTTACCATGCATGTTGATATTTGATCATTCATAGCCTTGTCCACTCATTTAGAACCACACTTAGTTCTCTCCAATAGTTCTGCATCTGAGAATCTCCCAAACTGTGACTTCTTCTTTGTTTCCCTTGATGTTGATTTAGCTTCCAGTTTAATTCTTATAGTAAAAACATATTCTTCAATCCCCTAAATAGTATTGTATTCTCCTCTAGTCTGGATGTGAGGTCATTGATGATCTTTTTCAGTTCTTCAATGCTGATATTAAACTATTCTAAATTTTATGAGCTTTCATTGGTTATTTAATATTATTTTACTACTTCTTACAGTGGATCAATTTCAACTTAAATTCTATAAACCTATTCTGATTACTCTTCTAGAACTACTCTCAACATTTTGTTACAATTTCTTTAATTTTCAAGAATACGAATAGCATCCTCAAGTTTCAATATGATATTAGAACCATCAATAAACTGACTATATATATATATATTGGTGGTTCTAAATTTTTAGTTATATCCATCATGGATACTTGAGTTCCATATTTAAACATTGTTTCTTCATCCTCAATAAATGCATTATCATTGTCTTCTTTTTTAGAGAAAAAACTCTTTCTCTTTAATTTCTTTCCATATTTGAAAAATCCCTTTTGGGAAAAGCATTTCTAAGGCTTATTCATGTTTCAGGATTCGCATTCTTCATCACCAAACATCATTGATCATCGATAGAAAATATTCCCATCTCTAAAACAATGAAAACATGCCAAAGATATATTTCCTTCAAATATCGCTTTTCCTATAATGATTTTCTTAGCAAAGAGGGAAGGAAGTTCATCTATCTCATTATCTTCATAAATAATATATCTAGAAAACTAAATTGTATATGGGATTGAATACCATTTCCATGAAAACTGTAGTTTTAACATCTTTTTGTTTTACACTCATTTAAATATGCACTATACGACTCAGCAGATCATCCGGAGACTATTTAAATAGATCTCTTTCCTATAGGGATATCAATTTAGAATTATAGAGAGGTGGAAGTGTTCTCAATTTTTTTTAAAAATTTAATTTTATTTAATTTCTTCATTAAGTCCTCATATTTCACTAACAACTTCTATAATTTGATTAAAACTGGTATCTTCATTTTCATCATGATGCATTTTTAGATCATCGAACTTATTATGGAAAACATGGTGTTTCACCTCCTTCACACTATTGTCACCCTTCATATTTATTTTCTGGTTTTTACCACATTTACTGGGTTGAATTAAAACTCATCATATTTAGATATATGTGATAATATTGATCTTTGGTAGGGTAATTTTATGCCTTAGAATCTACATCAATAATTTCCATGTCTATTTCAGTCATAGACAACCTCGTTCAGCAGTTTCCTGAACCCCCATGAAGTCAAAAATAATAACATACATTCCAATGGACCATAGATAAGATATCATCTTATTTTTCAATATATGTATGTTGGATCCATAAAAAAGTGATACTCCATTAAAATATATATAATTGTCCATGAAAATAGTAGAGGACATATTTATCTCTAGAAACATGTAGACTCTAATACCATATGAAGGACCCCGAAATACCCTGAGTGGGGAGGGTGAATCAAGGAGTAAACTATTTATTTTTAATGTGATGGATTTGGTTACCATGTTGGTAGGAACTAATTAAATTAGTCTGAAAAAAACATTAAGAACCCCAAAAATCACAAGTAAATAGATAACACAATAATTTTATATAGTTCACCACTGAGGGCTAGTCCAATGATCATACACCGAAAATGTTTTGATTGTACCAAAATCCACTACTCTTCAGTAGTTGTGGAATATATATATTTTCATCCATAGTATCTTTTTTCTAGCCACAAATCCTTTAAAATAATTTAAGGATAAAACATTGTGTCCCTCAGAATACTTCCTTTGACCCCCCCCCCCCAAGATCACTACTCTAGGTGAAGACTTAATCAGTTTATCGACTTGAATTTCACTTCAATGGATTTAAATTGATTTTCCCCATATACCGTGATATTATACATTCACCAACGTCTTTAATTTAATCACATGAATGCACTGATCAAACAAACTGGATATTCCTAACTTAAAAGTATCTCAACTCTACACTAGCGCGTAACACCTATTATTGTGCGTAGGTTTTGGGATTATCATGAAAGATGTATTTATATCAACACTTATCTTATACACAATCACACCATGAGATTCACATCATATTAATTGAGTCAACAATTATTCTGCGATCAAGATTTTCTATGCGTAATACCTCTGTGCACAACACTTTTGCGTGAAAGACACCAAATTTTCATTGGAAGAATTTTTATGTATTAAAAGGGGGTTGTTTTTTATTTATAGACTCTAAGGACCATATGTTCATGTTTTTTATGCATCAAATCATGTGCATGTAATCCTAAATTTTATGTTTCATTTAGTGTGTAATAACCTTCTGCACTACCCAAGCCTTTGCCATATTTTGAAATGATAAACCAGAAAATCCACTTGTGCACAACTCAGTTGTGACGTCACATTTGGAACATAAGATTATTTTCTACATAAACTAACCTTGTACATGCATCATTCCTTTTTCGTATTTTTATGAGATGATATCGAAACACACCTTGCATTTAATATTCATATGTTTCTCTAACCTTGAATGCACCATCCATTTCAAAAAAATTATTCTCCCTTCTCTAAATATTGGACTCTAAATGTTTTCAAACATTTGGAAACAACACCACCTAAAACATTGAAATAATATTTATTGTAAAAACACATGTCTTACAAACTCATTGATTAACCTGGTATGGATTTAAAATAAAAGAAAATCTGGAATCAATTCTAGCAAATAACAACACTTTTTCTAACGCTACGTACATTTATGTTCCCAATCATGTTCCATTCACTCTTATTCATCCCCATCACAACATGAAATTTTTAAAAATTATCTAATAGTGAAATAATTGTGAGTTTATTAACATAATTTATAGATTCTTCATTATTTTGTAAAAATATACTTTTTTAGTCTATAATATCATCAGTTTTATCCTTTTTATTTGTTTATGGACTTTTTTATTTTTTATCTAATTGAAATTACACAACATCCCTCTGTAAAAAAATCAACATGACCACTAATAATTCATTTAAAACATATATGAAATTTCATATCTTTACCATTATTTGATCCCTCAATGAATCTATTTGACTTGGTACTAATAATATGAATGATATCATTGTCATTTTATATTTCTCTATTGTGTTTTCCTTCTTTAATCTTCACTTTCAACATGGATTTAATGGTAATTTTAACTTTCAATTCCTTCATGAAATTTATAGGCTTAATCATTTCATACAAAATCATAATATTGAGTATACTATCATGTGAAGGATATCCTTGATATTCCAAAGAAGATTCCATATAATTAAACTAATCTGTAATGTTCCTTCTAATATTTTTCACAATTGTGTTATATTCACTGTTCTCACCAAAGCCATGCATAATTTTATTTATTTCATTTACATGAATGAAATAGATATTAATATATTCATCTTCATCAAATTAAATTCCCACAAAAATATTCCTCTATATTTTTAGATTTCATTCCTTCACTTTGATATCTCCCTCATTTCTTATTCTTATTTAATCTCATATATCCTTTCCTTTAGTAACAACAATCACCTTGTTTAATACCTTATTAAATAAATACATCACAATTTAATTTATTTCAATTCCATAAAATGATATATTTTTATTATTAATATATTTCATATGAAAAAAAATCAAAAGGTTGAAAACAACTATAAGCGAATCATCTACCTCATGGTTAATATAATTTAGTTAATAAAGAATCATATCCCACCAAAAATTGTAGATTTTTTAATTAAATGTAGGAAATCCTCAAAAATTAATATAAATGTAATTCCCATTTATCGTAAGAGATTTTGAGTGAACAAAAATTTGAAAAAAATAGGATCTGACTTAATTGGATTAGTGATATGGGGAAGGGTGAATCCATTATCATATTTTACATTTTTTAATTTCTATCTTTGTAACACATCCTATTATATCATATTAGGTTCTCAATATATGGAATAATTATTCTAAATTATTCTTATTATATCTAAATCTCTTTAAGATCATACAAAATGATATTTTTTTGGTTTGAGACCCTTTTTACTCCTTACTATGTTAGTTAGTTTTCTTAATTGGGATCCATCCATTATTTACAAATGATATTACAATATATAATCCATAATGTTCTAACACTACTTATAGAATCCACCAGAAGATAAAAAATAACTCTATAATTAAGATCAAAATAATGAAGGCTCTTTTTTATGTCCTCCTAAAAAACATATTGATTAGTATGTCTACACATGTACTCCTTTTTAATCTTCAATAGTAGTTGAATAAATCATAAATTCATACAACTAAATCATGATCTATAATGATTTGGATTCTCCTTTTCTTCATGAGTACTACTGATATTCATAATTCTATCTGTATATAGTTTCTCATAGTTGAACCTCACACAATTCTCTCTATGATAAAGGATATATTAGGCTCTAATATTTCATTTCTAAAAGGTACTCACCATGGTTCTACATCCATATCATCACCATATACTATGAAATAGAGAGATATAATGATAGTTAAATGGTATATATATAACAACACATTATCAGTCTTATAAATCCGCTTATAAATCTGATTTATTTTTATATTATTTTTATGGTTGTAGATAATATATGACTACACTATGTCTTATCAGTCCTCAATTTGTAGTGTGACTTGACACTTTAATTAAATAATTATTTTTATAACTAAAAACTCCAATGAGTAATGATAGAATCAAATAAAAAAACCAAATACCTTGATCATGGATTCACTGAATAATATATGAAGAATTTTAAAAATTTATTCTATAGTTTTTATTTGTCACCAACAAAAAATTCATTCACCATGGAATGGTGAAGAACCATTGTCCATCATGGTCTTAACATGATGAAATGTATGGTGTGGTCCTCTTGTTTTCCCCATATTTAATTGGCACCTACTTATCACATTATGATAGTCTATATAGGCATTGTTTTCCTTCCTATCTCTCACTAGGTGACATTTCGATCACCAAACACACCTATATAGTCTCGGAAAAGAAATGTTGTCTTTTAGTTCATCATGTTGATCGTGACATCCATCAGAAAGAACAATTTATATTTTCTTCTTCATCATGTGGACCATAATGAAATCCATGGACTCTCTATGGGTACTAATACATTATTCTCCATCATGGTTTCCCATATTGGGAAATTTATTCTTAAAACATATGATGATATTGGCATGGAATTTTCCAAATTTATTCTCCATAATTACCACACCTACCGACTATGGCATAGACATTCCCATATTGGGATAATATAAAACAAATTTACATGTTCTAATCAATAGTTCTATTATTCCTTCTAAAAAATATTATTGTTTATACTCCATATATTAAAATAAAAAAACCTACAGATCCAAAAAAAATATATTGGTAACCATATCCAATTATATGATGGATATATTTTTTGTTTTAATTTACATTCAATTAATCTCATTTGATATAATTCCATTTTTATGAAAAAAAGAAAAAATATTATATTCGTCTAATTTCAAGAAAAAAAGGTGATCCAATAAATGATTAATATGATTTTATCCAAGAAAACAATTAATATAAATTAAATCACAAGGAACATGGTAACAATATATATTAATCATACATAGTAAAATATCGATCTTAAATCCCATTTCATGGAATAATTATTTGATATAATATATTTCATAAGTAACATGAGTGTTAATAAATGTGTTGGAAATCATGATTGATGAAAAAACAACATAGAAAAATGATTTTATCATATACATAAGAATAAAATTCATGAAATACATCTATGAAAACCACCAATATATTTATATAATAAGGGAATAGGCTATCCACCTACCATATCATAGTAGACTTTTGTTAAAAACATGTATCCATTAATCATTATGAACATATTCTCTCGACTGAAATCCTATCCAGATCTCAGGTGGTATAAAATGTTACCAAATGTATTGGAGAGATATAATGGTCACATATTACTAATAATATTAAACCATGAAAATATGTGCCACATTAACATGAAAACATTTTTATTTACATATTTTCATAATAATACTTCTAAAATAAATGATATTAAGGAAGCATCCTAATGAAATTATTATATTATATATACTAAAATAATGGGGAAGGTATGATTATATAATATCCACAATGAAGTGTATGAAACAATGAAGAATGTTAATAGAGTTAATATACAATGTTATAATTTGATTATAAAATATAATTGGTAAATGAGAAGAAATATCATTAGATTTTTAAAATTATTATTTTGATGAATAAATTTACGATTAAATTAGAATAAAACTTACCATGAAAACCTATGAAATCTTATATAGGTTGTTTCTTAAGGAAAACTAATCCAGATGGTTGTAAAATTGAATCACAATGAAAACATTTGAAAAAGTTATTCCATTCATAATTTTTTAATGAATTATAAAAAATTATAATGATAATTTATAAAATCATTGATGTGTACATAATGAAATCAATAGAAAAATATAATGAATATGAACATGGATGAGAAAAATTCATACATAAAAAAATTAGTTAAGGTATCTCCTCATTTCTTTGTTATATAGTAATAGAATTTTTAACCAATGGGAGGTGAAATTCAAAGAATACATAATAATTACTTTATGAACCATATTCATATATATTATATTTTATAAAAATAAATTATAATATTTTATAATAAAATATTTTATTGAGTGATTTTTTATTTCTAGGATCAGAAGTTAGTAAAATTGGTTATGTATTAATTGTTATGTAATGGAGATATTAAGCACCGTTTTGTGATAAAATGATTGCAATTAAAATAATATTCAAGATAGTGGAATAATTATGTTTCAATTATTTATATTGTTCTATGTTTATTTGATACAATATTTTTTTGTATTGTGATAATGTAATCCTTGACAATCATGTTACATGTCCTTTATAGATAACTATGAGTTACATTATAATAATCATATCTTTTTTATGTTACACTTTTAGAAACATAATAAATAATTATTTAATACACTAAAAGTATATATTACCATTTTAACTGTATTTTAAATTATTCATGTTGAGAATTGATACATTGGTATAATGTTCATTATATAGGTTGTTGAACATACCAAAATAAGAACAAAATATACTAATAAATGATTAAGAGACTGGAGATATATGATTATAATATCATTTTAATAGTGGAATAATGATGTTAATATTAAATCATTATATTGGATAATGATATTTCTAAATATTTAATTTGAGGTATTAATTGAAAAGATTAAATGGTAAAATATATACTTACTTGATGAATTCATTATTTCTTGACATGGGATCCATTAGAATAATGGATCTCCCACTCCTCCCATCATAGATGCGAAATCTGGAAAATTTCTATGAATAATTTTGAAGGGAAAAATTAGAATATGTTCAAATGTGAAAAAAAAAATTAGAGTATTTTGTAAAGGGAAATAGAGGGTTCATTTTATAATTGAGTTTTGAATTACATTTCCAAATATATTCCATTCATATGGAGTAAAGTCACCACTAAAGAGTGTAACTTATTATAAAGTGGACACATAATAAATATGGATTCTGAATCTCAATATATAATCTATTTAGATATATTGTTTCATGATATTTTTAATATTTATAACTGAATTTGAACCTTTTTACCATAATTTACCTTTATGACCATAATAATTGTTTTTCATCATTATCTTATTTGTACGCCTAAAAATAAAACTAAAATATTTACCCAGTGTCAAATTATCAATAAAATTTTTGATTACATCTTCATTTAATAAATTTAAATAAAAGAGAAATTCATCTTTAAATTGAAAGCATAATATATATCAAATAATCATATTTTTATAGAAATTTGACTATTAAAAATTATATATTCATAATGATATTTAATGTAAATTAAAATTAAATGATTCTTAATTTATATATCATAAATTAAAATAGGTTATTAATTCAAAAGTGATTAATTTAATTATGATAATAAAAATATATCACACTAAAAATAGTTTGGTGAAAAATAGAATTTTTCAATATTTAAATATATCATACCAAATCAAATAAAAATGAACTATTCATCATCTATGTCTTTAATTTTAAAAATTTCATTATTATAAATTTTATTCAAATTTTGTAAATAAATCAACTAGTTATTGAAGAAAAATGAAAATAAAAATAATATGAAACACATTTACAAAAATACTTCACTAAAAATAGTATAAATAAATATAATCATTTGGTTTCATTATTTTTAAAAGTTAAATTAAAATATCTTCAATTTGTTACAAAGAATTCCAAAAAAAATAATATAATTATTTTATACCTTTATTTGTGATAGCCATATATCCAATGACCATATTCCCAATGATCATATATGTAGTGTCCATGTATATAGTGACCTAAGTCTCTTATTCATGGATATATAATATTTTTAGATGATTATTCTTTACATTAAACAAATTGATCCATTTTAAGAGTAATTGATTAGTGACTTTGGAATCTAGAAACACAATATTTTAATTTGGTGAATTATCAAAAATGTTTCCCAAAAATATATTCTAATTCAGAACTATTTAATGTCTTATGTTACATAAAACCATTCTTCATAACATGTCAAAAGGAATGTTTTGAATGGGTGAACTCATATTTTTCATAACTATAAACATAATAGATTTCAATCTATGATCATATTAAATCATCAGATAAGAAAATATGTATAGGATATTGAAAATGACTTAAAAAATTCATACCCAACCTATCATATATCATAAGCCTAAGTCCATATATAAATATTGGTATTTTATAATAAATTAATAATAATGGAATCACATTACACAATCCATGTTACCATTATATTGGCATAATATATAGGTTGGTTGCATACACATAATTGTATAAAATATTATGTCAAGTCTTCTAAGTAAGAAATTCATAACAATATAGGATTGG
Source organism: Viscum album (assembly GCA_963277665.1). Lineage (NCBI taxonomy): Eukaryota > Viridiplantae > Streptophyta > Magnoliopsida > Santalales > Viscaceae > Viscum > Viscum album. The sequence continues at coordinate 780,744,322 of OY728163.1, read as the reverse complement.
GATAACAAACGGTGTACATATATGAGGCTTTATATAAAAATTTGTGTACCCTCCAATTCAGCAGCTACACCTCCTATGAGGGGCGCAAAACCATTCCTAATGTCATCCCTTTCTCATTATGGAAATGGTCCACTCCACAAACCATCATGTTTTTCAAGGTTCAATCCAAATATATCATATCTCACAATGTTCTTTACTTAACTGTGTTCATTAACCATTCCATTAAAAACAATATAATGTGATACAAATATTTATCCATTGAATTAGATGTAGATATAGGTCCCACCCATCTATGGTTATAACATAACTACCAAACATTATTATAACGTAACCACAATCACATTATGAATATCATATGTATGCATTCTACAAGATCATAAATCATTAATCATATTAGAACCGATGAAATTTAATAGGTTTAAAAAAAAATCATCATTACGAAACCAATGGAGAAAAAAAATTATAATCATTTAATAATTTCATAAAAGAAAAACCCATGGAAAAAAAGTGGGGTTCATATTCATTTTACCATTGAATAAAACATTGAATAGAAATGAGTATCGATGAAATATTTTCAATATTAAATTAATCCATTTATGGAATTAATAAGAATGATAACTTTGGAAAATATCCCTTGTAAATTATAGGTAAACTCAATGAATTTCATCTTAGATGGAATTTCTTTGAAGCACTAATTTTGATATTTCTTCAGGAAAATAACATTTCTTTGAAAATCGGTTTTTAAAACATAAAAATAATGAATATTTTTGTCTTTGAAAATAACCTTCAAAAAATATAAAGGAAGATATAAAAAATCATTAAAAACATTTATTGATTAAAATATCCTTTCCTCTTAAAAAATGATTTTCAAAACATATAACACATTGAAAATCCTTTTCACATTGAAATAATTTATTTGAAATATAGCAATTTCCCAAATATTAAAGTAATAAATTTTATTTCAGAAAAAAATTGAAAACATGAAATGGAATCATGAAATAATTAAGTGGAAATGAGATTAGGAAATTTTATTCATTCTTTTCATGTAAAAAAGATTCTTTTAACATTTTACATAAAAGACAAACACAAATTATTTGTAAAATAACATGAAGATTCCATCAAAAAAATTCTTAAAAATTATATGATTGGTTAAAGTTACTTTATTAAATCATTTAAATAATAATAATGAAAATTAAATATATTTTAAGAAAACAATATTTCTAATGAAAACATTGTTTCCAAAGAAAACAGATTTATAACTGAAGAAATAAATAAATTTATATTTTCACAAAAAATATTTTCTTAATTATCACGAGGACCAAATAGTGAACAAAAGTAACATTAATTTATGATATAATTAATAACCATAGTATAATTTAATTCATAATAATTTTTAATAGTTAGATCATGATTTATCCACATTTGAGACTTCATTATAAGTAATGCATATAAATGATGAGATTGTGACATACAATCATTACCATTACTGAAAATTTGAATAAAAATCCCCATGAGGTAATACAATTATATGAAATGTAAAATATCATTATGATGAATAAATTGATGATATTACATTTCAAATGGGATGTATATACATGGAGTGATAGAATATGGGTGCATAACATATTATATGTCTCATAGAAGGAAAATTGAGACAAATTACCATTAATGATTTAGTTAAAATTGAAATGTAAACCCATTGATAAATATATAATATAATAGATATTAAAATACCATTAATTATATGAATATTCATCATAATATATAGTCATTTATAGTCTATACACCACATAATGAAAACATGTTGTGAATATGGCTTGTGTCGCACATAAAATTAAAGTGAGACAGAAATCCCTTTCTGTAAGTATTAACATCATTTGCACTCATTCGAACCACCAATATTAAAAATATATTTTTATTATAAATATATTATAGAACAAAAAAATTTATATCATACCATATGTGAATTATATATTTTTTACTATTGCCCATTTATAAAAAATTTCATGTTAAGGTCACATTTCAGGTAGAAAACACTTTTTTCGTATATGTTTAGATTTGTTAATTTTTTAGTCCAACTACTCTGATCGTGGTTCCATATTCAGAAAAATTTAAACCAAGATATCAATATCATTCATATTTAGTATATATGTATTTAGATTAATCCATAAAAATTAGGAATTGGAACTGAAAGACACTGTTCATGGAGACGGTGGGGTATACGTTCGAATGAATGTTGTTTCCATTTTCATATCAAATTAAAAGAAGTAAATTTAATAATTTATTAAAAATCAATAAAAGATTTTATTTCATACATATAAATTTTTTTTATTAAACCCATCCTTAATACATTTAATTTATAGCATGAATGAATCACATCACTTTGCAAGGCAGTTGTCTGGTGCACACACAAGCGATATTATCATATTCCCAAAAAATAGTGTATTAAGGTATGTGTGATATAATAATTACATAATAAAAAATTATATTAAATTTAATATATAATAAATATATTCATAATTAATTCCAACTATGAGAAGTTGTAATGGAAAAACAAATTACATTGGTTTAAGATGTTGTAGTCTTCTATAAACATGATTACTAATTTTGTAACTCGTTTTATGGAAGTGGATATGGTTCTAGGTCAGTAGCATTACATAAAAACATCTCATTATATAGAATATAATGTTTTTATTATATAATAATTTTATAATTATAATTAAATTGGTGGAGGAATAAACAATAAAAAAAAGCATGTTGATGAACCTTACCTCTTCTTCGAGTATCCCCTTAAGGATTGAACTCAAATCCATCCTTGGTTGAATGTATGTCCAAAATATGTCTTATAAGAATATTATATGGATTTTGAGGTGTTATTTGGTCATGTATTGTGTGAAAAAATGGGGTTTTAAGGTACAAATATGATAGGAGGGGTGGAATTTTATAAGTGGGGAGAGGATAGAATTGAGTAGTCCCACATATTTCATATAACATAAGGGTATAAAATTGACCATTCTAATACCATAGTGGTTAAATTTTCTGAATATGGATTTTAAATATATTATATACATGTTTTAGGTCATTTTTACCCTTATCCTTTTAATTTGACCCCTGATAAACCCATTTTTACCATCAAAGGTGATAATTAATTTCTACTACATACAATTTACATCTTTGTGAAAAATTAAGTTGAAATTATTCAAAAATATTAGATTTTATGATTGGAATAATGGATTATATTTTATAAATTCAATTAATATATTCATTAAAATTTATTATTAAATTTTTCTCATGGGTGTGATGAGAAATCATCTTTTTAAAGAGAAAATGTTCAAAAGTTAAAAAGGTTTTAATATAAAAAATTAATTTGAAATTGATTAAAATGAAGTAAATTTTAATAATTAATTTATATTTGAACTAATTATACCTTAAAACTAATTCAAAATATAATCATACATGATAAATAATTTAAACTAAAAGTATTTTTTCACTTAAAATTCATTATATATCACTATTCAGAAAAAAAAATGTAACTATTCAAAAAAATACAAAAACAAAATACCCCAAGAAAATATTGAAATTATAATTTTAAAAGTCAATTTTATTTTATGAATTTAATTTTCAAAAAGTATCAATAATTAATTTTATTATTTATTTTCAAAAGGATATAATAATGCTATGAGAAAAAATGAATATTTTATTTATAAAATTGGATTTATTCTCATTTATTGTTTAAAAAAAATATAAGATAAAATCTAAACAATTTAAATAATATATAATCATAAAATATCTTTAAAATAATTAAGGGAAAGTTATTTGGTTAATTTTTCATTATAAAACACACATTCTCACATAATAATAGTTTTTCATAGAAATATTTTCCTTTTTTAGAAGGATTTCATATTAATTTAAAATTAATTTGTCACCAAATATTTAAAATTATATACATGTTTAAACCATATTTTTATAATTTATTTATTATTATTCATAATGTCCATTCTAAATTATAGGTAACAAATATCATATTAAATACTAATGATTTAATAATATGTAATATTTCATTTGAACTCAATGTTGTGTGTAAACCGAGAAAAACATATTGTTTCATGTAACTCAAATTATTTAATTTATTATGGAACTTTGGAAAAAATATTTCATAATATTTTGAGGTGTTATAATTTATTTAATTACTAAATATATAAAATTAATATTTCATATCTAAGTATAACCTTAAAACATCTATAAAATCACCCATCATATTTACTTATCTCTAAACATGAAGTTCATATTTCTTATGTTTTTTAATTTTTCAAATGTTATAATTCAAGAATGATAGTTATAGAAAACCATGATTATAATGATATCATGTTCATTTTCTTTTATTTACTAGTGTGTTTATTCCACTTATAGTTTTCTTAATCTTATTTTTATATTATATTCTCAAAAATGAATTAATTTTTATCATACATAGTAATATTTTCTCTCAAATAAATATAATGTTTTTAATTTTAGTTCATTGTTTAATGAAAATTAATCTATTTAAACTAATATTAGTTTTAATGTAAAATACATCAAAAAATCATGTCATGTTGCATTCTACCCCCAGAAAAAAAAATTCCCCTGAAATATTTGTACTCTAATGAACAAATTTTTTCTACTTGATTACATCATTATCACCATATATTTATTTATTATGAAAGTGGAAGGGGAACAATTCAAAACAGGAAAAATAAAATCCAACCATGGTTGATCTGGGACCAAAGGAGGCCTAATGTAATGTAGCCCAAGGGCATCCCCTCTGATAAGCTTAACCCCTTCAGTGTTCAAAAATATCAAATTATAAAAGAAGGTAACTTGGGAGTCTTGGCATACTAAAGAAGCAAGGTGGTCTGCCACTTTATTTCCCTCACACCACATGTGGACCCCCATGAGAATGCCTCGACATTTTCTGATGGCGTGGGATATAGACCAGGGGACAACATTGGTGTCATGCAAGGAGTTAATAAGAATCATTGAGTATGTTTCTTCTCTAGAGATGATAATGTCCCCTTGGCAGCATAAATTGAGACCAGTAAGCAAAGCCTTAACTTAAGCCTATAGGGAAGTGCCATGAAATAGATGGGTAGAAACATTCATGAGGACCAATCCCCTAGAATCGTAGACCACCCCTCCTACAATGATTCCCAGATTACAGGACATATCAGTGTTTGGTTTCAGACCCATGGAGGTCGGTTACCATCGAAAGTATAGACTCCTGAGGCTACTACTACTAGGTTAGGTGTCCTAAGGCCATGTTTAGAGAATATGGAGAGTCTGACCATCATGAAAGTTGTTGTATAGTCTAATAAAGTCTAGGAGAAAGTTCCTTGTCGTAAAATTTACAGCCCTCCCTATCGAATGAATGCCCTCTTATCTCATTTTGTTCCTAGCCTGCCAAAGGTACCAGCTTCTGGCATGCAATACTATGGTCCCTGATTTCTTCCCTAGACAACTGTCCCTTGAGAAATGAATCTATCAATACATGATGGGAGCATCACTAATGGATGTGGGTAGATAAGTTAGTAAACTCTCCAAAGAAACACCACACCTCACACACCCAGTCACCCTCAAAGAAAAGTTGTATGACACACTACTCCCAGTTATTTTAATAGCAGGAACAGCGGGACATAATGGTAATGCGACATTTTTAATGTTTTCATCCATAGGAACATAATTTTTCCTCATCCTCTATGTGAGGAAATTTTATTTCGTAGGGATTCTTCCAGACCACATAATTTCATTCCACCCATTATCATGCTTCTGCGTTGCATAGGACTGGAGGAATTCCTTAGTTTTGATGGTCCCCGACTTTGATGGTGTGAACAAACATCTATCAGGTTCCATATTGATTTCAATATGGTTAAGAAATCCATGTTGTTCGATGTCTAGGAAGTCCTTGATGAAGGATGGGTTCATGCCTGCCTCGGTAAAATAGATGTTGGTGGATGGGAATTCTGGGAAGCTGATAATCATACCATCCCAGCATTGGTTTAGAAAAGAGTGGTCGTCTGTTCCTATAATACAGTAGGTGAGGGGTTTCAGATAAAGAGATACAGGGAGAAATAATGGACCAGAAATGGGAAACATTTCCATCAACTAATGTCGAACTTCCAGAGACATTATTGTGCATGGAATTCTCCCATAAGGTGTGTTGTTCATGGATTTCCCATGCTAGATTAGCATGCATGTAGTGGAGAGTGTCATCCAGGCTTCAGACTTTGATCCCCCCTTCCTAGATAGGACTTTTCATCTTACCCAAGGAACCCCAAGGGCTTTTTCCTTCCGTGTGGGCATTAAATATGAATCGTTAAAGGAATCCTATCAATGGTGATGAAGACCCACTTTGGGAATTTGATTGAGGAGAGGTCACAGATCGGTGTATCCAGGAGGGCACTATTGACCAATGTGATCCGACCCCCAAAGGATAAGTATATATTTTCCAAGTATAGCATCATATTTGTGATCTTGCTGATGATGTGATCAATATCACAGATGCGGAGCCTACTTGAGGAATTGGGGGCACCCATGTAGTCAATGGGTATGTTCCCTCGTTACTTGTCTAGGAGGTGGAAAAAATAGACAACCCCACTGTAGGAACATCTATTTGAAATGAACAAGCTTCTCTTCAATTTGTTAATGGACTATCTGCTCCGGGGATGGTACTCCTCCAAAATATTGTTCAAGCCTTGATCCGAACTTATGTTGGCCTTCATGAAGATTTTTGGACCCCATTTACGTTTAAATGGGTATTTCTGAGTTCCACATCGAACTTACCCTTCTTGTAATTAGATTTACTCATCTATAAAAGAGTATCCCCACCTCACATTGAGGTAAGGGGAATTCACCATTTACATGGTATCAGAGGGATCTTAATCCCGACCCTCCCTCCCAGCGGGTTCCTGATTCTGTCCGGCCCCGCCTCTCTTCCCCCCTCTGGCTCTGTCCTAATCTCCCGGTGGCCCTCTCTCCCGACGGGCCTCCCTCCCGGCGGCCCTCGCTCCCTGCATCCCTCTCTCCCGGCGGCCCTCCCTCCCGGCGGCCCTCCCTCCCGGTGGCCCTCCCTCCCAGCAGCCCTCCCTCCCGGTGGCTCTCCCTACCGGCACGGCTCCTTTCCCGGCGGCCCTCTCTCCCGGCGCGGCTCCCCTTGCTCAGCGGTGCCCTCGCCAGCGCCTCGCCCAGGCGCTCTCCCCCTTGCCCAGCGGCGCCTCGCCCTCGGCCTCAGCCTCTCCCAGCGGCGCCTCGCCCCGGCGCCCTCGCCCTCGACCCAGCGGCGCTCTCACCTGGCGCCCGCACCCTAGCCCCAGCGGCTGCCCTCCCGGCGCCCTCTCCCGGCATGGCTCCCGGCCCCGACTTCCGGCACCCTCCCAGGGCGCGCCCTCGCCCCGCACCGCCCTCGACCTAGCAGGGCTCTCGCCCAGCGCCTGCGCCCTAGCCCCAGCGGCGCCTGCGCCCACGCGGCACCCCTGCCGTAGCCGCACCATCCTGAGGGAGACCGCATATCGCTGCTCCCTCCGGCGACATTTCCGGGCTGCCTCCCTTCCACCGTGCGGCTCCCGGCCACCATGTCCAGCGCCCTCCCTTCATGGACGCTTCCTCCGTTCTGCCGTCCCTGATCACGGCCTCCTCCCGGCTTGTCGATGACCGGCTGGATGCAACAAACTTCTCCGTCTATGGGAAGACGGTCTTGATGTCCCTACGCGGTATGGGGCTTCATTCTCATCTTGAGAAACCCCCACCCACAATCACTGACCCCAAATTCGATTCTTGGAAGCTGGCGGACAGCAAAATTTTCGCATTACTGGTCAACTCCATGGACCGGTCCATGAAATATGTCACCAGGACTGCCAACACGGTCAAAGAGCTATGGGATTCCTTGATTGTTATGTTCTCCGAGACCAATAACTTGGCTTGGGTCTCAGACGTTCTACAACGTCTCTCCCACATCCTCCAGCAGGATCGGTCCTTTCCCAACTACTTCATGGAATGGAAGGGTCTCCACGATGAACTACAGGAACTTTGGCCTATTCCTCAGACTCCGGCGGAAGCGCAGACACAACGAGACCATCTCTGCCTATTCAATCTCCTGAATGGCCTTGTACAGGACTACGCCACGACAGCCACTGAGACGCTAGGAAGCCCGTCAAAGCAGGATATCCCGCAGGTCTATCATCGCCTGCAGAAGGCTCATCGGGCCCTTGCACCACCCGTCCCCATCCCTGATCACACTGCGCTCCTAGGCCATGGCGGTGGCCGCCCTACCGGCCCTCAAGGACGCGGCCATGGAGACGGCCGACCTCGCCCCCTCTGTCTGCACTGTGGCAAGCTCGACCATCTGATAGACCGCTGTTGGGTCCTTCATGGTCTTCCCGATTCGCACCCCCGACAGGGCCAGACTGCGATCCGTGATACGTCATCACCGGCTGCTTCTCTTCCCTCGTCATTGGATCTTTCCCTAACTAAGCTCCATCTGATTCACGATTACCGGACCACCTCCATGTCGGGCTCTTCATCGGCTTCTCTTGCCCATTACAAGGGTCCCACTGCTCTTGTCAGTCATCGTTCCCCTGCATGGATTCTTGACTCAGGTGCGTCCGACCACCTCACCGAGGATGCAGGTATACTCTCCAACTACCGTCCCTATAGTGGATCCTCAGCCATCACTGTTGCTGATGGGTCCACTCTCCCCATAGCCGGCTTTGGCACCTGTTCCGTCACCTCCTCCCTTTACCTATCCTCGGTGGCTCATGTTCCCCGCAGTCCATTTCACCTACTTTCCATCAGCAAGCTGACCAAGGATCTCAACTGTAATGTTATCTTTACCTCGTCTTCTATTCTGTTTCAGGAGCGGATGAAGAACCGGGAACTTGGTAGAGGCCAGTTTCGGGATGGGGTGTACATGTTCGCGGGCCCGACTTCAATCGCATGCGCGTCTGCCCCTACGCGTGTCGTAGACCTCCATTCTCAGTTGGGCCACCCCTCCGCCTTAGCACTTCATCAGCTCTATCCCGATATTAGTCCCCATTTATCTTTTCCTTGTGAGTCGTGTCATTTTGCGAAACACCATCGCACATCATATTCTCCTCAAGTTGACACACGGGCCGCCAAACCCTTTGATTTGGTTCATTCCGATGTATGGGGTCCTTGTGCCACCTCGAGTCAATCTGGGTATAAATATTACATTTCTTTCTTTGATGATTATTCCCGTATGACATGGATTTACCTTCTTCGAGATCAGATAGAGGTTCTCTCCACCTTTCAGACCTTTTTTCATGAAATACAGACATAGTTTTCTATCCTTGTGAAATGTCTCCGATCTGACAATGGGCGAGAATACTTATCCACTCACTTTCAGCAGTTTAGGCGGGCCCACCGCATCATCCACCAGACATCCTGTCATGATACCCCTCAGCAAAATGGGGTGGCCGAGCGGAAACACCGGAATATCTTAGAAACCACTCGTTCCCTCCTCTTCCACTGCTAGGTACCTCTTCTCTTCTGGGAGGATGTTATCCTCACTGCTACTTACCTTCTCAATCATCTTCCCTCCTCCATCCTTCAGGGGGAGACCCCTTTTCATACCTTGTTTCCCTCTATTCCTCCTCACTCACTTCCACTCCGCATCTTCAGATGTCTCTGTTATGTCCGAGACACTCGCCCCAATCTCTCCAAACTTTCTCCCAAATCCCTTCGCTGTATCTTTCTCGGGTATTCCCACACTCATCACGGGTACCGATTCTTCTCTCCAGAACTCCACCGGTATATCAACGATGTCGACGTATCGTTTGTCGAGTGCTCTCCTTTCACTCTCCCCTCTCCTTCTCCCAACACTACCATCGATGACTATCTTCCGCTCATGGTTCACCCACCTCTGGTGTCTCCTCCGACCGGTCATCTCTTTGGACAGACCTACTCTCGTCGTCCTTCCTCTGTACCTCCCATCCAGGCATAGGAAACCATTATTCCCGCTTCGTCCAATGCTCCTGTCAGAGCTCCCGTGGACGTGCCGATTGCCCTACGGAAAGATACTCGCTCGTGTCAGACTACTCCTCTCTTTGTATCTTCATACATGGGTCTGTCAGCTCTAGAGACCGTGTCGATTCCTCGAACAGTAGGTGAAGCCAAATCTCACCCTGGGTGGCTAGCCGCAATGAGGGATGAATTGCAAGATCTGGATGACAACCATACTTGGGATATTCTTCCACTTCCAGTGGGCAAACAGGCAGTCGGCTATAAATGGATTTTCACGATCCGTCTCAATCCCGATGGCTCTCTTTGCAGCCTCAAAGCCCGGCTTGTCGCAAAAGGATTTGCTCAGACATATGGCATCGACTACTTTGAGACCTTCTCTCCAGTCGCAAAGATAGCCTTTGTCCGCCTATTCATCTCTCTGGCAGCTCATCATCACTGGACGCTTCATCAACTGGATGTTAAGAATTCTTTTCTCCATGCCTTTCTTGACGAAGAAGTCTACCTGTAGCAGCCCCCTGGTTTCTCTACCTCTGGTGCCGACTCCCATGTTTGTCATCTCCGTTGCTCCCTCTACGGCCTCAAACAGTCTCCTCGAGCATGGTTTGGCCGCTTCAGCACTGTCGTCACAGCCTTTGGCCTCTCTCGGAGTATGAAAGATCACACAGTCTTCTTCCGTACGATGACGCACGACTGTATCTTGCTTGTGGTTTATGTTGATGACATCATCATCACAGGGAGCGACTCCAGAGGCATCGCCAGCCTAAAGACGCATCGTCACCAGCACTTAAACACCAAAGATCTTGGTCCCCTCACCTACTTCCTTGGCATCGAGGTCTCCCGGACTGCGGACACTATCTCTCTCTGCCAGTGCAAGTATGCTCTTGATATCTTGCAGGATGCCGGGTTGAGCACAGCCACCGCAGTGGATACTCCACTTGAGCCTAGGTAACACTCCCTTCATTCTGACTCGGAACCATTTCCACATCCCGAGAGCTATCGACGCTTGGTCGGTAAACTCAACTACCTAACCATGACGCGTCCCGACATTGCCTGTGCCGTTGGAAAAGTCAGCCAGTTCATGGAGCATCTCACCCGATCTCAGTGGGATGTTGTCTTCCGCATTACAAAATACATCAAGAGAGACCCTGCACATGGCCTTCAGTACTCACATCATGCTCACATGAATTTTGAGGCCTTATGTGATGCGGACTATGCCAGTTGCCTCGCTACCCGCAAGTCTACGTCGAGTTTCGCCGTGTTCTTCCCCGGTAATCTCATCTCTTGGCGCAGCAAGAAGCATACCGTCATCTCCCGATCGAGTGTCGAGGCCGAGTATCAAGCCATGGACACAGTCACTACTGAGATCCTCTGGCTTCATCATCTTCTCCAAGAGCTCGGTTTCCCAGCATCGACTCCTGCTCATATCTGGTGTGACAATTAGGTCGCCACGAAGATTGCCTCCAATCTCATCTTCCATGAACATACAAAGCATATCGAGGTCGACTGTCACTTTCTACGCCACCATCTGGAGCAGCACCATATCGGTTTCGGCCATATCCCGATAGCAGATCAGCTTGACGATCTCTTCACCAAAGGTCTCCCAGGAGCTCGTCTTGAGTATCTCACTACCAGGCTGGGTATTCACAGCCTCCATGGCCCAGCTTGGGGGGGAGTATGAGATGGTCTTGTGTCTTGTCATTCTTTTTTTCTAATGGGACTCTATCTAATCTAGGCATGTCCAGCTTGAGGGGGATTGTTGGACACCATTTAAGTTTAAATGGGTATTTCTGAGTCCCACATCGGACTTACCGTTCTTGTAATTAGATTTACTCATCTATAAAAGAGTATCCTCACCTCACATTGAGGTAAGGGGAATTCACCATTTACAAATATTAAGGTATCATCTGCAATCATGAGGTGAGATATGGGGGAATGTTATTGTAACGACCCGAAATTTTGAATAAATCTTGTTTCCTAATTTTATGTGTTATTTTTATTTTTATTTTTATACTCAACAAAAATGTTTCATTTGATAACATGAGTATAATTAAAATGAGACCATTAGGTTTTGACTGTTATATGACCATTGGTCAATTTGACCCCTGGAAACTAAACTTTTTGATTATTGTCTCTAAATACAAGTAATCTTGGTAAATTATTATAGAAAGAAGATTCGATGGCCTCACCCAGTAGTCTTGGACCGATCGCAGCCCATCTAACAGAACTTGGGAAGGAGGTAGCACCACTGGGCTTTGCTCTGGACCAAACTCAATCCGAACTTCATCGTGTGAAGCGAGAATGGAATCGCCTTTGTGAGAAGTTCAAACTGATAGAAATTACTACTCATGCGATGTTAGCTGAGCCTCCCTCAGATTCTATCACCTTAGAACACCTTACACTTAGGTCCTATGCTGGTGTGATAAGGGGCTATGTAAGGAGATCGTAACTGTCTTGTGTAATCCTTTGTTTTAAATAAAAATTGGGATTTCTTCTTATGATGAAGTTTATGAATTTTCAAATAACCGGATAAATATAGTATGCATATTTTTTATGAATTTTAGAAAAAGGATATTTTAAAAATGTTTATGTAAACCTTAAATAATTAAAAATGTGTAATGATATTCAAAAAATGGTCTTCTACAATTATGCTCAGTACGAAATTTAGAGTCTAATAAGATCTACTTAATTTTTGATGAATAGTAAATTATGAATAGTGATTTTATGATTAGAATTAGTAATGTGTCCAAATGGATTAGTAATCTCACTTAAAGAAAGTATTAATATAATCTTGGCACCTTGATTAAGTAATGTGATTCAATAAAATGGTTAAATAACGGTTTCATAAATTATTATTCAAGTATTAGTTTTTTTCAGGTGAATAGTGTTTTTTAATTAAAAATTAAATTAAAAATATTTAGAAAATTATGTTTATAAAATAGATTTCATTTTAGAACTTAGAGCATCAATATTATGTTAAGGTAATTTTTGTTGATTTTTCTGAAAAAAATGAATTTTCGGTGAATAGTGTATTTATTTAAAAAATAAATTAAAAATATTTAGAAAATTATTTTTATAAAATGGAGTTCATTTTTGAAATCAGGGCATTGATATTTGGTTAAGGTGAAATTTTGGGATTATTCTGAGAAAGTTGAATTTTCGATGAATAGTGAAAATACAGTTTTTAAGTTACGGGTGTTTAATGACATCATTAAATAATGTATTAAGTATGTAATCAATATGGTCGAATTATGAATAGTAAGATAAGGTATTAGGTGTCCCAAGTGGCCAATACCATGCGCAAATACCATGGGAAAGCCCATGGTTTTTCCAAAACCACTAATGAGGTGTCCCTTGGCCATTAATGCCTTGTCCCATCACTTTCCCTATAAATACCAAGCCAGCCTCTCATCCATTCGACTCCTCACTCTCCCCCAACGAAGTTCTGGTCTCATTACCTCCCAAGGAGTCCTCTCAAGGTGCCCCCAAGCCCTCAAGGTCCAAACCATTGAGTTTTAAGAGTTACGTTTTAAGGTAAGGGATCTGATCTTTCTCTTTCTTTTCAAGAAATCTCTTTTATGTAATTTCTTTTATGCTCCACGTTCTTATGTTAAAGTGTGTTCTTTTATACCTCTATTACTTACCTTTTCATGTTAATATAATGAGAGATCCCCTCTTACTCTCATTAATTTGTTTTATGAAGTTTTAAGTGGCGCCGTTAGGCTGCCGAAATTTTTGTAACAGATTCCTTCTCCCTTCTCATTTTTCAATATCTATTTTCATGTAAAGTATTTCAAGTTATTTTTTATTATGTTGGGGTATGATCTCTAAATTTATCATACTGATCTTTTATTATCATATGATGAGAGACCCCATTTGATCTCTTCAATTCAGTATTTTGATGTTTTAAGTGGCGTGTTAGGCTGCCGAATTTTTAAGTGGTTCTTTCACCTTTCCCCTTTTTCAAAGTTCTAATTCCATGTCAAGTCTTGCAAGTTCATTTTTATTATGTTGGGGCATGATCTCTAAATCTATCATACTTATCATTTATGTTCATATGATGAGAGGCCCTATTTGATCTCATCAATTCATTTTTTTTGAAGTTTATGTGGTGCCGTTAGGCTGCCGAATTTCTAAGGGGTTCTTTCACCCTTCTCGTTTTCAAGATCTACTTTCATGTCAAGTCTTTCAAGTTCCTTTTTATTATGTTGGGGTATTATATATATATCTATCATACTGATCATTTATTTTCACAAGATGAGAGACCCTATTTGATCTCGTCAATCCATTTTTGGAAGTTTTAAGTGACGTCGTTAGGCTGCCGAATTTTCATAAGAGAAATCTTATTTTTGTCTTCCTTTCAAGTTCTTTGTTTCATATGGTATATCATTCAAATTTAATTAACATGTTCTCAAATACTATATATTTTGTTCCCCTACTGTTTTATGTATCATTTTTGAGTGGGTGACACATGTCCCCTCTCTTTTCAATGTTTTCTAAAACCATGTATCATAGACGTTATGCTGCATAGTTTTCGTCTCAAAATGCCTCCATCTTTATCTCAAAATTATTTTATTTTATTAAGTGAATACTCAAAGATCTTATTTCTACAGTGGTATTCACATATATATCAAAATTTTCTATTTTAAATTCTGGGATTTACATACATGAAACCCGCTTTCCATTTTCTGGGGGTTTAAAGTGACATAAAGATCATGTTTTTAAAGTAGTTTTTAAAATGTTATGATTATGAAATGAACCCCATTTCTTTTATGCTATATGGGTTGTTTATGAAATGATTGATGATGATATATGTGGCTCACATGAAAATAAAGACATGTCAAGGGTGTGCCCAGATAGCGCTTCAATGCATTGGGTAAAGACTTAATCTCTTGAGATGACTTTTTAGACTGATACCTTGGTGAATAACCTTGGTAAATTTTAATGACACCTTGGGGATGGACCTTGGTGAAACGAAATGATTGTCAATATTAAATGTTGTATCCACATCTTTAAATTATGAAAAATGTTATTTTTATTATGATATGCCTCAATATTTCTTTCCCATTCCTTAATGTTCTTTTCATGACCTTGTTGATGTATCTCAAGTTCACATGTTAAATGTTTCCCCTTGTTTCCCTTACTGGGACTTCTGCTCACCCTTTCTTTTGATGTATGTCCCCAGGTTATGAGATGTAGTAATTAACCTAGGATGAACATAAGGAGAAGCCTTTCAAGTGTTTAAGAAGAATGTTTTTTTGTTTCGTGTATTAAGTTCCTGGTTTCCAAGACACTAAACCTTAAAGTTCCTCAGTTTTGTAAAATGTAATGAATGTTTATGTGATAAAATGGCGGGATTCAATAGTTGGTATCAAATTATGGTTTAGTTATTTGTGGAAATTAGGATATGAAAACTCTAGGAATAACCCTATAGAAAAGTTTAAACATAGGAAATCTTCCTGGTATTTTGGTGAGTATTGAGTAAGGGGTTTCCAAGAAAATACATCCCTGTCTGGATACGAGCAGGTAGAGGTGGCTATGGCACAGATGTACATAGGGGTAAAACCCGAAAACACCGCTGTGAGCTAGACTCGAACGGGAACTGGTACACGACAACGGGCCTTGCTGCACTCTTGGTTATGACACTCCCGGGGGATATGCTTTGGTAAATTCATAAGCTTAGTATGAACCATTATTAAAGGAACAAAGATAAAATAAAATAAATATTCACATAAGAATATATGATCATGGATAACCTAGATGGGAACCTAGGGGATCACAATTTAGGGTATAATTTTCTTCTACAAGTTATCCTTATATGCTTTCAGTTCCTTTTCCTGATTATTGGATAAGTACTTAAGCCCCTAATTATTCTCTCTCTTCTTAGTTAATGGTGGGAAACGGAAGAACATGTCCCAACAACCAATGTGATAGGAAATGTGATGATTGTTGTATTAATATGACAGGGATGATTAGTGGATTAAAATATGATTATTTTTTTGGAAGACGTTCACTATTTTGGGGACCCTATATAATCGAGGTAAATAGATTACTACGGTATTTTTATTGAGGAGTAAGGTTGAAGAATCGATCAATTTAAGGTGGACATATAGTAATTTAGGTTACTTATGGGAATGATTAACCTATCTTGGGAAAAATATGTTTAGGTTAGATACTTTTGTTATAAGATGTTAGGAGTGGTTGATGTTGTTTGGAGATGAACAATGAAGTTTATTTGGGAAGACTATGTTATCAAATCCCTCTTGTATTTGGGTTTCAATCTTAGTTTTGTTTATTTTGAGGAATTTTAAGGACTGTTATTTATGGAATGGTCTATGATGAACTTTGGGTAGTACCATGGAACTTTGAAGATTTAAAAGTAGTTTCCATTCTTATGGGATTCTTTCTTTTTGAAGAGTTGTTTTACCTTACCCTTTTTGTTTTTGGGATAATGTTTAAAGATAGAAGAAATAGATTTTTAATCTTTTGTGGATTATGTGATTCTCTAGAAGATGATTCGTGTGTTTTGATGAGACCAAGTAGTTTTGAATGCTCATAGTTTGGAGAAAAGATTAGTTTTGGGTAGAATCTTATTAAAGGATGAAACTCTACATGAAGATAGGTATATTTTCTAATGTTTTTGTTTTATGTTGTAAATGAATTCCTCAAAATTATGAAAAGGAACGTAAAACAAAAACGTTGTTGGTTTACGTTTCCTACTGGGTAATTAAAGACCGTTTACACACATCATAAGTTTGGGATTTTCTTATGGTTAACTTTCTCCTAATCATGTTTTCTATCACTCTCTCTCAGAACTTGACCCATTGTTTTCTCCTCCATGTCCATGTTTTCGTAAATGGAATCCTAGTGTGGGCTAACTCGGGTGACCTTTGTACTTGCCTTTTTTTCTTTTAAAGTAATATTTTTACTAACTCCTTTTCCGATATGGGACATTCAATGAAATTTCGAAACCCAATTTTAAAAATTGCGAGGATGCAATTTCTTAAGGGGGGAAGATTGTAACGACCCGAAATTTTGAATAAATCTTGTTTCCTAATTTTATGTGTTATGTGTTATTTTGTTTTTTATACTCAATTTTTTTTTTCATTTGATAACATGAGTATAATTAAAATGATAACATTGGGTTTTGTCTGTTATATGACCATTGGTCAATATGACCCCTGGAAACTAAACTTCTTCATTATTGTCTCTAAATACAAGTAATCTTGGTTAATTATTATAGAAACAAGATTCGATGGCCTCACCCAGTAGTCTTGGACCGATCGAAGCCCATCTAACAGAACATGGGAAGGAGGTAGCACCACTGGGCTTTGCTCTGGACCAAACCGAAGCTGATCTTCATCGTGTGAAGCTAGAACGGAATCTCCTTTGCAAGAAGTTCAAACTGATAGAAATTACTACTCGTGCGATGTTAGCCGAGCCTCCCTCAGATTCTCTCACCTTAGCACACCTTACACTTAGGTCCTATGCTGGTGTGATAAGGGGCTATGTAAGGAGACCGTAACTGCCTTGTGTAATCCTTTGTTTTAAATAATAATTGGGAATTCGTCTTATGATGAATTTTATGAATTTTCAAATAACCGGATAAATATAGTATGCATATTTTTGATGAATTTTAGAAAAAGGATATTTTAAAGATGTTTATGTAAACCTTAAATAATTAAAAATGTGTAATGATATTCAAAAAATGGCCATCTACAATTATGCTCAGTATGAAATTTAGAGTCTAATAATATCAACTTAATTTTTGATGAATAGTAAATTATGAATAGTGATTTTATGATTAGGATTAGTAATGTGTTCAAATGGATTAGTAATCTCACTTAAATAAAGTATTAATATAATCTTGGCACCTTGATTAAGTAATGCGATTCAATAAAATGGTTAAATAATGGTTTCATTAATTATTATTCAAGTATTAGTTTTTTTAGGTGAATAGTATTTTTTAATTAAAAATTAAATTAAAAATATTTAGAAAATTATTTTTATAAAATGGATTTCATTTTTGAACTCAGAGCATCAATATTATGTTAAGGTAATTTTTGGGGATTTTTCTGTAAAAAATGAATTTTCGGTGAATAGTGTATTTATTTAAAAAATAAATTAAAAATATTTAGAAAATTATTTTTATAAAATGGAGTTCATTTTTGAAATCAGATCATTGATATTTGGTTAAGGTGAATTTTTGGGATTATTCTGAGAAAGTTGAATTTTCGAGGAATAGTGAAAATACAGTTTTTAAGTTATGGGTGTTTAATGACATTATTAAATAATGTATTAAGTATGTAATCAATATTGTCGACTTATGAATATTAAGATAAGGTATGAGGTGTTCCAAGTGGCCAATACCATGGGCAAATACCATGGGAAAGCCCATGGTTTTTCCAAAACCACTAATGAGTTGTCCCTTGGCCATTAATGTCGTGTCCCCTCACTTTCCCTATAAATACCAAGCCATCCTCTCATCCATTCGACTCCCAACTGTCCCCCAATGAAGTTCTAGTCTCATTACCTCCCAAGGAGTCCTCCCAAGGTGCCCCCACACCCTCAAGGTCCAAACCTTTGAGTTTTAAGAGTTACGTTTTAAGGTAAGTGATCCGATCTTTCTCTTTCTTTTCAAGAAATCTCTTTTATGTAATTTATTTTATGATCCACGTTCTTATGTTAAAGGGTGTTATTTTATACTCCTATTACTGCCCTTTTCATGTTCATATAATGATAGATCCCCTCTTACTCTCATTATTTCGTTTTATGAAGTTTTTAGTGGCGTCGTTAGGCTGCCGAAATTTTTGTAACAGATTCCTTCTCCCTTCTCATTTTTCAAGATCTATTTTCATGTAAAGTATTTCAAGTTATTTTTTATTATGCTGGGGTATTATCTCTAAATTTATCATACTAATCTTTTATGATCATATGATGAGAGACCACATTTTATCTCTTCAATCCATTATTTTGAAGTTTTAAGTGGCGTCGTTAGGCTGCCGAATTTTTAAGTGGTTCTTTCACCTTTCCCCTTTTTCAAAGTTCTAATTCCATGTCAAGTCTTGCAAGTTCCTTTTTATTATGTTGGGGTATGATCTCTAAATCTATCATACTGATAATTTATGTTCATATGATGAGAGACCCTATTTTATCTCATCAATTCATTTTTGTTGAAGTTTATGTGGCGTCGTTAGGCTGCCGAATTTCTAAGGGGTTCTTTCACCCTACTCGTTTTCAAGATCTACTTTCATGTCAAGTCTTTCAAGTTCCTTTTTATTATGTTGGGGTATGATATCTATATCTATCATACTTATCATTTATTTTCATATGATGAGAGACCCTATTTGATCTCGTCAATCCATTTTTGGAAGTTTTAAGTGACGCCGTTAGGCTGCCAAATTTTCATAAGAGAAATCTTATTTTTGTCTTCCTTTAAAGTTCTTTGTTTCATATGGTGTATCATTCAAATTTCATTACCATGTTATCAAATACTATATATTCTGTTCCCCTGCTATTTTATGTATCATTTTTGAGTGTGTGACCCATGTCCCCTCTCTTTTCAATGTTTTCTAAAACCATGTATCGTAGACGTTATGCTGCATAGTTTTCGTCTCAAAATGCCTCAATCTTTATCTCAAAATTATTTTATGTTATTAAGTGAATACTCAAAGATCTTATTTCTACAGGGGTATTCACATATATATCAAAATGTTCTATTTTAAATTCTGGGATTTACATACATGAAACCCGCTTTCCCTTTTCCGTGGGTTTAAAGTGACATAAAGATCATGTCTTTAAAGCAGTTTTTAAAACGTTATGATTATGAAATGAAACCCATTTCTTTTATGCTATATGGGTTGTTTATGAAATGAATGATTATGATATATGTGTATCACATGATAATAAAGACATGTCAAGGGTGAGCCCAGATAGCGCTCCAATGCATTGGGTAAGACTTAATCTCTAGAGATGACTTTTTAGACTGATACCTTGGTGAATAACCTTGGTAATTTTTAATGACACCTTGGGGATGGACCTTGGTGAAACGAAATGATTGTCAATATTAAATGTTGTAGCCACATCTTCAAGTTATGAAAAATGTTATTTTTATTATGATATGCCTCATGATTTCTTTCTCATGCCTTAATGTTCTTTTCATGACCTTGTTGATGTATCTCAAGTTCACATGTTAAATGTTTCCCCTTGTTTCCCTTATTGGGCCTTCTACTCACCATTTCTTTTGATGTATTTCCCCAGGTTATGGGATGCAGTAATGAACCTAGGATGAACATAAGGATAAGCCTTTCAAGTGTTTAAGAAGAATGTTTTTTTTTGTTTCATGTATTAAGTTCCTGGTTTCCAAGACACTAAACATTAAAGATCCTCGGTTTTGTAAAATGTAATGAAAGTTTTTGTGATAAAAAGGCGGGATGCGATAGTTGGTATAAAAGGATGGTTTAGTTATTTTTGGAAATTAGGATATAAAAACTCTAGGAAGAACCCTATAGAAAAGTTTAAATATAGGAAATCTTCCTGGTTTTTTGGTGAGTATTGAGTAAGGGGTTGCTAAAAAAATATATCCCTGTCTGGATACGAGCAGGTAGAGGTGGCTCGGCACAGATGTACATAGGGGTAATACCCGAAAACACTGCTCTGAGCTAGACTCGAACGGGAACTGGTACACGACAATGGGCCTTGCTACACTCTTGGTTACGACACTCCCGGGGGATATTCTTTGGTAAATTCATAAGCTTAGTATGAACCATTGTTAAAGGAACAAAGATAAAATAAAATAAATATTCACATAAGAATATATGATCATGGATAACCTAGATGGGAACCTAGGGGATCACAAGTTAGGGTATACTTTTCTTCTACAAGTTATCCTTATATGCTTTCAGTTCCTTTTCATGATTATTGGATAAGTACTTAAGCCCCTAATTATGCTCTCTCTTCTTAGTTAATGGTGGTAAATGGAAGAACATGTCCCAACAACCAATGTGATAGGAAACGCGACGATTGTCGTATTAATATGATAGGGTTGATTAGGGGATTAAAATATGATAATTATTCTGGAAGACGTTCACTATTTTGGGGACCCTATATGATCGAGGTAAATAGATTACTACGGTATTTTCATTGAGGAGTAAGGTTGAAGAATCGATGAATTTAAGGTGGACTTATAGTAATTTATGTTACTTATGGGAATGATTAACCTATCTTGGGTAAAATATGTTTAGGTTATATACTTTTGTTATAATATGTTAGGAGTGGTTGATGTTGTTTGGAGATGAAAAATGAAGTTTATTTGGGAAGTCTGTGTTATCAAATCCCTCTTGTATTTGGGTTTCAATCTTAGTTTGGTTTATTTTGAGGAATTTTAAGGACCGTTATTTATGGAATGGTCTATGATGAACTTTGGGTAGTACCATGGAACTTTGAAGATTTAAAATTAGTTCCCATTCTTATGGGATTCTTTCTTTTTGAAGAGTTGTTTTACCTTACCCTTTCTGTTTTTAGGATAATGTTTAAAGATAGAAGAAATAGATAGTTAATCTTTTGTGGATTATGTGATTCTCTAGAAGATGATTCTTGTGTTTTGATGAGACCAAGTAGTTTTGAATGCTCATAGTTAGGTGAAAAGATTAGATTTGGGTAGAAACTTATTAAAGGATGAAACTCTACATGAAGATAGGTATATTTTCTTATGTTTTTGTTTTATGTTGTAAATGAATTCCTCAAAATTATGAAAAGGAACGTAAAACAAAAACGTTGTTGGTTTACGTTTCCTACTGGGTAATCAAAGACCGTTTACACACATCATAAGTTTGGGATTTTCTTATGGTTAAATTTCTCCTAATCATGTTTTCTATCACTCTCCCTCAGAACATGACCCTTTGTTTTCTCCTCCATGTCCATGTTTTCATACATGGAATCCAAGTGTGGGCTAACTCGGGTGACCTTTGTACTTACCTTTTTTTATTTTAAAGTAATAGTTTTACTAACTCCTTTTCCGATGTGGGCCTTTCAATGAAATTTCAAAACCCAATTTAAAAAATTGCGAGGACACAATTTCTTAAGGGGGGAAGATTGTAACGACCTGAAATTTTGAATAAAGCTTGTTTCCTAATTTTATGTGTTATTTTTATTTTGTTTTTTATACTCAACAAAAATGTTTCATTTGATAACATGAGTATAATTAAAATGAGACCATTGGGTTTTGACTGTTATATGACCATTGGTCAATATGACCCCTAGAAACTAAATGTTTTGATTATTGTCTCTAAATACAAGTAATCTTGGTTAATTATTATAGAAAGAAGATTTGATGGCCTCACCCAATAGTCTTAGACTGATCGAAGCCCATCTAACAGAACTTGGGAAGGAGGTAGCACCACTGCGCTTTTCTCTAGACCAAACCCAAGACGAACTTCATCGTGTGAATCTAGAATGGAATCGCCTTTGCGAGAAGTTCAAACTGATAGAAATTACTACTCGTGTGATGTTAGTCGAGCCTCCCTCAGATTCTCTCACCTTAGCACACCTTACACTTAGGTCCTATGCTGGTGTGATAAGGGTCTATGTAAGGAGACCGTAACTGCCTTGTGTAATCCATTGTTTTAAATAAAAATTGGGATTTCTTCTTATGATGAAGTTTATGAATTTTCAAATAACCGGATAAATATAGTATGCATATTTTTGATGAATTTTAGAAAAAGGATATTTTAAAAATGTTTATGTAAACATTAAATAATTAAAAATGTGTAATGATATTCAAAAAATGGTCTTCTACAATTATGCTCAGTACGAAATTTAGAGTCTAATAAGATCAACTTAATTTTTGATGAATAGTAAATTATGAATAGTGATTTTATGATTAGGATTAGTAATGTGTCCAAATGGATTATTAATATCACTTAAAAAAAGTATTAATATAATCTTGGAACCTTGATTAAGTAATGTGATTCAATAAAATGGTTAAATAACGGTTTCATAAATTATTATTCAAGTATTAGTTTTTTTCAGGTGAATAGTGTTTTTTAATTAAAAATCAAATTAAAATTATTTAGAAAATTATTTTTATAAAATGGATTTCAGTTTTGAACTCAGAGCATCAATATTATGTTTAGGTAATTTTTGGGGATTTTTCTGAAAAAAATGAATTTTCGGTGAATATTGTATTTGTTTAAAAAATAAATTAAAAATATTTAGATATTTATTTTTATAAAATGGAGTTCATTTTTGAAATCAGAGCATTGATATTTGGTTAAGGTGAAATTTTGAGATTATTCTGAGAAAGTTGAATTTTCGATGAATAGTGAAAATACAGTTTTTAAGTTACGGGTATTTAATGACATCATTAAATAATGTATTAAGTATGTAATCAATATGGTCGACTTATGAATAGTAAGATACGTTATGAGGTATCCCAGGTGGCCAATACCATGGGCAAGCCCATGGTTTTTCCAAAACCACTAATGAGGTGTCCCTTGGCCATTAATGCCTTGTCCCCTCACTTTCCCTATAAATACCAAGCCATCCTCTCATCCATTCGACTCCCCACTCTTCTCCAACGAAGTTCTGGTCTCATTACCTCCCAAGGAGTCCTCCCAAGGTGCCCCCAAGCCCTCAAGGTCCAAACCATTGAGTTTTAAGAGTTACGTTTTAAGGTAAGGGATCTAATCTTTCTCTTTCTTTTCAAGAAATCTCTTTTATGTAATTTCTTTTATGCTCCATGTTATTATGTTAAAGGGTGTTATTTTATAATCCTATTACCTTACTTTTCATTTTCATATAACGAGAGATCCCCTCTTACTCTCATTGATTCGTTTTATGAAGTTTAAAGTGGTGCCGTTAGGCTGCCGAATTTTTTTTAACGGATTCCTTCTCCCTTCTCATTTTTCAAGATCTATTTTCATGTAAAGTATTTCAAGTTATTTTTTATTATGTTGGGGTATGATCTCTAAATTTATCATACTGATATTTTATGATCATATTATGAGAGACCCCATTTGATATCTTCAATTCAGTATTTTGATGTTTTAAGTGGCGTCGTTAGGCTGCTGAATTTTTAAGTGGTTCTTTCACCTTTCCCCCTTTTCAAAGTTCTAATTCAATGTCAAGTCTTGCAAGTTCCTTTTTATTATGTTGGGGTATGATCTCTAAATCTATCATACTGATCATTTATGTTCATATGATGAGAGACACTATTTGATCTCATCAATTCATTTTTGTTGAATTTTAAGTGGCGTCGTTAGGCTGTCGAATTTCTAAGGGGTTCTTTCACACTTCTCGTTTTCAAGATCTACTTTCATGTCAAGTCTTTCAAGTTCCTTTTTATTATGTTGGGGTATGATATCTATATCTATAATACTGATCATTTATTTTCACATGATGAGAGACCCTATTTGATCTCGTCAATCCATTTTTGGAAGTTTTAAGTGACGTCGTTAGGCTGCCGATTTTTCATAAGAGAAATCTAATTTTTGTCTTCCTTTCAAGTTCTTTGTTTCATATGGTATATCATTCAAATTTCATTACCATGTTCTCAAATAATATTTTTTTTCCCCTACTGTTTTATGTATCATTTTTGAGTGGGTGACCCATGTCCCCTCTCTTTTCAATGTTTTCTAAAACCATGTATCGTAGACGTTATGTTGCATAGTTTTCGTCTCAAAATGCCTCCATCATTATCTCAAAATTATTTTATGTTATTAAGTGAATACTCAAAGATCTTATTTCTACAGGTGTATTCACATATATATCAAAATTTTCTATTTTAAATTCTGTGATTTACATACATGAAACCCGCTTTCCCTTTTCCATGGGTTTAAAGTGACAAAAAGATCATGTCTTTAAAGCAGTTTTTAAAACGTTATGATTATGAAATGAACCCCATTTCTTTTATGATATATGGGTTGTTTATGAAATGATTGATGACGATATATGTGGCTCACATGATAATAAAGACATGTCAAGGGTGCGCCCAGATAGCGCTCCAATGCATTGGGTAAAGACTTAATCTCTAGAGATGACTTTTTAAACTGATACCTTGGTGAATAACCTTGGCAATTTTTAATGACACCTTGGGGATGGACCTTGGTGAAACGAAATGATTGTCAATATTAAATGTTGTAGCCACATCTTCAAGTTATGAAAAATTTTATTTTTATTATGATATGCCTCATGAGTTCTTTCTCATGCCTTAATGTTCTTTTCATGACCTTGTTGATGTATCTCAAGTTCACATGTTAAATGTTTCCCCTTGTTTCCCTTACTGGGCCTTCTTCTCACCCTTTCTTTTGATGTATGTCCCCAGGTTATGAGATGTAGTAATGAACCTAGGATGAACATAAAGAGAAGCCTTTCAAGTGTTTAAGAAGAATGTTTTTTTGTTTCATGTATTAAGTTCCTGGTTTCCAAGACACTAAACCTTAAAGATCCTCAGTTTTGTAAAATGTAATGAAAGTTTATGTGATAAAATGGCGGGATTCAATAGTTGGTATCAAAGTATGGTTTAGTTATTTGTGGAAATTAGGATATGAAAACTCTAGGAAGAACCCTATATAAAAGTTTAAATATAGGAAATCTTCCTGGTAATTTGGTGAGTATTGAGTAAGGGGTTGCCAAGCAAATACATCCCTGTCTGGATACGAGCAGGTAGAGGTGGCTCTGGCACAGATGTACATAGGGGTAAAACCTGAAAACACCGCTTTGATCTAGACTCGAACGGGAACTGGTACACGACAACGGGCCTTGTTTCACTCTTGGTTATGACACTCCCGGGGGATATTCTTTGGTAAATTTATAAACTTAGTATGAACCATTGTTAATGCAACAAAGATGAAATAAAATAAATATTCACATAAGAATATATGATCATGGATAACCTAGATGGGAACCTAGGCGATCACAAGTTAGGGTATAATTTTCTTCTACAAGTTATCCTTATATGCTTTCAGTTCCTTTTCCTGATTATTGGATAAGTACTTAAGCCCCTAATTATGCTCTCTCTTCTTAGTTAATGGTGGGAAATGGAAGAAAATGTCCCAACAACCAATGTGATAGGAAATGCGATGATTGTTGTATTAATATGACAGGGATGATTAGGGGATTAAAATATGATTATTATTTTGGAAGACGTTCACTATTTTGGGGACCCTATATAATCGAGGTAAATAGATTACTACGGTATTTTCATTGAGGAGTAAGGTTGAAGAATCGATGAATTTAAGGTGGACTTATAGTAATTTAGGTTACTTATGGGAATGATTAACCTATCTTGGGTAAAATTTGTTTAGGTTAGATACTTTTGTAATAAGATGTTAGGAGTGGTTGATATTGTTTGGAGATGAACAATGAAGTTTATTTTGGAAGACTATGTTATCAAATCCCTCTTGTATTTGGGTTTCAATATTAGTTTTGTTTATTTTGAGGAATTTTAAGGACCATTATTTATGGAATGGTCTATGATGAACTTTGGGTAGTACCATGGAACTTTGAAGATTTAAAAGTAGTTTCCATTCTTATGGGATTCTTTCTTTTTGAAGAGTTGTTTTACCTTACCCTTTCTGTTTTTTGGATAATGTTTAAAGATAGAAGAAATAGATAGTTAATCTTTTGTGGATTATGTGATTCTCTAGAAGATGATTCTTGTGTTTTGATGAGACCAATTAGTTTTGAATGCTCATCGTTTGGAGAAAAGATTAGGTTTGGGTAGAATCTTATTAAAGGATGAAACTCTACATGAAGATAGGTATATTTTCTTATGTTTTTGTTTTATGTTAAAAATGAATTCCTCAAAATTATGAAAAGGAACGTTAAACAAAAACGTTGTTGGTTTACGTTTCCAACTGGGTAATCAAATACCGTTTACACACATCATAAGTTTGGGATTTTCTTATGGTTAACTTTCTCCTAATCATGTTTTCTATCACTCTCCCTCAGAACTTGACCCTTTGTTTTCTCCTCCATGTCCATGTTTTCATACATGGAATCCTAGTGTGGGATAACTCGGGTGACCTTTGTACTTAACTTTTTTCCTTTTAAAGTAATAGTTTTACTAACTCCTTTTCCGATGTGGGACATTCAATGAAATTTCAAAACCCAATTTTAAAAATTGCTAGGACGCAATTTCTTAAGGGGGGAAGATTGTAACGACCCGAAATTTTGAATAAATCTTGTTTCCTAATTTTATGTGTTATTTTTATTTTGTTTTTTATACTCAACAAAAATGTTCCATTTGATAACATGAGTATAATTAAAATGAGACCATTGGGTTTTGACTGTTATATGACCATTGGTCAATATGACCCCTGGAAACTAAACGTTTTGATTATTGTCTCTAAATACAAGTAATCTTGGTTAATTATTATAGAAAGAAGATTTGATGGCCTCACCCAGTAGTCTTGGACCGATCTAAGCCCATCTAACAGAACATGGAAAGGAGGTAGCACCACTGGGCTTTGCTCTGGACTAAACCAAAGCTGATCTTCATCGTGTGAAGCTTGAACAGAATCGCCTTTGCGAGAAGTTCAAACTGATAGAAATTACTACTCGTGCGATGTTAGCCAAGCCTCCCTCAGATTCTCTCACCTTAGCACACCTTACACTTAGGTCCTATACTGGTGTGATAAGGGGCTATGTAAGGAGACTGTAACTGCCTTCTGTAATCCTTTGTTTTAAATAAAAATTGGGATTTCGTCTTATGATGAAGTTTATGAATTTTCAAATAACCGGATAAATATAGTATGCATATTTTTGATGAATTTTAGAAAAAGGATATTTTAAAAATGTTTATGTAAACCTTAAATAATTAAAAATGTGTAATGATATTCAAAAAATGGTCTTCTACAATTATGCTCAGTAAGAAATTTAGAGTGTAATAATATCAACTTAATTTTTGATGAATAGTAAATTATGAATAGTGATTTTATGATTAGGATTAGTAATGTGTCCAAATGGATTAGTAATCTCACTTAAAGAAAGTATTAATATAATCTTGGCACCTTGATTAAGTAATGTGATTCAATAAAATGGTTAAATAATGGTTTCATAAATTATTATTCAAGTATTAGTTTTTTTCAGGTGAATAGTGTTTTTTAATTAAAAACTAAATTAAAAATATTTAGAAAATTATTTTTATAAAATGGATTTCATTTTTGAACTCAGAGCATCAATATTATATTAAGGTAATTTTTGGAGATTTTTCTGAAAAAAAATGAATTTTCGGTGAACAATGTATTTATTTAAAAAATAAATTAAAAATATTTATAAAATTGTTTTTATAAAATGTAGTTCATTTTTGAAATCGGAGCATTGATATTTGGTTAAGGTGAAATTTTGGGATTATTCTGAGAAAGTTGAATTTTTGATGAATAGTGAAAATACAGTTTTTAAGTTACGGGTGTTTAATGACATCATTAAATAATGTATTAAGTATGTAATAAATATGGTCAACTTATGAATAGTAATATAAGGTATGAGGTGTCCCAAGTGGCCAATACCATGGGCAAATAACATGGGCAAGCCCATGGTTTTGCCAAAACCACTAATGAGGTGTCCCTTGGTCATTAATGCCTTGTCCCCTCACTTTCTCTATAAATACCAAGTCATCCTCTCATCCATTCGACTCCTCACTCTCCCCCAACTAAGTTCTGGTCTCATTACCTCCCAATGAGTCCTCCCAAGGTGCCCCCAAGCCCTCAAGGTCCAAAACATTGAGTTTTAAGAGTTACGTTTTAAGGTAAGGGATCCGATCTTTTTCTTTTTTTCAAGAAATCTCTTTTATGTAATTTCTTTTATGCTTCATGTTCTTATGTTAAAGGGTGTTCTTTTATACTCCTCTTACTTCCCTTTTCATGTTCATATAATGAGAGATCCTCTCTTACTCTCAATATTTCGTTTATGAAGTTTTAAGTGGCGTCGTTAGGCTGCCGAAATTTTTGTAACGGATTCCTTCTCCCTTCTCATTTTTCAAGATCTATTTTCATGTAAAGTATTTCAAGTTCTTTTTTATTATGTTGGGGTATGATCTCTAAATTTATCATACTAATATTTTATGATCATATGATGAGAGAACCCATTTGATCTCTTCAATTCAGTATTTTGAAGTTTTAAGTGGCGCTGTTAGGCTGCCGAATTTTTAAGTGGTTCTTTCACCTTCCCCCTTTTTCAAAGTTCTAATTTCATGTCAAGTCTTGCAAGTTACTTTTTATTATGTTGGGGTATGATCTCTAAATCTATAATACTAATCATTTATGTTCATATGATGAGAGACCCTATTTGATCTCATCAATTCATTTTTTTTTGAAGTTTAAGTGGCGCCATTAGGCTGCCGAATTTCTAAGGGGTTCTTTCACCCTTCTCGTTTTCAAGATCTACTTTCTTGTCAAGTCTTTCAAGTTCCTTTTTATTATGTTGGGGTATGACATATATATCTATCATACTGATCATTTATTTTCATATGTTGAGAGACCCTATTTGATATCGTCAATCCATTTTTGAAGTTTTAAGTGACGCCGTTAGGCTGCCGAATTTTCATAAGAGAAATCTTATTTTTTTCTTCCTTATAAGTTCTTTGTTTCATATGGTATATCATTCAAATTTCATTACCATGTTCTCAAATACTATATATTCTGTTCCCCTAATGTTTTATGTATCATTTTTGAGTGGGTGACCCATGTCCTCTCTCTTTTCAACGTTTTCTAAAACCATGTATCGTAGACGTTATGTTGCATAGTTTTCATCTCAAAATGCCTCCATCTTTATCTCAAAATTATTTAATGTTATTAAGTGAATACTCAAAGATCTTATTTCTATAGGGGTATTCACATATATATCAAAATGTTCAATTTTAAATTTTGGGATTTACATACATGAAACCCGCTTTCCCTTTTCCGTGGGTTTAAAGTGACATAAAGATCATGTCTTTAAAGCAGTTTTTAAAACGTTATGATTATGAAATGATACCCATTTCTTTTATTCTATATGGGTTGTTTATGAAATGATTTATGATGATATATGTGGCTCACATGATAATAAAGACATGTCAAGGGTGCGCCCAGATAGCACTCCAATGCTTTGGGTAAAGACTTAATCTCTAGAGATGACTTTTTAGACTGATATCTTGGTGAATAACCTTGGTAATTTTTAATGACACCTTGTGAATGGACCTTGGTGAAACGAAATGATTGTCAATATTAAATGTTGTAGCCACATCTTCAAGTTATGAAAAATGTTATTTTTATTATGATATGCCTCATGATTTCTTTCTCATGCCTTAATGTTTTTTTCATGACCTTGTTGATGTATCTCAAGTTCACATGTTAAATGTTTCCCCTTGTTTCCCTTACTGGGTCTTCTGCTCACCCTTTCTTTTGATGTATGTCCCCAGGTTATGAGATGCAGTAATGAACCTAGGATGAACATAAGGAGAAGCCTTTCAAATGTTTAAGAAGAATTTTTTTTTGTTTCATGTATTAAGTTCCTGGTTTCCAAGACACTAAACCTTAAAGATCCTCAGTTTTGTAAAATGTAATGAAAGTTTATATGATAAAAAGGCGGGATGCAATAGTTATGCTTTTTGTGATAAGGTAGAATCTCCCCATTTCTCTTGCTTCTATGGGTGAGGTGGCTAAAGATATCCTGAGTGATGATGAAGACGCTCAAAGAGATGGGATCACCCTTCATTAAGCCATGAGTCATCTTGAAGATTCCATAGGTTTTCCCGATGATAGAGACCACCATACAAGAGGATATGAAGCACCTGAAAATGATATCATCCACCCATGGGGAGAATCTCATACCTTATAGCACCATGTTGATGAAGCTCTCTTCGATTCTATCATACACTTTGTTCATGTCTAGCTTTATTGCCATGTTGGATCCATGGGTCTTGGTATTGATGTCTATAATCAACTCTTGGGACAAAGCAATAGCCTCTTGAATCAACAGACCCTTCACAATACCACGTTGTTCCAAGGACACCCACCGAGGAAGATGGACTGCTTACCTTGAGTTGATGATGCACACCATAATTTTGAAAGGGAAGTTGCACATGCTCACTGGTCGGTAATGAAGGATGAGGCGGGGTTCCTAGTTTTGGGAATAAGCACTAGAGTGGTGGTGCATGCAACTCTTGGAAGGATTCCTCCCTGTAAGAAATCATGAATGGATTCAATTATTTCCACCTTCCCTGCCTCCCAAGAGTTCGGGTTGAAAGATATCGGGAACCCTTTCAATCCTGAGGCACTATCTTTATTAAGATTGATCGTATCCTCAAAAATCACTGACTCCTCAGGTATAGCACCCAACGACTCATTGTCTTGGTGGGAAACCTAATTGGGAATCACTTCCAGAATCTCCTCATTCCTCCCCAGTTATCCATTAGGCATTCATGGATTGAGACCATTGAGATGGTATTTGAAGAAGGTGTGATCCAGATCTGCCACAAAATCCGTATCATCCATGTATATGCCATCCTGAAGCAGAATATTAGGACTAATAGAGTGATTCCTTTCCTTGATACATGCATGGAAGATGGTTGTGTTCATGTCACCCTCACTAAGCCATCTGATTCTAGAGTTCTCCCTCAACAGTAATTCCGGTTTAAGGAGAATGTCCACTATAGAGTCCTTATTCTTGGAAAGGTCCTCAAAAACTAGGTCGTTCCACCCCCCCCCCTCCGTGTTAGCTTCAAGACACTCAATGTCCTGCATGATTGGTTCCATGTCTCTATCAATGGGGGGAAGGTTCTTCACCCATGTCTGAACTTAAAATTTAATCCACCTATGTTTTTTGTTGATAGAAGTCCAGTTGTGCCCCTGAGTGGGCTGATTCCCAGATTCACTGATCATTTTGTGGTATCGAGGTCAGCTAGTCTAGTGCTGGTTGTATCTGAAACAAACATGATTCTCCTAGCCAGTAGAAAGAAAAACCAAGAGTGAGGAGCGGTCCGATATTCCATGCACTAGGTGTCTGACCTTTGTGTTAGAGAATGAAGAGATGGCGTACATGTTGGCTAGACACCAGTCCAAGAAACTGCACGAGCGATGACTCCCTCAATGGTTATTGCATCATGTGAAGAGGTTTCACGAGAATCCGAGATCCATTAGACCTTTTCCTGCCATGAATTCAACGTAATCCAAGCTAGATTTCTTGGGGATGGGTACCCTACCTTCTTATCCTCTGGGTCAGCCATGATGTTGAATTTGCCTCCAAAAATCCAAGACGTTTTTTTCAATATCATAAGAATTGAGATCACTCCACATGATTTCTCTTCTCTAGGCATGGCAGATTCCATAGTCAATGGACACAAAGAAGGATATGTTTTTGCTGGTCACCATAGCAGTGATAAACTGGACACCAACCTAATCTAGATCAACTGAGAAACATTGATGCTAAATCATCCATATGTTTCCATTAGTGGGACAAACATGCATGTGTCCATGCATGTTAATTTTCCAAGAAGCCTCGAGGGACACTACTTATGCTCGAGAACGGTGATGATCCATGCCTTGTGATTACGGATTTCAATGGCTAGGAAATACTTTTTGACCAGGGTCCCAAGGCCAGGGGAATTCCATTTGAGCACTGGAATCACAGGTGAATTTTCCGACAGGGGAGCCAAGCATTGCAAGTTGGGAGGGGCAGGATACCTACTCAAGCCCGGATCATTCAGAAGGAGGACAATGGAGAAGCGAACCATCAGCAACCCCTAGCTCTTGGGCTGAGGAAGAACTGGGAATAGGGACCAGAGGAGGAGGATGTAGTGGTAGGAGAGCCCGAGATCTTTTTGGAAGACCCACCAAACTCATCACTCAGCGGTTTCGAGTGGCATGAGAAAGTTGAGAAAAAAGGAGGCAGAAGGATCAGCAGAGAGAGGAGCTCGGCTAAAAGGGGAGGAGGGACTCATAGCCATGCAAGGTGCCGTAGAATCCACAGGCAAGCGGGCAAGAGAAGAAATGTCGGCCCGACCAGAATAAGTGTCAGGATTTGCCACTCCGATAGCAGGCTCACCATAAGACACCACCTTCTGGCATTAAGGTGGGATATTAGGCGTCTGCATTCCACTTTCAAGGCCAACCCGGGGGGGTGTCACCGATCACCTAGACGCCTCCTTCTGCAGACCTGAACAGAGTGACCCTAGACAGGACAGTGCGAGCAATACCTCGGGAAAACAGGGTAGAAAATGTCTTTATTCCAGCAAAAAGCGTCCTGCACCCTGACCGCGATCCATTCCGGTAGTGGCTGGGAGATGTCCATTTCGACGCAAAAGCAAGCTGTAGAAGCATCCGCACAACACTAGGTATTATCATCCGAGTAGTGGAAGCCACCTAGGGAGTCCCGGATAGCATTAAGAAAACCTCCATTCTGAAAAGGCAACGAGATGACAGGGATATTGATCCAATCGGTAGTCAGAGGGCTCTCCTTTCCCCAGTGAATCTCCATCGACCATCGGGAAAATTTTAAACGCCACTGCCCCACTGAGCGATGGGCTTTTCACCTAGTATGCACAAAGTAATAATCCAAGCCAAGGAATTGGAAGAAGGAGTTCCATGGGATAGCCTAGATCTGCGCCGGAAGGATGAAACCCCAGGAGTTGGCGAAACGTTGAAAGACCAGAAACAGAGGTTTCGCGGCACCAAACATTGCCACTAGGGTCCATTTGAGGTAGGCATCCTCCTTCACAAACACCGAACCAGGAACCTCCAAGGACAGGTAGGCGCCTTCTAGCGAGACCTTCGGTGGCAGTAGGGAAATATCCGGGAAGCAAGGCTGGGAATGACCGAGTCGCGAGCCGCACAAGGCATCCTTGAAGGAAGGTGCAGACTTGGAGGCCCTGACGGAAGGGTCTGGGGGCACTGCCGAAGCTCCCGGGGTGGAAGAGGAACCCGGATCGAAGGTCACTGGAGCGCGAGGAACCACCGGAGGACCATCGGGCGAGGATGTGACGGGCTTTTTTTTTTTTTTTTTTTGAAAAACTGTCGGCGCGTGGGGTGCATTATCACAAACATAAAGAAAATCCATTTCCTTCCAAAACCTCTTTCAAAGTTTTTGAATCATCCCACTTCATTACATCAGTATGATCCCACATATCATACTATAACTTTTGATTTTATTTAAATAAATTAATCATTTCAGTTGTCTTTTATCCGAATACATTATCTCTATGGTCTATGATTCTTATGTGTTTCTCATCTTGAGAAAGAATGTATTGATGTAATATTGCTTCTATTTTTATTTCATGTTATAGTTTATGTACATACTTAATGAAATGTGAATGTGAAAACACATCATCAACTTGGATGAGGTTCATCTAAAGTAAAATACAATAAACTAAAATCCCCACATGATAATGTATTCTCAATGGGATAGTGTGTTTAGGGATCAAGTTTCCCGTTACAGTAAATATAATGACCATAATGTATGATGCTATTCGAAGGATTACCTTATAAAAATTTTCAAACTCCTATTATCCTTGAATATTATCAACATACCACATTATTAATGTTTTAAAATTTTTATTATAATTTAAAATAGTTGGAGTACTCACTAGAATATCTTGATGATTTTATAGTCCATCAAGTTTATTCTCAACATCTTCATAAAAAAATATTTCAGTTCTAAACCTCTTACATCTTGGAGCCACACATGCTTCCATTTTATTTATATAAAACGAAAAAATTTATTATGTGAACTATATATGGAAAATGAATAAATCCAAACACCATTTGAACACCATCAAATAGTATATTCCATGTCCTCTAGCGTATGAATGGTGGTACCTTCAGATTGACCATTAGTTTGAGGATGTAATAAAGTGTTGAAGCATGGTTATATATCCCGCTGTTGTTGAATAATTTCTAACAACTTTGTGGAAAACATTGAATCATGATCCAATACAATTTAGAGTTGATCTCTATGCGGCCTTACCACAAAGTTTAGGTATATCACGGAATATTGAACGAGTTAGGAATGCAATTCAATAGTAATGAAATGTCATGATATAGTAATGTGATCATCCATAACCAAAATTGAATTATAATCTTTTGATGACTTGGATAGACCCAAATTGAAATACTTTGTGATGTTCAAACATTTTAATGCTTGTAGAGGTAATGGCTTCATCAAACCCATCGACTTTTGAACAATATTTTTATATGCTACCATGCTAAGAAGCCCAATATATACTTTAAATCTAAATCCATTTATTTTACCACTGGAAATTCTCAATGGTATTTGTTTATTTATTTACGATACTAAGATGGATAAGGAATTTTGAGCTATATGTTTTACCCATTTTCTCCTTCTATAAATCTGGTCTTGATGGAAAACATATTTATTTACCACATTTTTAAATTTGATCATTGTCAAATATGTCATCTAGAATATTACCTTCCATCATTTATAAATTTTTGACCTCGATTCTTACCTCCTTTATATTTACATGGATTGATGGTTGGTATGTCCTTACCAATGATTGGATTTATCACATAATCTAAATATTTCAAAGTCAATCATTTTTATTAGGTCTCATTGAATAACCATCATTGATATGGAAACATGTTCTCTACAGCTCAAAGAACTATGGATATTGTTTCCCTTCCTAGGGTTGTAATATATCTATCTTTTTTTAATCTCCATCCATCTATATTAGTACACGTTAAACTACTTTTATGTGAATATGTACTTCATTATCTTTTAAACATTATATATTTCAATCTACTTACCACAGAAATAAGTAAATTAAATCATTAATTTATATATTAATGCTAAATGATATTAATAATGAATTAGGATAATTTTCAAATAAATATTTAGTTTTAATGAGTCACAATACATCACCATCCCATTCTAAAGGGGAATGATTTCATTAAATTCATTGATGTATCACTGTATATCCCAAACCATTCTCCACATCAATATATTTTGATTATATATAAATTTAATAACCATATCATAAGATACTTGAAATTTTCATCACATTCATTTTCCTACAGGGACTTTATCCCATTTTGAGATATCATCATTAGTTGATTTTTTTTTAAAATTTCTCATAATGCATGTATAGAATGTTATCAGTTGTAGAAAAAATTGATTATTTGTTTTATTGGATGGCCTCGTTCATTATTCATTATACACTATCATTCTAGAATATATAGATATACCATTTGTTATGAATATAGGTCACATTAATGATTCCTTATATATCAATAATTATCACTTTCTAAATTTGTCATATTGATTATAATTTCTCAAGGCCTTGAGAGTAATCCACAAAAGATCTAAATACACTACCTCACACTTAGAATATAATAAAATAGAATTAATAAATGCTAACACACCGTTGTTAAATTATTCAAAAAAAACTCTATTTATTAAATTCATATAGTCGGAATTGGAAATTGTGAGTCTAAAAAGAATCTATATGAGATAATATATATTCAATCATAAAAATATTGTATGTAATAGGTACGTCATTACATCCCACTATTAATTTATAACATCGAGGTCAAATTCAATCGTCGATTGGTATTGATCCAATCATGTATGATTGATCATAACTTCAATATGATGTAGAGGATAGTTTTTTATGAAACTGATTTTGATAATTTCATAATAATCATTATAGAGACACATTGATCCATCATTATTATATTTAAAACAACGAATTCTCCCCATGATGATGCACTTTAGGGTATAAAACACTTCTCCATATTCTATTTGAATTTAATATGTGATTCATCTAATCCAATCAGGAAAACTATAATAGATGTCACTAATATATCCATATAATCGTGTTTTTTCTCTAAAGATAGCCTTAAATTATTATTAAGGTGAAGAGTGAATCGTATATATAAAATCTATTTATTCAAAATAACAATATCCTCGATATTGGGTTCCCACAATATGTGAGCTAAATGGCCATCATGATTTGTTATTAAGACCCAAATTATTGAATACATTTCCATAAGTTGTACATGGTAAGCCTTGGATTAATACATGGTCATAGGATGATTGACGATATGTAATGGAATTCCTTCTCTAGTTAAATATTATAAGTTCTATACACATAAAGAAAATATATTCCAAAAATAAAATAAAATATATCTAAAGGGATATTAGTATTATTTTTATAAAGCATACTCACATAAATTTATATCAGTGGAGGGTTATATAATTTGACGCGATTATTAACCCAATGGTTATTCAAAATGATAATTCATTATCTATCCATTCAGATTTTTATTTGAATATCTAATAAACAATACATATATTTAAATTTGTCAGTAGATCTAACATGAAATATGTCATTATATATTCAAGGGTGGATGATGAGTGTACCTTTCACCACATTTTATTATTGGACTTGCAAGTATATTTAATTACATAATATTTCAAATTCTACCATTTATTTTGTGTATACAAATGTCATTTTTCTTCATTAACCTTATTTTTATGCACTTGTTGGTATTATTCACCAACTCCTTGAAATTAATAATTAGAGTGATGTTGGTTCATTAGATTGTGGTTCCCCTATCCATTTAAATAGTTGGCTTCTATATATCTATTCTTTCATCATGTTATTGACATCATTCTCCAATAAAAGTTAATATTTTTTATATTCCATTTACTCAAATTTCAATCTTCTCTTATGATAAATATACTAAATTTAAAATATATGTAAACCAATATTGAATACAGGTTGAGGGAAACAATAATTTTCAAGCAATCTTATTAAAACATTTCACATGATCGTTAAATATATCCCATAATAAATCACAATAAAAATCAATATGTTTAGTTTATTTTAAGCATAGTTATATAAAAAATATATTTTAGAACATTTCCAAACTCACACATAAATAATCTTCTCACAGAATACCCTTTTTGACACATTATAAATATAAATTTTCATTATAACATGGGAAATGGAAATATAAGAAAGGTTGAGGTCAAATTTTGAGTATTGGTAATCATATGTGATATTAATAAAAGATAAGGAGAGTCTTAAGAATGACAGGTGTGTATTAGGAAAGAACATTTCTAATGAGAAAAAAATAAGTGAATCACACCTAATAAAATGATGAAAATAATTATTGTGTCACTGAATAACTCATTGAGGTAATATAATTTATAAGTAGTAATAGTGTGAGCACATGAATCAATAGTTCTTCTCTATGAAAAAATAACATATCCATGATAATATGGATTAAATATATAAAGAAAAAACATAAAATAATTCAGCGATAGCCACCAAGAAATTCATATAATAATGGACTAGGATAACCACATTCCTATAACATAGTAGGCTAGAGATAACCTTATATAACAGATAAACTATTTGGAGTTCTTATAACAACTCATGTCCTTGTTTGATATCATGTGATATATAATTTTATAAAATACGATTGAGGGATATAATTAAAACACCCACTACTTAATGATACATGATAAATATATGTGTAACAAGAACCTGAAATCTTTATTAATTACATTATAAAAAAATTAAACATTGATAAATAAACAGGATTCATGGATAATATCAATAGATATTTTCATAGTCTATATAGATAATTAAAGTGAATTTTATACCTTTTGAATATCCCCAATGAAATATATGAAATATAATAGGATGTTGAAACAGATTAAATATCATTACTAATTGAGTAAAATAATTTATTTAGAAAATTAAAATTAATATACTTCTTGAATTTTAACATTTATATTTAAATTAAAATTATTTATAATGAAATGATAAAATAAATTCCAATTGAAAAATACTAATACATGGAGATTAATATTCTTTTAAAACTGAAAACAACATCGTGAAAATGCATTCGTATGAAAAGTATTTAAAATGGATAATACCTTTAAATAAAATAAAGTATGTTATTGAAAGTAACATGTTCATCTTGATAAATCATTTAAAATAAAATAATTATATACATAAGATAATATAAATAATATGGAAACAGAGGAGACATATTTCAAACTAAAAAATGTGTATTATTTGTTCCACAATTACCACAATTATTTTACATAATCAATAAAACATATAGATAAAAAGGTGAAAATAAATGTGAAAATCATCAATAATATTAATATAATTAAATACATGACCCGTTGATAAAAATATCAAATAATTTTTCATAATAATAATTTAATTACCGAATATCATTAATTCAAAAAGTAATTTGAAAGATACCCATAACTTTACTCCATATATCCATTAAGAAACTTTAATATAATTTATAATAAACATAACAAAATAAATAATTTGTAAAATAACCATATTCATATCAATTAGTTTTTTAAACAACGTTTATAATCATTAACTAATCCTATATTAGTTAGTTATTATATATTTTCATCATCAA
Source organism: Viscum album (assembly GCA_963277665.1). NCBI lineage: Eukaryota > Viridiplantae > Streptophyta > Magnoliopsida > Santalales > Viscaceae > Viscum > Viscum album. The sequence continues at coordinate 780,704,930 of OY728163.1, read as the reverse complement.
ATATTTGTAGTAGTTATTATTTTGTAGAAGAATCATAATACCAATGTCGTTTCTCATTCATTAATAACATGTTAGTAATAACCTTATTATTTAATATACATTAATAATTGTGTTTTAGTAACTTATGGAGTATTTTGATCTTTTAATACTTGTAATGTGTATGGGTAACAAGAATGGAATCCCTGATGAACATGTTTTGTGTAATTTATCAATAACCATGAGTTACATTATGATGATGGTTCATTTTTTTAATCCTTATAGATCCATGTTCATCAAATATAGTTTATCGTAATATCATATATTACCATTTTAAATATATTCATGCTTATTCACATCTGAAAATGGAGTTGTTTGTATATCATCATTAATGTAGGTTGTTGAACTAACCAGTATAAGAACATTCGATATTAATAAATGATTAAGAGTTTAGAGTTATATAATAGAAATATATTTTTAATAGAAATATAATGGTGATTAGATATAGTAATTATATAGTATAATGTTATTTGGAATGATTAATGATGATAATTAAATTGAAAAGGTATATATGAATTTTTATATGTGATTATTTTTCGATATCCTGAGGGGTTTTTTTAGAATGTAGGTCTCAAGATTCATTTCATGTACTAGATGCTACCCATAGTATATGAAGTATTTGGGATATAAAAAATGGATGGTATTCATGATTTATGTTAATGGTTTGACTGGTTTTGGAGTGATATATTTGGGGTCAATTATTAGGTGGTATTTGTGTTGAATTTGAGTAAATACTAATTTCCTAACTAGTGAGCTAGTAAATTTTAAGAGAAATTATGATAAAATGTGATTTTTTTTAAATCCTATATGAATACACTCTTACAAATAATATGTTGATAAGTTTTCAGGTTATATTATATCATTTCCAATTAATTCCACCTTTTACCTTATATATTTGATATCACGGTTATAATATTTTTAACTCAACAAGATATTTTTAATCCTAAAAATGAAACTAATTTTTTTTATACTTTTAAATCTATGAATAAAATAATTTAATATGTTTAATCTAATTCTTTTTGAAAATATTTAAAATGAAAATTCTTATTCCGAACATATATTTATATAGAGTGAGTTTTTAATTAATTTTTCTTAAATATAATATTTTATTAATATTACTTCATATCAATTAATAATTAAATCATTTACAATTCATTCTACATAGATTTCATTAGGATTATTATGTACTCATGATTTATTTTATTTGGAAAAAAATAAACCAAAAAATAAAAACAATCACTGTAAGAAAACTTTTTTCCTACATTATAATAATTTTAACCTTGTATTTTTATTATTTATTAATCACATATCAAACATAAAATTTATTAATCCTCTTATAATAAAATATTTTTTTTGAATTCTATAATTGCATAAAATCATTATTAAAAACCAAAAATAACATTAATTTTATGTAACACATTGGAAGCATTTATTTATATAATAACATATTTTATATTAATATCATATTTTTTAAATTGATAATTATTTATATGTTATTTTCTTATAAATGTGAAACTAATAGTTATAAAATTTAATATACCTATTGAATGCATTAATAACCAATGATCTTATATCCAATGTCCATATTGAAAATGACAATATTTCCAACTACAATATATATCATGATTACATAAATAATGATCATATTTTATTCCTTTATAAAGAGTTACATTCTTCACCACAATTATTCATCATATTTAATTCATTGTAAAAATGACTATTATATTTATATTTTTTTTTAGATTCCACAGTCTGAATTGAGGGTATGATTTTTATGTAATAACATGATGATAATGTTTTCATGTCTGTGTTCATTTTTTATTACAATTACAATTATTCAATATTTAAATTTCATAGTGATGATTTATATTGTATTCTAATAATGTAATAATTTTTATCACTCGTTATAGTGGACAGGTCCAATTAAATGCATTTTAGTTCATTTCATATTGGAATTTCATGTAAAATAAGCTATTTAACATAGTTAATATTTTTGTGGGAAATATATTTTTAAATAAAATGGAGTTATAACAATAATATATTACATTTTCACATTGATGGGTATTTAATTTTTGTAACGAATAGATTTCCCGAATTATAGTATAATTATTTCAAATTTCCATTCAATTATGGTTAAAATGTCTTTTGAAATTCCATAGGATCATAGGAGTGTTTCTAGGTCAAGTATATAATCTATGTTAGGATTATAATATTAGTATCATATAGCCATTCCTATTGAAGAGTGACACACAATCTAGTGATTATTTTAATGAGTGTAAGATGAAACTATAACAAAGTTACTATGAAAAACAAGATATGGATTATTCATTGGCTTTATTATGGTTATTCTTATTGATCAATTTAATTTTTGGATGTAATAATTTATATGATAACTTACTTTGGTACTTTCCCCTGATTCTATAGTATTATCTTTATTGTAGATAATTTTTAATTTTTGCATTCACTCATATACATGAACATCATTATCTATCTTCATGTTAATCATCTATATTACTAACTATTTAATATAAATATATTGATTGGAACTCCATTTTTGCATGTAACTTGTTTTATTTTAACATACTAAAATAATTTGTGAATAAATTTATTTTAAAGTAACATTTCAATATTCTAACATATTTAGAATTGAATGTATATTTGTTGGATTCAAACTTGTATTTTTATTAAACAATATATAAAAACTTTAGTGTTTATATCGACTTGATTTTTTCATTTAATTTAGAGTTTGGATCGATGTTCTTATTCAATGGGAGTGGACTATGGAATGTATACAAGACAATATATATTGGGACATATGGAGAAGTTATTATGTTTTATAGAGAATGTTAGATTATTCCTTTTCATTATATCATATTATATATAGTGTTTTTTACCATTATATATGTTCATTTATTTGTTTTATCATGTTATTGATGAAATATTATATGTTTTTTCTATTTATTGGAGTTTCAATTTATTATTTTTGACATTAAAGGCTAAATTATTCCACTTACCATTGTCATTCACATGGAACTTTTACCAATTAACGGTCGTCAAGAACATTCCTCGAATTTTCACAAGCTAATTTAGGATTAATGGTGATGTATGTATCAAATTTTTATTCAATGATGAGTAGGAAATGAGTTAAATGGATGGTAGAGGAATGATCATCATAAAATAAGGTGTAATCCATAAATTATTGTTTTTATCAAAATTATGTGGAAATTTCAGGATACTATTCACATCTGATATTTTTGTGTGTTTGTTAAACCTTATATGTATTTTATTTTACTTTATTTTATTATAGTGAGGTGTCTTGAGATTTTTTATTCGTAATAGTTATTTAATATTATTGATTAATAGATCATGGATTGTTTCTAATTTAAAATATTATTCTTTTAATAGTTTTTTGTTACTAGAATTTTATTTTTATTTACCATTTTATAGTGAATAATCATTGATGTTTCTAGATAATATTTAATTTTTTATATTTCTTTGTATATAATTTTTTTTCCAGTGTGGTGTCGTGATATTAAATAATTGTATAATACCTAAAAATAATGATTTTTATAATAATAAATGGTTCTTTTTTAAATATATTATTTGAAATCTCAAAAGAAAATATATTTTATTATAATTCATTAATAAAAAAATTTCAATATATGGAATGAGGTATTGAATGTTTAGAATTAAAATTAAATCTAAAAAAATTATCTGGATATTTTATAATAAAAATAAACATTATATATACTTTTCTATGGATCTTTTATAATTTCTATAACAAAATTGGAATGTATTTTTTTCCCAATTTAACAAATGTGATAACAAATTTTATTTGAAATTTAAATTCTTGTAATTATTTAAGATTAGAGAGGTTTTGATTTATTCTTTCCTCCATTAAGAAGTATTGAATTCATTGTATCACATCACTTTATTAAAATATTTTGTTAAATTTTATTATTTATTTTTCATTGAATTTGATTTGATTTAATTGTTTATACCATACAAAATGTATTTTTTAGAAATATTGTTTGTTATGTTAGGATTACATATAATAAAATTAATATTTGTACTATTTAAAAAAATGATGTATGTTACACATCTTATACTAAATGAATTTTTTTATTAGTGATCTAATTAGAGTAAAATTTCCATCTCATTTTATGGATTTGTTTTTTTTCAATAAAATATTGAACAAACCTATGTTTGTTAAATTATTGAACATGAATGCAGTATTTCAATTTTTATATTTATTTTTTAATACTTCCTTTGGTTAAATAATAAATTTTTAATTTTTATTTTGAGGTTTTACATATTAAATATAACATTTCTGAAATTATTTTTGTTGTCCTCATTATTTTAAAAAACTATTAAATTTGAAAAAATATTATATTTGAATGTTTTTTAGTTATAAATTAAATGTACCATGATTTTAATAATCTGAATATTTTATAATTAGATTTATTATGTGTGTTTTCAAGATACATGTGTTATTTTTATAAAATGATTGTTTTATTTTAGGGATTTTTTTATAATGGATGATATAAGTATAGTTATTTTATTCATTTTAGATGTATTTTAATTTACATCATGTAATTTGAATGGAATGTGTTTTGAATGATACTTTTTATCTCAACTTCATGCAGTGGTAATATTTTATGTATTCTACTTGAATATAAATTTGATCCCTTTATTTCTTCTTTAATAAATTTTTTTTCTATTATTGATAATATATTTTTGATCTACATGAATTGTCTAATAATAAATTTATATTATCAAAAGGGAGTTACTGAATGAAAATTTTACCTATATTTTAGGCTACTTCATTCTTCCTCATTTAGGTAATTCAACTATTCTTCAAATGAAACATCTTTCCACAAAAATGTAATGTAATATATTTATCATTTATCTTTATTAATATAGTTAGATTTTTAGAAGTATAGTGCACAACTGACATTGACTTCAATATATTTTTATTTTAATAGTAGAAATAGAATTCATTTATTATTCACCAGTGGACTAGTTAATTATAATTATTTATTATTTGATATACTGTGTGAACCATATTTAAAAAGACCGGGGGTGACTTCTTCAAATTATTCATATTATAATAATGAATAATACACGATAAATTTATCTACAAGGAAGATGATATATTACAAGTATTCACACCCTTTCCTAGTTTGAAACATCAATTTTCAAAATTTATAATATACTCAATCATCATGAGAACATGTTGACTAGTTTAGTTTCTATCACATAAAAATTATATAAAAATTCTCTTAGATTTTTCATATTTATCATACACATAATTCTACTTGTATAACTTCTTGAGACGTCACAATATATTAATAAAATTTTAATACATAGAGTTTTCTATACACCACCAGATATTGAGGATAACCTAATTCCTTGGATAAAAAATGAATGATTTAAATTTATTCATTATGTGTCACTATTGAAATTAGTTTTCCACTAATGCTGCTATTGGCGAAAAAATCCGTGAATTAAAATGGATCAATAGACACATAGAAAAATCACCAAAAGGTCTGCCTCATGAAGCCACTTCGAAAAAACCTTCAGCACTGTAAGCAACGTAGAGCTGGAAATTGGGGAGGATATATGACTATTGAGGAGAATGGGAAGAATCCTATGGGAGTCAATTGAGTCTGGTGAACTCTTTGGCCACTATGGAGAAAAGTCTAAAGCCTCTGCGACTCTGACAAGTCCAACGAACTTTGCGACCACCGTAGATAAAATATGGAAGCCTCCATGTGTCCAACAAGTCCAACGAACTCTACGATCACCATAAAGAAAAGATAGAAGCCTCTGTGAGTCATAAGAGTCTGACGAAGTCTGTGATCACCACAACAAAAATAATGAATCATCGATGTGTCTGCCAAGTCTGAAAAACTCAGTGAGCACCGCAGAGAAAATATGGGAACCTTTGTGATTCGACTGAGCCACCTCTAATCACCGATCACCATTTCCTTCACGGTACACCACTGAAGCATCACAATATAAGGTGCCTACAAATATATGTCTCCCCCACTTTTAAAGGATTGACACCTTGACCTTTCACCTTTCGAGATCTCGATTCGCGAAACACCTTTTTCTCTGCGAACCATCTTGAAAAATACATCACCCAAGGTACTTGAGCATTAAAAACCATCATTCCCTTCACTCCATTTTTCCTCCCCTTCAAGTGGGGATTCCATTTTCAAATACCTATTTCCATCAAGAAGGTAGGATTCCCTTTTGGGTACTTAGGTATTCTTCAATCATTCTATCATTTCAAAGCACCCTCCAATCACATGTTGACTCCAAGCCTTAGTTGGGTCATCATTCTTCGTGATGATCATCCCTTTATGGGGGTACTTTTCTCCATGCTTTGCAAGGCCCTTTCCTTTTCAAATACCATACTCTACGAGAAGCACTCGAGCTTCATGAATCCCTTCTCCATGAGGCCTACTGCTTCCCGAACCCCTCCATCATGTGTCCCTCTCGGATAGTGCGAAGTGACTTCTTGGTTACCCAAGTGGTGAATAATATTGTGTTGCCCTACATCATGCTTATTTTCATTGGTACGCTAATGAAAATTGTGTCTCAACATATCCATGATAATGTGATCCCATTTAGTGAACACTCATACACCTCATTAACAACTATCATTGCTTATGCCTTCCCTTCCCCAAGTGTGGGTTGATACATGTTATGTATGTCCTAGGGGTGAGGTGTGACTGCCCATCATCTGAGATGCAGGATGTTAAACTTCAAAGCACCAAAATCCTCAAAACACAATGTTAAATAATTAACCCCACATGAGTAATAGACCTAAGATTCCCATGGAAGGAATGGGAACCAACACCCTCTCACTCCTCCTCTCCTACAACACTTTATTTCCATGCTCACATGGGACATCCTCCACGTAGGTCCCGGCACACCTTGTTAGGGTGACCCCTGTACAATGACCATATCCTCCTCATACGTATGGACATCCTCCTCCAGCTTCCCTTCTAGAGTAAGTCCCAATATTCCTTTTCATGGTCCTCCAACCATATGTAAGACCGTTTTTCCTATTTGGGATGCTAACCATATGTAATCCATGCTCTACTCCTCACTGACTCACCATTCGCGATGCGATCGTCTTGTATTTTTATGCCTCTTGTTTCTCACACCAAGAATGAATCATGTGGAATTTGATAATCATCGACCATGAAATCCTATTTGGGTCGCCTTAATGTGCAATCCCCATGAGTTTGATCCCTTCATGGTACATAGGAGGCCTCCATGAGGTTCCATCCCAACCAATGGTAAACTCAGTGGTCGCTCTTTGGGATGCACACTCTAGATGTAACATCATACCTACTTGGGACACATATCTAGGATCTACCTCCTTGATTCATTCTCAACAATCCATGAGTTTCTAACTTTTCACAATCCCCACACTTCACTATACTCCTCCAACCAATAGTGTCCCTCTTGTGATGGGTTGCTAACAATGTGTAAGACCCATCATTTCTCTCGGTGGATGTCCTTTGTGTACACCCTGGTTCTATCCCCATCCTAAATTATGTGTAAATTGATTCCCTACCACAATTATATATAGGAAGCCTCCCTAAAGTTCAATCCCATCATCCATGTCACATCCCGGTCTCTCCCTTTAGCCTTTGTGTTTTGGGAAGATCATTCCCCAAACCAGAGGTTCTACTTCGTTAGGGTTCTCATATATGCACTCTATTATCCTGAGACACCTCCTAGGTGTCAAATCACCTCATAAAACTACATCGACATTGATTCCATTCCATAGGGATACATAGGAATATTCCTTTAGGTTCAATCCCATTGTTATCATCTTCACATCGGTTACACCCCTTTCATTTCAACGAATTCATTCAAATACTTCATCATCCATCTTGATTCTTACCAAGGCTTCCACGCCTCAGTGAGATCATTCCATCCACTTCATCTCAACTTCTAGCATCATCTGGGCTACTAGCCAAACTTAAGCCCCGCACATCCATATCATGCAACCAAGAGTGCCTCTACAGCTAAGGGTAGCTAACAATGTGTAATCCCTAAACCACCATTTCAAACTATGTGGGTTTTGATCCCAACCTTCTACATAGGGTTTAGAGGAATCCTCATTGATGTTAAATCCCATAAAATTGTAATACTTGGTATAACCTTTTTTGGGACCCATCATACCTCTCTAATCTACCCTCTATAGTGTCCAGATTAGCCTTTATAGTGTGATATGTTCCATTTAGGAGACACACCACCCTCGATCCTCTCTTTTTGGATGTTATGATCTATTCATCTAATGATATCTTTTTGGGATCCCCCATCATGGTGTGACATCTACAATTTTTGGGACACACCACCCGAGGTCCTCTCTTTTTTGGTGTTTTAATCCATCTATCTGGAAAACCTTCCAGGTGCTCCCCCAAAGGGATGAACCAATATTATCCATCTAGATGATAAAATCATGGAATACCCTTTTTTAAAAATGGGAATATGAGGAAAACCAAGGAGTCATGCCTCTGGAATAAGATTCCTCGTAGTCGATGTGGGATGCCTCGAGCTTCTGCGCCTTCGAGTAACCCTATCAATTTGAAATATAGGTGTACCAGTGTTTTAGCATCCAAACATGCTTGTGATTCCCAACATGACTACTCTCCTAACCGAAGGATTCTCCTCTGACTTAACCCTTTGTAATGTATTGAATGAAGATGTGTAATTAGGCGGTGTCCACAAGGATTTTTCATTTGGAAGAGTTTCATGAACAATATCTTAATCATTAAGGGAGACTCAGGCTAGGTGATAATTTCCAAGTATAAATCCATGGAAGGAGAAACCAAAATACCATCATCCCATTTCGATCCGGGAGAAAATGTCCCTGGAAAGGTGGATGATGCCACCCACCATTGGAATGTGGGAATATGGGGAAAACATATGTGCACCCCCATAGACAATGCACAACCATGGTTAAAGATTTGGAAATTGAAATAGTGAACCTGATGTAAAACTATTATCCTCAATAAGGGGATTGGTAGTGTTTGAGACATCAATAGATAATCATGTCACCAAATACATTTATCTAGCAACAGGACTTTCCAAGAAAATAGTGGTCCTAGCATGAATCTCACTAGGATTTGGGGAGGTTAATCACTGGGAATCCCAATCTTCAACATTGTTATCATTGATATTTCTATCCATCCATTGATGTTAGAATGGTGTTGGGGAACCAGTCATGGAATTCCTATAATATTTACTTATTGATGAATCTTCCTTCTTTGCAGGACTCAAGCTATAGCTATAGGAAAACAATCACATACCACCTGAATATGTATGGGAAGGGGCATGAGTGATTCCATCATGGAAATCCCACATGTCTCCACATTCACCACATCATCATTTGATACCAAAACATTCAAGTTCCCACACCCCAAATCACCATCCGAAATTATTCAAAGGAGGGTGATGGATATTCTTGTTCGATGATATGAACAAGAGGGGGTTATCCCGAAATGGTATATGGACCATCAAGATCTAGAGGATTTTGTGCCTCTCCATTTTATCCCTTAAGGGCCTCATAGAGATCTGCTACTCCCCACTTTTATATTTATTTGTTTTAGGAGCCTCTCCCCTAAACGCTCTTATGACTGACCCCTTATGCCGACAAGGTATGAGATTTCTGAGTCATTCTAACATTGAATTTAGCCAGAGGCTACCAAGGTGGGCCCCAAACAATCTACATAAATTCCACAATTAGGTCTCATTAGTCTAGGAGTTTGTGGTCTCTACCCCTACACAGTCGACCTTGGTTTGGAAAACCCGGCGCTAATGCTGGGTGCAAGCTCAGGTCGATGCCCGTCATGTGTCATAATCTTCAATGACTTCAGTGGCCCGAGCTTCCATCATCAAAAATTATTATAACCCTACTACTAGAGAGTTTTTTGACATCTATATTACATAGTATGGTCACTTCCATGCACATTCAGTGTTAAGGCCCCATCCACCACATGAGCAGGCTGGGTTGACTCTCCTGGTCGCTGGACCGAGCAGCAGCCATCGCGGGCCAACCTGTGATAATGATTTTTAGTATGGAGGTCCTCCCCATACCACCATTAGATAGACCTTAGTTCCACCCTACTCTCACAACCATCATGAAGGTCCAATTTGTGCCCATGATGCCAGGTATAGGAATTTTACTCAAGTACCGGGTTGTCAACATGAGGGTTATCCTCGCCCTGTCACCCATCAACATGAAGGTCCTCCCCATGATTCCACTAATCCCAGCGGAGGTCCTTGCTGGTCTATGGATGGACACCGTGGATGACCTACCATGTTCTTTCTAGCTCATGCGTAGGCCCGCCCCACTTTGACACTCTCAAATATGGAGTTCATGCCCGTGTTTTGTTGAGCATTTTCCAGGGTGCTCCCCGCACCCATCTCATCCAAGTGGACATCATACCCACAATAATACCAACCTGCATGGATGGATCCCCCATGTCAAGAATCTACCCTACCTTGATGAAACCACCCGAGGTAGGAGGGAGAATCATCACCACCAAAAGATGTATATTGATAAGCATCACATCAAAGTCAAACATTCCCGCTTTTCAGAATATGAAGCAGATTGCGGCTTGATGATAGAACCCTAAAACCTATCCTTTGTATCAGGGTTTGGGGAAGAAAATAAGTGTATTAGCTTCATCCTCCCAAATAGTTTGATGCATAAGATCCCTGAATCCTTTCACGGATACATACATGAGGAGGAATATTTGGATCCTTTTCAGGGTACTGCTATTCAATCCTCTCTATCATCTCTGAGATCATTATGTACTTAAAATATAGATCAAGGAGAGTTGTTCTATGGAAATATGGATGATGAGAACCATCTAGATCCACCACCAACGACTACCAACTCTACATAGGAATAAATGGTGAGTAGATCTTCCTATAAGGATGTGGTGATATAGTCGGTACAATCCCCATGAGATAGTCCAAAATGCCACGGTTTTTCGGCTCATGCACCATACTCTCCACCGATTATTCCACTATCACAATGGTCCATGTAAATGTCATTACTAGTCCCTAATCCACCCCAAATTGAATAATGGGAAAACCATGGGTCAGATCTTGACTTTGAGTGGATAATATTGGGGGACATTAACCCGACAGACCAATTCCTTGAGATGTTCTAGAAAAATTCAACTTCAAGATTCATTATTTTGAAGTCCCTCAACCAGGATGAGGTCATGTGACCCCTCAGAACATTATATATGAAATAATTCAATCTCCATAATCAATTGTTGGTTTACCACAAATTCCAGAAACACATCGATGACATTAACCGGTTGTGCCGCCCGGTTGAGTTGGCTTCACTTCCTGTCGCTCAGCACCCTACATCACCCAGTTATTCTCAGAGCCTCTAATAATGATGAATCAAGATATTCACTATTCTATTCAAAGTTATTAATGAGGATTCACCATATGTCCATATCTTTGACTGGGGGTAGTACGCTGCCCTGTATTTCATACCTATCTACCATCAACCTGATTTACCCGACGATATAGAGTGTATGACTCAGGAAATAATTATGGTAAACATGATCATTCCTGAGATACCCTTAGAATGGAGAGTCTACAAATGGTATTGAGATTATATCCTTCCACCTATGAAAAAAAACACATGGAAGATCCTACAGGAGTTCACACTCATCAGCAGAGGCAGACACTTGTCATATGGAACCATTTAGAGTCATTTCCTCTCGGTCAAGACCCAGTAAGGGTAAAGTTCACAATGAAACTATTAATACCTTCGGTCCATATTGTTTAATGAAAAATACCAGATATGTTTTCAATATTTCCAGTCTGTATCAGCATCTTACTGAACAAAAATGGATTGTTTATGAGCTTCTTACTGAACACGTTGCGGAACGACGACCAGATTAAGGTAATCCTTAACTGGGGCAGTAGAAATAGGCATATATTACCCCGGTGAGGTGACACCTAGTGATACCAACAACCCTTCAAATATTTATTGAGTAGAGGCTGGTGTTTATGATAAAAGAGCACAATATGCGTCATAGAATCCACCTGATATGTGCGAGAGTCCTCGTTAAGACCTAACTCAGGTTCCTCCAGCCACTCCAGAGGCCATTCCTTAAGTATCCCCTTGAGTAATTCAACCAGCCTCTCCATGACCTGCTAATCTATTTTATTTTGTTGAAGAAGCTACCAATGCACTGGAAGTCTAGAAACTTTTCCAATATAGGTATCCACGTCAAGATGGTCAGACAGATTCTCTCATTTCCCTCCTCGAGGCTCTTGAATTCTGATAGGAAATGATTCCACCTGATGAAAAAACATACCCGTCAAGGGTGGATGATATACTATCACCCAAGGTATTCGAGAATCCTATTTTTTACTTTTTCAATGGGATAGGTTACCCACTGTAGTATCTGGCCCACTTTATATTAAGGTGAGGAACCATACTGGGGATGCTACTGCAACAGGAGGCCACTAATCTCTGATGCTTCGTATATACACTAGAAGGGTATGTGTTTGTCTAGTATAACTAATTACCCATTGATTAAACAGGTTTTTGGGAAGATCTATAGTGATCCAAGAATAACATGGACTGGTATTATATATTTTTAGATGAATATTTAGTACATTAAAAAAAACAAGTTAGTGGACCATAATAGTTTAGTGTCATTGGAAATGTGGGAAAAAATATTATATCATGGTGAAACATATTCCACATCTCCCATAAAAATCACCACATTTAGTACATATACCTAAAAAATATCTTCAAAACCTTCAGAAAGGAAACATAAGAAAGGTGTGAGCTCAGATGCTAAGTAAGGGTAAACAAGGGAGACATGTATGCATAAACATGAACATAATAGTATGATAACATGATTGTAACATGAGGATACCATACCCTACATATCAAAGGTCATAAACATGGGTTATGGGATAAATAATGGTAGTTAATAAGACCTGAATCATAAATAAATAAACATCTTGAGCCATAAAATCATAACTATGGAATAATACATATGATTTGTGGCATACATATAAGAAGAGAAAATTTTATTTCAGGGATACCTACAAAGGCCTTTATAACATGTTTGGATTGGGCTTCAACCCCTCTACCTACTTTGGGATTGGTCTAGAAACTGGTGTACCCACATTATTTTAGGCTTGGGCTACAATGTATTTACCTTCTTGTTTTTGGTATTTCACTACTACCCGTGTACCAAATTTCATTTAGAATTGGGAAACAACCCATACAACCTATTTCTTTTCATGCTTTGGATACAACCCATACACCCTTGTTCTTTTCTGGCTTGGGATACATCATGTGCACCCTTTGATCTCATAACAAAATTATCATTACCTAATGAATTGGAGGGATATATAGGTCCCACCCATCTCATAGAAAAATCATTCTCACACGTTCCACAAGATAATAAAACATTCATCATATCATGACCCATAAAAATACATAGGTCTTATAAACATCAAATCATAGCTCATAAAATGAAATGGGTATCATTAACATTTCATCACCTCATAACATATGGAATAGATAATTGATTTTAAACAATTTCATATATTCATAACCCATGAAACAGAATTGGATTTCATAAATATATAACCCCTGAAAGGGAAACATGTTTCATAAATACCACGACATTAAGCGTAACCCGTTCATTGAAATGATATGAATGGAACCCTTTGAGAATTTCCAAAAAGGGAATGAGTAACATCCATAGATTTCAACTGATATGGAAAAAAGTTTTGAAATATAGTTCAAAAATGTTTCCTAAGGAAAATATCTTTTCTTCTTTATAAAATGATTGATAATACATAAAACCATTTAGAAATCATTTTCTCAGAAAATAACTTGAAAAGTTATAAAAAAAACTGAAACACTTTTTAAAACTTTTTTCCTTGAAAATTACTTTTAATTTTTTTTCTTAAACATTACACTTTTAAAAATTTAAAAGGAATATTAAAAGGAATTATTGTGGGTAAATACGTACTTGTTATATGAATAAAAACATTCATTTTTCATGGTAAAAATGATAGAATGAATTCTTTGTTCGGAAAGAAACAAGAATATTCCCTTGAACAGATTGGTAATAGAAAATAGGGTATCATTTTATTTAAATTCTTATAGTATAATGGTATAATATTCTTAGAAACACTTTTTAGGAAACATAGATTTTCGAACAAAGGGAGGGTAAAGTTAGGATTTCTTAAAAAGATATTATTAACTATATTTTGGACCAAAAAATAGAAAAATGGTACCAATACATGAGTATATCACAGATAACCATATGATAAGAAATTTCATTAATTTTATTGAGACATGGATCATATTATTTCATAAAATGAAATATAAACATAAACAATCTCGAAAAGTGATGAGATTATCCCACTAAACACTTATAAATTGGTAACTTGAGATCATACTCTCCATATAATAAAGGAAATTACATGAAGTTTAAATTGTCAATAAATATTTATATTCATTATATAACATTTAAAAAGGATGTATATACACATTGAATAAATATTTTAGGTTCATAACAAAACCTGAGTCTCAAAGAAGAAAAATTGAGACAAACTTATTTTACTGATTTGGTATCTTTTGAAAATTAAAACCCATGAAATAATAATCATAAAATGGAAATGTGAATACCCATAAATTTAAGTTTAAGATACATATATTAAAATCTTGGTCAGTACATACACCACACATAATGAAAGAGTGGCGAACATAACATGTATCTCACAAAAATTAAAAGTGAGATGAAATCCCCTAACCTTGTGTCTTGACTCTCTGTGTGCTCATACAAGATTCCTGTAAAATAAAAATAATTTTATTATAATTTCATTATATAATAATATTATTATATAAATTAAAATATAAGGTTTAATTATAACCTTATATTAACCTCTTGTTAACGATCCTATTTTCAGGTTTCACTTCGTGTAAAGTATACTTTGTTCTTCGCATGTGTTTTAATTAGTTACATATTAGGTCCTTATACATATATCATGATTCCAGAATGTAAAACATGATATAAATATTAGGTATATGTAGTATATTTTTATTATAATAATCTTTAAAATATTGTACTATGAAATAGAATACACCGTTCATAGAGACGATATGTTGTATGTACGCTTCAATGTTGTTTCTTTCTTTATTGTCGTATTGAAAGAAAGTATGTAAATGACACACACACACACAAATAATTATTCTAGTATCATTAATATATTAGATATATCATATAAATTCATTAAACTCATCCTTAATTCCTTCCTTGTGGTGTGTGAATGAATCACATCACTTTGAGGGGGCGGTAGTCCACAATTCCTGAAATGAGATTATCGTATTAACACCAAATGGAAAGTAAAGAGACGTGTGTTGTAAAAGAAATAAATAATATTAAATAAATAATAAATATAATATATGACATATATAAATAGATTTTACATCATAATTGACACCATGATTTGTGGTAAAGGAGAAATAAAAAATAATCGTTTCATGAGACAGTTGTTCGCCGTACATAGAAACAATATGTTCAACATACATTAGATAGAGGTGTTTCTATGTGTATGTCAGAAAAACTGCATAATAATATCCTAGTATATGTAGGATACTATTTTTGTCACACAATAATAGAATAATTGGAGTGGAGGGGGTGGATAAGTAATATAAATGAATGGAGCTTGAGAGAATATGTTACCTCTAAATCGGGTAACTCCTTTTGGTTTGTACGAAAAGGGTTCCTTCAGAATCTTTATGCATGTTGGAAGGCTTCATGGTCGAATTGATGATTTTTTGGAGGCTAATTTGGAAGATATTAGATGGTATTTAAGGGTTTTAGAGGTGTTAATTATTGTTATAGGTGGTGGACTTTTATAGAGAAGGAAAAGCTTTCACTTGAAATTTTTATAAACAAGTTAGGTTTGCACATTTTCATATCTAAAAAAGTCATAAAAAACCAACCAAAATCAATAATGGAAGGTTTATGGCCGAAATATAGAAATCCATTGGGTGTTGGACATGTGTCTAGTTTGTTTGGGCACTTTATTTTAAGTTTGATTCCCTAAATAATCAAAAATTTTCCTTAACTACTGTGAGAAATTTTAATCACCTTTACTAATTATTTTGGTAAAAAATTAACATGGTCTTATTACACTCTAAATATTATATTAAATAAAATGGTGTATGTAATTTTTTTGAAATTAACTTCACATAATTGGTAAAATTAATTTTATTGAAAATCTCACAAACGAGAGGAAATAACAGGGGTTTAAAGTAGGAAAAACATCAAAAGTTTGTCAAGACATTATATTAAGTTTCATAGTGAAATTGATTCTAATGAATTAAATTGTATTAATTTATTTAATATTTAGTAAATGTGACCTTAAAAAATATTTATAATATAATTTATCATTAATAATTAATTAGACAAAAAAGGAAGCTGTTAACTAAAAAGAAGTATTTTTCACTATTCATCAAAAACTGATGTTTATCATAAAAATCCCAAAAATTCACCCTAGGATAATTTTGACATTACAAATTCAAAAATGATATTATTTTATCAAATTCAATTTATTAATGTGTATGAAATTAATTTGATTATTAAAAATATGTCTATTCAAGAAAATGATATTTTTAATATAAAATGACTTTACCAAAAATCTCATCTTTTATTATCAATATGTTTTGTTAATATGAAACAATTATAAAAAATATTTGGAAAGTAGTTATTAATATTCCTATAACAATTTTCAATATTCTGGTTATAATTATCTCATTAAATTAATTATATATATAAATATATTTCATATAATCTCAGTGTTGTGTGCATTGTATGCCAAGTCAATGCTGCATGTAGTGCAAGACAGGTTGGTATTGCATGTAGTCCAAGCCAAGTCAGTATTGAGTGTGGAAGGAATGTTTGACTTAGAGTTTTAATATATATATATATATATATTTCTCGTGTCACATGAAATGAAAAAAATCAAAATGATAAATTAATTCGAAAAAAATTCATAAAATCTTAGGGTGTTACATTCTACCCTATTAACAATGAATATTACCCTCAAACTTTTATGTCATATCAAAGGGTAAATACTTGAAAGTTTTATTCATAGAAACCCACATCATAAAAATGTATAATCAAACTTTACTTTAAATGGAAAATTAGGAACCATACTTATTTCAAAATGTAACATATAACATAGTTTCCACACAAGAGAACATTGGTTGAAAGTGAAAAAATGGATGTGGAAGAAATATAAAACCATCATTTACTATTGGAGAGTGGTTGAGGAAATGTTCAGTGTAATGATAACAATCAATAAGCCATAAATCTGTGATGACCTAAGGGACTATCTAATTCATAGGAAACAATTGTACTAGAACAACATTTTTTGGAATAAAGATCCTATTTCCTAATGTTACATAATTTTAATGAAATGAATTAAAAGCAGGATTTAAGGACATCATCAATATTTTTTTTATCATTGATTAACTTCACATCTTTCTATAAAAATGGAGGTGATTTTTTTTCATTACTAATGTACTAATAGATCATGAGATCCATTATATGCCATCCAATTAGTCATAAATTACCATCAACACAAGGTAGGTTGAACATGCTATCCAATATGAAAAAAATCCTTATATGGAAGATAACACTTTAATATTACTAACATAATTTTATGTTTAACTTAAAAATTCCATAAATGGTTATAATTCACCATTTATTCCTTAGATAGGATATTATCTTAAACCAAAATCAATTATATTAGAAACTTTGGTCCATCCATATACTGATAGAATATCTAATGTGATTTTATTATTCCATAATACATGTTGGGAAAGATAGTCACATGAAATCACACCAAAGGATGAACAATAGGACTTTTATAGGGATTATTAATACAAAATCAAACATAAAATGCCCAACTAAGGAAGGGTAGATAATTTATAATTATCTAAGTTCACATCATCCATTATGATTTCTTATGATTTCCCTTTGTCCATTGCATTTAGTGGTTTTTGGTGATGATCATCGTTATTAACCCTTGGATTTGTGCAATTTCTAGAGAAATTCCCACACACACTGTAATTGAAACTCTGATGTGTAGAAGGTGAATCCTGAGGAGTTATCTCACTATTTTCATCATTACATAACTTTTTCCAATCACTTAAGAATTCAACCGCTCTATGTACTTGAACTCCACACATTAAACATTTAGTAGTACCATTAAGAAAATTCCCAATATTATTATTTCCTCATGTAGAGAAAAAAACGAAGGTTCATCTTCTTATCTCTATGGTTTTATGATTGTCTTATAAACTTTATCTTCTTTATCCTGTTAAAATGATGAGATTGATACATAATTCCAACCTCCATTCAACATTGATCACAAAATGTACAATATCTTCATAGCTACCAAAGTATCTTATGGGCAACACAATTTTGAGACATGCCTTTTAAGCAACTGAAGAACCTATCAACCTTACTTTCTTGTTGGATGATAATTCAAAAATCATATCTCGCATGTCTTGTGAAATTAGGCTTGTATGTATCAATATATTCATATTCATTTTACTTCATCTAAAGGATCAACTTTTACATCATTATATGAAGGACACGAGGAAATTACTTATTGAAGAATAAATTAATGAACTCATACCAATCCATGGATTCTATTTCATCTTATTACCATATATTATTGATTAGATTCCACCACTAGTATGCATCACCTTCTAACTGATAAATAAAAAAAATGAATTTC
The DNA here is from genome assembly GCA_963277665.1 of Viscum album. Lineage (NCBI taxonomy): Eukaryota > Viridiplantae > Streptophyta > Magnoliopsida > Santalales > Viscaceae > Viscum > Viscum album. The sequence goes on along the minus strand of OY728163.1, from coordinate 780,686,042 downwards.
TCACGATAAAACTCTTGATAATGGAAAATATTTTTTTATTGGTTCTGATCCGGTGTTCAAAAACATGTGGAAAATATGAACCACTGAAAGAAGGTGGATGATGTATCATAAAGGACTCAACATAACGTTTTCCCTTCCTTTTCTCAGTTGGAAACTCAGAATTATTTGTAGATTCAAAACGCCGTGAGAGTATGACAATGAGATTTTTTATTCTATCCCCAATAGAATCCAGACCTTAAGGGTGAATTTGTTGCAATTTTCGTCACATTCACTATTAACATCGTTCCTTTGCGATCCGAACATTTACTAAACCCAAAATCATATAGTAAGAAATAGTTATCATAATTAGGACCCACATAATCATGAATATTCACTCATAGTATGTCTAATGTATGAATCCTTCCTTAATCTATGACACTATAGGTTTATTATATGTTATTCATAGCCAACATTTAATTAAATCCTCCATGATGGTTCATGAAGAGTTTTTGAATTCCCATAACATTTCCCCCAGAAGTGTCAAACCAGGTGTGTAGTAAGCCCCATTGTGGTGTACCAAATTATCCCGAGTCAAGACCAGGACATCATCTCAAAGTTGTTACCCCTAGGTACATCTGAGCCAGATCCATAGCCACTTGTAGTATCCAGATATGAACGTATTTCTAGGAAACCACTTACTTTATCCTTCACAAAAAATCCATAACATTTTCCTATACATTAACTCATCCTTATAATTATCCGAAGAGACCTCCCTAGACATATCCTTAGAAATAAACCTAGGGTTCGCACTAAGGTTTTCTCATCCTAGTATCCAAATTTTAACTAAACTATTACTTTGATCCAAACTATAGAGATCCAAGATTAACATATATGGATATTATATATTTTTAGATGAATATTTAGTATATTAAAAAAATACATGCTAGAGGACTGTAATCGTTTAGTGTCTTTGGAAACTTGAAAAAAAATATTCTATCCAGGTGAAAGATCTCCAAACTATCCCATAAATACCTCATCCATTAGTACTTCTACATAAAACTTTTTTTTTCATATCTTGGTGAAAAGAAACATAAGAAAGGTGTGAGCTCATATGCTCAGTAAGGTTAAATAAGGGATACATGTAAGCATAAACATGAACATAGTAGTATGATAACACTCTCGTAACGTTAGGAGATCATACCCTACATATCAAATGTCATAAACATGAGTTATGGGATAAATCTTGGTGTATCAAGATACATTAATCATAAAAAAATAATGAGCCATGAAATCACCATTAAGGAATAATCCATTGGATTTGTGGCATACATATAAGAATAGAAACTTTTATGTCGAGGATACCTACCAAGACCATTATAACTTGTTAGGCTTGGGATATGACCAGTTTACCTATTTTAGGGTTAGGATAGCAACCCGTGTATCCACTTTATTTTTGACATGGGGTATAATCCATTTAACTTCTTATTTTTGAGCGTCGACTACTACCTTTGAAACCTCTTTAATTTAGGATTGGGCTACAACACGTACACCATCTTTCTTTTTTTTCTTGGGCTACAACCCATACACCATTTTTCTTTTCAGGCTTCGACTAAGACCCATGTACACTTTGATCTCATATAATACCTATCATTACCCAATGCATTGGAGGTAGATATATGTCCCACACATCCCATAATAATATCCTTCACACGTGTGCCACAAGATAATAAAACATTAATCATATAATGATCCATAAAATGATATAGGTCTTATAAACATCAAATCAGATACCTTAAAATGAAATGAGTATAATTATAATTTAATCACATAATATCCCATTGAAATGAAATTTGTTTCATAACCATTTCATTCAATCAAAATCCATGAAAGAGAAACTGGTTTCATAAACATATAACCCGTAAAAGAGAAATTGGTTTCATAAAGACCATGACATTAAGCATAACCCATTCATTGAAAGGATATGAAGGGAACCTTTTGATCATTTCCAAAAATGGATTGAGTAACATATATATATATATATGTTATCTTATATGTAAAATAATTATGAAATATCTTTCAAAAAAATTTCATGAGGAAAATAACCTTTCTTCTTTGATTTTTTTTAAATACATAAAAACATTAACAAACCATTTTATCAGAAAATACATTGAACACATTTAAAGAAGACTTGAAACCATTTTAAAAACAATTTTACTTGAAAATTAATTTTTAATCTATTTCTTAAAGATTACCCTTTAAAAAAGTGAAAAGGAATTTTCAATGGACTGATGGTGGGAAAATTTGTCATGTTGTATGAAGTAACAAAAGAACATTCCTTTTGCATGGTAAAAAGGTTAGAAAGAATTCCTTGTCCGAAAAGAGAAAAAACAATTCCCTTAAATTGATTTTCAAAACAAATAAGCTTTTAAAATTTATTTAAAATCTTATAGGATAATGGTATAATATTCTTGGAAACACTTTTTAGAAAACATATATTCCCGACTGAAGTGAGGGTAAAGTCATGATTTTTGAAAAACACTTTATTAACTAACTTTTGGACCAAATAGTATAAAAATGGTACAAATAACAGTTTATATCATGGATAAAAGTTTGATTTCAATATTCATGAATGTACTTGAGTGATGGATAATAATATTTAATCAAATGAAACATAAACATAAACAGTCTTGAAAATCCATTAGACTATCCCAATAAACTCTTATAACATGGTTATTTGGTATCATAATCTCCATGTAATAAATTAAATTAAATGAGGCATAAAATATCATGAAATTTTTTATTCATTATGTAACATGTAAAAATGATGAATATTCACATTGAAGAAATATTTTAGGTGAATAACTGTAGAGACCCTAAGCTTGAAGTACATGGACATTACATTACTTTTGCGGAATACTTAATACATAACAAAAACAGACACACAAGGACCGTAATAGTTTAGTGTCTTTGGAAACTTGGAACGTAATCATCTAATCGTGGTGAAAGATCTTCAACATCTCCCATAAAGATCTTCCCCTTTTTATTTTCTTACTTAAAACCTTTCTTTTTATCCTGGGAAAAGAAAACATAAAAAGGGTGAGCTCAAATGCTCAGTAAGGGTAAGCATGGATAAAATAAAACATACCATATACATTTGAACTTAAAAAAAACATGAACATTAAAAATATTGAGCAACGACATAAAACATGGAAGTACATAAGGTATAGACCATAATGGAACATAAATCATAATAAAATAGCATGGTAATAAAACATTTAATTGTGGAATCCATTAAGAACATGTAATTATTTCCATAGTAGCCAAGGCATTGCTGCCAAGACCATCTTAGTGGACAAAGTCCCATTCTGAATCGAGTTCACTCCTCGTTTCAGTCCTGTAACACTGAACCGGATTAACTTACCATTCCAGCCATGTCTATCTCATGAGATATAAAATCTTTACCCAATGCATTTGAGGGAGATATAGGTCCCACCCATCTCATAATGAAATCATTCTTTCGTGTTCCACAAAATCATAAATCATACATCATAGCATAACCCATGTAATAAAATGGGATTCTTAAACATCATTCCATCATAACATAATCCATAAAAGTTTGATATCATTTCATCATAAGAAAATTGAAACCATTTAAATCATAGAGACATATTAATTGAAACATACACATATGAAATAATGTCATCTTATATGGAAAATAGTTTTGGCAAAACACTTGAAATGAATTCTTGAGGAAAATATCATTTCTTCTTTAAATCACTTTATTTTCACAAAATGCCATGCACTTTTAAAATAAAAGGGTTTTTTTGAAAATAATCATGAAATATTTTGGAGGAAGCTTCATGAAAATAAGGATTTATAAAACCTTAAAAATCCATTCACGCCGTATAAGTTAAAAATATCATTATTCTCGTACTTTTGCCGAAAAAGTCAAAAAGTACCTTGTAATAGTAATATTCCATACATACCATGTAGTAAAAGTCAAAAATGGGTAAAAAGGAATTTAAAAATACATGAAAACAATTTTATAAAACATGGACATGTATGATAGAAATAACCCCAGTAAATACTTACGAATAAGCAATCTCGGATAAAAATGAGATTTGCAACATTATCCCTTACCTTATGTCCGATATGCTTTGTACGTATCCGAACCTCCTGTATAATGATTTAAATAATGCTATTTACTTATTAATGAATCATATTAATTGTTATGATATCATATATGGTTCACTTATCACTTTATATTACCCGTTCTTTTGTGAATTCCATGTTAAAGAGCGTTTTGGGTAAAATCGTTTCATTTGTCATCCGTGTTTTGACTTGTAATTATTCACATGATTAATTTGATCACGATTACATACTTACAGAATATAAAACATGATTTATATATAATATATATTCATAATATACATATATATAATAGATCGATAAATGGAAAGAAATACACCGTTCATGGAGACGGTAGGCCGTACGTACGTATGAACGCTGTTTTCGTTTCCTTATTGAGTTGAATGGAATTAAGTAGATGACATACATATATAAAAAAATAAATTAGCTTTATAATTTCATATATTTCATTATTATTGCTTATATATACTTTATAATCATTCTTAAATGGTTAACATGGAGAATGAATCTCATCACGTCGTAGAGACGGTAGTCCGTACGTACGCACGAGCGATGATATCATTTCCATAATTATTGAATTGAATTTGAGTGGATGACACAATATATCAGAATCAGTATGATGTTATAATAACTATGTATAGTTATTCTTTACACTATTATACCCATCCATGTAAGGTGTTGGTGGAAAACAGATTACAGCACGGTGTGGAGACGGTATTCTGTACGTACCCACGCACGGTGATTTTGTTTTCCGTAGGATGGATAGAAGGTGAAATGGGGTTGTTTCATATTTATAATAACAAATCAGTATATTATATATACTTATGTTATTAATTTTTAATGAAACAACTAAAGAAGAAGAAGTTGAAGAAGAAAGAAGCTTGAAAGAATCAGGAGAAGAAATTACCTCTTCTTCGATACACCTCTTTGAAACCTCCTCTTAGGGCACTAATATTGGTCTTTAAAGTATAACCGAACCTCTAGGATGTTTCTAGGGAAGTGCATAAGATAATTTGGTATGGGTTGGCAGAGCTTGAAGGATAAAATTGGTGTGAGGAGGAGAGGGAGGAGGTTCCCTTTTATAAGGGAGGAGAGGGGCTCCTTTGGAAAACTAAAAATATTATTTTATTATAAAGTCATATTCGGTTTTAAATAGCTCCAAATTGATTTATTTTGATTCTAGGGTGGGGATGGGTCTAAATCCACTCATCCAATAGAATTTAGACAAGTTTAGGTTCCTATTTTAACCTTATCATTTAGATTTAACATTAATTTAAATAATTTTACTTTTACCGTGTCTTCTTGTGTTCTTATACTATAAGGTTAATAAACTGACTATAACAAGCCAAAAGAACCCCAAGTTGTTTATTATTAATATATATATCCTTATCAAAGTCATTTGGATTAACCTTAGATTTTAGGAGTAAAATAACAATTAATAATATAATATTTGTTTTAAAAAATATTTTATGTCAATTTTGACACTATTTAGTAATTGATTTTTGTGAAAATCATAACAGAATGATTAGTTCGAAAAAAGTTAATTAAATCAATAATAACATGTCATAGTAACCTAAAAAATTAGTGTAATTCATAAAAAGTCTCAAATTATATTTATTTGGGTATTTATAATATCAATTATTATAATTTTTTACTATTATGGTAATTACTGCATCATCATTGTGTCATAAATAAATTAAATTATTTAATGTATAAAAATTACAAATAAAATACCATTATGTAGGAAAGATTTTTATCTTTATAATTAATATTTATAATCGAATTTATCTTATGTATAACCCTATATTAAAAATGTTTTAGTAAATAAACTTTGATTTTAACTCTTTTAACTCTTCTTTGAATTAAATAATAATAAATGTCCTAATCTAATCCAAGTGGGATTAAATGGTCATATTTTATTCCTAATGTTGTTTTTGGTCGAATTACAATTATCCAATAGAATTAGGACATGTGTTAGGGTAATAATAATATCATTTTTACCCTTAATTACCCTTTTTTACTTTTAACCGTGGTAACAAAAGTAAAAAGTTACTATTCACCAAAAATTATTTTCATATTATTGAACCAAAATTAGTCCTTGATATTAACCGTGTCTCTCGGATTTTTGAAATTCTACTCACAGAAGCGGTAAAATTAAGTTTTATGAAAAATTCAGTTTTTTAACTACCACTTAGTGGTTTCACTATTCATCAAAAAATGAAAGTTTCCAGAAAAATAGCAAAAATTAGGCCAAAGATATATTTGTTATTATGAATTCAAAAATGATGTCTATTTTATCAAATTAAAAACATATCAGTTACATTAACTAATTTAAAAATTAATTCCCATCGTCAAAACAAATAGCGTGTTTTTAAGAGATAATAACTACCAAAAGATTGACACTTGTTTATATCTGGTTTAAATGTGAAATTACATCCAATGAACAGAATTGTATTAAATTGTAAGAATATATTCTAAATATACTTTAAAACCAATCAAATTAATAATTTATCACTATTAATTATTTTGATTAAAAAAGTTGTTTTTAATTATTATTTAGTAATTTTCACTATTCATCAGAATATGAAAGTTATCCGAAACGTACCAAAATTTCACCCTAAGATAATTTCGATATTCGAAATCCAAAAATGAAGTCCATTTTGAGAGATAAAATTTCTAAAATTTTAAAAGGTGATTATTACTATTCATAACTGCTAGTTTTAATAATATTTTAATAGCATATCGTTGTTTAGTGAAACTCGGTATTGCGTACTACACACGCTATCGAGGAAGGTCGCGATTGCGTGTAATGTAAGGCAAGTCAAGGATGCGTGTTGTGAAAGATCCTTTTGGTGTAGCTTACAACACAAGACATTAATGAAATTAAAAAGAATATTTTTCATAAAATCTCAGGGTGTTACAATAACAAAACATGAGTCTCAAAGAAGGAAAATGGAGACATAACTATTTTACTGACATGGTAACTTTTGAAACATAAACTCAATGAAAGAATGATCATAAAATGGACATGTTAACAGCTATAAATTGAAGTTTAAGATACATATAATACAATCATGGTCATTACATGCACCAAAAAAAATGAAATAGTGGCAAACATAACATGTATCTCATGGAAATTAAAAGTGAGATGAAATCCTCTTACCTTAGGTCTTGACTCTCTCCAAACTCATATAGGCTTCATGTATAATAAATATACATTTTTTATAAATCTTTTGAATAAGAACATCCATATATATATATATATTACCATATAAGGATCAATTATAACCTCATATTACATGCTTGTTAATTATCTTATGTTACGTTTTCACTTCAGGTAGAATTTACAATGTTCTTCGTGTGTGTCATAATTTGTTACATATTTGGTCCTTATATATATATTGATTCTATTATCTAAACGATGATATAAATATCAGGAATAAATAGTATAATTTTATTATAATAATTTATAAAATATAAGATTATGAAATGGAATACACCATTCAAGGAGACGGTAAGCTGTACGTATGCATGATTGTGGTTTCCGTCTTTATTGTCCTGTTTAAAGAAATTGTGTAAATTAAATATATATATATATATAATTATTAGATTATCATTAATAAACCATATATATCATATAAATTCATTAAAACCATCCTCAATACATTCCATTTGGTGTGTGAATGAATCACATCGCTATTAGTGGGCAGTAGTCCACACTTCCTCAAACAGGATTATTGCATTAACACCAAATGGAAAGTAAATGAATGTTTTTTGTAAAAGGAATAAATAAACTTAAATAAATAATAAATTTAATATATGACATATATAAATATAGATTCAATCATAATTTACACCATGATTGTTGGTAATGGAGAAATGAACAATCATATTTTCATGTGGTAGTAGTTCGCCGTACACTTAAACAACATGTTAAACATCCATAAGATGGAGGTGTGTGTAATTTTAGGTCAGAACCATTTCATAAAAACATCCTAGTATATGGAGGATAATATTTTTCTCACACAATAAATGAATAATTTTATAGAAGTTATGAAGAAGAAAAATAAATGAAAGGACCTTGAGAGAAGACGTTAGCTCTAAATCGGGTAACTCCTTTTGGTTTGTGACAAAAGGCTTCCTTGAGATTCTTTCTGCCTAAAGGAATCCTTAGAGGATGACGTTAGGATTTCATTTAGGTAATATTTCTAGATCATGGACGAGATTAACAGGTTTTATATGTGTGATTAATGGGTAGATTTGGTGGCCTTTTATAGGGAAGGAAAAGCACTCACTTTGAATTTTTAGAAACAAGTTCGGTGTGCACATGTTCATACCAAAAACATGTCACAAAAAACCAAAAAGAAAACACAATAATGGATGTTTTCTAGACAAAATATGGACATTCAATGGGTTTTATACATGTTACTAGGTCATTTGGCCCCTAAATTTTATGGTTTAGTCCCTAATTAAGCTTAATTTGTCATTAATTACTCTGATTAATTTTAATCACCCTTACTAATCATTTTGGTCCAAAATTAACATGGTGTTATTTTACTATAAATATTTATACTGAATAATTTTTTTATATAGGATTATTTAAATTCACTTCATAGAAGTATAAAAATTAATATTAGTGCTAATCCCAGAGATGGGATGAAATAACGGGGGTTTAAAATAGGATAAAGTTCAAATGTTTTTTAAGATTTTATATTCAGTTTCAAAGTGAAATTGATTATAATGAATTATATTATATTAATAGATTTTGTATTTATATAATTTGAATATAAAAAATATTTATAATATAATTTATCATTAATAATTAATTAGAAAGAAATATAGTTTTAAACTAAAAAGCGGTATTTTTTTACTATTCATAAAAACAATGACGTTTCTCAGAAAATTTCCAAAAAATTACCCTTGACTAATTTCAATATTATGAATTCAAAAAAGAATTTTATTTCACCAAAAAAAAATTTCTATATTTTTCAAAAATTAATTTTATTATAAAAATCGATCTATTCAAGAAAATCGCATTTGTAACATAAAAATACTATACCAAAAATATCATCTTGCATATCAATATGTTTTATTTATATAAAAAAATTATTAAACATATTTGGAAAGTAGTTTTTAGTATTCCTATAACAATTTTCAACATTTTTTTTACTTATTTCATTTAAGTAATTATATATGTTTATATAAAAAGGTGTTCAATATAAACCCAGTGTTGTATGCATTTTATGCCAAGTCGGTGTTGCGTATAGCAGAATCCAAGTTGGTGTTGCATGTAGTGAAAGCCAAGTCGGTGTTGTGTGTGTGTAGAATTTTTGACTTATTATTTTAATAATATATATATATATAAAGAAATATTTTTAGTGTCATGTGAAATCCAAAAAATTGAAAAGATAAATTAATTTGAAAAAAAAATAATTCAAAAAATATTGGGGTGGTAAAAGATCCTTGAAGGTGGTTTCTTTCAAGTTTAGTTCAACCACATATAAAATTATTACTTCCGACCTCTTCAAGTGAATGAAATGGTTGGATGACTAAGTCACATACTTTGTTTCTAGGGGGAAGGGCCTCACATATTCACTCGACATTCCTCTTACTCAAGAGAAGCTAATAACAATATGTGTGGGAAATATGAAGATGAAATTGGTCTCTTCTATCATTACTCAGAACTTCTTAGTAAAATTATAGGATTTCTATGAAAAGGAACAATGCCTAGTGTAATCCTTGTATAAAGACAAGAAGGCCTACCCATTGCCTCCAACAACTTCTGCAAGAAGATCCGCCAAGGTTGAGACCACTATTGTATCATAGGAGGAGGCCCCCAGACAGATAGAATTGTTACTGGAAGAGAAATCGTCGTAGCCCCGTCGAGGTCCACAACCTCAAGCTCAAAATTACCCACCTCAGAAACGACAGGTGTCACCACATAACTTACCACCACCACCTATGCAAGACAACCAGGTTCCACCTCCATGCTATTCTCTAGCCCCTCGTCATGGCTCGATTTTTAGGGGCCCTTACCAAATCGGAGAAACTAGACCTACTAATTCAATGATGCTCATGTTCCCAGCTATTTATAGATTACCTTAGACTAGTGAATCCTACGGTTTTCAGAATGAAGGAGGCCTAAAGAGGAGGATCTCAATTATCACCTCAATTACTGCCCCTATCACCGGTTCCATGGACACACACCCAAGCAATGATATGTGTTCAAGGTCCGAATCTAGGATATGTTGATAATAATAAAGTAAGATTGGGTTTGTCCTTGACATAGTTGGCATGTGTGTTTGTGAATCCTGATAGTGACAGTGAGGGTGAATGTCAGCAGGTCTCTATCCATGGGTCTCAAAAGTATGCCAACCAGATAGCACGCAAGGCATTAATTTGTTCCCATGGTATTATCCATTTCTATTTGAATCAACCAGAGACTCCTGACATCACTGTTATACCCCCAACAACTACTTATACATCAATATCTCATCCTTCTACCTATCAGGAAGGAATGAATCGATGACATAAGGGGAATCAAAGACCTCCACTGGTACCAAATCCATCTCATACACATGGAAATTTCATCCCCTCAAATATGGGGATTGTCCCTATAATTCACCCAACAATGGATGATTCCTCAAGTGATGATCAAGAGTACATATCAGTGGCCACCATTGAGATGGTGGACCCATACATGGTCCCCTGTAACACCCCAGGTAAATAAAGAATATGACATTTTCATATTTATCCATATTTGTGAATAAAATATTGATATGACTTTAAAGGGGACGCTATGCTCGATGTCATACCCAACACGCAACAACGAGTTTCTTGGGAATCTTACGTTGCACTCTAATAATAAAATAATATTATTTTAAATGGTAGTTAACATGTAGCCATTGTATTGGCGAGAATGGATAGAAATAACTAAAATATGATTATATATGTTTTTAAATGTTTTTACATTTATCCAATAAAAGATAAAGGCTTAAAATACAGAAAGAATTCAATTTTGGGCGTATATGCCCTAGTTTTCACTAAATGTTCACTTATCACCTTTTGATGTTGAACCATCATTAAATATAGTTTTTTTCACTCTTAAACATTCTTTTGGACCAAATAAAACTCTTATTAAGAATCGGGATATCAAAATTTACTTTGTGTAAATTTTTGGTATCTTTCCGATAAAGTTCATTTTTTTAATGAATAGTGTAAAATGTTGTATTTTAATTCAAAACCTCTTTTTAATCTAATTTATTTATATGATTATATTATCTTTTGAATTGGTTTTAAAGTGAAATTAGAATATATTTTTACCATTAAATCCAATAGTGGTCGTTGGAATTAATTTCACTTTGAAATCAGTCTTAAACCAGTGTCAATCTTTTGATACTTATTGTTTCATAAAAACACGCTATTTGCTCTGACAGCGGGAATTAATTATTAAATTAATTAATGTGACTTATATGTTTTGAATTTTGTAAAATAGACTTCATTTTTGAATTCGTAATATCAAATATAGCTTAGGGTGAATTTTTGGTAATTTTATGAAAAACTTCAATTTTTGATGAATAGTGAAACCACTAAGTGGTACTTATAAAGACTGATTTTCCGTTTAAATGAAATTTTGCCATCATTGTGTTTTGAATTTCAAAAATCTGACATACATGGTTGTAATTAAGAAGTAAAATTTGGTTCAATGAGATTATAATAATTTTTTGGTGAATAGTAACTTATTAAGTTCTTAATCGCGATTAGTGGTAATTAGTGTAGTTTAAGGTAAAAATAATGCTTTAATAATATTAAATGACCTAGACACATGTCCCAACCTTATTGGTTGTATCATGGCCGGCCAAGAAAAGCCATGGGTCAACTTGGGGACCCCATGGAGACACTTTGGTTGGGAAATGACATAAATAACTTTTTATTTAATGTAAAAGTAAAAATGACACAAACATAATATGTTTTACGAAAACAATTTTTACATGGGGCTATAATTATCAGATTTTTGATTATGAATAGTAATTGGAAAGATAAAAAGATTTAATACATCATAGTAGTTTTTTTATAATTTTTAGACATTAAATAAATTAAATTATTTATGACATAATAATGATGCAGCGATGACATCATTATTTGACGATTTAAATAAAATGGAAAGATAATGTAAAATCTATGAACTACACATGTCCAAAAATTATTGGATGGGTGGATTTCGAACCCTTATCACCTTATCCACGAATTATATCAATGTGGGACCTTTTAAAACCGAAACACATTTTCAAATAAAGTAATATTTCTTTACTTTCCAAAAGTGCCCCTCCTCTCCTCTTATAAAAGGCCCCCACCTCTACCACCTTACACACACTCCTCAAGCCTTCGGCTCGGCCAAACCCTGCCCAATTACTCTCTCAACATCCCTATCCTCATCCTAGTGGATTCCCTTTGGGCAGAATCCTTTCAAAGGAAGCCTTTAGGCTCAAATCAAAAGGAGTTACACTTTTAAAGGTAATCCATTCTCTCATGTTCATTTGTTTTATTTTGCTTCTCCAACCCCCTAAACTCTTTTTATTTACTTCTTTTGCAACAACACCAGTATCTTCAATATACTAGGATGTTGTTATAATATTTATTCGAGCTAAACTCTCACAAAACTACATCAAATGGTTAAAGAACATACGGTTTCCGTGGATGACAAAATTCTGCCTCCCGAAACGATGATTGTTCAATACTCATTTAACACCTTCAAAGGTGGCCATTATGATGTCACTATTTTTATATATGATATATAATATGTTTATGTTTTCCTTAAGCTTCTGTTTTTTTTCATTTTGGGCATACCTTTATGGTTTCCATTATGGGTAAACACGATATCTTCATTTAAGGAAGTGCGGACTACCGCCCCCTCAAAGTGATTTGATTCGTTAAATACCATATGTGGGAAATATAAAGGATGGACCTATGATATTATATATGATATTATACTGTAATTATAATATACCTTTATATCATTATTATTCCTTTCTATAAAATACGAAATAGAAATGAAAGTAGCGTTCATGCGTACGTACGGCTTACCGTCTCCATGAACGGTGCATTTCATTTCTTACCTCTAAATGATTATGTAATGTTATAAATACATGAATGTACTGGATATATATTACATATATGATATCTAAATCATGAATACAATTCTGGATATAATAATCATTTGGCCACACGAACAACATGTAATTGTAAGAAGTCCACTTTCGACTTAAGAACCAAATATCAGCAAAACAAATATTATAAACTTAAATGATTACATAATGTTTATGACATGGTAATAAGTGATATAAAAGGAATAATGAACTTGAAAAATGTTCTTAAGGAAGTATAAATTAACTCAAGTTTATTAGTCAGGAGATTAAAGAACGATCGAGTCAAGTCGGACCCGAGGTAAGGGATCCTACACCTCTCTTACTTTTTAAGTACACTCTTTTATGTCATTCCTTTTAAGCTCATCTTTCTTATGATTGGGATGTTATTTTATATTAATACTAATTTACTTATTATTTTCATGTGATGAGAGACCCTATTCTCTCTCATCAATCCATTTTGGAAGTTTTGAGTGGCGCCGTTAGGCTCCCGAATTTTCGTAAGAGATCTAACCTCTCTCTTTCTTTTTAAGTACTCTCCTTTATGTCACTTCTTTTAAGCTCCTATTTGTAATGTTGGGGGATGTTCTTTTATATTCCTCTTGCTTTACATTTTATTTTAATGTGATGAGATACCCTATTTGATCTCATCAATCCATATTCGGAAGTTTTATGTGGCGCCGTTAGGCTGCCGAGTTTTCGTAAGGGATTTTTCATCTCACTTTTATTCCCGTGAGATTTATGCAACATTTGCCACAAATTCCATTTAGTGGTGTATGTAATGCCAATTATTCTACTCTTAGTGTAATATAATTTCGTTTATGAGTATTTACATCAATGATATATTGTCCTTCTTTCATGGGGTGTATGTTTTGAAAGATACCCAAGTCGGTAAGGGAACCTTTCACCCTCCTCTTTTTTAAAAGACTTCTTTTGTTGGGTCTTTTAATTTACATATTGTTATGTTGGGATATGTTCTCATATATCCTTATTGATTTAAATTGTATGTCCAAGTGATGAGATACACTTTTTATCTCTCTTCAACTCATTTTGATGTGATGACGTTAGGCTGTCAAGGGAACTTTTTAACCCCATTTCGATTTCTTTGGGTTCAACATGTAGTTATTGAATATGTCATCATTTGAATATGTGTGAATAACCTTTGATTGTTTTACACTTAATATCCACTTATATTGGGCGTATTTATATTTTTCACACATGATTATGAGATTGATTTATCCTTAATTTAAGGATACCTTCTTTATAATGAATTTCATCTCATTTTACATTTCTTTTGAGACTTCATTGTTGTTATGCACCAATTCACTCTTATATGGTGTGTATACTGTCCTTTGAAATATTATATCATGAATCCTTTTATTCTCATGATATTATAAAGTTCGGATTAAATGTTATTCCGCTATTATTTGTATTCAAGAGTCTCTCATTTTGTTAAAAACTCTTTAACAAAAATATCATTTTAAATGTTTTAAAGATTTATTATTCTAAATCTTTATCTTTAATGTCCATGTTTTCAAAATGGTTTTCAGTATTTATTTATATGGACATTAATGTTTTAAAATTATAATTCCATTAAAAGCTTTAAAGTGGTATGGGACACTTTGATTCAAAAATCTCTTTTAAATGGTTTTTGGAAGTGGATTGATTAATTCAATATCTGGGAATTATTTATTGTGATTGCAAATGAAATATTGTTATTGAAATGTTTATATTTTCCATATTTTATGTGTAATAATGGTTCTTGGACATTATGACGGGTGGTGCCGTGAATACCAGGACGGGTGGTTACGTTATAACCTCCAATGCATTGGGTATGGAAGTCGGCCGTATGGCTATTCATTAAGTATGTATGGAAATTGGCCGTATGGCTATTCCATTAAGTATGTATGGAAATTGGCCGTATGGCTATTACATTAAGTGATATGTGTGGAAGTCGACCGTATGGTTATTCCACTTAAGTATGTTTATGTCCCAAGTTACCTTTATATATGCTATGTGTTCTTTATATGGGTTTTATGGTAATACTTTGGTTACAAAAAGGTAAGTAATGATACTTTATTCAGTGAAGAGTTCTTACTACTTCATGAAGGTGAAGGTATTACTTTAATATAGTATACATGGTTTACTTGATGTTTGAAAAAGTAACAGTTTTTATTCTTTGTGTATCCCTTACTGAGCTTTTTATGCTCACCCCAAGTTTTTTTTGAAATGTTTTTCACAGGACTTAAAGTTGAATAAGGTCAAGGATGGGATCAAGGGAATGTCACGCTATATAAGACATGGAACTATACATGTTTCATTTTAAGAGTTTTTATTTTATGGAAATTTAGTAGAAGAGACTACTTTGTAATCTTTTGAGATGTAATAGTTATGTCCTAATTCTCTAAAACTCTAAACCTGAAAAGATCCTCAATGTGAATTACTCATATAATTCAATATTAAGTAAGGTTTATGGCTGGGGCCTTATATCCCCGATGACGATGAATTGAAGGAAGACCCTCCTAATGTCCCTAGCTGATACCACCATTGATGAAACAGCAGATATGCGAATCAAAAAAATGAATCGTCCAGTGCTTCCGACTAGGCCATGCATTCCACTGAGACCAGAAAAAAATATCAAGGTAGGGATCAACAAGCATATTCATCTCTCCATTTTTTATAAGGTTTACTCCCCCCACCGTTTGTGCTACATGACTAGGAATAGCCTCCACGACTATGCAGTGATTATCCATGTACAACTTAGGCCATGAAACAATCATATGATAATCAGTTGGTAGTAATATAATGAGATTCTACTCATGAGAAATGAGATACCCCCATCATTATCTAAAATTCACCGGTTCGATCTACAACGTCCACCATACCTCAGTACACATAACAACATCCTATCAACAAAAATATAATCCTAACACAGAAGTATGATATGCTTTTGAACCTAGCCATCATTCCTGTGAAGCTCTTAATCCATGAGGTTCTTTACCTGTCAGTAGATATGTGTGACACCATGGAAGAATATTTAAGAAGCCCCCTCCATTTGAAATAGAGGTAGAGGCCGAAGATTCCTTCTATATCAAGGAGTCAAAACTTTTATGATGTTTGTAAATCATCTCATTATCAGGAAAACATGAAGGTTTTTCTATAAAAGGGCACATCATCCAACTGTACATCACTAGTTAGTTCAATATCCTGGATGTTTTTCATTACCTCATTGACACTGGTTCTGAGATCAATATCATCCAAACATGGATACTCCAAAAACTAGGATTGTCCTAAATAGATTCAAGTCCTTCTGATCTAAAGATTCAATGTTATGAACAAACGTAGTAGACACCTCTAGGAATGATATTCTTGAGAAACCAATTCATTGGCCTAATTGCCAACATAGATTTGATGATTTCCTCATTGAATACAACCTATAATGAATTTATGGTTAGACTCTAGCTCCATCTGCATATATTAGTCCTCTCCTCATATCTCTAATGCCTCATGTACTCAATTAATGGTTGAGTGGGCATGCTCCAAGATGATGTGTCTACATTTTCCTCTTGTGAAGACCACTACCTGGATGTCGAATACTGTAAGAGAAAGGAAAATTAGGTTATGTACAATGCGGCTGAGAACACTACTAGTGTGGCAGAACTATGGAAAATAGGGATGATGCTTACATCCTTATAATTCACTGATTAGATGCCATAACACCAGAAATGGGACACTACTTTGTTGTCTCTAGGACAATTTGAATGTGAATTCCTAGTTTCATGTAAATTAGGAAGATCACTTCATAATACTACAAAAATTAGGCTCGAGTTATCCTAGAACCCCTAACCCCTATAAGGAATCAGGATGATCACCCCATTGCAACAGAAATATGCCATACTTTCTTGTTTCACATGGCAGGGTTGAACAGAATGAAGCCAACAAACCATTATTAATTTGATATTATCAAGTCTTGACCATTGGGTCGAAGGCCTGAAGGAATCAGATTGACGTATTTCATCTCTATGGTATTAGCAATGCATGATTCCCCTAATTAATATTCCACTACTGCACAATCCACCACCAGCATTCTGTTAGAATTATATAACTTAGAATAATTATCCCTATTGATGATCCTCTCGCTATGCACAATGAGGATAATTTGAAGGATGATCCTCCAGCATTTTATGATGGTGTCTCCACCACCATTGATGAGTTGGTATAGGTGAACTCGGCATAGAGACAGATCCAAAACCAACACTGGTCATTGCAGCCATCTCTACAAAAGAGTAGCCTAAATATGTTGATTTCATGAAGCATCAGGGAGATGTATTCAACCTAGAGATACGGTAAGATTCCAATACTAGATCCTCAGGTATCCGTCTACTGGCTTACTCTCTCGATTAACCATCGTGGGTTCAAACAGCCTCCCAGGATGATGCAACCATCTCACACTGCCATTGTCGAGGCCAAAGTTGATAATATAATTAATGCCAACTTCATCAAGGAAGTATAGTAACCAAGATGGCTGGACAACATCATTCCCATTAGAAATAAGAAAAGACTGACTTGATTATGCAATGAATTCTGGGATCTCAACCATAACTGTCCAAAGGATTTCATTCCCATTCCCAAGACATATCTATTGATCGAATCTACCGATGGATTCCAAGATATCTCTTTCATGTATGGTTATTCTGGGTATAATCAAATGTGAATGGTCCCTAAGGATAAAGAATCTACCACTTTCAGAGAACCAAAAGGTACGTTCTATTTCCAAGTAATGCCTTTTGATTTTAATAATGCAGGTGCCACCAATCACTCTTCCATGCACCTCATATTCAATCCAATCCTCAAGAAATTGGTAGAGTGCTATATAAATGATTCAGTGGTCAAATACCACTAGAATCAGGACCATATTAGAGATCTTGAGAAAGTGTTTGACTTTATTTTCTCCAGCCATCTGAAGATGAACCCCAGGATGTGTGCCTTAGGGGTTACATTTGAAATGATCCTTGTATTATTCATTAGATATAGAGGCATAAATATATATCCATAGAATATTAAGGCTATAAGTCACATGCATCCTCTGAGAAACCTCTAAGAGCTCTGAGGTTTTCAAGACCACTTGGCCTACACATGACGATTAATTGTGAATCTGGATAGAAAGTGTAATACATATTCCTGAATCATGAAGAAAGCTGTTGACTACCAATGGGTTAGAAAGTGTCAAGCCCCTATTGAGACGATCAAGTAGTACCTGATATAGCCTCTGGTTCTAATTCCACCCATCTTCAAAAAGCCTCTAGTCTTTTATATGAACTCCATAGAATGGGACCTCGGTGCCCTTCTCTCCTAGAAGAACAATGATGGGATGCAGAATAGTTTATACTATCTCAACCGCATGCTCCTCGATATAGAGACCAGATATTCCTCTATCGAGAAGAGCTACCACACACTGGTGTTCGTAGTCTAGAAATTGTAAAATTACCTATATCACCATTAGTTAGATCTAGGATCTCATGTAAACCTGCATTAGTATATTCCAAATTATCCAATGTTGATAGGATATCTAGCTTAGTGGGTAGTGATCCTTCAGCAGTTTGACATCAGGTTAATTCTGTTGAAATATGTTAATTTGCAGACACTGGAAGACATTATTCCCACCCACCCATCCCCCAGAAAGTATTTCCTCAATATTGACCTCCTAGATGAGGCCATACTCTTATTGGATCAATCTGTACCATGTTAGAAGATCCATTTTGATGGAACTTAATAAAGACCAACTGGAAGAAGACTAAATGATCTTAGACTGTACATGTTAGTCTTTGGTATCACCTTCACCAAGACTTTACGAACTATCCTTCCCTGTTCATTTTAGTTGTCATATGTTTACACAAACAATGAGGTAGTGTATCAGGCCCTCATCACTAGTCTCAAACTAGCGCTCGATATTGATGTTCCCCACTTACATGTGAAAGGGGACCCTGGTATAGCCATCAAGTAGATAAATAGTGACTAAATCATCATAAATCCAGACCTCACTCCCCATTTTATGTGCACTCACTAGTTAATATCCCAATTCCCTTATCTTCTAGATAATACTCATGTTCCCCGGTCACAGAATGGTCGATGTGATTCCTTGGATAGCCTTAATGTTTCTATTACAGATCTTGACCGAGACAATTTGATAATTCATATGGCACATTGAATATCATCACTCGCGTCACTCCAAATGATGATGATACCTAGTTGGCAAGTCATCTTAATACCAATTCATCCACATCAGTACCTTCTTGCCCCGCTTCCAAAAAACTGGAAGAGGCCCATAATTGGAAAACTCCTTTCGACGAGTACTTCCAACATGGTAATATCCCGACAGATAGTGCTGAATGTGAGAGAGGCCTTCATCGTGCACTACAGTTTACTCTCTAGAGTGGTACCACCCTTGAGAAGATCTTATATATACATGGGTTTGATGGATTTTTCTTTCATTACATTCAAGGATATGAGATCCTCTAGGTTAGGTAGAAAGTTCATTCTGGTTCCAGTGGATCTCATCTAGTAGGGTCAAAACATTCACATCAAATATGAAGGATGAGATACTTCTATCCCACCATGGTCCATGTCTATTTCAAGTTTTCGAATAGGTTACATGATTTCAAGATCCATGATAATTTTTTTCATCATCCATCAAAGCCTCTACATACTACCAAATACTCCTAGCCCTTTGTTGTATGAGGACTCGATGTCGTGGGACCATATCCACCAGAAATATCTTGCAATCGCCTATTTATCCGGACTACTAAATAATTATTTTCAAATTTGGAAAAGGAAATCCCTCTCAAGTAATTAATGTCCCATTTCATAGTTTATATAATGATCTTCAACATCATCCACCAATTTAGATCACCTCACACCATTCTCACTAATAACAACACAAAATTATGAGAAAATGAGCTGGAGAAATTGCACGCCATGTAAAGTATCTGGTTTATCCATACTTCTCACTATCATGCATAAGAAAAATAAAATATTAAGGAAATAAAGAAAACCCTCTCTAACATTCTTCAAAATATATTTGGTAAGAACAAGAAATGATGGCCTGAAAAACTCACCAACGATATCTAGTCTTACCATACAATGACTCATAATTCCATAAAGGTGACCCCATATTCCCTGGTGTGTGGAACAGAGGTAGTCTTACCATTTGAGATCTAGTTACCATCACTTCACACAACCGTCTATGATTAGAATACATCAGAAAAAGAAACCAATGTTTTTCTCAATGAACTCAAAGATATCTATGAGAACATGCTTCACGATTTTCATATCTTGGAGAGACACCAAAACTAGATAACCAGAGTAGTTGACATGAAAGTTTTTCTTCATTCCCTCCTTTAAGGTGACATGGTGTTGGACTTGAGAAAACCTATGATACTTTATTGGTTGCTTACAAAGTTGGATACCAAATGGGAGGGACATTATATCATTCAAAAGTTTTACCCAAATGGTGTGTACTCCTTAGTCACCATGAATGGTGAGACAATTACTCCTTTACCAATGAAAAATTCCTCAAGTAGTACATCAAATGGGTGATCCTTCATGTTGCATTATGGTAAACATTAAATGGAAAACAAGACTTTTATTTGTTTTCTATGAACCTAAACTAATATCTCACTTCAACCTCACCACATGATGTTAAACTTCTTGGAATTCCAGAAACATGTGCAGCTTCATTACCCTCCTTACGGGAAACGCAGTGATGCCAATAAATTTTTTCCTTGGTCATAGCCACAAAATCTATGCTCCAAACATATTTACTTACCATGAACAAGTTTATGATGCTTTAGCTTCCTCACTATAAAGGATTTCCCCCACCAGTGTTGGTTTCTAACCAAATTGTGCTTCAAAAACTATGTACGACTTGATTCCTTCCCTTACAGGCTACGTAGGAATGCCTATAATTTTTTGTCGTCAGGTCCAACCCCATGTTACCCATTTTTGGTATTATAACCTACAATTTATTTTAGGAGCACATAGTTCTATTTTGAATTCTTCGGTCCTCATTTATATCGGGTATGAAATAGATGCACTACATCCCCCCTTAAGAATACATCCATCAAACAACATCCATACCCCATTACATTAAACTAAATGGAATTTCTAGAACTTTGTATGTCTTGATTAACATCCTTATGGGATATGTTGGAATGGATGAGAAATTTTTTCTTGTGTCTAGCCCTAGGTTCCTTAACCTTTTCGTCCTTTAAGCCACAACTAATTGTCTAACCTATAAAACCAAAAACTATGATCTTTACCATCCTACATGACATTAAACTATTCTGTCATACCAGGAAGACATCAAAATATATTGTTTTATGGTCCTTTCAGTATGAACATAAAAGGAAAGTGCCCCCCATCCTGTGTGATGTTTAGACCACACACCATATTGTCAATTTCCCTCTTTTTAGGCCTCTTGTCCAAGTTCCCTTATATTTGGGTGCATGGTACGATGTGGACTAACTTTTTCCTCATTCATGTTAGGTTTTCACGACAACTCTCTACAAATCCACTTATTTAACTTACTCCTTTTATCCTTACAACAATATGTTAAACTTCAAAGCATTTTCAGAACTATGTTTGGAATGATTCCTTCCCTCACGGGATACGTAGGAATGCCCAGACATGTTTTCCTTAGGTCGATATCCTAGTAACTCTATTATTTCTCATGTACTCTTGTCCTAGGTTCTCTACTGGGATAGTTAATGGTGTGGTATGCAGACTTCTTTCATCCTCATTCACGCCGAGTTATTCTTTTATTCCATACACAATAATATTTTGAGAAACCTCTACCCCTTACATTCTTATCACATGAAATTAAACTACATGTCATTTTATAACTATGTGTGTCTTGATTCCCATCCTCATGGGATATATAGAAACTCCTAGAAACTTTGTCTTTGGGTCCATCCATATGTTCATCGACTAATTTTTTTCTTTTCCTCAACATGTCTCCTCTAGTCACCAACTTTTAACTAGACCCCCCTGACCTCTATTATTCCACACTAATGTGCTCAGACACACTATGGTTTAGGACATAGAGTGTTTCATTCTGAATGGAAATAATTTTGTCCCATATCCATTCATTACATGTCCCTTTATTTGGGTTTTCATCATCTTTCAAATATGATATATCCCTTAAATGGTGTGGATGACCGAACTTAAATATTTCCTACCATTTCAGGACAAAGTTCAAAAGTATTTCGAACAACATATTGAGACATGTTCTACATTTTGAATATGGTCAGCGACTAACAATCAGATGCTTATTCCCACACCGGGTCACATGATATGGATGTTGTTCATTAAATACGATCTATAGTTATCCTCCATCGTTACACAAAACCCATTATTCCATAAGTACTGGTTTCATCATTGACACCCCTTTCCACTTCATCATGTCCAGTCAAATATTTGACACCCTCAGTGTTATCCCTTTGTGAAATTTTTCTTATTGAGAGAACAAACTGGTGTCATGGGGTTATTCTCGACTCCACACCTCCAACTCCCTACCGTGTTCTTCCACATGTTGTAATGATATTCTCCACCCTTGTTTCCTACACCGAGCATAGCTCAGATGGGCTTAGGGTCCTGGTTAAAGTTTGTTCATGCATGGAAGAATCACATTTCCCCTTATCCCAAGCTCTATGTCCATAAACCAAGATCTCTTACGTCCTTGTTGTGTGATGTTAAACTACACCTTTTACATCTAGGTTGTATAATGATGACTGTCTAACCATATGATATATTCATTCTAGAAGAAGTTACCCCTTTATAATTGGCCCTCTACCATTCCACATATGAGAACTATTGGTGTCTTGATTCTCACCCTCATGTGATACGTAATGACACTTGAGCACATTTCCCCCAGGCCCAACCATAGAATTTATTAACCTTGCCTTCCCCTTTATGGGTTCGATTTTTTCTTCTCAGAAAGGTGTAATTAGGTGTAGACTTCTTTTTTCCTCACCCACATTGGGTCTGCCTCAATATTTCTATGTCTCACTTCTCCACCCATTACAGTCCGATGTCTATGACCTTCAAACTAACACTTTTAGTGTCCTAGTTCGTATGACCTTAAACAACGTAACAATTATGATTTTTCTCACCTGAGAGGATATCACCCAATTTTTTTATTTTTTATATGCCTTACCAGCACCAAGAACTACGTATAGCTTGATTCATGCAGTCATAGGATATGTAGTGATTCCCGGATCATAGATATTAGTTCCAATCTCATCATTATCTCTTCTTTTCTTTATCCTCAGTGCATGATGTCAAATTGAAACCATAACCTAAATATGTTTTTGATTCCCTATAAGAGCTGTGGGATGATTAATCCCCCTCAACATCAAAGAGGATTTCCGCCACCAATATTGGTGCATAATCACAATATTCTTCAAGAACAACATTCGACCAGATTCCCATCCTTATGGAATATGTACTAACACCAAGAAAATTTTTCTTCAGGATCGAACCCATGTTCATAAACCCTTATGGCCCTTCTATCCGTAATTATAGGAAAAATCAATGACCTTAAACTAGGAGTCCCTAGTCCATGTGACATTACTTTAAACTCTAATCTAGGGTCTAAGAAGAATTACCTTAAACTATGTGCAACATCCAGGTTATATGATGTTAAACTGTTCCATGGATCATCCTCACCGTATGTTAATAAACTACATGGTTATCATCCAAATTTCCATGATGAAAAACTGTAAGATATTATAGGTCCTCACTAGATAGGTTTTGTATAGAAAAGTAGGTTTGATCTTGATTCATATCGATACAACCACCCAATGCGCATTCGTCATGGTGGCATAATTTCATGAGAGTTGGACCCCATTAGAACAACCACTCACTCCATCTTTACAAATTTCATTCACTTTATTTCAGATCCTCTACCTCTTTCACATTTTATGGGACCCCTTAATTTCCTGGTCCCATGCCATATTGGCTAACCTATGGTCTTGGGTCAAGATTTCGGATGAAAATAGATGACACATCGATTTAGCCTCCATGTTTTGAATATATTCATTGGTTGGCCCTCATTTTTTGTCCCCATTATAGGTTAATATGATATAGATATTGTGTTGTGAACATTTTACGCAATTATCATCCCTCATCTTTCCACCATAATTGTGTTCTGAATTTTGGGTGTTGTTATTCAAAATTCATATGTACCTTTGTTCTGATTGATTCCAACACCCCATGTGCTATCTCACTTTTACACTGGAGTATGTTGGGAAATGTAGTCAAAATTTTATGAGAACTCTATTCTCTAGTCAAAACCCCTCTCTTAAATCAAAAAACTTGGGTGACCATTTAGACCCCAAGTGTTAAATGATTGAATGTGACTCTCAAATCCAAAGTGGGTAATTACATAGTCTTCCCTTATTTCTCACATCGATCATGAACCATGTGATCTTCGGGATTGATCCGCAGTTGTTTCATAGACAATATCGGGGCACAATAGTCAAATAAATCAACAAGATTCCATGCATTCATGCTAAATAAACATGCAAGGTATTATTTTTGCGAGTTTAGAAAAATATAGTCTCTATGGATAGGCCTCTTCAATGGTGCATCTCCACTTTTCCACCCCTTAGTAGGTGGAATCAAGGATATGTTGTTGATTTTTACGATGCATTTATTCCACATCGTCCATGTGGTGTAGTTCATCAGCCCTAGTCTGTGCTTGATCCTCATCATCGCAGATGCCCTCCACCTCATGGGATGATTTCCCCAGCGGATCATCATATTTTACCAACAAAAACCATAGCTGTTATATGATCTCTAATTGGGTAATGATAAAATATGATCACTCATTCACCCACACCCCAAATGATGGACCTCTAATTCAGCATCCTGAAGCATCTAAGTGTTTATAGACTTCCTCCACTGCCATCTGACACTAGCCCCATAGTCGTAATCCTTTATTATCTCCCCTAGATAATCACAGATGATCATGTGAAGATTTTGTGCATTCTCTCCTATATTTCATAGGTCTTAAAAATACGTGTGAAGTTTTCCCATCCGGATGATCCCCTTTGATTGCAGGATGTCATCAATAATTCACTTGATCACTTTCCAAGACTAGCTAAAAATGTTCTTACTATCCTCCTCATCTGAGGGGGTATTTTCCATCTCCTTTGGTTCAGTAGGTTCATTTTATTGGAATTCATCTAGATGTTTAGTTGAAGGATCCTATTGTAGCATCATTTCTGTTTTATTGGGATCCATGTTTTCTGGTTGATCTTCATCATAATATCCCACTTTGATAAGTTATGGTTCTGTCCTACTAGTGGTCCTACCCATTGCTGTGATCGATATAGTTTGCTCAGCATGGATGTCCAATTCTATGATAATCCACATTACCTTTGGGAAAGGAGTTCAGGGATCCCCATCCATACTCATTAGCATGGAATATGTTGTTTGAAGAACTATTCTGATGAAAACGCACAATGTCATCTAGAAAGGGACTTGAATATGAGGCTCTACATCATAGACTTACTTTATTATGCAATTTACATCATCCAAGACACCAAACCTGAGGATACATTTGCTGTTATGCAGGAAAGGGCCTTACACATGAGGCTCTACATCATAAGAAAATTTCATGATAAGAAAATTGAACGATATCAGTATTTTACATAATGGAATGGCGTATAGTTTATCTTAAGAGTTTCAGAGAACTCTTGTAGCTCCAAGGATGAAACTTCACCTTCCTCCAATGGGCTCCCCCTATCAGCCTATTCACCCAAGGAGGACTCCTCTAGTTCATTATGTAAATGGAAATGCTCCCTCATCTCAATAGATAATTGTTTGAGGGGGGGCGGATGTTTGATCGAGTAGTACATTCAACCGATCCATCCTTGTAAACAACGTTCCCTAAGAATTCTTGATGCCTTACAACTCAGTGACATATTATTTTACTTCATCCTGAGACACCAGAAATCCTGACTAGGAATAACTAATCACTGGTAATTCCATCCTGAGATGGTTAAGGTGGCCCGAGATGCCATATGAATATGAAATTGTCTATTGATGTCCCAGGTGTCCCAAGCCTTTGAAAAAACAGTACCACCAACCATGTCAATTTGGAACCTCTACTTCACAAGAGCCTAGGTGGGTATCCTGTGAAACCCTTTGGGTGGTCACCATCCCTCCTGAGTCCATCCAATTGAATCTACTAGGTCTTCAATTGTTCATGTTCCACACACTCATGGAGATGGACTTGTAATCCTCAGACTTTCTACTACTACATTGCGGTGTATTTTTTCCATTGTCCGACCCCTACCCCAAGGTTAAGGGAGTACCCCATCATCAATAGGGATAGTCCATTTAATTAGAATTTAGATTGGGTAGGATATCTACCCGATCTTCACATACTCCTCAACTAGAATATAAATGGATGTAGGTGGAGGAAGCTAATTTTTATTTTTCCCATCTTTCCATGTGATCATGAGCCAAATTTTCCTCAGTACACATAGATGGTCCTCATGAAAAACTCCTAAGTAAACTGGTCCGGTCAACCTCTACTTGCACTTGAACTGCCCTATGAAAATATACAAATTATACAGTTCATAGATAGGATTATTATATACCTGCACCATAAGAGCTCCACCTCAGAAGGCCAGAGGGTATGCTGGATTCTCCTCAGTTCACTGGCCATCATCAGTAAAAACCCTAGTTGATAGCGGGAATGGATGGAAATTGATTTTTTCAACCTTCTAGACTCTGATCAACACCATTGGGGGAGTCATCTAAGTTGGTAAACTAGACACTACATTTATAATGGATGGTCAGATGTTTTACCTAGGATGATAAATAGGGTTCAGATATTCATAAACCCTTATATTCACTGTTATCCATCTATATAGAATGTGGAGCGGCACACATTCCCACTTTGGCTTCATTCCCTCACTGATGTTCCACAACAACTTTTATATCTTTTCCAGTACCAGGATTCTGAGGTTCTCATGCTGCCCCATCACTAGCATGAACCCTATAATGAATGTGATCGGTTACACACCCATGTTTGTATACCTGATCGAAAAAATTAAGCCACAAATAAGTGCATAGATAAAACCATTCTACATATCCACCCTTTTTTTGTTGTTCTTAATATTGTACCCCCATAGATTCCTTGAACTTTCCTCCCGTATTTAGCAGTAGGAATTTTTTTTTCTACACTGACCTCCCATTGGACAAGTGGGAGGTCTAACTAGTAACTTCTAAGGTGCATCCTACCCTTCAGGGGAATGCTTTGGTTAGAAATTTAGGATGCATATAAGTAACAACTTTAACTCACTAACTGATTTTCATCATTAGACATGAGGTCCATCAACACCTTTTCTAGCAATGTAATCTTCTCTAAGCCTTCCCAAATATTCTCTATATGAAGGAACTATTCATTCATCACCCCCAGAATTGGAATCCCAAAGATTTGGTGGAGGTCCCAGAGGCTGATGTCAACCTCCCCAAGATGGAAATGGAACATGTTAGTCCTCAACTAAAATATACTCAACAATTTTCTCAATATATTTATCAGCTGATAGAGGTGGAATTGATAAGAAAAAAGAGATTCATACTATCCTACCTGCCTCATCTCTTCCCATAACTTTTCACCAGGTTCACATACCCAGTAAGACCAATCCCAATCATCTATGCTGTTTTCTCCCTGTCGTAGGTAAAATTTATTTGTCCACCCCTTCCTTGGGTTCCATATTCATGTCTTATGAATAGAGTAGTATTGAGTAGGAGATAACTCATTTTTCATCACATCCCCATCAAAATTATTGACGTGGTTTTATATAGAGTTGGAGAAAACATGTGTGTGGTTCTTCCAAGTATGACCATCAGAAGCCTTATACAACTAGTATTAGCATGGCGTTCCCCTAAACTAGTAAGCTTGTTTGTCCCGACATTCTTCAGGTATGAGAACATAATCCCTCAGACTAAAACCATACAGTGTAAGTCTCTTAAAAAAGGTATTGTTCTTTTCCCCTAATGTAAATAGCCCCACTAGGGACTCGTGGTCAGAATGAATCAACACGTATTCTCCAATTTTGGGAATTTTTGACAACTCTTCCCTCCGAGCAACATCCATAAGGAATGCCCAATAAACATACTGGTTGGATATTCTATTTAATGATATTTTCAATGTTTCCTTCTCTATTCATGATGATCTTTAACATATATCCTTCATAGAACTTGTTCTCAAAGCACAACTTGTGAAGAACATGATCAAATAGCCTTGAAGGAATCGATGTGCTTCGCAGTGCAATAGGTGATCATAATAAATTGGTTCGTAAAGAAGAATTATAGGGGGTGCTTGAGCATCATGTTTCAAGAGATCTGGTATAAGTTCCCATAGATAGATGAATACAAAAAATGGGTCCTCACCCTCTATTTATAGGAAATGGCCTCTTGGTATTTGCAGTGCCCTTGGCCGTGTGAGATTCGCAGATATCTCAACCCTTTATATGCCTACTACCACCGCGAGTCAGCTTCACAATCTAGGTGTTTTTGGTAGTTTATGCTCAAAATCTGACCCTCATCGTCTCTTCAACTCCCATTCTGAAGGAGGAATTTCATGGTGATAAAATCCATCCCTTGAAATGGATCATTAGAAACATAGAAAAATCACCAATGAGTCTTCCACATGAATCCACTTTGCAAAAACCTAGGGCATTGCGAGCAGCATAGTGCCAGTAGCTAGGGATCCTCTACAACCATCATAGAGAAAAGGTGGATGCCTCTGTGAGTCTGATGAGTCTGATGAACTTGGGAACTACCGTAGAGAAAACATGGAAGCCTCTTTGAGCCAAAAAAGTATGATGAACTTTGATACCACTGTGGAGAAAATAAGGAAGTATCCACGAGTCTGGCGAGTCTGACGAACACTGCGACAACTATGGAAAAAAGACGAAATCATCTATGAGTTCGAAAAACTCTACAATCACTGAATAGAAAATACATAAGCCTCTTATTGTCTGATGAGTCCGACGAACTCTACAAGCGAGACAAATAAAATAAAGAATCATTTGCAATAAAATAGAGATTTTGTCAATAATCGACCATCATTTCCTTCATGTAACACATTTAGAGAATCACGATCCCAGGTTCCTATAAATAGACGGCTCTCTCATTTAAAAGGATCAACGCCATTTCATTTCTCCTTCCAATTTATCGATTCCTAAAGCACCCTGTACTATGAAAAACTGATGAGAAAAATTCATCCCTAATGGTACTTGAGAATGGAGAACCAACCTTACCTTTGATCCATTTTTCATCCTATTCGTGGGGGTAATCTTTCACTTAAACCAATGGTCATCAAAAAGGCAGGATTCTCTTTTGGGTACTCAGGTCTTCATGAAGCATTATTTCTTCAGGAAGCACTATCCATGAACATGTTGACTCCATGCCTTAGTTGGGTCATCATGCTTCACGAAGCTCCTCCTTTTGCAGGGGTCCTTTTTTCTATGATTCGTGACACCATTTCTTTTGAGAAGCCCCTTCTCCTTGAAAAGTATCCGAGCATCATGAATCCCCTCTTTGTGAGGCCTTCTACATTGTGAACCCCTTTCTTGTGCGGCCCTCCAGGGTTGTTCGAAGTGAATTCTTTGTTCCCCAAGTGGTGCCTCAAGTTGTGGTGCACTACCTTATACTTCTTTGGATAGGCACCCTAAAAACTATTACATCTTAACATATACATGCTAATGTGAGCCCCTTGAGTGACCACTCCTCCACCTCATTAACACCTGGAATTGTTTGTGAATTCCCATCCCTAAGTGTGGGTTGGTACAAGTTATGTATGTCTTAAAGGTGAGGAGTAAGTACTCATCATCCGTGAAGTGGGACGTTAAATTACTAAGCACCAATGGCTTTACACATGATGTTAAACTATGAACCCTGCATGAGTGACTTACTCAAGAGGACCATGAATGGAATGGGAAACAGTGCCCTCTCACTCCTCTCCTACTATACTTTGTTTCCACACACACATCAGGCAACCTTTTCATAAGACCAAACCCACCATTATAGGGTTTTCCCTATATGATGACCATATCCTCATTGTATATCTAGGCCTCCTCCTAAGGCTTCTCTCTAGGAGTAATTCCCAATAATTATTTCCTTGGTCCACCAACCACGCATAAGCCCCTATTTTTTCTTTGGGCCTTTAACCATGCATAATCCCCTCTCCTCTCCTCACTAACGTACCATTCGCGGTGCGATCATCATATCTATTGCTACCTCTTTTTTTCTGAATCCGAGCATTAGTCACATGGGAATAGAGTAAGTAATGAACATAACATCCTATTTTGGATGGAATAGTGTGTAATCTCTATGCCCCTCTTCACCTAACTACATAGACTTTGATTCCTTACCATGGGGATACGTAGGAAGAATCCCTGAGGTTCAATCCCATCACACATCTGTCCTAGCCGTTTCACATTGGTTCATTTTTTTTCCTGCACGATGTTAAACTTTATCTCAGAACTACATGGGTTTTGATCCTTTTGGACACATAGGATTCCTCCATGAGGTTCATTCCCCACCAACATTAAACTCTGGTGATCCTTACTAGGGATGTACTCTCTTAATGTGAAATAATACATCCTTGGGACTCATCTCCAGGGTATAACTCCTTGAGGTGTTCTGATCCATCTAAGAGATGATGACTATAAATAATCCCCACACTTCACCAAACTCATACAACCAAGAGTGTTCCTCTTGCGATGGGTTGCTAACCATGTATAATCCCCAACGTGTCTCTGGGTCACTGTCCATTGTGGATAACCTGATTTTATACCCCATCCTAAACTACGTGGACATTGATTCCATGCCATAGAGATATGTAAGAAGCCTCACTGAGGTTCAACCCCATCATCTATGTCCCATCATAGACTCTCTCTGGAGCATTTATGTTTCGAGAAGATCATGCCCCAACCCAAACATTCTACTTCCTATGGGTCCCTATCCATGCACTCCATTCTCACATAATGCCTCCCAGGGTGTCCCATCACCCCACCAAACTACATGGAATTTTATTATCAGGAAAGGGGATATGTAGGAATCATCCTTTTGGTTCATTCCCAGCATCATCATCTTCACATCGGTTCCACCCCTTTCATTTCACTGATATCTTTCAAATCCTCCATCATCCATCCCGATTCTTTCCCAGGCTGCAACATCTAGTTGATATCATGCCATCCAATCCCTCACTATATCTAGTATCATCTAGGATGTTAACCATGCATAATCTCCTCACATCACTATCATCTAACCAAGAGAGACCCATTTGCGAAGGGAAGCTAACCACATGTAATTTCTAAACCACCCTTTAAAACTACATAGTTTTTTATCCCAATATTCTATATAGGGTATATAGGAATCCTCCCTATGGTAAAATCCCAGGCCATGGTAATACTTTTTGTCCCCTTTGTTGGGACCTATCATTCTTCTCAGATCTACCCTCTACTGTGTCTAGATCAGCCTTCATGGTGTGATATCTTTCCTTTATGGGACATTCCACCCTAAGTCCACTCTTTTTGGGCGTTATGATCCATCTAATCAGTGATACCTTTTTGGGATCCACCCTTAATGTGTGACATATTCCCTTTTTGGGAAAATCCACCCCAGGTCTGCTCTTTTTGGGCGTTTCGACCCATCAATCCGCTAAACATTCCAGGTGATCCCCCAAGGGATATACCAATCTGACCAGTCTCCATGGGGAGTTTTGATCACTCACATCCTATCCTTTAAAGATACTAAACTCGTGGAACACAGTTTGTTAAAAATTAAAATTTAAGGAAAATATCAGATACATTCCTTCAACATAAGATACCTTACAATCGATGTGGGATGCCACAGGCTTCCATGCCCTTGTGAAGCCCTTTTAAAAGGGAATCTAGGTGTACCAGTGTTTCAGCACCTAAACAGGCCAGTGACGCCCAATGTGCAACCCTCATGGCTGAATTTTGAATCACTGAATTGACCCTTGGTAATTTCTTGACTGAAGTATCATAATTAACCTACATCCACAAGGATATGGCACTAGGAAGAGTTTCTTGAACAATATCATAATATTTAAGGGAGACCCAGACTAAGTGACAAATTTTGAGGAAACATCCCTAGAAAGAGAGACCAAAATCCCATCATCCCATTTTTATCAAGGATAAAATGCCCCCATAAATGTGGAAGATGTTTCACAACTTTGGGAAGCGGGAATCTGGGGAAGACAGATGCACGTCCCCATAGGCGGCATATAACCTCTATGAAAGAATCAAAAATAGTGGATAAACTATATGATTTGTATAAGGATGTATAACATCTTTTGAAGGTGTAATTTTGGGATTATGTTATAGTTCCGTTCCTTGAAATTATTTTCAATCAGGATACTTTCACTCACTAGAAAAATTGTAAGAAATTGTGTTTTTGGTATTACATTCCATGTATTATTTAGCAAAAAATTTCACAATGATTAACAATTATATGGAAACCATTAATTTATAAATCATCAATGTATCACATTGGTTTATAAAAATCAAAATAATCCTCTACTTCATTGTTAAATATATATATATATATATATATAGAAAAATATTCCTCTTAAAAATTATCGATATACCTCTTTTTATATTTAAAGATGAGGATTAAAAACTTGTTTAATGTTCTTTATATAAAATTAGTAAATCAATTCACTAGGATCCATACTATGTATTTCCATCAAATAAATGCAATAAGTCTATAATTTCATAAAACATTGAATAGAAATTTCACTAGGATATTTATAAATACATTGTTATATAATTTTTTTATATTATATAACCAAAGTAATTATAACTCTAGAATGTTAAATTTAACCTCAGTTATGGTTGACAAGAACCAGAAATTGTGGTTTTGATGAAACATAAGTGTATCAAGGAATTATTAAAATAAAATAACATTTAAATATTTATCTATATTTATGCTTGGAAGGAAATTAATTTATACACATAATTAATTTTAATTATAAATATGATATAACATTCTATAAAATTACCATTGATAAGTAAAAAATAATTGTCAAATATTTATTTATTTATTTTCCTTCTCTCCCAATATAATATCATATATGAT
The DNA here is from genome assembly GCA_963277665.1 of Viscum album. Taxonomy (NCBI): domain Eukaryota; kingdom Viridiplantae; phylum Streptophyta; class Magnoliopsida; order Santalales; family Viscaceae; genus Viscum; species Viscum album. The sequence goes on along the minus strand of OY728163.1, from coordinate 780,652,584 downwards.
CCTAATTAATCCATAAATTGATATAATTATAATGAAACATATAAATCAAATATTTTATGTTTACTTAATCATATTATTTAATATATTTATTGTTTTATTTGATGAATGAAACCCCAAAAAATACTCTCGGGTGAGTCATTAATCCATGAATTATCCCATGTTTCAAAATAATGATCCTCTCATGTATTTTAACCTGTATGGATTTATAATGGATCTCTCATCAAGAAAAAATATAATGATGAAATTTATAGTTTTTTTTATAATCTAAAAAGGGTGAAGGGAAATAATGTGGTATGATTTATATTTTTAATACTAAATAAAGACAATAAAACCCATATATATTATGGAATGATGATACAAAGATCAGAAAAAATTATTACTAATTAAATATATATTTAAAAACTCATAGTAATTAGTGTAGATAAATTTAAAAAAAATGAAAGAAAAAAAACAGGTTTTTGTCACAGATAATTATCATTCAATATGAATTTATATTTTATAATAATTTTAAACATACCAAAAAAAATCTCATGAAATTTCTTTTTATTTTAAATATCAATTAGTAAATTATAACTCATAAATTATATATCCTTTGACAATGAGACACTAACCATAAATCAATAATATTTTTCAATTAGGATAGTATTTTAACAGATTATGGTATTTTTTTTGGGAAAATATAGAGTCAAGTGGGTTTTTGGTTAGTACCTTATGGTCAAGGGATGTGTAGGTCATGCGGGTCCTGACATTTTTGAACTAGGTTGTGATTATAAATTTATTTAGGGGTTTCTGTACATAATAGACTGTGTGTTTGTAATCCAAAAAATATGTATGTGAGTGAGGTCACATTTTAGTGTTTGGATCACACACAAAGGCTTGGGTAATACCAAAATGAGGGTGGGGATGAGGAACATAAGTGATGACCTTGTCTAACAAGGTATATTCACAATTTGTTCTATGCATGGGTCAAGTGGGTTAACATTCCATGTAAAATAGTCCTTAATCATTTTTAACGGTGTTGTGGGATTTGTTGAAAAAAATTCATTATATATTTTTAATATATTCTCTAATTTTAATTATAGAAATCCAACCTATAATGATGATAAAATTTTTCATTCTAATTTCCCATCTATTTATAAAATTGTTTCATATTTAGTGCACATGCACGACATAATAAAACAAAAACCATTTTAATATTTTAATTTGAATATAACATTTATATAAAAAGTATTACAATAATATTTTACAGTATTACTGTTGAAAAAATAAAAAATAAGATAATTGAAATTTGAAAGTATAGATCTGCTTGGTCAACTTGAATAAAAAAACTCATGAAAAACATTATAAAATTGAAGAAAATTATTAGAAATGATTTATTCATCTTCAAAATGAAAACATATATCCATTTGAAAAAATAAAATTTTATAATGAATTAAAAAATATTCATAATATATAGAATGTAGGAAATCCATATTTCCTTTACAAATCTGACTATTAGAATAGTAATATAATTATTTAAATTCTAATCTGACAGTTGGAATAGTAATATGCCCTTTTGGAGTAGTAACATCACTGTTAGACTAGTAACCACACCTATAGAACTATAACAATCCATTTATCTATATTTTAAAATGAAAACATGATATATCTATACCATGATATAGATAAATAGAAGTTTTAAATGATAACATAAGTTTTTATATTTACAAAAAACATTATTTTTTTATTTTCATCATTAGAATTAATATAATAATTTAGGAAAATATTTTTTTACTTAAATTGGGTTAATAAATTAATTATAAAATCTATATTAATGATAATATAATTTTTTAGACCCTGAGTAAATTTTCAATGGTTTAGAAAATTGATCATAATAATAAAATTTAAATTTATCAAATAAATATTCAAATTCAGTTGAAAATAAAATTTCTAATATTTATATTTTTTTTCATAAAATTGATTCAATTTTAGCAGCATAATACTCAAAAATAAAAATGGTATGAATTAATTTATTTTTCTAATATAGTTTAGTTTTTGTGTACTAATAAAATAAGGATAAATATAATAGTTATTTTTATAATATAATTACACGAATTTATTAGTTGTTGATGATGCAATAAATTAATGGTTATAACTATCAGTCATGAATTATAACACATTTTCATAATAATTAACAATTTTTGGAGACTTGATAAAAAATAATACACTAATAAATAAAAAATTCCAAAATACTCCACTCCTCTTTTTAAAAACACCACTACTTCTCATCATGTCATCAATGATCTATAGATTACATAGTTGTTTCTTATATACCACCTGGATGATCTCTCTACATACCTAGAATCCTTATTCTTCTTTGATATCCATTATGATGGTCCCTTAATGAGTATTTTAAGAGACACAATTAATTTGGTAATATTCTCAAGAATTCCGTTTTAAATTATTTTTCCATTCTACCTTCCACTACCTTCCCAGATCAAATATGAAATAACTAATCAAATATTATATATATACAAGAATGTAATTTTTTTAGCTTGATATCATTCTTCAACCCAACGTTTATTTTTTTATTTAATAAAACTGTTGTTTGCAGTATGGTTAGGTCACATCCTACATGCTTAATGTAATTTGTTTTTATTATGTACCTTTATAGTTGAATTTAAAAAAAATATTTTAATGGTAAAAAATAACTATAATACGTATATTATAACACAATTAATTTTATATAATGTTATAATGATAATTTATTTAAATAAAACAAATCTAGTATTTGGAGGTAAGAAAACCACCTTAATGAACTAACCACATATAATTATCATTTTCCCAATAAATCATCCCTATATTGACAAATGTATAGATATTTGGGATTAATAAATTTTATTAATTATCTTGAATTCCACTTCAATTCCCTTCGGATGATTTTAGTCCCATATGTTTAGAAAACCAAAAATTGTATATATTTGATCTGACTACGAAACCATGTATTTAATTCCCTTATAATAGAAAAACATAACCTTGTATCTAAATATAATGGTTGTAAATGAACATAAAAAATTAATTGTAAATAAAAATATATTAAAATATTATTAATGAAATAATTAATGAATCTAATATTATTATCAATGATATAATATTCATGTGAATGTTGATTCAATAACTTAGGGTAAGGGATATCTCTAAACCCCTCATTCTCATTTGGGTATGATTTCAATCTCCATACTGTAATTTATATCTAGTTTATTATTCTCTACATATTTTATATTATATATATGTTTCAAAAACATATATACCCATTTTTATTCATCATTGTTTAATTGGTTATATTTTTTGTAATGTTTCACTTCTATATTTTTTCCGTTTTCAAAATTTGATCAAATGGAACTTCTCTATTTTCAGTTCCACTTTTAATGTTATATTCATTGAAATGATTTATAAAATAAATGCATTCTAAAAAACGACACATATATATTTTATTTCAATTATGATATTATAGAAACTATTATTCTTTTAACCTCATTAAATAAAATTTACCCTTTACAAAGAAACATTGTTAATGTAGTATATTTATAATGTTACCTATCAACCATTTTTCACTTCTTCAATTCAGTTGGACATCATTTTTAATAATCTATGATTATTTTTACATATGAATTGTTATGGATTTATAATCCATATCCTCTTGAAATTATTTTGTAAAATAAATCTATTTATGCAATGAGACATGAATATATAACCCATTTCATTCTATGGTCACTCTTATGATTTTATTTATGTCTGATTTCCATTTTTGGATCACATAATCATGTACATGTCATGATTGGTGTTCCAAGATCATTATCTAATAAATAATAAACTTTTTATGTCTCATGGGAAGATATATATGGGATAAGGTTGTAAACATATTCCAGAATGGGAACCTATCCAACTTGTGATGTTTTAATATAGTTTTTCATGACATATTCTTATTTCTTGGTTATTGTTTTTGAAATAAAATAATTATTCCATTATATTATGGATCCGTTTTCACTATGTTATTCCAAAATATGAATATTCATGATCTAAATAATTTATGATATCTTTTATGACTTTTTACTCATACAATATGCTTCATTATCATGTTTATTCCCTTATTTTTTTCATCTCCGTACTTTTGTTTATGTATTCCAGTGATTATCCAATGTAGTTTTAGGAGCATAATGAGATTTTAGATGATATTTTGGAGATTAGAGAAATGTAATTTTTTTACATTCACATTGATTTAATATGAAACTATTTTACCAAATACATTAGTTATATCTATCATTGGGTTTTTCTTATTGGTTATTTACATTAAAAATAATTTAATGATATTTGTATATGGATTGGGTTCTTATAGAATGATTCAAAGAAAGGTGATATTTTTTGTTGAATTATAATAATAATGTATTAGTAAAAATCCATACGGATAATTCTTTGTATATTAAAATATCATGAAATTTATGTGAATTATATAGAGATTTGATTCTAAGAAATTAGATCAGTGTGTGTATACTAATAGTGGATGTGGTTTTAGCACAATTTTTCCTTGGGGTAATAACCTTTGGAATGTTGGCTTTGTTATTAAGTTAATTTTCAACATTTTCGGAACAAACATGGTAGGATTCACACCATGTTTGAAAGTACTATAGGATATGATTTGAAAAACTCACAGATTCCAAAAAAATACTAATGATGAAATTAAATAAAATTTTTAGGATAAAATAACTAATAGTAAATATACCACAGAAATACTAGAATAAAACCTAGATACTAATAATTAATAATTCTCATGTTTTTTAATGTTATTAATTATATGTTTGTAGTTTTCCTTTTTTTATGAATTTTAGTTTCATTACTCTCATTAATAATCTCTAATTTTTATTATGTGATGGGATAGGTGGGGTGATTATCATGCCAACATCAAAGGTGATGGGAAATGTGATGATTTACATAATTATATTCCTACCCTGAAGGGAGATGACATAAAACATATTATGATTATGAAAACTATTTTTCAACTATTTTTATAAACAATAATAACATTTAATAATTTTTAAACAAATAAAGTAAAACATTTATGGTGTCATATAGATGTAAAAGTTATATAGTTGATAACACAAAAAAGTTTAATTTCATAAATTTAAAAAATTTAGGAAGAGAAATAAATGAGAGTTCTTTATTGGATTTAAATGATAAATTTTCAGTGGAAAAGGAGGTATTTAGATGTCTAATTTGGGTAGAAAAATAATGAATTTAGTTAACATGATGGATGGAAATAATGTTAAACACAAAGAACCAACAATTATTTAATTTTGTATATTTAGAGAAGTTCCATATTATCTATATCAATTCACATGGATGTGGGATAATAATAAGGGTATATAGTTGTGACATCCACACTTTGGGAAAAAGGGAGGGCCTTAAATATAATTATTATTTAGGAAAATCATTAAAATTATGGAAAATATGTCCAATAATCTATTTTTTTATAAATATTTTTTCAATTCCATACACTTTAGTATATATAGGATTTTTTATGTGTATTTAGTTAATTCTATAAATAAATAGTCACAATTAGTTAAAAAATATATGATTATTATGTTACATGATAAAATTTATGGTAATTTATTTATTTTAAGTAATATTATTAACATATTAATGATAATTTATGAAATTTTTTTAATGGATTATATATTGAAATATGATGTCAATATCAACTATTAGGATAGGTAGGTTAGAAATCATCTCCCCTGTAAGATTCTGATTTTATTCTTGTGTAAGTATGATGATGAATCTCCTTTGAAATATTCTTCTCAATGGTGGAAATCATTCGGTTAGGAGTGAAAATATATGGGTCAAATGTATGAGAAAAATTCGAGTATGATTAATAGAGACCTACCAATTATGGGGGAATATAATGATATATTTATAAATATTTTTCTTCTTCTTCATGACAAATAGGTGGACTTCTAAATAAAATACTCTTCAATATCTCTCTCAATATCATATACTGCCTATATAACGAGAAGTGTTGATGTGGATGAACTAATGATACAAATATAAGGGATTCTAGATAAGTGTTTTATATACTAGAGGGATTCATCATGGGGTCTTCAAGTCATCTTTATCAAGATTAATTATGGGTCACTGCACATATGTATTAAATTTCATGAATTCAAAAAAATAATGAAAAAGTAAAACAATCCATTTATATTTATTTATTACTTGTCTAGTCATCTACATGGGAAAAATTATTTCTCTATAATGTTCCATTGATTAGGATATCACCAGTTTATATTGAAGAATGGTGGAATCCAAAATAAGGCAACATGTGTTCATAGTGTTATATGTCGGACACACTAATGCACAAAAATCCTTGAAAGACATAATGAATATTTTCCTATGAGATTACCTTGAAATACTTGTTATAGTATTTATAGATGATTTTTTGATAAAATACATGATAAAATATGAGCATGAGATAAATTTTAATACTATTCTAGAAGTATTACAAAATGAGAAGCTATATGAAAAGTACAATAATCATCAATTTTCGATAGAGGAAGAATTATTTTTGGAAATATTTTAACAAGAAAAGGGATATATATATATATATATGTATAATTATATGATAACTATATTTAAGGAGTATAACAGACCAATATCTATATTAGAGATCAATATTTACCCTGGACTAGGTTGTTGCTATTGATGATCTGTGAAGAACGTCTCATTATTTTCAAAACTATTGACTAAGCTAACTTGGAATGGATTAAATATTATGTGGAATAACACATGTGATTGAATCCACATGGAATTAAAAAATAGTCTTATAAATACACCAATATATATAATACCCACAAGTGGGGAACATTAAATTGTATAAAATGAACCTTAAATTAAGGGAAGGGGATGTTTACTAATAAAAATTTAGACAACGATAGCCTAAACCAAAAGGAATTTTAATGTTTAGGAGGATAAATACCTAATACATGACTGAGAGAAAGTTGTAGTGACCTTCACATTAAATAATTGGTTTCATTATCTATATGGTGAGATTTTTGAAATGTATATGAATCATTATAGTCTCAAATATATAGTCACAGTGAAGGATATTAATATGTTCTAATTAATATCTATAGATATAATAATGTATTATAACTTCTCAATACTCTACCATCATGGAAATAAAAATAATTTGGAAGAAAAGTTATTTAGAAAAGATTATTTTCACTTATTAATGATGATAATTAAGTTGGATTAAATATTCATAGACATTCAATGGATGGACTATGAAGTCCTAAATAATGAAACATCATATTTTATTTCATAAACGATTTCTCAACCTTCCACCCTAAAGGAGTTGAAGGATTACTAATGATATGTTGTGTAAAATACCTCAGAATATAGAAGATATAAGAAAAGGGATATCCTTAGAGATTAAGAAAGAAAAAATTGATTTATAAGACATGGTTCATGAAAATGTGTACTATAAAATAGATATTTAACTAATGATATGTTGAATGATTCATATATCAAAATCTTCCCTCCCCACATAGGGATAAAAAGACGTATCAACATAATTAAGAGAAACATTGGTGGGAGATTATAGTAAAGGAGATTGGGGAATATATATCAAATTCATTGTATGTTAGCAGGTGAATGATCATAGGTAGAAGCCCAAGGTTATTATGAAACAATTACAAATGAAAACATTAACATGGGATGAAATAACTATGTATATTTTCATAGGTCTACCAAATACAGTAATTGGACATAATTCCATATGGGTTGTTCATTTTCATCATACAAAAAGTTCATTTATTTTGTCGTTCTAACTAATCACTCAATTAACACACTCAGATATACATCAATCAATTGGTGATATAGTATGAAATTCAAATATCTATTATATCTGATCAAGATCCACGTTTCACAACCCTATTATAGATGTGTCTACAAAATCCTCTAAATTTTGAGTAGTACCTCATAATGTCTTTTAACCCAAAAAATTTATGGATAATCAAATTAGACTATCTATACATGTCATGAATGTTTCCCATCATGATCTATGGACTTTAAAGGATGAAGGGATCAACATATTCCTCTAGATGAGTTCTCATGTAATAATAATTTCCATTAAATCAACGAAATTCCCCCATATGGATCAATTTATGGGTTGAGAAATAGAAAAACTTTTAAAAATGGTGAAGTTTGTTAACAAAATATAATGGGACATAAACTGTTTTTAGATGTAGTAGAAAAATTAATAAGCATTAAAATTCAAATCAAGCATTCTAAAAGTAATAAAATGTTTTTTATTGAAAATCAGTGGTGAGACTTGGAGTCTTGGAAATACGTTGGTCCACTTTAGATATATCCATGGAAGAGTGTCATGAGATTCATGAAGAAGGGAAATCAATGTCCTAGGAACATCAGAACATTTGACATTATTGGTGGAATATGAGATATAGCATTTAAACTAGCACTATCAAAAACCATGTGAACCGTACATGTCAGGCTTTATTTATCACTATCATAGTAGTACATAAATCATAATGAACATTTAATAAATTCAATGTTAGTACAACAAGAATATTATCTATAATAATAGGATAAACTAATGGATACCATGAACAATAGAATAATTGTTTTTCAGAACAGGGAAACTCCCTTAGTAGAAGAACTATGGAGAAACCATATATGCTAAGAGGTGAAATGAGAACTAGTGAAATGGATAACGAATAAGCACCATTTCAATTTTTCATCTTAGTGGTGAAATGTATTTTATATAGTGAAATTTCTCATTGAAGATTCATGTGTTAACACAATATTTTATCAATGGAATTTACCTTTTTATTATATAATTGTGTCTAATTTATATCAATTTTACAACATGGAAAGACCCAATATAATTTTATTATACCATTTTTAACATTAAATTTAGGGAATATATATGAATATAACCATTTTGAATCTTACTATGGGATAAAAAATATATAAAAAGACATATTATATATAAAAATTTGTATCTTCCCTATACACTAAAATTAACTCAACATATGACAACACTTTAATAAAATTTAAAATATTATTTCCGAAATAATCAAATTGAAAATTAAAATTGTCATATCTAAGATAGAAAAAATATGTAAATGAAGAATGAAATAAATGTGTGGTAGTTATAGGATGTAGGAAACCAATAGGACTATTATAAATATGACATTTGGAATAGTAACCAGATAGTTCGAATAGTAATATTAATGTTAGAATAGTAATATTACTATTGGAATATTAATACGATGGTTATGAATAGTAAGCTAATAGATAAAATAGAAACATCTCTGATTAAAAAGTAAAACAAATTTTTAGATATGTTATAAAATAAAAATATAATATATTAATAAAATGATAAAATTAAAATGTTTAAAAATTGTGAAAAAATTGTTTTTTTGTTATAAATTATGAATGTTTAATTTTCATTCATATAAAAAAAGAATTATTTAATGAAAATAAATTTTCATAAATAAGGTTTAAAAATTAATAATTTTAATTATAATAATATAATATTATATCATTAGATGATAATTATTTTTTCAATGGTTTCATGAAATGATCATAAAATAAAAAAATATAGTTTCAAATAATCAATAATTATATTTAAAAATTAATATTAGCTTATAAAGAACATAATTTTAATAAAAGGTATTATATTTTATGAATCAGCACATTAAAAAATTATTACAGTGATTTTTTGTGTACTTTTCTAAAATAGTTTAATTTTTTTTCTTAATAATAAAATATGAAAAAATCATATAATTATTGTTATATGAAAAATACATGTATTTATGATTCCTAGATAATGTAACATTCCATTTTGTTGAAATAATAAGTATTACTAAATTCACTTAGTCATAGGAATCAATAATATTGGTAGTCTAGAGAAAAAATAAATTTAAATTTAATATAATATTAAAAACACTCTCCTCCCCCATTATAATTACTACTACTCACCACCCCTTCTTCAAACAATAGTTATTCTATGTATCATTCAATTTTTTTTTGCAAAAATGAATCACCACCTCTATCCCCAAGTCTCTATCAGTGTTTTTATTATAATAATTCCAATTAAAATGTTCTTTATGGAGCATTTCATGGGATGACATTCAAGATTAAATATTCTTAAACACTATATTTCACATTATTTTTTTCTTCTACTTTCTCCTCATACCCCCCATACAACAATAAATATTGACACTAGTGTTATAAATAGACTTTAATATTATTTTATAATTAAATATCCACTTGATACCATCAATATATTTTTACCCAATTAAAAGCATTGTTTACAATATGGTTGGTTTTCCACATCAATGTGCAATGTACTTTATTTTTCTCCTCCTCCATCAAGGATGGTTATAAAGTTATAATTATGTATAAATATAATGATAATTAATATAATATAACATATTTAGTTTTTTATAATTTTTTCTGAGTCATTTAATTAAATAAAATTTATCTAGTTTCTGATGGTCTGTAAAATAGACTAGATGGACAAACTATATAATTTTATATTTTTTAATAAATTAATTGTCCCTATGTAAGGACACATATTGATATATTGGACCATTTAATTATTTTAATGATCATGAATACAATTTAATTATTATTTTAGTTATTTATTCTCATTCTAAATATAGACCAACAAATATTCATAAGTGATTCAAACATGGAACCATGAAACAAGTTCCCTTAGATTAATGAAATTAAACATTATACCACACTACAATGGTTTTAAATTATCATAATATAATTATAGTAAATAAAATAAATATTATAAATTTCCAATGATATGTGATTAATGATTCTAATTTTATTATCCATGATTTTGATTGAACATGAAAAATGATTTTGGAATCTATGGTATGAGATCTCTCCCAACAAATCCCTTATCAAAGGGTTACAATTTATCTAACATTAATTCAATTTATTTCATTCTTAAACTTAATTATTTTTGATATATTGTTTTTATGTACCATAAATATATATGGTGTTATTAAACTTTCCTATATGAGGATATATTTGTTTTAATAGTCACATTTTCAATTTCATTCCTTATGAAAAATCGACTAATGGTAACTTCCTTGTTTTTTGCCTCATTCAATTTTAAACTCAAAAAAATGTATCATTTAAAAAACAAATTTTTATAATTTCAATTTTTTTATTAAATTAATATTTTAATGGAAACTATTACTCTCATAACTTTTATAACGATTCATCACCATTTTCCCAAAATAACATCTTAAGAGGTACATTTTGAAAGTTACATAAAAACTATTTTTTTCATCATTAATTTAGATGGATTTTTTTCATGAAATATTATTATTTTTAAAAGTAAATTTTGAAAAATTATTTAAAACAATTCTAAAATGGAATACTTTATCATACACAATCTGATTATTCTATGATACATGATTATGAAACCCATTAATTTCTATGGGATTTTTTTCTTCATTTTTTTCATAATGTATTATTTCTATATGTAAAAACATTTAACATGAACATAAACAGATAGGTGAAACCAAATTCATCCCTAATACTTTGGGGAATGTATATTATTCATGAGATAACATGTATGGGATAGGAAAATAAGCCTAATCCTTATTGGGACTCTATCCACCATGTGATGTTGTATTTAATGTTAGCCTTGACTTATACTTATGTCATGTTTCATATTGTTTCCACATTCTTATATTTCCATAATATTAAAAATCCTTGATCCTTATATTATTATCCCTTATTATTATTCACGATACATGAATTTTATGATATTATTTTATACCTTTTGACTTATATGGTATGCTTCGTTATCATGTTTATTCCTATAATTGTATTTTTTCTCCCACCTTTTTTCTGTATTTCCCTAAATAAACATTGTATTTTTATGATATCACTGGGAATTTTGAGATTATTTTGGAGAATAATATAATATAATATAATTTTATTATCATATGTATGTATTATGATACTAGTATTCCAAATAAATGTGTCCTGTTAATATTTGGGTTAGTGTTAATTGGATATTAATGTTTAAAATAATGTAATTGTATGTGTACAAGCCTTGGGACACCATACCAAAAAATATTTCCCTATTATGGTGGCATATGTTTTCTAGATGGACATATATTAACACCCTAAAATAATTTTTTCAAATTTAATTGACCATTATGATAATCCCATACACATAAAGATTATAATAGGAAAAAAATTTTGAATTCATTAAATAAATTATATTCTACTACTTTGGTAACAATTGAAGGAACCATAAGAATGTGAATATTTTTCTAACGAGTATTTTATGATTTATTGATATTTGATTATATTATAAACTTCAATATTGAATATTATGATTTATTTTATCTCACAGTCCTTGATAAATTCTATTTAATAATTATGAGAAATATTGAAATGAATCCATATCTTTTAAATTGATGTTGAAATTTTATACCCCATTTTAGTTTTTCATGGATATTTGTATCTAAAAAATAGATCCCTATATTTATTTTATATTATTTCCAAGAATATCATAGTATATCAATATTTGATTCTAATGTTCCGACATAATATACAGATGTCATATTCAATGCTGGAATAATGATCCAAATAGCATTAGAACAATTCATGAAGGCGGTATAAACCCAATATTGTTATTTTCTATTATGTATAACAATTAAAAATTAATTATATTTTATGTAGAGATAAAAGTAAATAAATAGTATCTTATGAACATTCTATTTTATAGAATCAGTTTGTATGTATAGTTTAAAATGTTAATGTTATTCCTTTTGAAATTAATGAATGTTAACAAATATAAGTTACCAAGAAATCATTTAATAGGTTGTAAAATTAATTTATATTACATATATTAGGTGTAATATTTATCTATGTAACAAAAATAAATAAAAATGCACATATTTTACTTCCTTTTAATCAATATAATTTTATTAACCATAATTTTTTAATTTTTTTATAAAATTAATTTTTCTCATGTTTAATTATTTGAATATTAATTAAATCAGAAAAAATTGATAATCAAATAAAATTAATAGTATAATAAACATTAGTAACAAAAATATTCTGAATTTTTTTATTTACTTATGAATATTAGAACATATATATTTACTGAAACATGAACATGGAGACTATTTAATCACAATTTACAATTCAACATAATGTGTTTCAAGTCTATATATTATATTATTTTGAACATCTAATACTCTATCTCAATATTATCTAGCCACATAAAAAAATATATGAGTTTTATCTTGACATAGATTATGTCACCAATATAGAAGAGTAAAATTCAATGAAACAACACACTTTCAAATAAATAATCACTATGTAATATGATTTCTTTAACACTTATGTACCTTGAAGTTGGATGAGAAACGTTTTCAAAAATCCTTGAGTGTTTAATTTAATAATTATATAAATAAATTTTTATGTAATTTACTTCACTTATAGTGGAATTTTGTTGGATATTCTGATTCAATGTTTCAAAGATAACTTTTCCATGCACTCAAAATCAATAAAAGCATTCATGATCAATCTATTAATTTCATAATAGTAATAATACACATTATGTATTAAATATAGATAGAAAATAAAATTGATACATTTCTCATAATGAATCAAAATATGTGATTTATGGAATACATTTATAATAATATAATGGAATGTGAAAAAAATTGAATTTAGATGATATGAATATCCCATTACACATAATACATGTACTATTCCTATATAATGTTTAGTCCATATAATCTCCATTACATAATATTACTATATGAAAACAACATGATATATATTCTCAATATTTTTTAGACCACAAGTCAATATAGTTAGAAATCATTTTTTCCAATTAGATTAATGCATCAGGAACATGAGACATACATTATTATCCATAAGATATTATATCTAGGATATCATTATAGCTTGAAACTATCTTATCCTTTTTGTTTTGTTATATAATATATATATATATATTTTAATACATCTTATATTAAAATAAATAAAATCATTATTTTTTGAAAATCTATTCATATATAATGCATCATACATGATACATTAATTAAAAAGAATATAATTGACATATGTGTTTTTCACGTGCTCTAAAAATTAGTTATTCCTTTATAATATATATGAATATATAAATTAATAGTATAAATTATTTTTTAATTATTTTAATTTATTATAAATAAAAAATTCAATCTTTCTACTATATTCAATATCTAAATGTGATTTATACTTCAATTAGGATTCCTTTTTGGACTATTGTAAGATTAAAATTTTTATTACTTTATATAAATTTGATTCTATATTTCTAGTTAATATTAGATTATATTTAAGGAATATAATAATATAAAATATTAACACGAATATCCATATAATATATCATGTTGTATGTTATTATAATACATTTGTATATAAATTTTCAATTTTAAATCCTTTTTTATGATTCCCTAAACAACTATATGAAATAAAAATTTTAATCATGATTTTATATATTGTTTCTAAAAGTTTCATTTTTTTATTTATATTGATCATTGGGGTTTTTACTCTCCATACTTATAAATTTATTATGATTGTAATTTTATAATATATTTTAGGTTATTTTCAAATCCAAATGTCCTTATGCACTGTCAATGGACAATGAAACTATTATGAGTTTATTTTAATTGAGACATGTTATGTATAAAATCAAACATTATACTTTTTATTAGTGAATATTCAAAATAAAATTATATCATATTATGTTGTGATTAGCAGACTATATCATTATTAAAATTTAAAAAAACATTTCATGAGGATATTCAATCACGAGTCTTGAAGTTGATATCCTATTTTATTTATTGATAGCATATACAAGGATGAGTTGGAAGATGATTTGATCTAATGTGATGTATTATAAATTTTATTACTTATTGGAAAACATATAATTAAAAAGTACACATTTTTTTAATATTTAATGAATATGTTGTATTATATACTCCTAGGTAAAATCCATGAACCACCATACATGTGATTCACATTGACATTGCTTATGATTATTATTCAATTATTTCCTTTTTAGTATTTCACATTAATTAGGAGGACATGATATTTTAGTTTAGGGTCATCAAGTAGTACTTAGTTCCATCTTTCATGAATGTTGATGAAAAATTGAAGAGGGAATGTTCATGTTAACATGATGTCTGATCAAATAATATTTTTTTCATTGGTGTTATTATAAAGAAAAAGAGGGAAAACTTAATTTTAAACCCCAACATGAACCACCATGTCCTAGCCAACTAACCATATAAAAGTGGCTATCGACTAGTAGTGATGATATAATGTCACATGGGGAGACTATACCCTCTGTAATCATAGACATAATAGGTTACTACACCCTTACAACAATAATGAAAATAACAGAATAGAATATTAACATGATTAATATTATAATAAATTTTATTATATAACATAAAATGTAATTAAATAACTCCAAACATCGATGAGAGATAACTATAATAGAAAAATATTAACTGAAAAAAAGTTTAGGGGAGAGAATCCAATTTTTTACCTCATACCATGTCCTTCTCCCACCCCGATGCTCCTCATCATCAAATATTTTAGGCCCTTTACCATCATAGGATCCCAAATCATGAAATCTACACACACATAGAGATAACTATGATAGGTGTAGTATATAACTATTAGCACATAACTAATGAACCCTTAATATATGTGAACTTGTATAATATTATGTATGGAATAATGTAAGGTAAAAACCAACCCATGCATATAATCAACATCACATGGGGGGATCATGCATTAAATATGTAGTCACACACCCCTCTATACATAATTTGACATTACGAGTGATTAATATGAAATATAATCTACTTTATAACAAAAACCATTCCATATAACTTTATCAACCGTTAAGGATAAATATCATTCCAAAAGGATGGAATACCGCCATATCCTCCAAGAAGGGAATGTATCTCCAATGTATCTTGACTACAATCCTTATTTAGATGGTATGTGCCCATGTAATGCCCAGAATATGGAATCACTCTCACTAGACCTAGATTTACCCATATTTAGATCATACTATAATATGTGGAAACTATTATAAATACATATAGAATTCCATTGGGAATGAAATGGAATGGTATGCAACTAACCATCCTATATATGGTTATGACCAGTGATTCATGCCACATGTGCACCCCAACTAACGTATCAACCAAATAAATCAAAGGAACCTATTAACCTAAATATTAACATAGAAATTAAACTAAAGATGTACAAATTAAAATATAAGTAATAACATATTAATAATAAATATAGCCAAAAATAAATTCCACAGATTATGAAATATTATAAAATTAATATAAAACATTGAAATAAATAGATAATACATCCAAATAGGGTCTCACAGGACACCCAATATATAATAAAAGTGAAAAAACATAAGAACCTCAACATTGGTATAAAAATATGGTAAAAAGAACAATTAATGGCCTGTAATGGTCAAAACAACATACCTCATGTTTTTCACCATCAATGTAATGGTTCATAATGTGTGCAGTCAACCGAACAACATTCGTAAACCATGCGAAACCATATCAAAATCCAATAAATCCTATAATTAATTCCAATATGGAATAACAATTATTCTAGAGTGACACTCGATAAGGTCTCAATTCAGGGATTTATAAAAAACACATAACCAATGTTTAACATCATCAAGTGATGAATTCTTGTCAAGTTCGATAACGGTAACCCCCAAAATCCTGGATTAATGATCACTGAATTGAAGCTTGTTTCTCTCACAAGTTTAGTATATCAAGTGGATGAATCAATCACCCTTGAATTACTTTTTTTATTATTGGTGAGGAAAGTGGTTAGAGTTAAAATAGGTTTTGTAAGTCAGAATCCTCATCTCAATTAAACCAACCTGGACTCACCTTATTTTCATCTAAAGAATATTTTAATTAATTGAATGATTCAGAGAGTATCATAAACGTATTAATATGGGAAAAAATTACATTAATTTCACATTAATTACCCCTCAATAAAATTTATTATTTCCCCCATAATATATCTTGAGATCTAAGAAGAGTGTCAACTATTTTACATATTATTATTATAGCCAGACCTTCATAATAACCTCCTACAAAATTTCCACTACAGTCATGGTGGCTTCTAATATTCCAAAACAACATAGAACCAATCAAGAAATGGTGATATTATTTTGGTCTTTTGGTCCCACCATGACCTTCAACATGGTGTTGTGTGGAAAATCTAGACATTTTACACTGATGATGCTTTAATTATCCAAACCCATGGACATGACTTTACCTATCCATATTACATTAATATTTTACAGAAGGGATCATTTGGGACCAAGATATCTTGTACCAAGGCTATGGTGTAGCCCATGTTGAAATAAAAAGTCTCCAAATAATATAATTTAAAAAAAATCCCTAGTTCCTACCCAAAAATGTAACAAATGAGAAAATTATAGATGATGACAACATATATTAAAATATTAAAAATAAATTTCAATGACATTAAATTATCTCTTTCATTGGATTTTTCCTTGAGAGTCATATATAGTTGTACTTGTCAAAAAACTCAATACATTTCACTAAACATTTTGAATTTTTCTCATATATTACCAACTATATCCTCCCATTACAGTATGATAGTAAAAAAAGTGGAACTATATTTCCAATAAGCACCTTGTAAATCTATTTTTTAATCATCATTGGGTGATTTATAAAATATTAAATTTTGTTTAAACTAACTATCCTTATAGTTAACCAAATTCACTTGATTGATCATTTAAATCTGAAGATAAGAAATGTTGAACAAATTATACATTCTATGATAATGTCAAACAAGTTAAATTTGGTTATCAAAAATACAAAAACATTTTATGATTACATATGATCCCACAATAGATGACAACATATTACTTTTCATCCAAAATAGATAACGTTCCATCTGAGAAGGATCCCTTATAAAAACCATATCACATATAACATACTCAAAATTTCATCTCCTCATGTTTGAATATGTTCTATTCGTACACTTATTGGTACTAAAATTATCCCTGATCAATAGTAGTCTTATATAGGTCTATTTCAGATACTCATCCCAAATGATGGTGGCCTCACCCACCTCATTCAATTATAGAAGCGAGAGGAATGTACATGTATAGAGAGCCTCAAAAGGTAAAATTTGACTAAAATACCAGAAATTTATGATATTAGGAAACTGTACTATAGATATATACTCATAACATCATCCATTGACATCTAGGGTAGATTCTTGAAATATATCCACAAGGATTTGAATCATCTCCTACATCTGTCCATTAGTCTATGGAAGATATGTAGTAATAATTTTTATAAGATTCTCTAAATACTCATATAATCAATTCCTTTTCCAATAAATTAAATTTTATCCCTATCTAATAATACGATGAAATAGAGTCTAATTTTTTTATATTCACCATGATGTACATAATTTATAATTCATATGTTAGTATCTCAGATCAACAATAAATTGGATAATTTTGGTAGAGAATCATATTTCACCCAAATAACATCTCAATATATCAGGGTTCTAGGAAAACCAATCATGATGTTCATTGTCACCTCATCCAACATCCACACATGTATGAGATGTGGCTGATGTGGACCTCTAGTATGATGATTCTTGACTATTATGTTTAAGTAGGAATGCCACTGTGAGACAAAATATTTTTTCCCTCTTCATGAATTGCTACCAAAGAAGGAATAATCTGTCTTGACACATGTTCATAAATATAGGATGAACTACCAAATTTGTTTCATTTTATTCCCTCAATGATTACTCCATTAAAGAAGATGAAACATGTAACCATCCATTAATGTAAATGACATCATCAACATATGCAGACCACCTAGGAAGATAATTATTTCCTAAAAAGCATTACTACATCACTATTCACTTAGGGTCTGAATCATGGAATTTGTCTGAATGGTCCACCAAATATTTCATGATAACCAAAATTTTATATTACATCACAAAATGACCCTCTGAGTCATCCATAATCCACCCCTCCATCAAACTCATCAAACACCATTCCTCTATTTAGGGCCAAATTCATGGATCCTAAATATTTAATGTTTTCATTCTTGTTGAATAATTCACAATATATATTTTTCATAGATCATAGTCATATAAATGTTAATTTTCAATTGATACACCATTCTTCACCTATGCCTCAAATTTATATCCCACTAAGTGATGTTACATTGGTGGATATTTTTATGTGTGAAGATAAAAAAACATCACACTTATTTGATAGTTCCTCCATAAAATCCGAGAATACACTAAAAAATCCAAACCTATATAAAGAATCATGTATTTACACTCATGGGGTTATATCTAAAATGAACCATATAAAACCACAAGATATATCTACATCAACACAGATCCTAACCCTACAAATTTTTCATAACAATACACTATGTATCTATTATTATTCTCTATAAGTATTAAAAATGTTTTTGTCACAAATTTCTGTTTGGTCCTAAGGTAGAAAACTTAATATAGATCAGAAGACTCAGTTTCCCCAATTTTTCCCATCCATTCATCTATTCCTCAATATGAGTGATGTATAAGATAAAGCATTGAGAGTACCCTGAATTCCAAGCACCTCATCAAGAACACATTCATAGGTTGTGCCCAAAAAAATCAAAACATATACCATATATATGTCCAATAAAATTACAATCATAAAAATTAAATGAAAATGTAATCACAAATCCTTGATATATATGTGGTTCTTCGATATTTTTTCATAAATATGATCAACATGAAGTGAAATGAAAATAATCATATATTTCCTATAATATATATCTGATGTCATCAGATTGATTAGTATATATTCGATAATTAGAATAATGATGGAGTAAAAATATAGTGGTAAAACCCTTTTCATGATGTCCATGAAAAAATAGAAAATTTAATTACCCAAAACAGATTATCAGATACCTATAATGATCACATATACTAAAAAAATTTACTTGGGAATATTATTATCCCAAAACTAAAGATCTTGATTTCCTAAATAAAGATAAACCATGGAGAACCGTCAAGATCCCTTCAATAGATAAAATAAATAATAAATTCATTTACAGGTTTTTTTTTCAATTTTACCAAATTTAGATTCCTGAAGTCCACTTAATGATATAAAAGATTTTCTTCCTTCAAGGAAAATGACATGGGTGGACCCTAAGATGAAGTGATCAGTTAGACAATGATTTTATCGAACAAATAATCTATCATAAACTTTATCTAACTCAACATAGTTGGATCCTTATGATAAGGGGTAATTGATATATCTCCCACTCTAGGAATAAGGAAATCCTAATGAAATTCCTATATCTATAGGAAGAACAAAGGTGTCACATTGAAAAATAGCCATGTAAATTTCTATTTTATGATGAATGATAGAGAGAACCACTATGGACTCTACTAAAATATCTGTGTTTACTAATTATGTTGTGTTTTTTTTCTAATTTGACTAATATCTAGTCTAACTCTTGTTGTTCTAAGATTACACTCACCAGTTCACAAAAGTCCCCCTCCTATGAGAATAGTGAATGATACACTTCTCTACTTACAGTCAATCTGAGATCGATAACTAGTTATCCATTCAATTTAAAATATCATATGGAAAATCAACATATATAATATCATAATGTCTAATAGATTTTAATATCTAGAAAGAAAATGAGACACATAGGATATTTGTATATATAATCATCATTTATTCCCATGAGTGTTTCATGATAGAGTAACTCAGAATGTAACATACACATTTAATCCATGAATGCAATAACGTTAGAGGATATCAAATAATATCTTGTCTTAATTTTGAAAAATTCATTGTTCAAAATATATGTTATCAAGATAATACCCCAAAAAATAGAAGGTATCTCCCCACCATTCATTGGAACCACATCCATCATATAAAATATACAAGTATTGGGATCATGACTCATTTTAGTCACTGATGTCTTTGGAACATGTTTGTTCTACTACTAAACTCTCTTTCTTAAACCCCGCCAATTTTGGCTCAAACTTGGATATAAAATCTATACACTAATGTGTTAATGATGAACCATATGTCCACATTACTAGCATTTTAATGGTGTGTTTGTGAACAATGTAATAAATAATCCTTTCTACTATAATCTTGACCTAAATCACTAGGTCCGAACTGAAGTTCAACATAAACTCATGAAATCCTCCCATTATTGATTAAGCTACTTACTAGCTTTGAGGGGTTAACATAACATTTGGAGACTATGCACTTCATAATCATAACCATTATTGGTAGTACAATATAACCATAATTCAATCAAATGGAACATTAAAAGAGTAAAGTAAGTAATGTTACAGTAGATGTAATGTAAATGAATGAAAAACAAGTTAAAAGACCCCTAATATGACATGTTAATTTGTATAATAGTAAAACTAGAAACGAAAATTAATTAAATTTGAATTATATGAATCCAAATACTATCTATGTACTATATCCATCTCCATGCTCCATGCCCTCAACATCCCATCAGAGGAAAATTTCACTTCAAAAGATCCCAAATAATGATATATATATCAGTATTGAGATGCATATGTATGGTTTGTGTATTAACATGTTATGAGACTATAAAAGTTTCCTTTACAAATGGTCACATGAATATTGATGTGTATAACATGATGTAAAGTTCATATACACCCATGTACTTGATAAAGCACATACCAAGGGATTAAATTCTACCCAAGACATGATGAACCATGTTCATACTTATTTCAGTGCTATGCTGAATGAATAAGAAATATAGTGAACTTCATGAATTTGATAATTACCTTTATACCCTTCCACATTTATTAAAAATTATAATTTCACTTCTACAAATCATCTCTATGAATTCCATTGTGGTTATTTATCTCCCATGTATCATGACTACTTTAATGAATTCAGTGGTATGAATGCATGGAACACCAAAACAATGGACTCTCACTCAGATTTAGGGGAATCCCCCATTTTTATATCACAATAAAATATATTATCAATATTCAAATGTGTATGTCATTCACATTAGAAAAAACTCCATGTTATGCTATATTGGGTTATGTTAAATGAGTAATTTTTACCGAGATTACCCTCAATGTTGGTGACTAAATCCATCTTCTCCACATGTCAAACTGAATTGTGAACAAGATAGTCCATTTGATATATAAAAAACCACCAATAATAAATAATATAACAAGGATTAATATATCCAAATATAATTTTATATGAACTCCTTAAATTGATTAAAGAATTTAATAACAACTATTTTAGAATGAGGTGTAAGGAGTCAATCCACAGGGTTTGAACTCACACATACCCAATATTCAACAAAATCTATGGAATAATTCTAGTCTGATTAAATAATAAGTACCCCACAGATCCATGAGAAACAACTAATGAAGGGAAGAATTTTATTTATCACATTTATTTTTCATAAATAACTAGTTTCCATCTTCCATGATAGGATTTTATAGTAGGGGCATCAAAATAGGGTTGAAAATATTATGGATCACTAAGGAAGGAATATAATTATATAGAAACTAAACCAAAACCACCCTCGGTTCTTCTATAGAACATTTTGACTGAATGAATTATAAAAATAAGTAAATGTATTGATTTTTACATGCATAAATTGTAATAAAATCATATTTATTTATCTGAATAATTAATCAATTATATTACAATTTGAAACACCCACAATACATGATAAACAACCAATATTTTGCAAAATTGGATCCCATCCCAACCATCATCATGACCACCACCATGGTCTCCACCTTGATGATGGATTCATCCAACCGACTTGTCAAATTTGGCACCAACATGGATTTGTTTAATAAATTTTATCTATTTTTGGATCACTACCCATCATCAGGGTGTCTAAATGACAATCTGGCCATTTTCCATCGAATTTCATGAGTTCTCCATGTTAATGGCCACACAAAATCCTATGATTTTTTTACTTCACCTTTTTACATATATTCTCACCATTTACTAACACTAATTAAAATATAGTCGTTGTGTTTTCCATGTCTAAAAAATTCAAAACCCACAAAACATTTTCTTAAATTTTAACCTATTCCCACCCATGAATGGATTAACCTGAAAACCTAAATGAGTTGATGGAAAAATGGATTGATATTTAGAGTTAAAAAATAATGTAAAAGAACATAAATCCTTAAAGTTTCACCCCAGTGGTTTAGTATTGAAAAATGATTTTGTAGATACAGTTTAAAATTCATACATTTAAATATATAAAATATACATTGAGTAATTTTTTATTAGTGTCATATAAAAATATTTTTTTAGTTCAATGGAAAATACAGGTTCTATAAATATGAGTAGTAATGAAAATAAATAAGTGTAAAATATTTATAATAGTAGGGTACACATTCTATGGAGAATTCCATGGTGCCCCTAGTTTAGACATCATAGGGAAATGAGGGTGACATCATTATAAAAATTATTGATGAACCCAAATAGGATTGTTGGTATTTATTTATATACTAATTATTCTGTAGTTAGTTATTGTAGAAGAAGTACAAAACCATAACTATACTGACCCACCTCCAAAGGATCCACATATGGGAAAATATTAAAGACATTATTGACCTTTGAATTCAATCACTACAAGATCATTTTTGGTAGATTGGAACCAGGGGTATAACAACTTACATATAGGATGAAATATAGAAATTAAAATAAGGAAAATATGATAAATTACAATAATAAAACACAAAAAGAAAATATACCATAATGCTTGAAAAATTCATATAGAATCTATGGTCTACCAAATAAAATTAAAAATAAATCCACTCCTATGGTAATGTATAAACAATCAACAATTTCCACCTTTAATTAGTGAAATCTAGCTCAATTATCAACACCATCATTGAAATATATAAAAATAGTTAGCAATTTTTAGGTGCAAACATTGACTTATTTGAAGTCATATTATCCTTATAACCACTCAGACTAATTATATAGATGATTAAAATTACCTATATTAATAAAAACCTAAATAAAATAATAATCTACATTTATTCAACTATAACCCAACTTCACCAATAACCACTAAAAAATATTTTATGAAATTTACTATAAAAAGAAAAAGAAAACATAATTTCAACAAGGTACCCCATTACAAATTCCCCACTAAACTATTCAACCTCATGAACCAATCACATATGTTCCAACATGACCATCCCATTGATTCCCACATAACCATATCATTTCCAAAACCCCTTATAATAAATCAGCCTTAACATAATACCCCAAAAGCAATCACAAGAAACAATACCATGTGATAAATATACATCAAAATTGAATATCATATCCACCTTGAAAAAGTGTAGTATGATGATTAATTAAATAATCCCCATGACCCATTCATCCATGCACACTCACACTATGAAACCACTTCACTCGAACTAAATA
Source organism: Viscum album (assembly GCA_963277665.1). Lineage (NCBI taxonomy): Eukaryota > Viridiplantae > Streptophyta > Magnoliopsida > Santalales > Viscaceae > Viscum > Viscum album. The sequence continues at coordinate 780,627,944 of OY728163.1, read as the reverse complement.
ATCAATTCAACAAGACACCACTATTTCTAGTGAATTTTACCCATATTCCACTATATCATATAATCAATTGAGTATTTATAGTTGCGAATATGGAGTATAATATCATCCATGTTACCTCTAGCCTAGATTTTGGGAGACACTCAGAACCTAACAAATCATATGGTTTATTTTATTCATGACCAAATACACACATGGTGTATAGTAAATATATTAAAAATATAAATTGTATATATAACTACACATTACCTCCCAAAAAATAATTTAATGAATTTTTTTATTTATATATAATTTCTGATATAATGATATCATCATAAAAAAATCATGCCTTAATCCACAACTATAACTAATTAAAAACCAATTCACCATATATCATCCTCAAGATAGCCTCACAACAACAAGATAGTAATGTGTACATCCCATTTTATTAATAAATTAACAATTAATGACTTTCCAAAATACCTGAAACATTACCTTTTTTAGGTCCCTTTCATTGAATATAATCATCTTCATTTGACACATTTATTACAGAAATGACTAAATCATATTTTCCTTTATGATATTAAATATCTTCCTAAATTACTATATATTATTATTTTTATCGCATTACAATTTTTTTAATTTATTTTATTCCAAAAATATTTCATATTATCATGTATCGATTCTATAACAAAAATTTCATTTACCTAAAAATATTACCACTACACAATACCATCCATTATACATTATCCAATATACAAATAGAAACCCATGTAATTAATCCATCATCATTCATAACAAGAATACCAAACTAGAAACAAAAACCCCATATCATAAATATCATCTACCACTTTAGTATCAATAAAAATAAATCCCCCAATATAACCACCAATATTCAATTACAATACTATATTTTAATTCAAAAATAATAAACATAAAATGAAAACAAACAATAATTTCAATAACTACTCAAACTAAATAATTCGCCACATCAATCATAATTTTATATTCATTTATTACAATAAAATCATCATTAGTATTTATGAATTTATATTCCTTAAAGTTGTAAGATTATTTATATGATAAAATAGTTATAAAAGAACAAAGGAATCCTAATAACATAAGGAAATAAGTATTCAGATATGAATACAAAACAATATTATAAGTATCATCCTAGAAATATTATTAAAATCTGGAAAAATTATAAAAATAAAATATTCTGTAAAACATATTTTTTATTGTTGATTATATTCATAAAGTTTATCATAACCACTATTATAATGAAACAAATGTATAATAATTCCTCATCCAAAAATTAGTATAAGAATAAAGGTCACAAAACCCTCCCTCAATAAACATGTCAACAATTTCAATATGAGAATTAGAAGAGAAATATAAATATATAATCAATAATTACCAAGGTATCCTTAAATAAACATAGAAATTTATATTTCCATCTATTCCCAGAATGAAAACCATTACATATGAATGAAAACCACTACCACACCATTCAATATGGGTAAATGAATGAATGTATAATATAATGTCCTAGGAAAACAAATTTTAGTCAATATTTTCATGATGAAATGAATACAGGAATAATATAAAATAAATTTATTACCATGTATGAATATAATTTAGGCGAGGAATTCCTATTTTATAAAGGAGGTTGACGTAATTTAATATAACCAAAGAATTTGAAATAATTTTTCTAAAAACATGGGAATTATAACATCATGGAGTATGATTCATGCTCAAATTTACCCAAAAGAATAAGGTAGGATGATCCTTGTATTCTAGTTTGGGTTGTCGAATCCTCAAAGACCTAAGAAGTACCTACAGACACGTGCATTCTATGGATTGTTTTTGGCTATGAGGTGGTCAACTTAGGTGGATTTAAGATGGTTTTAAAGGATCACTAACATATTTAAGTTAATTCAAATTAAGGTAATGAGTTGATCCTAGGTTATCACTCGAGGTGGATTGGATGAATTCCTTTTTTAATGATTTCAATTTTTTATAATTGAGATGGATTCATTTAAGAAGATCAAACGAAATCATCACTTAATAGTTTAATGCCTACACAGCCTAATAATAATCACCTATACACTTGAAGGATAAAAGTTTTGAGCACTCCAAGGTAGAGGTTCATATTAGCACTTGAAATGTGTGACCTTAAATTCAGTAAGGATGAAGAGGTTTTAAAATCATAAAATGAAAATCTAATTTAAAAGAAGTTATTAGAAATTAATGGAGTGATAAATAACATCTAATACAGCCCATTTATACTCCCTTGGAGCAACCCAAAAAAGAGTTATCCCTCCATTTATGGCATGTCTTCCAAGGAAGCAGGAAGTAGACTTACGAGGGTGGAATTGAAGAAGTAAAAACAACAATAAAAATCGATCACTCCTCCATTGTGTGATAAATATCACAAGGTATGGTGTGAATAAATTCACACCTTGAACCAACGGTATAAACGTGATAAGTAGGAGAACATAATAATAGTAAAGGAAGAATTTTTATTAAGAAACTAAGGTGAATTAAACAACTTACATGAGAAAGAAATGGGATTACAATCACAAAGCGGCAGCATAACGCTACAATGAAACCAAGCACCAAAGATGATTCAATCCTCCAAAACCACTGCCTTAAATAGGAATTTTTGAGCCCTTGGGTAGAGCCTCCAATATTCCAAGTATCCTCAATTAATTGTGGTAGGCCATAGGTGGGTGGAAAGTAAGGGAGCGTTGATTTTTCCGCCCTTGACCCGAGGTGGCAGCCAACTTTCCTTAACCGAACCGATGCACTTTTAGGACCTTCTATATTTCCGAATCAGAGTGGTACATAGAAGAAGAAAATGGATCACCGGATGTTTTATAACCTCCTGTAAAAATTGGCCCCATTTGGAGTTTTTGATTCCGAGATATGATCATATTAGTGGGATATTTTTCTGGGCCGCAGAACCTGGCCCAGAATTTTATCTCTAACTTGGGCCTCCTAAATGGACACCATGGAGGCCGAATTAGCATTGGATCCTGAATAGTGATTTGTTCCTATACATGTCTTCTATCATCCCACGAAATTTGGGAATCATTGGGACTGTATGGTGGGCCCCAAATTCTAATCAGCGGGCTGGTGTCCAATCTGCCTTCTCCAGAATTGCTTCCTTTCATTGCCAAATATCTCCATCATCCTTTATGAATCTTTCATTGATCCTTTAATGAAAAATGTTCATATTGAAGTGAATATACAGTTAAAAAGAATATAAAATTAAAATATTTATAATTATATTCCTTAAAATTAGATGAATCCTTGGGTACTTCAAATGATGTTAAAAAATGTACCACATAATAGTGCATTTTAAGAAGGTATTACAATCATAATGTGAAATGATGTTCAAAGTGTAAAATGCACTAAAATGGTGTTTATGAATAAAAAAGAACATGAATATCATGTATATTAACAATGAATATTAGCCTCATTTAGTGGCTAATCACACCCCCAACTTGAGTTTTTCTAGTCCCGAGCAAAATATATCTCAACAATATGAAATTCGAATTCCCTTTTACAAAAAAATTTTAATAAACAATGATCAACAGAAACCCATATACCAAAAAGTCCTGAAACCCATAAAAATATTTTAATACAAGATAGCTTTATAAGCAAATCCCAATCCCAAGCCCATTCTTTTGTTCAAATTCATTTCCATATTTCATCCAATATCAATTAATTATGAGGATGTGTTGTGCATCACAATAGATATGGGGGTTCATCTTTATTCAAGGGGAAAATGACGGAAGCACTAGGTGGAATAAAATTTCAACATTAAGATGAGTATTCAAATTTTTTTAAATAGTATTATTTTTTTGATTTTTTTTTGCAATTTTTCCATGGTAATTGAAATTGCACCCAAAAGATTCAACCCCTGTAGCGAGAGTTTGCCGATGACTCCCAGGCTCAAGGACCTTAGGGAACCAAGTGAAGCCCAGATACTCAAGGATCATCTCGAGTTAACTCAGTCAAAAAAAATTCAAATTACCAAAAATAGAGATAAAATTACTAACTCTGGTCCATACAACTATGGAGTCACGATCCCCAAGTGCCGAAAGCCACACATAAGGTAATTTCATTGCTCTACGCGCAATATTTTTTTGAATACTCATATTAAACTAAAATGATCACCAAACTTATGCTATTTATTTAGGGGACCCCATGAACTCAAACTAATACCCCAATATCCAAAGGACGTGCATTGTGGTCTTTTTTTTGGATGAAAATATAAATGATGAAATATCACATTGGACATCCACAATTTCCAAAATCTATGCTCATGAAATTATACAAGGACTAAAATCAGAATCGGGGCATGCTAAATTATTTGATATTCAGTTTCAATGTGTGCTATGTGTATTACCATGTTCAAAGTTAAAGGAATTTTTCCTTCGATTTACAAATTTTTTTTCTTTTTCAAATCATTCATTTTCATTTTTTTAACACGAAAGCATTTTTTTTATTTTATCTCCCCCCCCAACTTAAAACAACATTGTCCCCAGTGTTTAAAGAAAATAAAATTTTGAAGGGGGTAGAGGTAGAGAATGAAAGTTCAAAAAGGAAATTGAAAATGAGGATCATGGAGTGAAGTCACCTGGTGGTTGAAGTTGAAATTCTTACTGCTCCCTTTTAATCCTTTGATATCCATGTCACTTGTAGAGTTCCCTAGTAGAAAAAACAAAACAAACAAAACAAAACAAATATATATATATAGAGATAGATATTTATATTTATATAATAAAGAAAGTAAAATATAAGTATATATATAAAAAGTATAGAATAAGGAATCACAAAAAGTCATAGGTTAGTGGAAAGCGTGTGCCCCTGTCTCTCTTCAGTCCCGGGTTCGAATCCCCGCGGATTTTCCGGTTGTGACGGGGTTTTCCCTAGGACCAACTATGTGTCCCTTTTTTTTATTATTATTATATTATTATATATTTTTTTGTATTTTTATTTTAACCTACAAACACATTAAAAAAACAAATTGATGATACATTGTGTTCTTTTAAATTTCTGGGTAAGACATTACTCAAGGATCACACCACGTGACACAGATGAATATGGTGCTCCCCTTTCATACCCATCTATACTCATAATAGAAGAACATGTCAACAATCTATTTTTTTAAATATAAAAAAAGTTTAATTAATCTTATTTAACATATACAGTTGATTAAAACAACAAAATGATAAGAAACTTGAAAACCATGGGTTTTCTCCCATGCAGTGCTTTGTTTAACGTCGTTAGCCTGACATGAACACCTAATTTTTTAAGTATTTTCCTCATCTAAGGTTGGTTCACACAAGTCTTCAATGACTTCCTGTTTTTGAAATGGTTTAATGAATGGTTTGACTCTATGGCCATTAACTTTAAAGGTTTGACCATTGGTGGGATCTTGAATTTCTACTGCCCCATGGGGGTAAACATGATGCACTATGAAAGGACCTGACCATCTAGACCATAACTTTCCCAGGTGTAAATGAATTTTTGAACTATACAAGAGCACAAGTTTTCCTGGTTCAAAATGTTTGACCTTGATATTCCTAGATTGGTAGGCTTGAACTATAGCTTTATTGATCCTTGAATTTTCATAAGCCTCTATCCTTAATTCCTCAAGTTCATTGAGATCTAATTTACTTTTTTTTCCGGCCAATGAGAGGTCATAATCCATTTTCTTAATTTCCCAAAAGGCCTTATGCTCAATTTCAAGAGGTAAATGGAATGCTTTTCCATAAACCAACCTATATGGTGACATTACTAGGATGGTTTTGAATGCTGTACGATATGTCAAAAGAGCATCCAAGTGTTTCTCGGGACACTCATTCCTAAAAGGATTGACAGTTTTCTCAAGAATTTTTTTGATTTCACGATTGGCTAACTCAACTTGACCATTGGTCTGTGGGTGGTAAGCAGTGGACACTTTGTGAGAAATTCCATATTTTTCCATGAGTGATGAGAATGGACGATTGAAAAAATGAGTTCCACGATCACTAATGATAGCCCTAGGAATTCCAAATCTCTAGAAGATTTTTTCCTTGAGAAATCTAATCATAGTTTGATGATTATTGGATTTTGTAGGAATGGCATCAACCAATTTGGATACATAATCGATATCTAAGAGAATGTAAAGATATCCCGTAGAGTTTGGGAAGGGACCCATGAAATCAATTCCCCAATAGTCAAAGATTTCAACCACTAAGATGGGATTCAGTGGCATTTGATTCCTTTTTGTGATGGAACCTACTTGTTGACACCTAGGAAAGCTTTGACAAAATGTGTAGGAGTCCCTTGAGAGGGTGGTCCAGAAGAGACCACATTGAATAATCTTAGCAGATGTTTTCTTAGAGGAAAAGTGACCTCCACATGCCTCACTATGACAGAATTTAAGTATGGACTCTTGTTCAAATTCTGGGACACACCTCATATTGACTTGGTCAGGGAAGAACTTATAGAGGTATGGATCATCAAACACATAGTTTCTAACATTATAAAGGAATTTCCTTCGATCTTGAGTCCCTAATAATTTTGGAATGACTCATGTAACTAAGAAATTGGCTATGTCGGTATACTAGGGGCAGTCACTCACAGAGTATAGGTGTTCATCAGGAAATGAATCAGACATAGAAAAGTGATTTGAGTTGTCTTTGAATTCCATCATAGAGATGTGATCAACTACAAAATTTTCAATGCCCTTTTTATCCTTGATTTTGAGGTCAAATTCTTGTAAGAGAAGGACCCACCTAATCAGTCTATCCTTAGCATCTTGTTTTTGGAAGAGGTATTTTAGTGCAGAATGGTCGGTGAAGACAATGATGGGGGATCCTAAGAGATAGGACCTGAATTTATCTAAGGCAAAGACAACCGCAAGAAACTCTTTCTCAGTGGTGGTGTAGTATATTTGGGAATCATTTAATGATTTTCCTACATAAGCAATTCCATAAGGAGTTTTATCATAACGTTTTCCTAACATAGCTCCTACAACAAAGTCACTGGCATCGCACATAAGTTTGAAAGGAAGGTTCCAATTTGGAGATTTCAAGATGGGGGAGAGGTGAGAGAGGATTTTAGGGTTGATAATGAACCCTTACATCTTTCTATCCAAACAAATAGAGCATCCTTTACTAGGAGAGCACAAAGGGGACGGGAGATTGAACTAAAGTCCTTGATGAATCTTCTATAGAAACCAACATGTCCTAAGAAAGACCTCACTTCCTTGACAGTTTTGGGTGATGGAAGGTGACTAATGATGTCAAAATTGGATTTATCAACTTCAATCCCCCTACCTGAGACCAGATCGCCTAGAACTAGTCCCTCTTTAACCATGAAATGGCATTTTTCCCAGTTTAGGACCAGATTTATTTCTTCACATCTTAACAAGACTCTCTCCACATTCTACAGACATCCCTCAAAAGTATCCCCAAACATAGAGAAGTCATCCATGAAGACCTCTAGAAAATCCCCTACCATGTCTGAGAAGATTCCCATCATGCACCACTGGAAGGTTCCAGGAGCATTAAATAAACCCAAGGGAATTAATTTTAAGGCAAAGGTGCCGAATGGACATGTGATTGTAGTCTTCCCTTGATCCTCTAGGGAGAACTCAATTTTATTATACCCCAAGTATCCATCTAAGAAATAGTAGAAGGCATAACCTACCACACTCTCAAGGACTTGGTCAATGAATGTTAAGGGGAAATGTTCCTTCTTGGAAAATGAGTTTAGCTTCCTATAGTTGATGCAGACTCTCCAGCCACTACTCACCTATGTTAGAAGAATCTCTCCATCCTCATTGGTTATCACTGTGATTCCAACCTTTTTTGAAACCACTTAGATTGGGCTCACCCATTCACTCTCAGCTATGGGATATATGATACCAGCTTTTAACAATTTTAGAAGTTCTTTCCTTATTACCTCTATGAGATTAGGATTGAGTCGCCGTTGAGGTTGACGACATGTCTTTGAATCAGATTCTAGAACAATCCTATGAGTCCCAACAAGTGGGATAATCCCGGGAATATCAGACAGGGTCCAACCAATGGATTTCTTATGTTTCATAAGGAAATCTAGAAGCATCCTCTCATGATTGGTTTCAAGATAAGAAGAAATGACAATAGGATGTGTTTAATTGTCCCCTATGAAGGTATACTTTAGTGTAGTAGGGAGTTCCTTCAATTCAAGAATAGGTTGGTTCAGAATTTTAGAAGAAGATTGGGAAATTGGATCAAGATCAATTTTATTTCCTAAAGTTTTAGATTGGATTGATTCCCCACATGTAGAAGTTTCATCTACAAGATTGTCTTGATCATATTTAGGGAAGGAAGTTGGGGTGGTCTCCATGAAAGTGGTTTCTTGAAAGGTTTCACTGATTTTTGGACCTAAGACTTCATCATAAGAGTAATTTGAAAATGATTCAAGCCAAGGAGATAAACTTCCTTCATGTGAACAAAGGAAATCAATCTCATCCTAACTTAAACATTCATCAAATATTCCTTGATGTTCTATGGATTCATTATCAATGGGTCCTATCATGTTTACTTCATGAATTTCCTCGTCATCCCCTATTTGTGAGCTTGAATTATAGATTTTCAAGTCTAGAATCATGTTTCCAAAGGTGATGGTCATGTTCCCATTTCAGACTCGGATTATAGAGTTGATTGTTGAAAGGAAAGGATGACCAAGGATGATTGGGGTTTGTTCCTTATTTCCTAAGATTGGATAGTTGTCAAGGACAATGAGATTATAAGGGTAGATGATGTTTTCAACCTTTACCAGAACATCATTTAAAATACCCTTTGGAACCCTAATGTTATGATCAACAAGTTGAAGTGTGACAGATGTGGGTTGGAGCTCTTCTAGTCCTTACTAGCAGTACAAAGCATATGGGATGAGATTGACACTAGCACCTAGGTCAAACAAGGCCTTGACAACTTTTCTCTCTCCTAGTTCAACATTGATGTAAGGGAAATCCGGGTCTTTCAACTTAGGAGGAATGGTCCCTTGAATGGTGGTACTCACGTTAGAAGCCAAAAGGACTTGGCTTTTATGTGAAAATTTTCTTTTAAAAGTTCACAAGTCCTTAAGTTACATTGACTAGGAAGGTATGGTTTGGATTGAATCGAGAAGGGGAATGTTCAACTTGACTTGTGAGAATATTTACCTCAATGTTTCACTCAGTTCAGGCTTGGGTTTCCCCCTCATGCATTGAGGAAATGGTGAAGGTTGTGGGGTTGTTTGTTGAAGAGTTGTTTCTTTGACAATGTTGTCATGTTTTTCAATTTGATCATTTGGTTCATTTTAATTTTCATCCATGTTTTAATCTTCATGTGGGTTTTTAATTAGTTTTTCAGGTTTCTCAATTGATTTCCCACTTCTTAAAACAATCCAAACGTTTAGTTGTTCATGAGTTTCTTGAGTACAACTTTACTCTCCCCTTGAAGTTGAGGATGGCACCGCCTGAGTAGGCATGGGTGCTTTTCTAGTTTTTATGGTTAGAAGTTCTTGTTTTAGGGAAGAGACTTCCGAGTTCATCCTCTCCATTTGTTTGCACAGTTGTTCTAGTAGGCTTTGTGGAACAGTTTGGTTTGGTGCTTGAGAAGATTGGTTTATCCCAGTGGGGTATTTTGGAGGCGGGATGGTTTGTTGAAAATGGACTGGTGGATGTTGGTATTGGATAGGTTGGGTTTGGAACTGGTTATGGGTTTGATAGTTCTGATGGGGGTAAGAATTTTTTCCCAGTGGTTGGATAGGTTTTTGGTTATCTTTCCAGCGGAAGCCTGGGTGGTCATTATACCTTAGGTTGAATTTGTTTTGGTATTGAGGCTTTTGAAAGTTCAAATCATTTACTTCCGCTAGGGGTCCTACTAAAATAACATCCTTGATGGATAGAATTGTGGGGAAGTTGTCTTTATTATGGTCATGTTTGTCACAAATTGTGCAAACAGGGTCAACAGTTTGGATTTCATGGACTTTCCTAAGGTCTATCTCTTCAACCTTCTTAGAGAGTGCTGCGAGTTTAGCCCTAAGGCTCTCCTATTCTCTAAGTGTATGAATTCCAGTATTTCTTTGTGGATTTTCAGAATAAGGTGAAGTTCCCCATGTTTTTTTTGTTCAGAAAGGCTTTCTAGATACTCGTAAGCATCATTTGGGGCTTTGTTTTTAAAGGTTCCATTACACATCATGTCAATGAATTGTTTGTTCCCCGAACCCAACCCTTCATAGAAAATTCTCACTTTCTCAGGAATAGAAAAACAATGTTTTAGAACCATGTTTAGAGTGTCTTTGAACCTTTCCCATGATTCATATAACGACTCTCCATTTTTTCAAAAAAGTTTTGGATACTCTTTTTAAGTGAAATTGTTTTGTGGTGTGGAAAGTATTTTTTATAGAATTCTCTTTGTAGTTGGTCCCAAGAGTTGATGGATGATGGTCTCAAATTATTTTTCCAATTTTTAGCTCAATCCTTTAAAGAAAAATGAACTATCCTCATCTTAGCTGATTCTAGTTGATGTGGGGGACACATGGTTTCTACGATGTCATTGAAATCATTAATGTGAAGGTAGGGCTTCTCGAACTCCATTCCATGGAATGTGGGAAGATGGTTTAGGACATGTGGTTTAAAGATGTAGTTAGAATCTCTTATAGAATTGTGTCTAATGAATGATGGGGTATTGGTCCAAGAATGTGTGAGGTAGTCATTCATGGTTTGATCAATTTCATTCCCCAAGTTTGGGGCTACCTCATTTGGGTTTCCATTTTGGTTTCCACTCGGGTTTATGAGTTGGTTTCTTTGAAGACCTTCCATTGAAATTGGATCAATTTTGGACTCTATAGTATTAGTAATATTAGGATCTAATGGAAAGAGTTCCCTTGGTGTACTTGACTCCCCAACCCCAGGACTATCCACCCTAACTAGACGGTTTGATTGATCGCGGGTGTAGGCGGACATGCACCAAAAGAGAAAAAAAAAAAGAAAGGGACAAGATAATAGAATTTGGATGAGAAAATAAGAAATGGGGCATAATAGAATGGGTGTTTAGATGACTTAATTGGGTCCTCAGAAATGACACCAAAATTTGATTCACACTCAAATTTACCCTAAAGAAGAAGGTAGGATGATCCTTGTACTCTAGTTTGGGTTGTCGAATCCTCAGAGACCTAAGAAGTACCTACAGACACGTGCATTATATGGATTGTTTTTAGCTATGAAGTGGCCAACTTAGTTTGATTTAATATGGTTTTAAATGATCAATAACAAATTTGTGTTAATTCAAATTAAGGTAATGAGTTGATCCTAGGTTATCGCTCGGGGCGGATTGGAAGAATTCATTTTTTAATGATTTCAATTTCTTATAATTGAGATGAATTCATTTAAGAAGATCAAATGAAATCATCACTTACTGGTTTAATGCCTACACACCCTAATACTAATCACCTATACACTTGAAGGATCAAAGTTTTGAGCACTCCAAGGTATAGGTTCGTATTATCACTTGAAATGTGTGACCTTAAATTCAATAAGGATGAAGAGGTTTTAAAATCATCAAATAAAAATCTCATTTAAAGAAGTGATTAGCCATCAATGAAGTGATAAATAACATCCAATCCATCCCATTGATAATACCTTGGATCAACCCATAAAAGAGTTATCCCTCAATTGATGACATGTCTTCAAAGGAAGCGGGAAGTAGACTTACGAGGGTGGAATTGAAGAAGAAAAAACAACAACAAAAATCGATCACTCCTACGTTGTGTGATAAATATCACAAGGTATGGTGTGAATAAATTCAAACCTTGAACCAACGGTATCAACGTGATAAGTATGAGAATAGAATAAGAGTAAAGGAAGAATTTTTATTGAGAAACTAAGGTGAATTAAACAACTTATATGAGAAAGAAATGAGATTACAAACACAAAGCGGCAGCATAACACTACAATGAAACCAAGCACCAAAGATGATTCAATCCTCCAAAACCACTACCTTAAATAGGAATTTTCTAGCCCTTGGGTCGAGCCTCCAATAGTCCAAGTCTCCTCAATTAATTGTGGTAGGCCATAGGTGGGTGGAAAGTAAGGGAGAGTTGATTTTTCCACCCTTGACCCAAGGTGGCAGCCAGCTTTCCTTCACCGAACAGACGCACTTGTAGAACCTTCTAGATTGCCGAGTTATAGTGTGACATAGAAGAAGAAAATGGATCCCCGGATTTCTTATAACCTCCTGTAAAATTTGGGTCCATTTTAAGTTGTTGATTCCGAGATAGGATCATATTAGTGGGCTGTTTTTCTGGGCCGCAGAATCTGGCCCAGAATTTTATCTCTAAATTGGGCCGCCTAAATGGACACCATGGAGGCCGAATTAGCATTGGTTCCTGAAAAGTGATTTGTTCCTATACATGTTTTATATCATCCCACGAACGTTGTAATTAATTGGGCCTATATGTTGGGCCCCACATTCTCATCAGTGGGCTGGTATCCAATCTTCCTTCTCCAGAATTGCTTCCTTTCATTGCCAAATATCTCCATCATCCTTTATGAATATTTCATTGATACTTTAATGAAAAATGTTAATATTTAAGTGAATATCCAGTTAATAAGAATATAAAATTAAAATATTTATAATTAGATTCCTTAAAATTAGATGAATCATTGCGTACTTCAAATGATGTTAAAAAATGTACCACATAATAGTGCATTTTAAGAAGGTATTGCAATCATAATGTGAAATGATGTTTAAAGTGTAAAATGCACTAAAATGGTGTTTATGAATAACAAAGAACATGAATATTATGTATATTAACAATGAATATTATCCTCATTTAGTGGCTAGTCAGAGTAACATGCTTAGTCATGTCTTAATTATGTCGTTATCCAGAAATACTGGGATAATATTTCTAATATCAGAAGGTTTCAAACCATTTATATTCAATGTATCAAAGTTATTTCATGACATGATTGGTGTATTTAAGAATTAATTATGGCGACTCATATAAAACATACATTAATAATATATATATATTTCCTCTTTGATATGATACATCTCCCAAATTGTCTCCCATATTAAGGATATAAGGGGTTTTTTCTCTTTGAATATACTCAATAAAAAATATTTTATGATAATTTTTAAAATTGATCCACATTAGAGGAATACTTGATCCACATACACACACACACACACACAGATACACACACACACACACACAGATATATATATATATATATATATATATATATATATTAGGTAAAACATATCTTTCTAACATTGGGAAAGGAAGCCATAAAATGGGGTGAGCTCTAACTATCAAGAACCACCCCGGATACACTTGTATCCTGAAACATAAAATGGAAATAACATGGAATGAAGGGAATTCTTAATCCCCATTGTTTGATGTCTATATCCATGCATCATACAAGATAAAACTAGGAATAGTTTTGATATATTAAAATCAATAGAATAGTTACAAGTTATTATTTTCAAGGAACACTATGTAGGGAGAACATGTATTAGAGGTCAAATAGGTATAAAAGATGAAAGTACAAAAAAATTAATATAAATTGAAATATAACAACCCATGTCCCAATGGACACAACTCTCCAAGTCCAAAGGATCAACAAAAAAACCAACTCACTGTTCCACCTTAACCATTCTCAAACCTAGAAGATGATAATCTACAAACACCTGAAAACACAATTATGGTGTGAGTTAAAATCCCAGATGGTTCACACAAATGATTCCATAATAATATTCCTAATCAATTAAGAAAATAAAGTGTTCAATTTTATAGAAATATGAATGGATGTACAAAATTATAATTAATTAAAATCATCTAATACATATCTAGTGATGGTAGTATTTCAAAAAAGTGATTAATAATAATTTTATATAAATAATTTAAATAAATTCACAATGAATTTGATAAAAAAATTACATGAAATTTAGTATATATCAAATATTCAAAAATGAGAAACTTGGTCTTCTTCCTAGAGGTATGATAGTTTGAGGTTACAGGGTACTTACACATTCAAATAAGTAATCATGAGACTATATGTGCACACATACCTTAGACACTAGTCAGAGAAGAATCATCACCATCCAATTAGGGATGTGACATACTACACTAAGTTTTGAGAGCTGTATAGCATAAAAAGAGTGGTTATCTAAATAAATCACTAAATATATAGGTTTTTTGTTCTCTAACAATAACCAATATTGGGAAATTTTTTTCAAAACTATTAAAAATAAAAATACCTAATTTTCTATATCAATATGTAAATTTCCCTTTAAAAACCAATACTCTAGTTTTTAATCAAATCATGCCTTTCTCATGAAAAACCCAATAAGTTTCTTTAAAAACCATTTTAATCAATTTACTTAAATTAAAATTTCAAATCAATTAATTTCAAATAAATATCCCAATTCTATTAATATCATAAAATCCAAATCACACACCAATTCATAGGAAATGTGGGTTTCCCCCAATTTTCATGAAAAATAACATTCATATCACAATTAAATGGAATTTGTTTTTCATAATCCAATTTCAAAAGAATAAAACTATATTATCCAATTTAAAACATTTATTTATATATGTTACTTTATGGTTAAATGAATTGACCAATTGTATATCAAATTATATTATAAAGGATAGAGATCACGAATCAAAATGCCCGTAATGGGAATCTCCAATGTAGAACATCATCAATAGATATTTGGTTATAAAAAATATATTTAAGATCTAAAACAGAGATTAAATCCTTTATAAAAATTAATATCTAAGATATCCTTCCAGATAAGAAATGAAGGATACCAGGAATGACCAATATTGGAATATTCATAAGCTCATAGGATATTTTGAATCTTTTCCCTTTCTTTGATCTGCCTTAGAAAAGATTTGGAAGATTCAAAATGGTTCATTTAGAAATTAAAAAACCTATAAATAATTAAATGATGAGTTAGTGTATAGTGGGGGATAAAAGTAGAGGTTTGGGAATTTTAAATGTATTTTTGGAATAAAATAATTTTTCATGAACAAATATTTTGGTAGGGCCTCACTGTCAGACAAATATTGTTCCATAACAATGTTACCCTTATTTCAAGGTTTCATGGTTTAAAATAGGTGGGTGAATACTTTTTAAAACCATGATCTGGACATAAAAATACACAACTTTTGGGTTTTCACTTTTTCAATTGGATGGGTGCATGGTTTTCCAAATGATGTGTCAACCGTTCACAACACATTAAACTTCAAATATTTTAATATTATCACCTGAATAATAACTTAATGATACTTAACAAATGGATGATCTAATATGAACAATTAATACCTAAAACATGTATCTGGATGTTACACACATCCCACCATAGTAACATTCATTCCCTAGAAACCCTCTTAAGAAGCATCCATGTCAAAAAGATGGGGACATTTCTCTGTCAACAATGCATATATCTCATTGTTTCATGAGTATTTGAACTATTATGTCAAAATAATTGAACCTAATATATCCTCCTCCCTTGATATATCTTGGTTTAACAATCATCTATCCAAATAGAATGACCCATCACATGAAATTTAGGCCCATCCCCAAGATCACTCCATCTCAGAACATGAGATGGATCAGAAGGATATTTTACCATATGCGATTCATGGAACACATTATGTATAGAAATAACATATTGTCAAAGTTATAAACGATAATAAACAACCTACCACCTGATCAACAACCTCAAAAGGTCCCACAAAACATGGATTAATCTTCCCTTTCTATGTAAGACACTGATGACCCAACTGAGGTGAATATTTCAAGAACACATAGTCACCTACTGAAAATTAAAATAGTCTATGGTGATGGTCATCATAAGACTTATTATATATATATTTCATTAAACTTATCTGAAAAAAAGATGAATCATTATTTGAATTTATTGAACTGTGCTCAGTCCAACCAAGGAACTCTCAGAAATATCTGACCAACACAACCAATATTTATAAAGCTGGCCATACAAGGCCTCAACAGAAGCCATTTTGACTGAAAACTAGTAACTATTGTTATATAAACTAAATCATTATCATAAGGTCAACCAATGTTTGACAAATGTTGAGTATACAAGAAATGTGTATATCCTCAAGAATATTTATATCCCTTTATATCTGATTATCCGACTTCAGATGATATTTCAACACAAATGAACCTGAGATGTAACACCCCAACCCCAATTACCAAGAGTTTGTGCATTATTTTAAATCATTGGCATGATTACAAGGAATCATGTCCCGAAGGACCTACCAGTTTAGAATTTTGGGAAAATAGATTACATACATGAACGTTACATTACACTTTATAACATACAAAACATCATAAATAATTCTTTGAGAATTACATTGTTCCGTTAGATTAACCCAAAATCTCAATCATAAAATACTTTTTGGGATCCTGGGAAAATAAAACATAATAAAGGGGTGAGCTAAGATGCTCAGTAAGGGTAAAAAATTTAGCGGAAGCTATAAACATTTAAGGCATGATGTGTAATAAAAAAACATCATTTTAAAAATGAACTTGAAAAAAATATGGAAAAAATAAATCAAACATTACCATATAAACATTCACATGGATATTATACTTGTCGAATAATCCTATGTAATAACTAATTTCATAATGAGGGAATGCATAATGGCGGACATCATAACCACATAGTCAAGGACTCGTGCCAAGAATACAACAATTTTTTTCCAAGGGCTTGTGCTAAGACACTATTTTGTCTCATGATACCTACCGATTCTTTGAGGAGCTATAGTTGGCTCCACCTATCACTTACTAAGTCCAATGCATTCCTCATATGAAAATGTTGAAACATAACATAAAAATTCATTTTAAAACTAGCATATGAAATGTCAATACATTAACCATACACCATGAATGGTATAAAAATACCACATTCATAGTCTAATATATCATAACTCATTCAATACAATATAGAATACTGTATTATAATAAATCAACCTCAATCAATAATAATATCCAGTAAAGGATACATACATAGATGATATTGATCTGTAAATTTTTTTGAGAGAAATATCCCTTTTTTTGAAATCATTTAAAAGTCACACATTTATAACGGATGTCATTTAAAAGATATTTTTAAATCAAAATGTCCCATAACAATTTTAAACTTTTTAAAGGAATTAACATTTTAAAACAATCATGTTCATATAAATAAATCCTTAAAACCATTTTGAAAACATGGACATTAATGAGAAAGATTTAGAAGAATAAATATTTAAAACATTTAAAATGATGTTTTAGTTAAAGAGTATCTTAAAAAATTCATTTTGAAATTTCTTTTATGAAACATGGACATGGATAATAAATATTTTTCAGAAAATACTTACCCATAAAAAATTTCGGATAATAACGAGATTGAGGAATTAACCCTTACCTTGCACTTTCCTTTTGTCAAGGGTACATTTATCCTCTTGTATAATGACCATAGTATGTTATTAAATTATACCATAACCATATTAATATTTATGGTATCATACATGATTCATTTATGACTTTATACTTCCCATTTAATAATGATTTCCATGTTAAATTAACATTTCGGGTAATAATCGCTTTCTTTATCATATGTGTTTTAACTTATTATTCTTGATCGTATCATTTAGATCATGATTTATATACTTCCATAATATAAAACATGATTTATATATAATACATATTTAGAATATAAATATATATGATATATAGATATATGAAATGGAAAACACCGTTTATAGAGACGGTAGGCTGTACGTACGCATAAACGCTGTTTCTGTTTTCATATCGTATTGAATGGAAGAATGTGAATGAGTTAAATGTATATATATATATATATATATATTTATAGTAGAATTATTATGTAATTTATTACATTCTTATTAACAATATGTATTTTTATAATCATCGTTGAATGTTGAACGTGGAAATGAATCTCATCGTGTCGTGGAGACGGTAATCCGTAGGTACACACGAGTGACAATATCAATATATTGATGGTAAAATCGTATGCAATTAGATGGTATATCATATAAACAGAATAATTAAAATGTTATATTTATAATTTACATTAGTTAAACTCATTATTATACCCATCCAAATAATGAAGTGTTTGAATAACAAACTACACCACGACGTGAAGACGGTAAGACGTACGTATACACTTGTGGTGACTTTGTCATTTATAGGATGGGTAGAATAAGAATATGGTTGTACCATATTTATAATAACATCACAGTATGTAGAAGGTACTGTAGTTAGTATTTTTTTATGTAAATATCAAATAAAGAGGAAGTGGAAAAAGAAAAGAACTTTTAATAAGATGGTGAAATCATTACCTCTTCTTTGGGTGTTTCCTTTTGATTTGAAAAAAGGGCTTCTTAGGTGAGATTTATACTCAAGGGAATGCCTCTAGGATGATTTAAGGGATTTTGGCAGGGGATTTAGTTAGGGTTTGGCCAAGACAAATGGCTTTGGTGGTGTGAATTTGAGAGAAGGGGAAGTTCCCTTTTACAAGTGGGGTGATGGTCACTTTAAGAAATGTTTAAAATATTATTTTATTATAAAATAATTATCGGTTTCTAATGGATAAAAATTGATTTATTTCAAATACAAGGTGGGCATGATTCTAAATCATCTCAAACAATAGGTTTTATACAAGTTTGTGACACAATATTATCCCTATCATTTAGATTTTACTATATGTTAAGAAATTTAACTTTTACAATGTCCTCATGTATTATTATAATTAATGGTTAATAAACTTACTATAAAATTACAAGAGAACACCAAGTGGTTATTTAATGACATATTAATCATTATATATTACATTGGCCGATCGATAGATTTTTTGTAATATTATATCATTTAATAATATAATATTTGTTTTAAAAACTAATTTAGGTCAATTTTGACACTATTTAGGATTTTGTTTTTGTGAAAGTCATCACAACCTGATTACTTCAAACCAAATACATTTAATCAACCGTAACATGTAAAATTCACATATAAGATTCTTGTATGACATCAAAACGTTCAAATTATATTTATTTTAATATTTATAATACCATTTATTTTATTCTTTCATTAATAAGTTAATTACTACATATTCATTGTGTCAGAAATAAATTTAAATATTTAATCTCTAAAAATTATAAATAAAATACTATTATTTAGGAAATCTTATTATCTTTTTAATAAATTTTTATAGACATATTTTTCTTATGTTTAACTCTATATTAAAAATGGTTTGGTTATTTATCTTTGAATTTTACACTTCCAACTCTTCTTTAATTAAATAATAATAAATGTACTAATCTAATCCAAGTGGACATAAAGGATCATATTTTTGTTATAAGGTTGATTTTGGTTGAAATAAAAATTTCTAATAGAAATAATACAAGTTTTGGGGTAATTTTAATATTATTTTACCTTTAATTACATTATTTACTTTTTACCATGGTAAATAAAAGTCAAAAGTTACTATTCACAAAAAATTATTATCATCTTATTAGACCACATTTTACTTACTGATATCAACCGTGTATCTCATATTTTTTTAAATTCAATTCAAAAAAGCAGTGAAATTACGTTTTATGAAAATTTTCAAATGCTCCTAGAAGATGGGTACAAAACGGTGAAAAGTTCAATGAAATTTTACACATCTAATTTTATTATAAAAATGACTCCAATGAATTAAATTGAACTAATATAGGTATCATGTATCTATTTTGACTTAAAATAAATTTAAATAAAATAAATAATTATCTGAAAAAAGTCGGTTTTAAAAAATAACCCAATGTTGTTTTCACTATTCATCAAAAATTGAAAGTCTTCCAAAAAATACCAAAAATTCACCCCAGATAATTTTGATATTCCAAAATCAAAAATTAATTGTATTTAAAAAAATTCAAATCATAAAAGTTTCATTAATTAATTTGAAATTAATTTTGTTGTCAAAACCAAATATCTAGTTTTTAAAAAATAAAAACTCTCAAAATATTGACATGTGTTTATGTCAAATTTAAATGTGAAATTATAATGAACTATATTGTATTAACTGATAAAAATATAATCTAATTATACTACCAAACTATTCAAATGTATAATTTAACACTATAATTTTTTTATTAAAAAAGTTGTTTTCAATTAAAAATAATTATTTTTCAATATTCACTAAAATATGAATGTTATCAGAAAAAAACCAAAAATGTTTCAAAACTAAATGTTTATATCCTAATTATAAAGAATAATATTATTTTGTCAGATTTAATATTTAATAGATTCAAATATTGGATTTAAAAATGGTTTCCATTAAAAGGATGTAAAAGTTCATTTTCTGAAAAATACTTCCTTTGTCTGAAAAATTGAATTCGTTCTTATATTATTTATAAGAAACAAATAATATAGATGTTAAAATTATATAGATTATATAAGATTCAAAATTTAGTTAATACTATTCATAACCTCTTTTTGAAAGGCTAGTTTGGTAAGTTGTGGTGCGCTCGAACTGGGTGTTGTGTATAGCACAAGCTATTGAAATACTTTAATTAGATTAAATACTATTAAATCTTGGGGTGTTACATTCTCAACTCCTTAAATAAATTGTGTCCTCAAAATTTTAAATTGTTCTTCAAAAATAATTGTTCAAAAATAGAAAAATACATTTGTGGAAAACCCACATCGGAAATATGGTTAATAAAATTTAGTCTTAATAAGAGGGAAAGGGAAATGAAAAAGTAACCACCAAATTATGATTTCTATTAGGACAACATTGGTGTCAATTAGAGACACAATTGGAAGAAAAACCTAAATATTTATATGGAGTGATTGAGGTCATCAATATCAAACATGTTTAAAATAGAGGGCCCCAAAGCCATTAATCTATGATGATTTAAAATATCATCGATTCAACAAAACATAAGGTACTAGGATAACACATTTTTGGTTTTAAGATATCTTCCATAAAGATTAAGAATTAATTTATTCACTAAATAATATGGAAAAAAATATACTTGACATGTATAGCTTCATCCTTCTACTAATTCCTACCACAAACTCATCTTTCACTCAAAAAGATAATAGAATTCCAAAATATTCTATTTATCCTAATCTCATAGGGTTCCGAAAATAATGAATTTATAATTCATTTGTCAGAGTATTTAAAAAAACTACATTATACAAACCAGGATATCATGTAGGCCAGTGGTAGGTGATGCAACCTTGTCTCCCTTCGGTTGTAGGTTCTAGTCTCGCGGCCTTGCCAGATGCGACAGGTTGTCGCCCGACCTCCGGGTTATCCTTTTTATAAAAATCCAAAAATAATCCTAATAAATTATGTAACCATTAGAATAGTATCCAATGTCAAACTTAATCCATTCCCACATTTATACTTATCCCAAAAACTTTTGTCCAAATTCATAGTCCAAAATTTATAAGGAATGTAAACACAATGAAGATTTTTTTACCACGTAATAACATGTGAATACCTTCATCATGTGTTCTTTAAAAACACGACAACACCCTGAATTACCATAAAAACTTATTGATTATATTCATGCTCCCTTATTCTTTATAGAATACTGTATATACTCGTTATATCCTAAAATGTTGTATAATCCAAAAAAAATGAAACAAAAAAATAATTAATTAGTTTCAAATTAGTAAATAATATCGAATATAATTTATCCAAATCAAACATATCTTATTCCAAAATCAATACGTCAATATCATAATCATATTAAGGTTAATATTTCCTTCAACCATGTATTTTACAAAATGATTAACTTGCTATTGTGAAAATTTTCTTAGAACCATATAATCTCAAATACTCAATGAAATAGTATTGCAGAACAATCCTTATTTATTTCCATAATTCCTATAACGAGTACATCATTGATACTACACTCAAATGAAATAATTCTTTAATAACAACATAAATGCACTAGTCATTCCTCTCCATCTATGGTATTATCGTAACATGATTATTATCCAATAGCATCATTTGGGGCATACTCTGATGATTTGGAAATTGATTCACGTAGTGTCCCAACTCCTTTCAGATAAAGTATTATATATTTCAAACCTTTTTCTTACCCTTTAAATCATGTACTTGGTTCCCTTTTTCTCCACACTTATAAAAAGCTATCATTCCCTTCATGAATTTAACAAGGTTATTCTTTCAACAATTATCACATATGGAAAAGTCTTTTCCCGTATTCCCTTTATCCATATTTCTCTCTACTATCCTTTTCTTATCTTGCTTCCCTTCAAATCCATAAGAGTTAGAGAATTATTTAATTATCTTATTAACACATGATACTATTTTTCATATGATGAGAATACGTGGGAGACCATTTCCCTTCTAAATGGTAGCTTAATACCATGAAAGAGATGATCATTATTACTCTTTGGATCATGCATATTGTTGGAGTTCTCATTCTTTCTACTGGGAACCATTTCTAAATAATGGCATATACTAGGTCAGTTTATAAATCGAAATGCATAATTCCAAACATGTAAAATACTTCACATAAATTGAACAGTTTATGGATATAATCCTTGATCAAAAAAATGTTTTCTTGAAGGAATTATATACACAAAAATCCTTCATAATGGTTTGTAAAGTAAATGAGAATTATCCTAAGAATATCACCCGGAAGTGTAGTAAATAAGCGTGAAGAAAGGACTATTGTTGTGAACCAGTTCCTATTTGAGTCTAGCTCAAAAGCGGTGTTTTTGGGTTTTACCCCTAGGTACATATTTTCTGGATCTTCCTCTACCTGATCGTATCCAGACAGAGATGTATTTCTTTGAAAACTCACAAAATCTATACATTACCAAAATTCAAGGTTGTTCTTCTATACTAATCCTCAAAGTATAACTCAGGGTAGTGTTATCTAATCCTAGTTTTTCTAAATCTAGTTTCCAAGGTTTTTACTAAACTTCGTCTGATACCAACTATAACACCCCCACCCCCGTTACCCAAATTCAGTGCATTATTTGTATACATTGGCATGATTACAAGGAATCAAGTTTAGAAGGACTGATCAGTTTAGAATTCTTGGAAAATAGATTAAATATATGAACATTACATTACAATTTATAACATACTATACATCATAAATAATCCTTTTAGAATTCCATTATTCCCTTACCTTAACCCTTCATCTCAATCATAAAACACTTCTTCAGATCCCAAGAAATTAAAACATAAGAAAAGGGTGAGGTGAGATGCTCAATAAGGGTAAATAATTTAGTGGAAGCTATAAACATTTAAGTCATGAAGTGTAATAAAAAAATATCATGTTAAACATAAAAATGAACATGATATGGAAAAAATAAATCAAAATTACAATATAAACATGCAATGGATATTCTACTAGTCTAATAATCACATGTAATAACTAATTTCACAATGGTTGAATGCATAATGCCAGACATCATAACCACATAGTCAAGACCTCGTGCCAAGACTAAAAATAAATTTTTTTCCAAGGCCATGTTCCAAGAAACTATTTTGTCTCATGATACCTACCGATTTTTTGAGGATCTTTAGCGGGCTCCACCCATCACTTAATAAGTCCAATTCATTCCTCATATGAAAATATTGAAACATAAAATACATATTCGTATTAAAACTTGCATACGAAATGTAAATAATTTAACCATAAACCATGAATGTTATAAAAATAGCACAACCATAGTCTAACATATAAATACGAATTCAATAAAATATGGAAGATTGTATTATAATAAATCAACCTTAATCAAGAATAATATCTAGTAAAGGATGCAGACATAGTTGATAATGATCAGTAAATGTTTTTGAGAGAAATATTACTTTTTTTGAAATCATTTAAAAGTCACACATTTATAATGTAATTCATTTAAAATAGGTTTTAGAATCAATGTTTCTCATATCACTTTGAAACTTTTTAAAGGAATTAACATTTTAAAACAATCATGTTCATATAAATAAATCCTTAAAACCATTTTTAAAACATTGACATTAATGAGAATGATTTAGAAAAATAAATATTTAAAACATTTAAAATGATGTTTTAGTTAAATAGAATCTTAAAATAATCATTTTTAAATTTATTTTATGAATTATGTACATGGATAATAAATATTTCCCAGAAAATACTTACACATAAACAATCTCGGATAATAACGAGATTGAGAAATTAACCCTTACCTTGAACATTCCTTTAGTCGAGGGTATGTTTAACCTCTTGTATAATGACCATAGTATGTTATTAGATTATAAGATAACCATATTAAGATTTATTTTATCATAAATTATTCATTTATGACTTTAAAATACCTATTTAATAATGATTTCCATGTTAAATTAACATTCGTGTAATAATCGCTTTATTTATCGTACATGTTTTAACTTGTTATTCTTGATCGTATCATTAAATCATGATTTAAATACTTCCAGAATATAAAACATGATTTATATATAATATATATTTAGAATATAAATATATATAAAAGATAGATATATGAAATGGAAAACACCATTTATGGAGACGGTAGGCCGTATGTACGCATAAACACTGTTTCTGTTTTCCTATCGTATTGAATGGAAGTAAGTGAATGAGATAAATGTAAATATATATATATATATATATATATATATATATATTTCCAGTAGAATTATTATGTCATATATTACATACTTATTAAAAATATGTATTTTTTTAATCATCGTTGAATGATGAACGTGGAAATGAATCTCATCGTGTCGTGGAGACGGTAATCCCTACGTACACAGGAGAAAAAATATCATTATATGTATGGTGAAATAGTATGAAATGGGATGTTATATCATACAAAAAGAATAATTAACATGTTATATTTATTATTTACATCAGTTATACTCATTATTATACCCATACAAATAATGAAGTTTTTGAATAACAAACTACACCACGACATGGATACGGTAAGCCGTACGTACGCACATGTGGTGACTTTGTCATTTATAGGATGGATAGAATAATGAATATGGTTGTACCATATTTATAATAACATCAATGTATGTAGAAGGTAATGTTGTTAGTATTTTTCTATGGAAACAACAAAGAAACAGGAAGAGGAAGAGGAAAAGAACTTCTAAGAGGGTAGTGAAATCATTATCTCTTCTTCAGGTGTTTCCTTTTGATTTGAACAAAAGGGATCTTTTGGTTGACTTTCTACTCAATGGAATGCCTCTAGGTTTAAGTGAGAGAAGTTTGGAGGAGATTTTTTCAGGGGTTGGATGAGTCAAATGGCTTTGGAGGAGTGAATTTGAGGGAAGGGGAAGTGTACTTTTATAAGAGGGGTGATTGTCACTTTAAGATAAGATTAAAATATTGTTTTATTATAAAATAATTGTCATTTTATAATGGATCCAAATTGATTTATTTCAAATATAAGGCAGTTATGGGTCGAAATCATCTCATCAAATAGGTTTTATACAAGTTTAAGACACCATATTAGCCCTATAATTTATATTTAACTCTAAGTTAAAAAGTATAACTTTTACAATGTAATCTTGTATTATTATAATAAATTGTTAATAAACGTACTATAAAAGGCCAGGAGAACACAAAATGGTTCATTAATGACATATTAATCATTATATAATTCCATTGGAGGAACCTTATATTTTTAGGAATATTATATCATTTAATAATATATAATATTTGTTTTAAAAACTAATTTATGTCAATTTTGACACTATTTAGTCTTTGGTTTTTGGGAAAGTCATCATAACCTTATTACTTGTAAAAAAATACATTTAATCAACCCAAAAATATCATATTAACTTATAAAATTCTTGTATGACAACAAAACTGTCAAAATATATTTATTTTAATATTTATAATACCATTTATTTGATTCTTTCATTAATATGGTAATTACTCCATCATCATTATGTCATGAATAAATTTAATAATTTAATATCTAAAAATTATAAATAAAATAAAATTATGTAGAAAATATTATTATATTTATAATAAATATTTATAGTTGAATTTATCTTATGTGTAACTCTATATCAAAAATTGTTTAGTTATTAAACATTGAATATAACACTTTTAACTCTTCTTTAATAAAACAATAATAAATTTCCAAATCTTATCAAAGTAGACCTAAAGGATCATATTTTTTTGTTATAAGGTTAATTATGGTCGAAATAAACTTATAAAATAGAGTTAGGACATGTTTTTGTGGTAATTTTAATATTATTTTTATCTTTAATTACCATATTTACTTTTTATCTTTGTAAATAAAAGTCAAAAGTTACAATTCACCAAAAATTATTTTCATCTTATTGAACCAAATTTTACTTAATGATTTCAAATTTTTCTATTGTATTATTGAAATTAAATTCATATAAGTGGTAAAATTTCGTTTTATTCAAATTACAAATGCTCTTAGAAGGTGGGTAAAAGGCGGTAAAAAGTTCAATAAAATTTTATACATCTAATTTTTTTAAAAAATAAATCCAATGAATTACACTTAACTAATATAGGTATTATGTATCTATTTTTACTTAAAATAAATTTAAATAAAATAAATAATTATTAATATAAAAAGTCGGTTTTAAACAATAACACATTGTTTTTCACTATTCATCAAAAATTGATAGTGTTCCAAAAAATACAAAAAATTCACCCTAAACTAATTTTGATATTATGAATTAAAAAATGAATTATATGTTTCCAAATTCAAAACATAAAATTTTCATTAAATAATTTAAAATTAATTCCCATTGTCAAAACCAAAAAGTGGGTTTTTAAAAAGTTAAAACTATTAAAAGATTGACATGTGTTTATGTCAAATTTAAACGTGAAATTATAATGACCTAAATTGTATTTAATGATAGAAAAATAGTCTAATTAGACTTACAAACCATTCAAATGTATAATTTAACACTATAATTATCTTGATTAAAAAATTTGTTTGCAATTAATTTTTTTTTATTTTTCACTATTCACCAAAATATGAAAGTTATCAGAAAACACCAAAAAATTTTCAAAACTAAATTTTTATGTCTCAATTATGGAGAATAAGTTTATTTTATCAAATTTAATTTATAAAAGTGTTAAATGTTGGATTTAAAAAGGGTTCACCATTAAATGGTGGTAAAATTTCATTTTCTGAAAAATATTTCCTTTATCTGAAAAATTGAATTTGTTCTTATATTATGTCTAAGAAACGAATAATATTGATGTTAAAATTATATAGAGTATATAAGATTAAAAATTCAGTTAATACTATTTATAAAAACTATTTAACGGATAGTTTGGTAAGTTGTCGTTCGTTCGAACTCGGTGTTGCGTGTAGCGCAATCTGTTAAATTAATTTAATGAGATAATGTACTTTGAAATCAGGGGGTGTTACATGAGATCCTAGTTCCCCATGAAGGACTATCAAAATGAAGGAATTAAACAAATAATCTCTATTAGAAACTATAGTATCTGGATCTCTGTGAAAATGAACAATCACTTTCACATAGATATTTCTAAACTCCTCAAGCATCATTTATCAAAACTTTTTATAATGTGATTCAATTTGGTTATCCTCTTGATAAAACCCCATATCACATTATTCTCTCTCTAGGTACACGGAATCCAAACCACAAATTCAATAGATATTTCATTTCAAATCCATGTAAGAATTGGATGTGTCTATAAAAAACCCAATGGTCTCTGGTACTCAGACTTGACCTATCAAGAAGTATAAAAATGAGATACAAAATTAGGAAATGTCTTGTCTAATTCTATGATTATAAAATAGTCTCCACATATCATTGAAAATCTTCATGATGAATGGGTTCACCAAATAATGGGAACAATGGAAATCCAAAATCACATCATTCATATACATAAACTGTACAACAAAATGATTCTGATATCATAGAATTCCCTCCATGGAGAACGACCTATCTGACATGGTATCCCCACCATTAAGGGAGTCTCTAATGCTATGAAATTCATCATAATGTTGTTTTTATTGAAGAATCATATCTAGAAGAGTGTATTCAAAATTATTACTGGACCATGAAACTATGACATCTATTTCCATAATTCAATATGCCACTGTGAAAAATGATCCCTGAAGTTACACTCTTCGGATGATTCTTTAACAGATTGAGTTATAGGTTTCCAGCTCAAAGAATCTATTATGATATTCACTTTCATGGGGTATTGTTTATTTCTGAATAAGAATATTTGTGTTATTCCACAAAATTCTTCTATAGGATATTAATTTTTTTTTTAATAATTTATAACTCAAGATCTTGCAGTTGTAAAATAGATTAAAACATTCTCCAAAAGGTAATTCTGCCAAGTCTTTTACGTGTGTATCATAGATGAAGGTTCAAGGTCATCGGTCGGGTCATTCTCCTTATGCTTCCTGAGATGAATAGAGGAATATGTAATGACATGATCACCCTTAAAAATAATTGATACAAAACACGAACCTAATGCATCATAAAAGACAACTTATCCATGCTCGACCTCTAGAAGAATCAACAATATCACAATAGTCAAAAGGCATATTAGATCAACAAAAGAACTCTAACAGTTCTCATCCCATGAAAACATTACTACCTTCTATGTTAGATAAGTCATCTGAGAATTCAACATTACGATGTCCTTTAAAAACTAACAATGGTATCCATCAATGACAAAGAATCTCTGAATCTAAAAAACATTCCATAGTTTCACCCATGTCATAACATTGGAAATTTCATAAGAATTATAGAACTATGATAAGTTGATAAACATGATCCTTCTTGGATACAATGTAAAAAATTATTTAATCAACAAATACCATCATAAAAGTATTCAGATTCTCATGGAATATGCAGTTCATTAAGGCCATAATTGAAGTTTCCCATTAAAGATCTAAGTATCAATGAGAGGGGGAGGGGGTGAATAAGTGATATCATTTTTTTTATGTTTCTTTCTTCTGGAAACATACTTGTAATCCTGTTATAAATTTCATTAATTACTGGAAAAATCAAAACACATATCCATAAGAACAAAACAATTTACACAACTCACTATCAGTAAGAGTAGTTATGTCCTTGGTATGGTATGGAAACAATCCAAAACCATACAATCCACTAGAAAACAGTCCTTTTATGTGGAATACAATGAGTAGGATATACCCTTACACTCATGTAGCACTTACAAAACAATCATAAAGTGCGTGTTCACCCTTATAGAATAAAAAGGGAAAAACATTGTTTCAGTTCTTCTTGATGATCTTTGAAAAATCTAACCAGTTAAAAAATTTCTTCTGATTCCTACCCAAAATATGGTAAGAAAAACCTTGTGCACAATGTATTGAATCTGTTGAAATCAAATAATTCTCATACACTTTTAGGTGTCTTTGCACAACATTAATGCCTTATAGGAAATATTTCACTTGTGTCACACAAAACATATTGTGTAAAACATTTTTATTATGTGCTATTGAAATCATTCATGCAACATCATTTTCTTTCATAGAACTCCAATTCTTTCACACAACTCCCTTTTCCTACAATTCTTCTTCAATTCAAATCTCTGTATTTCTCTAATTTTTGTGGTATATAAATGAGGTGAGGGTGTCACCTTTTATTTATAGGCACTACTGACCCATCCACGCAAAACATTAACGTGTCGTACAAAATCACGATTGACATCACATTGAGAATGTAAGTTTCTTTCACACAACCTTATATTTCAAAAATTTCTTGAATCTATCACACACTCCATGACTTTTCCATTTTTTTATATTCTATTCTAGAATCAAGACTTATGCGTAACATTCCAAACTTTTTTCTACCCATTCCATTGTCATGGTTCACTAAACTCAATTCCAAAACCACTCTTATTATTTCATCATGAACTACAACACTATAATGATATATATAATTTGATTAATAATATTGAGCATAATCATATTTATAATGGAACGTACTATAAAATCCCTATCTTACAACAACATCATTCTTTCCAATCAAAACTGAATATGATTGGAATTAACTTTTCTCCACATTACTTTTATAAAGATTACATCACAAGTTCTCATACCAATTTTTGATATCTTTGATATAAAACTCAAAAATCAACTTCTAATTCATTAAAGGCTTTATAAAGTGAATTCATTTATCCACATTGACATTAAAAGACAACACTATGCAAAAAAACACTTCAAACTTCCTTCTTCATTCATCTTAGTCCCAACAATCTCCCTCTTTCAAATTTTTTGTAAACCAAGATTCATAAATCATTGAACACTGTATCATCAAGAAATGGATTACTAATCTAAAATTCTAATCCTATGTGAGCTAACTCACTATTAGAAACATGAATTATGTACAACAAAAACCACACTATCCAATAGTAGTGACTATGAAATCTCATCATCATTCCTCCTCAGTATTTTCCAAAACATCCTCATTTTGTTTCCAATCCATCTTCATCAACCTTCTTACTCATCATTATCCAACTCTTCAACTTTCCTGGAATACATAAATAATTCCATATAACAACTCCAAAAAATAGTTAGTATAGTTCACACACATACATGTTGGATTAACATATTACCCATGACAATACTATCCAAACCTAATATGAGATAGGGGATATAAAAATGTACCTTAACCTTGATGAGAATAAGGATGGACACCGATGTTCGACAACAATATAAAAAATGGTTCCTTTAGTAATGGTATTTTGAATATGTTAGTGACTTTTTTTGATGTGGGAACCTACTCCAGCTTCAATTCATTATTCTCCACATGATCTTTAATAGAGGGGTAATTTATGTCAATATGTTTTGAATGAGAATTTTGTACCATATTACTTATAAGATTCATTTGTATTTGATTATCACATCCCAAGAGAGAGTGTAACTTTACTTCAACAAGTAAATATTCCAATTGTGTATTCATCCACATAATTTGAGAATAATCTTGAGTGTAAAAAACATAATCCTCTTCAACCATGCTAGGAGTTCCAGAATTATATTTCATTATATTCCAACTAACATAAAAAATTTATAGAAGGAAAACTACACCATATATAGATATTCTGTCATCAACATTTCCCGCCCAATCAATTTCTGAAAACCAAAACAAGTCATTATTTTCTGAGCCAGCATTCATGATTCCAAAATTTGTTGTGCCTTTGATATATATGTGAATCCCTTTTCCAGAAATTAAATGTGATTCTTTATGATCACTCTAGAACATTGAATAGCAGGTAACATTATAAATGATGTCAGGTCTTGAGGAAGTCAAATATAATAAACTTCCAATAATCTTTTGAAACTCTTTTTGATCAACTTCATCTCCTTCTACATCTATAGAAAATGTAGTTCCCATTAAAAATTTTTTTGAAATATTTTTCAAATTTTCCTAGACAAACTTCTTCAGATGTTCCTTAGCATACTTTTCTTGATAAATAATGATGTGGTTCATCTTTTATAAAATTTTTAACCCATAAAAGTATTTCATTTCTCCCAGCATGGACATATCAAATAACTTATTCATCACATCAAAAAATATTTCACATGATCTTTCATCATTTTTTGGGAAGATAATGTCATAAAAATATATAATTAAGATTAGAGAGACCTCATGATATTCCTTGATGTAAATATTAATGAGAAATCTTTAATTATTGAAAAAAATATTACTTAAGCAAGTATCTAATTTAAAATATCATTCCCTAGTATCTTTTTTTAGACTATATAATGGATTCTTAATCCTACAAATATATCTCTCATAATTACCAATGGCAAACCCACAAATAATTTAAATACAAACTCCATCATCAATATCACCATTAACCGATGATGATTTAACATCCATTTGAAATATCTTTTAACCTCATTGTGAAGAAATAAAAAAAAAGATTCTGATTGTTTCTAACATTTCAATTGGAGAAAGAGTCTCATCAAAATTGGCACCTTCAATCTATGAATAACCTTTTCACACTAAACTTTCCATGTTCCTTATAACTTCTCCTTCTTCATTCATCTTGTTCCGGAAAGACGATTATGTACCAAAAACATTTTTTATATGGCTTGGGAACGAGTACACAAGTATAATTATTCTCTATCTGATCAATCTCTTCATTCATATCCTGAACCCATTCAGGATTCTCAAAAGCTTCATTGACATCATTTGGCTCCACTTTTGATTACATATAAGTATGTGTAACATCATTCTATGTTCTTCTTGTTTGAACCCTTTGATGTTGATCACCAATAATGTTCAAGCCTCAACTTTCATCCTTATCCTAGGATGAGCTATTTGAATTTCATCCTCATCCCTTGAAAATGTAGAGTTAAATTCCTCTTCTTAAGTAGGATTACCACTCTCGATAACATTATCAGAATTTTTATCAAAACATTCTTTATCCTTCTCAAATTTTGTATCCACAAAAGTCTTCTTATCTTTATCATAATTTTCTACAACATCAACATCATCAGAATAAAAAATTCTAGTTGTTTCTTTGTTAAAACATATGTAACCTCTTCCTTCTATAGGATAGAAAATAAAAATTAAATCTTCACCTCTTTTCTCAAGCTTTCCAAGGATTCCACCTTTCTTATTTATGATGCATGGACTCCCAAAAACTCTTATGTGTTTCAATATTGGAGTTTTTCCATAAAACATATAAAATTGATTCATATCTAAACTAAATATATAGAAAGATATATTTTTAACATACACACCAGTACTCATGCCTTGTCTCCAATAGTTATGTGAGAGACCATGTTCATGTAACACAGTTCACCCCATTTCAACCAAAAATATATTCTTTAATTCAGAAATACCATTTTTTGAGGTGTGTATGGTGAGTTGAACTCTTTCTAAATACCATGATTCCTGATATAGTTTTTATAGTTTTTATTATGATACTAACCACCATTATATGTTCTCATCTTCTTCACTAAATACTCATATTCCATCTCTTCTTTCCTCCTGAAACTCTTAATAATTTTCAAATCATTTAATTTATGTCTCATTTACATAACTCAAGTAATATGTTTAAAGTCATCAATGAATGTGATGAGGTACATATCTTTATTTGTTTATTATTTAAACATTATCAAAATGATATCATAATGAATATATTATAGAGTTTCTTTTGAACAAATTACAACTTTCTTATGCACTACGTTTGTAATTTTTCTATTTTGACACATAGTGAAACACCAATTTGTTCTTCTTGACATATCATAGATATACATGTCACTATCTATATTTGATAACTTTATTATCTTTCTTTGACACATTTATCCAACCCTTTTATTTCATAATTAATTTTATTCTTTCATACTAATGCAACAATTGTTCCATATATCACGAACTTGAAAAAAATTCCATTTGTATGATCACATCTTATAACTATTTTTCCATCATCTTAATTTTTTAAAACAAACCCATATATTCTGAATATAACTTTATTACCCCCATCAGAATGTTTTGAAACACTCAGAAGGTTGTGTTTCAGTCCATCAACATATAATGATTTCCTTTATTTAATTTTTTATTTTCCAATAATGGTTGATCCAACAACTTTGTTCCTTAAGGATTTATCATTACCAAATTTCAATGATGATTCTTTAAATACTTTCACATTATTTAAAAACATTAAGTCTCCTATCATAAGATAAGAACACCCACTATAATGAATCTATGGATGTTCTCCTTTTGTAGCTTTTAAATAGGTTTCGACAACAAGAGATTTTTGTTCTTTGTTTTTATTTTGACATACACCTTTTGATATTTTATAAGAACATTTTTTTGTGCTGGAAACAAAGAAAGAAAACCATTAGAAATATTCCTAGACTATTAACATATTTCACAAATAGTTTATAGTGGATGGAAGATATTCTTAACTTTCACACCAGCCTTCAAAAATTTATTCTGCAATTCCTCCTCATACTTATCCTTTTTAGAGTATCGAATATCCCTCAAATATATTCAATTATAGCTAGTGTAATAATAGTAATGTTGTCATTTGATAAAACACATATTTTTCATTGTGTCTGAATCCACCACAATATGATAAGTATCCACAGAATGAGTATTTCCCACTGAAACATTCATAATGACCAGAGTTGTGAACATGATTCCCAATAACCTTATTAATTGAACTATACTGACAGTCAACATTTCGGTTCACAACTTAACCTTCTTGTTTGTCCATGATTTATTTTCATAATGATCAAAAACAGAAGTAGACGATATTTTTCTAGACTCATATTTTTTAAATAATAATTATTTTTCAGCATTGTTATCTTGGGCCACATATATAGACTTTCAAGATTTGTTCTTATCATAGGCAGTTCCATCATTCTTATCATCCATTGAATTAATTTTTTGTTGATCCTTCTTATGATCATTCTTACTAGATCATTCACTATATTATGATATATAGTTTTTGAATTTTATATTCCTTTATTCATCTTTAGAATGTTTATGTTGGAAAATTTCCAACTCTTCTACTTATTTATCTTATCTTTACTTCCAAATAATCATTACGATTCTTTTCATTATCAGAAAAATTATTCATATCATCAATATATTTTCCTATCATGACATTCTCATTATTAGAAACTTCTAGATTTATTAATGATGAATTTTCATCTATCAACTTCCTATTTTCATTCTCAACCCTTCTAATATTTCTCAAATATTCATTCAACTATTACATTAGATGATATTCAAGTTGAGTTTTTTATTCTTCTTTACTACTTCCCCTTGAAATTTTCTTATACCTATTTTCACATTATTTGAAAACAAGTGAACAGAATTTGAATGTTTTTTACATACCTCATTTTTAGATTTAGATTCAGCAACATCATCTTTCACAGGTTCCTTTTTAATATTTTCCTTCTTAATGGATTTGGAAGACATTTCAATATATGATTTGGATTTTCACTTCATTTTATTTTCTCTATCAAATTTTTATTTTCTATTCATTTCCTTCTACCTTTTCATCTGATTAGTGATGGGTTTGATATGAAAATTATCCATAGATAATGTTTTAGGACTATGTATTCCAATAATGAAACATTAGCCTCAAACTTATCGAGCATAATTCTCAAGATATTTTGAACAATTGTAGAATCCTCCAATATTTCACCAAGTCATCTTATTGTACTAAAAATGTCAATTAACTTTCTAATGAATTCTCCAGCAGATTTATGTTCTCCAATTTTCATGTCTTCATACTTCATCCCCCAGATTTGATATTTTTCTTTCTTCACTTTTGTATTTCCTTATTATATGTTTTTTAGTATATCCCAGATGAATTTAGATATAAGTACAATTTTAGTATTAAAAACTCACACTCTGTAAGGGATTAGAGTAATGAATTTTTATCTCTTCCATAATTCTCAAGATTATTCTTATCAGTAGGTATAAGAGGAACCATTTCATCAATAGGAGGAAATCTATCTGTTGTAGCTTCAAGAACATCATACACTAGATTCATAAGATAAGGCATACTCTTTCCTTACTAAATATGATAATACTTGGAATAAAATATCAAAATCATCTTAATGTTCACAACATTTAGATTCTCTATCACAATATCTATTAAAAAACATCAGCAATGAATAAACTAAGGGAACCTATCACTCTGATACCAATTGATGTTTCCTAGTTAGGATTCATGTATAATTGAGAGGGAGTGGGGGTGAATCAGTGATATATTTTTCTTTTATGATTCCCTCTTCTTGAAACAAACTTCACCTCCTGTTAACGAGTTATTTTCCTTGTGAACACAATCTAAACACAAATCAACAGGATCACAATAACCTACAAGGTTCATTGCTAAAAACGAGTAGCTATGTCCTTGGTATGGAATGGAACCAATACAATAACACATAATCCACTAGAATTAAATCCTTTTTAAGTGGAATACATTAAGTATGATATACAATTACATTTGTTTAGTACTTATAAGACAATCTCAAGTGTGTCATCACCCCTTATAACTAATAGGGAAAAAATGTTTCAGTGATTTTTGATGAAATTTCACAAATATGATCACTCAAAATAATTCTTCTCATTCTTACCCTAAAGCATGTAAGAAATACCATGAACACAACTTACTGGTTGTGCTGAAATCAAATCTATTACGCACACTTTTAGGTGTCTTTACACAATTTTAATGCCTTGCGAGAAATATTTCACTATTTTCATGCCAAACCACCTGCGTACAACTTCATTATTACATGTTACTCCCATATTTCACACAACTTCCTTAGCTTGCGCATAAATCCAATTAATTCGTGCAACTCCCATTGTGTGAAATTATTCAACAATTTAGATCTATGGATTTATTTATGTGTTGAGAAATTAAAATGGGGGGGGGGGGTGTCACGTCTTATTTATAGGAACTGTTGACCCATGTGCACAAAACACTATCATGTCGTGAAAAATCACATTTAAAATCACATTGGGAATGTAAGTATATTTTTCAAAACCTCATATTGCACACACTTCTTGAATCTTTCACATACTTCATTCCTTTATCATTTTTTATGTTATGATCTTGAATCATGCCTTGCATGTAACATTCCAAACTCACTTTTATCTTGTGTGCACTAACCAATCTTTTACGAGGTCCTTAATTTTACTATATTTCAATTTTTTTATCTTGGAAATCCACTTGTGTAAAACATTACAAACCATCCTCAAACATGTGTGCAACATTCTTTACAAAAAAATATTTATCTATCTTCTAATTTTCAGGCCCAAAAATTTAGGAAACTCTGGAAAATGACACCATCTTGTATATGTTATTTTTTACGGCCTCCAGATCATCCATTCCATTTTCACAGTTCACTAGACTCTTTTCCAAAACCATTATCCTACTTTAATAACGAACACTACTATTGTGATATATATACTTTAATTGATTATCTTTAGTAACATCATATTGACAAGGGAGTCCTATCAAAGATAAAATTAAATATGTCTCCATGCATTATCCTTGACTTCGTGTGGAAGATGTCTCCATGAAAGAGGGCTGACCAGAATGCTGTCGGAGTATTTGGCTAGCGTTGCCAAAAAAACTTGACATTCCTGCCCAGATTTATCAATCATCTGTCCATCATCATTGTATTCCACCATCAACTGTGTCTGGAGGTTCCATACTGCATGCAAGCGAGTACGCCCCCTCCCCCGCCTCATATCATAAGATGAATATGTTATTAAAGAAAAAAAATATCAGTACAAGTTATAATAAAAATAAATTTTGGTATAAAAATTTGATAGAGTTATATAAATATACCTGTGGTAGTCGGATCAATGGGCGTCACTGGATGTGTAGAAGATGAATGAATATCCTGTACAGGTGGAGTGTCTCTCAGTGTACGCTCCTCAACCACATACTGTGTCGGAGTAGGAGTCGAAGAAGGTGGAATATAATAGCTCAGATATAATGAACCAGAAGAAAACGATGATGGAACAGATTTCTGGCCAACTGATAGTGTAAACATCAGAGACATAAATATCTCGTGTGTCCCTAAAGACACACCAGGATCAAAATGGGGTGTATAAGATACGTCTGTGGTAAGGGAATAGTCCAATTGGGTATGACCAGTGGATCGTCTAACTCTCACACCACGAGCCCTCGTACCACCGACCTCAGTACCAGGACCACCAAATGATCCTCTAACTCTGACACCACCCCCCTCCTACCACCATTCTCTATACTGGGAGAAATATTAGGCTCCTTGTCAGATATATCTCATCTAAGGGGTGGATCCTGAAAAAAAGTTCAACACAAAAGTAAACACATGATATTATAAGTTATTGAAATTTATATATTTGAAAAAAAATACTCAAAACAGGGATGAGTGGAGGAACACCCATCTGTGTCATTTGTTGATTAATTTCTGTCATCTTTTTCCACCGCCTCTCTTCAATGCATGTCATTTCCTACAATGAAAACAAATAAGGAAGTAATTAGAAATAGATAAATAATGTGTAACCCAAAAAACAAAATATAGAAAAACCATTATGATAAAAAAACATAAAGAAATAGATGATTTATGGTTGTTTGAATGTAAGTAATAGGATACACACTCTTAATGATGTAGGTGAAACATGTAGGTGAGAACACGACTATATGATTCTATATATTTCCCACCATTACTTCAGGTTCACAATAAACTCTAACAATTGAGCTATTGGAGTCATCATATGTAATAAAAAG
The DNA here is from genome assembly GCA_963277665.1 of Viscum album. NCBI lineage: Eukaryota > Viridiplantae > Streptophyta > Magnoliopsida > Santalales > Viscaceae > Viscum > Viscum album. Next base: position 780,589,643 of record OY728163.1, on the reverse strand, counting down.
ATTGCTTCAAATTGTAGTAGGGATAGTGTCAACTTCATCATCACCATCATCAAAAACATGTCTGGGATTTACTTCAATAATTACACTGAATTTAGGATGATGATTATCTTTGACATAAAAAACTTATTTCACCATTGATTCTAATACATATGGTTCATCGGTGGTAAGATTGCAAGTAATGTAAATAACTCAAAATCCACAATCATCAATAAAGGTGCCTTGAATCGTCATTAAATCAAACCATTGAATTTTCATCATCGTGACTCGTCCATTAGAGTAATAATCCAAAATTATTATTTTCTCGACGACTCCATAATAAGATATATTTTCAGAAAGAGTTCTATTATCCGATGAACTAGCATGATAGTCTGTTGTGGCAGTTATCACAACACCATCATGCTGTGTTATCACGTTTCTTGCTCGTTCAGTGATAATAAATTTGTATCCATTGATCAAAAGTGATTTACAAGCACAAACCATGGTATTAGGACCAAAATACAAAGCTCTTATTTCCTCAGAAATAGAGTCTAACTGCAAAATCGATACCTGAAATATAAACAAATAGTAAAATTAATTAAATATTATTTTTATTTAGTTATTAAAAAAATATTTTTACCTTCAATTTCAACCAAGAAGAAAACCCTTTTCTATGAAAAGTCTCTTTCCTTCTCAAATATAAAGAACGATGCTTTCTATATATCAATTATTTATTATCCTTGTAGATAAAAATAATAATAGTTTAAAAAATATTTAAAATTACAATAGATAAGATAAGAGATACATGTACAATTTACTTACTTGATATAATCATCGAACAAATAACAATTGAACAACACTGTGTGAGGTTCCATCTCTTGCTCTTCAAGGCTTAATTTCATCAATGTATATGATCCTAGAATTCATCATGTCTGAGGAAGTGATGGAAAACTTGGTTCAATTTTCTCATACTATTCTTCTTCATTTCTCATTGGTCTTTTTATTCTTGTAGTAAGATGACACAAATACATTGAGAAAAAATCCATACATTCTTGAGACAAGTAACCATTCACAATATAACCTCTGGGATAATTCATATTCCGAACTTATGATTTCAATGTGTACAAGTTTCTTTCAGTTGGATACATACAACGGAAAGTAATGAGTCTTCCAAGAAGTATTTTGGTCGGAAGATGGGCAGTCATATGCAACATGCATGTAAAAATGATGGAGGGAATATTTTATATAACTCACAAAAAATTAATGGTGTCTCTGCCAAATGATTTTTCATGAAGGATTTGGAAAAATTCTTAGAACAAATATCTCTAAAAATTTAGCACAACCGAATAAATAAGAGTCTTACATTACTGGACAAGAGATGACGGATTGCTATTGGAATCAACTCATGCAAAATGACATGATAATCATGAGCCTTCAAATATTTAAGATTTAACTCTTTTCTAATGACCCGTTTTTATATATTGTGTGAATAGACATCAGGAACTTTAATAGTCTCTAGCACTTCCATAAATTGATTTTTTTAGCAGGTGTTATAACATAAGAATCACATGTAACATTCCATTTATTTTCACTCATACAGACAGGATGCAATTCTGGTCTGATCCCCTAATCTACCAAGTCATGCCGAGATCGTAAATCATCTTTTGTCTTCCCCTTGACATTTAGAAGAATTGAAAGCAACATTTCACATATATTCTTTTCAATGTGCATTACATCTAATCAATGATGTAACAAGTTGGTTGACCAATACGACCACTCAAAGAATACACTCTTCTTCTTCCAAATACAAAATGTATCACTTGAATCATTTTTCCTCTTTATAGATTTCATTACACCCTTCCCAAATGAATAACTGAAATCTTTCAATTCATTAAGCACATCAGTTCCAGACATATGCTGAGGTGGATCGTCAGTCTCCATGGTATTGTCAAATCTTCGACGGTTGTTTCTATATGGATGGTTCATTGGAAAGAATCATCGATGTCCCATAAAACGAAAATTACAATGATATTTCAGTCTTCTCGATTGAGTATTCTTCATACAAATAGGACATGACAATTTTTCTTTTGTGCACCATCCAAACATCATTTCATAAGTAGGAAAATCATTGATCGTCCATATAAGCACAACACGCATATGAAATATGTCTTTTGAACATGCATCGTATCTGGGAACACCCACATCCCAACGAAGTTTCAACTCTTTTATTAAAGGTTGAATTTATACATCCATATCATTTCTAGGATCAGATGGGCTAGATATCAGAATACTCAAGAAAGTGTAAGGATTTTTCATACACAACCATGGGGGAAGGTTATAAATGTGTATGAAAACCAGACATGTGCTGTGTGAAGTAAGCATATTCCCAAATGAATTAAAACCACCACATGAAAGACATGGTCTCACATTACACACGTTAGCTGCAAATTCAGGATATAGAGAATCAAATCTTTACCTTGAAAATATATCTACAGGGTGAACCAACTCTTCATTATTATTTTTTCTCTTGGTGTCATGCCATCAAATTTTTACTAATATTTCTTCAGACATGAAAAGGATCTGTAATCTGGGGATCAATGGAAAGTCCTAAAATAATTTTTGTGGCACATTAGATGGTGTTCCACCATATTTTGGCTTCAATCGGGATGTTCCACATTTGATACAATCATTTCTTTCAGTAGTTTCCTCCCGAAATAAGCTGCAATCATTTGGGAAAGCATGATTTTTTTTGAGAATCCAAGTTCATCAACTAACTTCCATGCCATATAGTGGTTTGAGGGAATATCATTATTATCTGCAAGTAAGTCCTTCAAGAAGGTAAGAATGTAATCAATTGCAGTATTTAAAATCCCATACATAGTTTTCCCATGAAACAATCGAATTAAAAATTCCAACCTTTTCATTTTACCACATTGCTGATATACTGGAGTCGTCGCAACATCATTCAATTTTTTCACCCTATCAACATCATCATTTTCAATGGACGTATCATGTGTGCTTGTATCGAAATCTTATTGGCTGGACATCCTTTCCTTCTCATGATTCCGAATAAATGGAAACTGATCATATATCAAACTCTTCAATTCAATCCTATCAGTTGGATCATTAACATTTTGAGATTCCATTTTCTCTCCATTGTGATACCACACAAAATAGTTTGTTTGGAAACCATATTTGGTTATAAGATAGATAACTACTTCATGACTCAACCAAGGTCTTCCAACACAATTAGAACATGGGCAGTGTATGCGACCACTATCTGAAGCCTTGTCAGCTGCAAAATCTAAAAATCTGTTCAAATTATTTTGAAAATCGGTTGAAATTCGATCAGTTTCATACATACAACTTCTATATATTATGTATTTTTTTGTGAATAAGTCATTTCAAACCAATTCAATAATATTGAAGTTCAATCAAAAAAATATTTAGGTAAATGAAAATTGTTTACTTTAAATAAAAGCATAACTGAAACAATAATCTATATAAGAATCATATTAAGAAATACAACAAAATACGGTGTATATAAGAAAATAAGATTCAAAATTTCTAATTCCTATATTCAATGATTTCCCAGTAAGATATTGGAAGTGGATCAAGGAATACATAATCTTTAAGGTTCTTGTTGGGTGTACATTAGTTTTATACTTTAACTTCTTCTCGGAGATCAGGATGAGGAGTAAGATGAGGATCACATCAAAAGTAGTTTTGACCTCATCAAGTTTCAACTTAAACATGGATTAAAAAATCCTAGGTTTGGGTCCATAGATCATAGGTTGGTAGGGTGTATTCATTGAATCATGTCCCAATTGATTTTGGAGAGGTACCTTCAATAGTTATAGGTATAGATATGATTATAAACACCTATAAAAAGGATATCTAAGAATTGTGATGTCCCAAACCAGTATGCCACTCATTATTGACCCGAAACCAGATGGCCACTCATTGGAGAGGGCCCTTCAAGTTCTATTGTGTTTTATCTCACATACGAATAATGATTTTTGGGCTGTCTGGGGTCCAGGGAGGAGGGTGGTGGGCTATCCTGGGTCTAGGGAGGAGGGGGGGGGGGGGCTGTCCAGGTTCCAGGAAAGGGGGGGGGGGCTGTCCTGGGTCCAGAAAGGTGGGTGGGGGGCTGTCTGGTATCTAGGGCGGAGGGGGGGGGGGCTGTCCAGGGTCCAGGAAAGAGGGTGGGGGGCAGTCTCGGGTCCAGGGAGGAGGGTGGGGCTATCCAGGGTCCAGGAAAGAGGGGGGGGGGGGGTTATCCTAGGTCCAGGAAGGAGGGGGTTGTCCTGGGTGGACCTAAAAACACCGAATGGGGTTCCACTCTATAGTTTTGAGAATTTATTATCCAAAGATACAAATATTCCACCTGTAAACATGAAAACTTTAAATTAGTTCCTAGTATAATTTCCTGACATTTAAGGGATATGTGTTTTTTGAAAAGCCTATACATTAGAGTGATGTTCGTGAATGATTATTTTTTGCCCAAATGTGTTTGGAATTCAGTAACAAGGATGATTTCTTCCATTTAACCAATGTTATAGTGTACGGTTTGGATGATTTCATGCATTTAACAAGTGTTATAGTTTATTTTTAGGTGAGGTGAGTTAGAAACCATGTTAGGCATGTCATTAGAACACGGGTTCTTAAATTTAACTAGGTAGTCTTGAATTTCAGGGACGAAAGTGTTTTGACTGAGATAATTACTACATACTCTATAGTATGGCCAAAAAATCATGTGGGAATACCCATGAAACAATGCCATGTGTAAATGGGACGTTTTCATCACCCCATTTGTCCAAACATACTTTTCACCATAAGGGATTAGCCATGTATATTTACATGGATAACCAAGTCATGTGCTGTGTGTACATTCCCATGTACATTCCCAGGACACTAGATTATCATAGACACCATGTCAACTGTTATATACACCATATGAACCCTTATACCATATCATCATTATTACAACCATTAATAAAAACTTATTAAACAACATCATTTATCAATGATAATCAAATTGAACATAAATCAATAATAATATTGGATAAATCAAGTAAAATGAAGTCATACTATCTTAGATCCTAAATGACCACCCACAACCATGATTAATGACGACAAATATACCCTTTCGGAAAAATAAAAAGTGAAAAAAACATATTTGTAGAAAACAACTTCATTTGTGTGAAAAATAATAATCCCATGGTCCTCTTGATATTTGAACCACACAGTCTTGATTTTCGAGATGAACTTGTATCTATGAAACCATATGATAAGCATGATTCAATAAATGTGTTTTTATGATTTTACCAAGAATTTTGAGGAACCCCAAATCTGTGAAAATGTTCATTGTGTTTTAAAAATGTGATTGAATAACTCATGTATGATGTTGAAGGCATAATGATTAATGGTTATATTAGGAAAACTAATATTCATTAATATTGAGAATTTGAAATTATGCGAATTAGTTTCATGAAGAAGGAAGAAGTAGTACATGGGAAAATGAGAGGTCCCACAGAGAGTTCCCTTTGTAGATATTTTATTCATAAAGAACATTGGATTGTACGGTTAAGTATTTATTATTTCTTCTGTGAAGAATAATTAGGGACCACATACTATTTTTAAAAGTTCAAGAGGATAATCCATATGTTATATTGTGAAAAGGATATGTGAATGATGTGTCATATTATATATATATATATATTTTAATAGAAACATGATACATCCTTGTTATGTAATACACATAGTGAACAAAAATTAAGATGAATAAGATCTTCACGTTTGACATGATCATAATAAAATGAGTGATTTTCATGATATAATATGACTATATATTACAATCAATTTCTTATGAGTTCATATACATGAAGCTATAATATTTGAAGAATTGAGATTAAAAAAAACTATGAATCTTTAAAATTAAAACACAAGAAAGTGACACCATGCCCTTATAAATGTAAATGTGTAATGAAAACATTAATTGGACAATGTGTACACTGATGTAGTGATTTGAGAACACAATTAGTGGAGTAGTGAATCATAAAATTTTCCAAAATCCCTAGAAATAGGGAATAACGATATCCTTGAGAATATAAGGATATCCTTGAGAAGAGGTGGAAGGAGTCTAACCTGGCAGCTGATCAGATGGAAGAGGTGCACCTGTGCTGGGGATTCTCAAGGGCTTCTGGGAGTCGAGAAGCGCTTCTGGGAGTTGTCCGCAATCGGCTTCTGGATCGGGGGGGGGGGGGGGTCGCTTGCCTTAGTCGAATTTGGGGATTTTTTCCCAACAGTTGTTAAAAACTGTTGGGAAAACAATGATTTCCCAACGGTTTGATGAAACTATTGGGAATAATCCATCAAAATCCATCTTTAGCAACAGTTTATGCAAACTGTTGGTAAATAACACCTATACCAATGGTTCAAAAGAACTGTTGGTATACAAGTGTTGGGAAAAGCATGATTTCCTGTAGTGATACCATCCACGCCCATTTCAACCATCAATGCTCTATCCAGTACATCATAATAAAAAGGAAATATCAGAAATATAATATAAAAACTAATATCATATACATGGAAAAAATATATCCTTAATGTATTAATAATATAATTGGTTATAATATTAGGTGAAAATTGCATAAACTCAGCAAAGATATTTAAATATTTGTTAATGGTCCTATAATTCTAATGATGTTTGGAAAATGTGATATCCTTGTACAACACCTTCGAATATATATATAACTATTCGGTGAGAATAACTATATTGACATTCCATTGTAAGAAAAGCTGCATATTCTTTATCATCATTATGTCCCACCATATCCTGCTAGGTCTCTCTATCATGAAGGTGGCACATTTCACCTTGATGTCTTCAGGTGTTTCCATGAACTCAAACAAAAGCAACATATTTCTCAACCAATCCAGATCCAGTTGAGGATCATTAGATCTATGTAATACTGGTGGTCATTGGAGAATGAAATCATGAGAAATAATCCTATTGTCAACCTTATTAGGTTCCACAGTTGCTTCCTAAATGGGGACATGTGTAGGTTCATGTCTCAATGCTTTTACAAAATGTACAATAACATCAACCAAATCTTGATCCATCAGGGTATTTTCTTGATGTGGTTGATTAGAATATTCCTCTAGGATTTTATTCGCACATCTTCTCACATTATTAATGCTAAACAACATCATCATAAAATATTGAAGACATCAATATAAAACTATATCCAAGAAGAAAAGGAAATCAATACCAATAGATAGATAAATAATATTTAAATTTATTCTTATCAAAAAACAATTCATGGGACATGACTCAACTAATCCACAAGTCATACATCCCAAACAACCCCTAGTTGCACAAGGATCACATTGATGAGATATGGCCCAAAATTCAATAAACAACTCCCCCTATGTACCAATAAGATTACCCAACTGCATAATTACATCAAGTCAAGATTCTTAACCTGTGCCTTTGATACAACATTATCCCAAACCAGCCTAGATATCCTGTTTACCAGATACCTAATATGTCATTGACATGGACTGAAGTGCATTCCTGATCCCCACATTTTTATGACAATCACATGGAATATTACAAGTTATAAATAAGAATGGTTTTACACCAAAAACTGCAAGAGAACAGTTACAAGTCAGTATTATCAATGAAAAAACAACAGTGAAAATAAGTAACATAAGTCAAATATGAATAAAAACCAAATGTATAACTATAATGTTCTTAAAAATGAAAGATAAAACCTGATTTTAAATTGATAGAAATCTCTAAGTATATTGGATGAATAAAAAGAACCACATCTAAGTAGTTCCATAATCTTACTCGACCATAACAGAAGAGAATCTACATTCAACATAAGGCATAGGTAGGGTTAGAGAAAAAAATCCTATTTCTGTTTCACCATGGATTCAATAATAGGAATCCAAAATAAATAACCAAATAATGCACTCAATTTCCGATAAAATAGTATTGTAGTGAAAAAGAATATTTAAAAAAACAAGGTTTACATTTCATATTATGGGAATATTTCAAACTATAGATTAACAAACATTTTATATAAAAATGTTTCTATAAATTCACAATGAATTTGTAAAATAGTTTACAAAAATGGAATATATAAAAAAGAGTCAACAATGTGAAAAATTTTCATCTTCCAAGAGGTAAAGTAGTTCAACATTATAGAGACCATACAAACTTTAATAAGTGATCATGATAATATTTGTAAACATTCCCCTTAGAAACTAGTGAATGAGGACTCATCACCAACCCATAATTGATTTTATCTTCCTTATTTTTTTAGAGTTTTATAGGATCAAATGAGTGGTGTACCAAATAACTCACTAATTATCTAGGCATTCTTGTTCTCTAAAAATAGTTGATAAAGGGTATATTATTTAAAAACTATTGAAATTAAAATTTACCCATTTTGCATATCAATATTCTAATTTCTGTTTAAAAACCAATACAAAGGGTTTTAATCAAATCATTCATTTTTCATGATTAAACCACTGAGTTTCTGTCAAACCATTTTAATCAATTTTCATGAATAAAAATTTCAAATTTATTATTTCCAAATGAATTTCCCAATTCCACTAATTTCATAAAATCCAAATGACACCCCAAGTCATGGGAATTGTGGTGTTTCCCAAATTTTCATTCCAAAACACATTTAAATCATAATTTAAAAGAATTGGGTTTTTTATAACTCAATTTCATAAGAATCAAAATCCATAAACCTATTAAAATAAATTTAATTTAAAAAAATTAATTGATGTTTAAATCAATTGGAAAATATTAAATGGAATCACTTATCTATAAAAAGAGATCATGTGTCACAACTTCCATAATAGGAAAATCCAACAAAAAACATTAGAAATGGGGATTTAAGAATCAAACCTACATATAAGATCTAGAATAAAAAATATTATATCCTCCAAAACACCATGATCTATGAGACACCAAAGTAGTATAGGGTAAGTTATTGGGAGATAGCATGATAGGAAGAATCAAATACCAAGACTATATAAAACAAAGTTCTCCATGACTTGACCCACACTGGAAATGGTTAAGAAGGCCCAAAATGGGTTCTTGAGAGCTTATTAGATAGTTGAAATCATTCTAGGTCGAGTTAAGGTAATTTTGTGGATAAAAATAGTAGTCTAAGATTTTTTCTATAATTTTCATAAAAAATAATTTATCACGCAAGGTTAGCTAGACATGGCCTCATGATTAAAAAACCATGTGCCCTTACTATACAACCCTTTTTCTATGGGACGTGGTATTTCAATTTTTGTGCTAGATTTGAAATGACCAACTATTTGGGTTTTAAATATTTCCACAAGGAGGGATCATGGTTTGGGAAAATCATGCACCAACACTGAACAAAAAAAATCCAACATTCTAAACATCAAACCCTAAGAACCCCTAAATGATACCCACATGAAGAATGAACAAAAGGAGTACTAATGTGTACCTGAACACTGTAATATGATGTTAAATGAACTATATGAAAGGAGATACATATCAACATGTTATAAATTGATATATCATGAAAATATTCTAAAACAATAGCATGAGAAAAAATAAATTAATAAAATAACATTGAACCATGTGTGTTTTTTATAATACATGCTAGTAAAATATATAATATCAAAATAGAGATGTTATATCTTTAGATAAGTGTGAAGAAACAAGAGAAAATAAATATGGAACAATGATCATAATTATATGAATATGGAATGGAAATTTCCTATTCCCTTGAAACATAACATAATAATTAAATTTAGAATAAAAATAAGCATGTGGAAATTAATACATTATGAAAAACAAAATTTTCACCCTTCATGTCATGATTAAAAATAATCAAATGCATTATGTTGTGAATAAACATAATTGCAACACTTTGTGTTGTTTAAAAACTCACCACAATTGTTTTTCTAATGAAACAAAATTCCCACATTATATACTATGAACAAACAAAATTCTCAATTATTAGGTTTTTAACATACAATATGCCCAAAATATGTGTTATGAAATTAAAAAATATTGAAAATTTTAATTTTTAAAAACAAATATTACCACAATTAATGTTGTGAATAAAAAATAAATTAATTGTCTTGAAAACAAAGAAAATGTCCACAGATAACAACCTTGTCTTATGAGATATATACCATTAACTAATTTATTAGAGAGAGATATTGGAAATCACACAAAATCATCCATACATTTGAGTCCCATAAAATATCATCCATTTAATGTGTCACAAAAACCAATGGAACAGAAGATTTATTTCATTCATCAAATAATAAAGAACCCATGGAATAGAAAATGGGTTTTAAAAAACATCAATATAATGTCCCGATAACTATTATCAACATTGTAAATTATTGAATGTGAAAAAACAATCACCTAAAAATATTATTTAATAGAAGAACAGACAAGTTTATTCTTGAGAATATATTCCTTGGATGGTAATCTATACAATAAAAAAAGAAATAATTTGGTGAAATATTAAAAGACTATTTAGAAACAAAATTTTTGTTTACTATTACATAATAAGTTGCGATTATGAGTAAAATAAATTATTGAAAAGTTAAATTAAAGAATTATTTTGAAAAAATTTACACTTATAAAACTATTCTTCAATTAAAGGGATTTTAAAATACAGAATTATTAAAATAAATAAATGTGGGTTGGAAGAAAAAAATATTTATAATAGAAAAAATAATTAGACCATTATGAAATAATTTGACAAAAAACTCACATAATAAATAGTAACCAATGGATAAATTATATTACACTATATTAAGAGGAAATTAAGGGCCATTAGAGATAAAAAAAATTATTTTCCACTATGGAATGTGGAACAGTGGTTTAAATAAAAAAAAAGAAATAGAGAAAATGGAAATTAAAATATTTTAGATTTATTATAAATAATGTAATATATTCATCATGGTGGAATAAATTACTATGAAACATGATTTATATATAAAATAAGATTTAAATAAAATATCGAATCATTATTGTGTTGGATAAGTAAAACTTTTATAATTAATATCATAATGTACAGATTATTACTAAAGAAAAATAATTGATTCAAGAAATCCCCTTACAATACAATGATCATATAAATATAAACATTTTTAGAGAGATAAATTTTAATTTTTTAAATTAATTATATGTATTTCATGAAATAATTTACCATGTAATAGTTATATTCAAAAATTAAATTAAATTAGGTCTATATTAGAAAACATGTTTCGGTGAAATAAATTGTAGACAAACACCCTTACGTCTTAAGAAAAGTATACTAAAAAGTCTCTAAAAACGGTATCTCTGCATTTTAATGCTAAATACCATTAATAATGATAATTCATGATATTATATATCAAATTTATTGTTTAAAATCATATTAAATTGAATTATATGCAAAAAATAAAATGTCTCAATGATAATAAATTTGAGGTAAAACCCTAAAAATGTATTGTATCTTGCTGAAATGTTCACTATCATTCTATATAATGAATAAAACTTTATAACATATCTCATAATAATAATATAAAAATAGTATCCTTTTTATAAATATTTAATAATCATATAACGAAAATAAGTATACTAATTGTAGTTTATTTTCATTATCACGTGTTAGAACTTTTGGTTGTTTGTTTCTTACAAACAACATGAAAACTATATTGATTCTAACTAATGCGATTCATGATAATAATTTGAATATAATTTATGATTTTATAATTACTATTCTTAATGACTCATTATGTCCCATTTTTGGGTGAGATATATGAATACAACATGCAGAAATAGAAAAAGTGATGACCTAGTTTGCAACGTATCTAGAGATCAAAATATAGAAAATTATTTAGTATTTTAAATATAAAATACACCTCTATAGAATCATTAATATAACTATAATATTTCATTATTACATTATATTAACATTACTTGAAATCCCATAATCGTTTATGTCATATTTGTAATAACATCATTTATATTGGTGGTTAAATCAACCCCAATTGTAACTTATAATAATGAATTAATGAGTAAGGGGATTAATTTAGACAGTGACAATGTTTTATATATAGAAACATAAACATTTAAAAAAGATAATATTGATTCATTAAATCCATTATATGGAAAATTAATTTTGGGTGGTGATGTAAAATTAAATTCATCATTTATGGTGGTGGTAGTGAACAAAAAGAACAATTTACAATCCGATATATCAAGAATTATTAAAACAAAAGTATAAGAAAAATTATAATTTAAAATAAATTATAGATTAAAAACATATTTATACCTCAAATATATCCCAAATTCCATTTATGATAGGTAGTGATGAAATATTCACAAAATTATGTTTTGGTGGTGGTAGTACACACGTCTAGGCGATCACTATTTTTCCTCCCCTAGTGGATGGAATGTAATGTATATTTGTTAAATTAATATATTCAAATTTTATTATAGTAATTATAATGATTTAGTTATATTAATATGTTTATAGATGATTTATTATAGAGTATATTAAAAGAAATGTGTATATTATGGTCATAAAAAAGTTGGATGATTGATTTTTTCTAATGTAAAATTCATATAAAATGAAGTACATAGGAAAAATAAATTTTGGAAGAAGATTATAGATGTGCATAAGAGTTCCAGGGGTAGTAATATTTCTAATTTTAAACCCGAAATTTGAATGTGTAGTGATTCATGAAGTGATGGAGGAGTTAAATTTTGGTATGTGAATATATGGGTTTTTTTGGAAGTGATTATTCAATTTTTAAAAATATTATGTTATTATTCAAATGATAATGTATAAAAAATAGAAAAAATAGGTAGGTTAATTAGTGGGATAAAAAACAAACTTAAACAGTCATTTTTAGACTATAATAATCTTTTTAGGGCTTTGTATATGATCTTTTTAAATATTTCAATAATATACCTTTTTAGCTTGATAAATATTTTTAAAAAATATTATTTATATATAATATAAAAAATTAATATTTAACATTTTAGAAAATATGGAACATATGGTTTAAAATTTTGAAAACATTTTATCAAAAAATATTTCATTTTTTTAAAATCTAAATTTATGATTTGATTAGATAATACATAAAAACTATTTATAGATGGTTTTTTTATAAAGAAAATTTATGTGCATGAAAATTTTAATAAATTAATAAATTTTCAAGACTTAAATTTAATTATTATAAAAAAATAAATTATATAATTCCTTTATGTAAATGAGAACCTAAATCTCATATTGGAAATACTTGATTTAATGAAATGTTAAAAACACATTTTATGAAACTAACTTTTAAATTTTTTTCTAACTTGTATGAAATAGGATTTATAAAATCATAGAATATTTTAAAATACATGGATTTATTACCTAAATAAATAGTTTATTAGTGATTTTTTTTAATATTTATTGAAATTTATATAAAATGATAAAATCATAATGTAATTTCCCAAACTGGAATCCACTAAACAGTTTCCCGAGCTAGTGGGTCACAAGGCCTTATGAGCACCTCCCAATATGCTAGAGGCTACCGACTAGCTGCTAGAGCCAAGAGTGTGTCTATAAGGAGACTATTCCCTAATCTCAATGTGATGAAAAATGGTAAAATTTATATAAAAAAATCAAACATTAAGGGAATGATTGATTCCACATACCACATACATATGGTAGAACACTCATCCAGTATCAACGATCAATTCAGCCAGAATTAGGAGAAAAAGGAAGAATGGAAGAAATCCCTAGAAATTTGGAATAATATATTTCTCATAAATAACTTTATCAATCTTAAGAAAAATTATTAATGGATAAATGTGACTGATGAACTCAATAATGTCTATATAAATAGAAAAATGAAGGAAGATATAAAGTCTATGTGAGAAATCGACATTGAATCCTTCCTCACGGCCTGATAAACTCACCAACTGGAGAAAGAAAATCGAACACTAGAGAAGAATAGAAAAATAAATGCAGGGTTTAAAAATTTCATACAATTAAGGGAAATGTAGCTATTCTTCCTTTGAATGTTGTGTTTCATGGTTTGTCTACATGGCTATCCAAAAACATGCGACAATAATGTGCAAACAATTTTCCCAAACACCCTTTACATTGTAATAGTGTGCAATTAGGAAAACCTTTCAACGATATTCTGTTTGGACACATATAGTAAATATAAGTGTCCATTAATGTTATTGAGGCCATGAGAATATTGTTAGGGTGACCTATTCACCCTCAAAAGCCTTATAAAATACTATACGTGGTTTCCTCCAATAATTTGGCATGGGAGGAATAGATTCTACCAACATTGTGGCCCTACATGAATTTCACAAACTGGGCCTCTGAGCTCCTAACAGTCCTTGATCATCCCCTAAGACTATCATCACCTCATTGGGAACTCACATTAGGTCAAAACCTAGTATTTTAACTGAAATTTATAAGATCTGTACCTCCATAAAAACCTAAGATATTACATTTTTTCCACTCTAAAATGAATAATAACAGAATTTCCCTTCCAAGGGTGGTAATGGAACATCTATGATTCACTCTTTCAACTATTCATAAATGTCATCCTTCCTCTCTTAAGCATTGTCCTGAAAATGGATATGATTCCATGGAACCCATAAAACATGAACCAACTAACCTTAGAGAGAATTACTACTCCTATCATCGATACGTATATGATGATACTTGAAGGATGCATCTCCCTATAACTCAAAATCATCCGGCTGTATAGTATGAGATGTATATGAGTGATAATGGAATAGTTCTGATACATATAATAGGCCATTCAAGGCTTAGTACCTTTGAGGTATCTACAACTGATAGTTTACGTGAATTTCCCTCTCATGAATCTCGAATGGCCTGACATATCATGGTGAATGTTTACCCTATAACCTAATATGTGTGTGTCCCAACCTCAAGGAGATATTTAAAAAATCACAATCCCAAACCTTGAACTATAGATTTCATCAATTACAATTGGTGTAAAATTTCTATCTAGATTGTGCAGTGGGTATATGATTCCTGTTCAATAGGAAAATCTCCAATGTTTCCTGAATGTGAAGTTATCTGAGTAATGCTACCTCTCCTACCTCTAACTAGCACATGGGTGATTAACATGGCCAACCGTATAAAGCCTCATAATGTTGCATATGTATATTATATTGATAAATATTATTGTAGGTGAAATCAACCATGTGTATATTCCTCCCTATATTTTCCCCAAAATCAAAGACATATCCTCTAAGAATTTCCTCAAGAACCTAAATCATATCCTCATACTGGACGCCACTCTTGCAGTGGTATGTTGTGCTCAATAGAACATGTATAGCCAATTCCCAAAAAAAATGATTCCAAAATTGAGATGTTAACAAAGTGTAGCTATATGACCTAACAGTACGAGGAACCTTTTGAAGGAAAACACTCTCACAAAGATAAAATATTCAAATCTCATCTATAGTGATTGTATACTCAATTTTAAAGAAATGGATTACGTTCATGAGCATGTCCACAACAACCAATACAATATCACTACCTAAATGTAACATTTGTATCCTAGTCACAAAATCTAGCACAATATCTTCTCATTTGAACTTGGGAAGAGTAATATATTATTAAATCCTAGTTGGTCATTATTGTTCCACCTTCACCTACTAAGAGGTGGAACAACTCAGGTCCAAACTGGATACTTCTCTTTCCTTCCCTAACCACCTATATTGGAGACATATGTCATGATACAACATGGGTACATCGGGATGTTATACCCAAGATGAGGATTGGAACTCTCACATAATATATTTGTATATTTCTACTATTACCCAATATAGAACATGAATATGAATAATTTCATCCTCGCCAATGGTCTAACCAGGAGGTGGGTCCTCCCCTACTATACTCTCATGTAGCACTATGTGCTTTGAATATCTAAGCTATATCATTGTAACCATATAAATAAGAGTATATTTCACATCAAATTAAGGGATAAATTTCATCCCATTACCACCATTAACCACCTTGTGAATATTCAAAAATAAGGCCTTAATCTATTACCCTTGAACATTATCTTGAACTGCCTGTATCTAAGCCCCCCTTCTTAGTGCATCGATAACTAAAATACCTTTGACATGCATATACAAAATTTTGAAGTAAAAATAATGTACATACTAAAACCACCTTAATTTCAAAATATTCAATAAAAATTTTGTAAATATGTTCCATATGATTGTTTGGTCATTGTACACACTAAAATTTCCTTTGAGTACATATATAGAACAATGCATACAAAAAAGTGTCCAACTCAAAATCATGATTTAGTTAGTTACTCTCATGTGTCCTCAATTGAGGATACATGTATTCCATGACTTTCTATTACAACATCATAAAATCTATAATAATGATACATTGTGTATTAAACTATATTGTATAACATATGCGAGACTCTAGAAGAATCAGGTCTAGTACTGAAGTTAGTCTTGATTTTATCTCCTAAAATATTGTCTGATGGGCATCTGAAAATAAAATATTCATAGACTTCTTAGTCAATCCCATAATCGGTGCTTATCATTATGATAATTTCTTTATGTAACACATTTAATATCCATCTATCAATAAGAAAAAACATATATAAAATATGTTATTTAGATGCTCATGGGAAACTACAACCCACAACATATCTGGGTCACCAGATACGCCTACCATTGATAAAATATTATCCAAGAATAGGATAATATCCATCTAAAAGTGGAACTTTATGAGAATATAAAATATATGATACTATATATATGTGTATTCAATATGATCTGAAGATATTTTTCATTTTCATTATGAGTATGAGAATACACCATGATATCGTCAATAACTAATACCACAAACAAATCTAGATAATGATGGGAAACTCAGTTCATAAATTACATGAAATCAAATATACTATTAACTAGACAAAAAATAAATACCAAACACTTATATAGACCATACCTACGATGAAATGTCTTACAATGTTTGTATGCATGATGAACATTCACTTGATGATATCACGAACTCAACTCATTTTTGAAGAATACCTGAGATCCTCAGAGATGGTTGAAATGGTCATCTATCCATGATATGGGATAGTAGTTTGTTACTATAAAATATTTCAATTTATTGTAATCGATAGATAAATTAATGTTTTGGTATACAAATTTCACACAATGGACCAGTAAAACCCTTAGAGATGTATTGTTTCATATAAAAAAGTGTGCCTCCATGTCCTATAGTTTTCCCTTGAGATCCTAAAACACAGTAACTTACATCCAATAAGGGGGAATGGATACTATTTCAGCTCATAGAACTACCATGATAAGGAACTAAAACAATATCCTAGGAGGTAATCCAAAAAAGGTATCTGGGAAAAAGTCTCTGTCACGATCAACCAGTTGTAGGAAATCTTCATGTTATGGAACCTGATTACCCAAATAAAAAATATAAATCAGTTTTATCATCCCACCATTACCAAGATGACCTGGTCCATTTCTACATTCCTAGACATCCCATTCCATGATTTAATAAATGATATGTCATATGGTAATGATAAATTCACCCTCTGGTGATAGAAATTGACAGGTTATTGAAAAAAACTATAAAAACTATCTCTAGCATGATGTTATACCCTATCATGTCAAGGTTAAAAATATCCCATATGAATTTCACCCACCAATATCAATGGGGATGTCCCTACATTATCATTAAACCTTCAATATAATCCCCAAAAAATTATCATGTGTTATCATGCCATCTGAAAAATGAACAAAAATATCAAGGCTCTCTACAATAGTTAAACAAATAAAATAATGAGGTGAACCTATATAAAAAATATCCAACAATACAGTAATTTCTCCAAAGATCATACTTCTAATCATACATGAAAAGACTCTCTACTATTCATGTGTGTACTTATAGAATATATTTGGCATGAACCACGAACCTATGAAACAACATCATTACCTGGACTTGTCCCATTCTATTTCTATTATAGAATTTCTGCTTGGCTATATTAGGAATGGATAACCGCATAGCCCAAATGATTGGTAAAACTCTATCTCCTAGACTGACAAGTATTTATTAATTATTCTCATGAAACTAGCATTGGAGTTGACCACCTTATATTGACCAGTAGATGGATTTTAATGTATAATTGATATATAAATCCTATCATGTCACATTCTCGACACTCGACTGGGTCTCTATCACAGTAGATCCTCATATTTTGACATCACCCAAACCGAATAAAGAAGAAAAAGATGTCGTCACTTTCAATATGAATGGTATTTCCCAAATGAGAAGCCCCTAAATAGTGATTTATTCTTGTTAACACACATCTAATGGGTCAAAAGTCTGAACTACCCAGCTCTGCACCCCTAGCTTCAATCAAGTTCTGTTCACTAATAAGTTTCTTATTCACTATATATTTAATAATAGTAAAATAAAACTCATTTTCCTTTGATCAAATAAAATTCCTAAGACCTTCATTAGATAATCACACCCTCAATGGATCATCAGAAATGAAAATCATCAAAAAAGTAAGAATCTCTATAAATCATGATTGATAATCCATAACGACCATCACACACTACTATAGACACATAAAATCAATAGACCTATTAGATATCAATGTCTCAAGAAAATTATCATTGAATAAACTAGATTTAAAATATATCTAAACA
Organism: Viscum album; assembly: GCA_963277665.1. Classification (NCBI taxonomy): domain Eukaryota; kingdom Viridiplantae; phylum Streptophyta; class Magnoliopsida; order Santalales; family Viscaceae; genus Viscum; species Viscum album. The sequence continues at coordinate 780,570,904 of OY728163.1, read as the reverse complement.
ATATCTCAAAGAACATCAACCTTGATTAAAACAACCCACCAGTTCATAGCTTCTTCCCAAAGCATATATGCCACGATATTAACTCTCCTATCAGTAGGTGTATCTAGATGCTAGATGATCTGTATAATAGTCTCGAGCCACAGATCTACAACTTATGGACACACAGACCACAAAAATGTGGGTGGATTATGCAACTAGAACACATGTGACAACTCTACGATTTTCGTGGAAGGTTTCAGGGATCCACGAGCAGTCCACATTAAATGTAATAAAACCCACATGGAATTAGTAATCATTATCTATATCTAGTAAAATCCCTGGTGTGGAAACAGACACAATTGGAGGTATTACAAGTAGATAAGGTCCCACATCATTCAAGGAATGGTCATCAACACACTCATAAAAAATTGATGTAGTTAGTGGAGGTTTCATGACTCTATAATGGAAATATGATGCATCATAAATTAATCAATGTATCATAGATAAAAGAAAAGTATTGTTCATGGAATTACTATAATGAAACCACACCTATATGTCCACTCATAAATCCATTGTTGGGTAATATAAATAACTATAAAAATCACTAGAGAAACAACATACTATGTAACACCTCAAGCTTCTACAGTACGTTTCCCTTTGAATAATGAAATAGCTTCCGTTGTACGCAACTTGGAGTTTTAACACACCACGACCAATCAAAATAGACATTATTAATAGTAATAATCACTTTTTGAAATTTTATTTTTCATAATGGACTTCATTTTTGGATCCAGAATATTAAAATTAGCTTAGGGTGAATTTTGGGTATTTTTTCTGAAAACATTAAATTTTTGATGAATAGTGAAATACACTATGTTACTCGTTAAAACCGACTTCTTATTTAAATAATTAGTTATTTTATTTAAATTTATATTACATAAAAATAGATAAATAATACATATATATGTTCAATGTAATTCATTGGAGTAATTTTATAATAATTTTAGATATATAAAATTTTATTGAACTTTTTACCGTCTTTTACCCATCTACTACGCACATTTGCAAATTTGAATAAAAATTAATTTTTCCGCTTTTATGAATTGAATTTCAATAATCTAAGAGACACGATTGATATCAATAATTAAAATGTGGTTCAATAAGATAAAAATAATTTTTGTGGAATAGTAACTTTTGACTTTTATTTACCACGGTTAAAAGTAAATAGGGTAATTAAAGGTAAAAATAATTTTATTATTACACAAAAACATGTCCTAATTCTATTGGATCAGTGTAATTAGACCAAAAAATACCTTAGTAATAAAATATTATCCTTTATGTCCACTTGTATTTGATTAGGACAATTATTATTATTTAATTTAAAGAAGAGTTAAAAGTGTTAAATTCAAAGTTTAATAACTAAAACATTTTTAATATAGGGTCATAACTAATATAAATTAGACTATAAATATTGATTAGAAATATATAAGTATATCCTACATAATGGTATTTTTTAATAATTTTTAAATATTATATAATTTAATTTATGTCTGACACAATGATGATGGAGTAATTACCTTATTAATGAAATATCAATTCAACTGATATTATAAATACCCAAATAAATGTAAATTGAGAATTTTGATGAATTACAAAAAATTTATAGGTTAATATAAAATTTTATGATTTATTAAATTAATTAATTTAGATGTTTTAAAGTTTTTAGGACTTTAACAAAAATTAATTACTAAATAGTGTCAAAATTGACATAAATGAGTTTTTAAAACCAATACTATATTATTAATTGATATAATATTCCCAAAAAATATAAGGATCAGGAGAAGGAAATAGATAAGGTTAGATATATCAATATTTAACTATTATGGCTTCTCTTTATAGTTTATAGTAATTTTATTAACCATATAATATAAAAATACAAAGAGACATGGTAAATGTAAAGCTATTTAACTAAGAGATAAATCTAAATGATAAGGTTAATATATTGACCTAAACTAATCTAAAACCTATTGGTTGAGAGGAGTTCAACCCAAACCCACATTATCCTAGAAATAAATCATTTTGGAGCCATTATAAACCAAATATGAATTTATTATAAAATAATATTTCAATCATTTCCTAAGGTACCCCTCACCTCTCTTATAAAAGAAAAATTCACCTTCTATCACATTCACACCTCCAAAGCCATCTGTATCGGCCAACCCCAAACCAAATATACTCTAAACTATCCTACCTTCATTCTAGAGGCATTAATTCAGCATGAAAGCAAACCTAAGAATCCATTTTGATCAAATCAAAAAGAAAAACCCGAAGAGGTGGTAAATATTTCATCACCTCTTTCAATTTCTTTTCTTCTTCCACTTCCTGTTTCTTTGTTGTTTCCATTCTAAAATAATAACACCTATATCTTATATATAATTTTATGTTATTATAAAAATTGTACAAACATATTAATTATTATATCCATCATATAAATGAAAAAGTCACCATACGTGTATACACACATCTTACCATCTCCACGTCGTGGTGTAGTTGTTATTCAATACATTATTTTTTTGGATGGGTATAATAATGATGTATAAATGATTTAAATAATATATAAAACATGTTAATGAATATATATATATATATATATATATATATATATATTATATACCATCTACTTACATATGATTTTAATATCAAAAGAATGATATTGTCTCCCGTTCATATGTACGGATTACCATTACAACGAACGCGATGAGATTCATTTCCCCATTATAACCATTTAAGAATAATTTTTTTGATGATTAAAAAAGAGTTTTAGAACATTATATAATTATTTATATGAATCAAATACATCCTATCCATAATAAACAAGACTTATAATAAAAAACATATTAAGGAAACCGAATCAGTTAACACCCGAAACGATGATAATACTAAAATATTATTAACCAAGCAATATTAGAAGATCATAGATAATATCATATTTATGTATATGGTTCTTATATAATTTAATAAAAATAATTTAACTATTATACATGAGGTTAAATTACCCTCTACCAAGGAAAATTCCAACGTATTTTTTAATTTCACAATCTCTTTACTTATTCGAGGTTGTTTATATATAAGTAATATACTAGGAATTATTTATCATCCACATCCATGTATCAAAACAATGTATTTAAAAACATTTTTATTATTTCATATTATATGGGTTAAATTCGTTTATACCATTATTTGACCTTATATGTTTTGAAAGAAATATTTCCATCGTTTTCCAAACAAGGTACTTTATGACCTTTTTGACAAAATTAAGGAAAGAATGTGTTTTTTTAACTTATATAGCAGGTGCGGTTATTCTCCACTATTATTACCCCTTTGAATATTCCCTTACAAGTATATAAGAATATTTTCTAAATAAATATTTTCTTTTATAATTATGTGACATTAAATGATTTCAAAAAAAGAAAGAGATATTTCTCTCAAATAATTTTGATTTCATCTATGCCAACATCCTTTAATTGATTTTATACTTGTTTGAAGTCGATTAAATATGATAAAAATCTTCCATACTGTATTGAAGGTTTTAAGATATGTTTGACTGTTGATGTTTTATTTTTATACCATTCATGGTTTATGGTTAAAGTATTAACATTTCGTATGCTTGTTTAAATACAGATGTTTATGTTATGTTTCAACCTTTTCATATAAGGAATGCATTAGACTTATTAAGTGATGGGTGGAGCCCACTATATCTCCTCGATGCATCGGTAGGTATAATGAGACAAACTAGTTTGTTGGCACAAGGCCTTGACAAAATATTATTCATAGTCTTGGAAGGAGGCCCTGACTATGTGGTTATGATGTCCGTCATTATGCATTCCATCATTATGAAATTGGCTATTGATATTTCATGTGATTATTCGACTAGTAGAATATCCATGTGAATATGTAAATGGAATTATTTGATCTATCATTTCCATATTATGCTGAATTTTATTTTTAAAAGGCTATAGTTTTAGTCTTATACATTGACTTAAAATGTTTATGTTTATTTATGAAAGTTTCCTCTATATTGTTATCCTTACTGGGAATCTGAGATCACCCCTTTCTATGTTTTATTTTTCCCAAGATGCGAAGAAGTATATTATGAATTAATTCCAGGGATAGTCTATGGGATATGACTATGGTTAATGAAGACAATGTTGTTGTTGTTTTTCATTTTATAATGTAATGCAAAATTTATGAATGTGTCTAGTACTTCCAAATCTTCAAAACTGATCGGTCTTTCGGGACATGATTTCATTGAATAATGTCAATGTTATGTAATAATGCACCAACTCTGGGTAACTAGGTTCGGGGCACTATAATTAGTATCAGAAGAAGATTAGTACAAAAATTGGAAGCTAGATTTATAAAAACTCTGATTATATAACACTACCATAAAATAGACATTGGGGATTAGTATAGAACTTCCTAGAATTTTGGTAATGTAGAGATTTTGTGAGATTTCCAAGAAATACTTCCCTGTATGGATATGAGAAGGTAAAGGAAACTATGGCACAAATGTACCTAGTAGTAAAACCTGAAAACACTGCTTTGAGCTAGACTTGAATGGGAACTGGTGCACGACAAAGGGCTTTACTTCACTCTTGGTTAAGACACTCCTGGGGGATATGCTTAAGATAATTCTCATTTTCTTTACAAACCATTATGAAGGATTTATGATTATATACTTACTCAAAGAAAACATTTTTATAATTATGGATTATATCCATAAACTATTCAATTTATGTTACGTGTTTTACATGTTTGGGATTATGTATTGCGATTAAAAACTAATATAGTGAATGAAATTGTTTAGCAATGGCGCCTAGTGGAAGGAATGGAAACCGTTTCTATACATGTAATCTAAGTAGGGATTTATCTCCTACTCATGATAATTATAGTGGTGTTATTGATGCAACTGGTGATGATTAGCTTATCACCATACATGGACAAATCCCTCAGGTTATGAATAATAACCATACCCGTATGGAGCACCCATATCCACAACAAGGAGGATCACTGTTAGGCCGATTCCTAAGGAAACAACCACCAAGATTCAATGGGACTACAAATACATTTGTAGCTGAGCAATGTATAAGTTCCTTAGAAAAAATATTTCATGCTTTGGGGAGTAGCGAAAGGGAAAAAGTTGTCATGGCAGTTTATCACCTCACAGGAGATTCATATCAACGGTGGTCATTAATTCAAAACACAAAATAGGATGAAGAAGTATCAAATATCGAATAGAGGGAGTATAAAGGGAATTTCATAGAAAAATACTTTCCTCGTGACCATCGAGAAGATATGGAAAGTAAATTTCTGAGTCTGAGGCAAAAGGAGGATGAGAATGCCGCAAAGTATGAGGATAAATTTACAAGGCTATAAAGACATGGAAAAGATTATATACGTAACCCAAGGAGTAACATTGATCGATTATTTAAAGGGTTTAAACTTTTTATCCATCAAGCATTAGTCTCACAATCCTTCTCGTCGTATGAAGATATTATCTCTTGTGCTATCAAGATAGAAAAGTAATTCTCTAAGTCTTATGAATTTATAGAACTAAAAGAGAAGAAGATATCTGCTGAACACTCAGAAAATGGAAATATGGGGTTGAAGGGAAAATTTGAATATCTATCCTACAGTAAATGTTGGAAGAAACACACTGGTACTTGCCTGAAGGTAACGAGAGTCTGTTACAAGTGTGGTGAAAAAGGCCACAAAGATCATGATTGCAAGGGGAAGAAAGAGGCTATCAATGTTGAATGATACAATTTTAAGGAAATGGGGAATTATGAAAATTAATGTCCTAAGATTTAGGGAAACATACCTCAGAAATGGCCAAGGGATCCAAGCCAAGCTTATGCGATCACTAATGCTAAGGTTGAGGCTCTGAAAGATGTGGTGGTAGGTAATTTAATGGTTTATTCAAGTTTAGTCAATGCTTTTTTTGATTCTGGATCATCACATTGTTTCATATATTCCTAGTTGGCAAAGAAAATTATATTTTTACAATTTGATTTAACAAGGGAGTTTTCATTCAAAACTCCTAAGAGAAGTATCATTGCAACAATGTTTTGTGAATCAGTTCCCATTAGGGAATATAAATGTTCTTTATCTGATGATCTCATTGTCATAACCATGATTAAATTTGATATAATCTTCAGTATGGATTGGATTTCATACCATGATGTGGAAATTTATTGTAAGAAGAATGAGGTTACAATTTTCAATGATGACAAGGAGCACCTTATCTTTAGAGAAGAAATGTCACCACTTGATTCTTATCTAGATACACCCCAATTAGCTCAAATAAATTCAATTATTGGGGAGGAAGCGAATGAAATTACTATGGGTGAGGAAAGGAATGTTAAAATAGAGGATATACATATTGTAAATGGTTATTTTGATGTGTTTCCAGAGGATTTACTTGGACATCCTCCATAACAAGAATTGAGTTTTCCATTGATTTAATTCCTAGTTAGAGGCCCATATCGAAGACCCCTTATAGAATGGCCACTATGGAATTAGTGGAACTAAAGAAACAAATAGAGGAATTATGAAATAAATGATTTATTCTCCCTAGTGTTTCTCAATGGGGAGCCCATGCTCTTTTTGTTAAGAAGAAAAATGTATCTATGAGGTTGTGCATTGACTACAGGGAGATCATTGATATAAAAATAAAGAACAAGTATCCCCTACCTCGCATCGATGATTTATTCGACCAACTTCATGGAGCTCAATATTTTTCAAAGATTTAACTTTGATCTAGATATCATCAGTTGTGTGTGAAGAAGGATGACATTCCAAAGACAACATTTCGAACCCAGTATGGGCATTATGAGTTTACAGTAATGCCTTTTGGCCTGACTAATGCACCCTCTGTTTTCATGGATCTAATGAACAGATCTTTCAAGGAATATCTTGATGAAATTGTAGTGGTATTTATTGATGATATCTTAGTATACTCCAAAATATATGAAGATCATGAAAATCACTTTCCAATTGTCCTAATGACTCTTAGATAAAATGAATTATATGGTATGTTTACTAAGTGTGAATTATAGCTTTAATAGATTTATTTTCTTGGCCATATTGTCTCTAAGGATGGAATCTCCACTGATCATTCTAAGACAAGAGAAATCCAAAATGGCCATCATCGACGAGTATAACTGAGGTATCACTACAAGAAAACCGCCATTTAGCGGTGGTTTTTTTGCGGCAGTTTTAAAAACCGCCGCGAAATGTGTTTCGGGCCGCCGTTTCACGGCGGTTTTTAAAACCGCCGTGAAAAAACCGCTGCAAAACGGCTAAAAAAATTATTTTTTTAATTTTTTTTAATTTTTATTTTAATTTTATTCGAGGATTAGCGGCGGTTTCGGTAAAACCGCCGTGAAATGAAATGAAAAAAATAAAAAACACGAGAAACCCCGAAATCACTAAAATGACCATAAATTTTGATCCGGGCGTCCGTTGAAGCACCACGACTAGTCAAATCGAAGCTCATGAAGAGATATAGAGGCACATATAATCCAAACCGTGAGACGATCTAAGGTGTGGCAGATATTATAGTTATAAGAAAGTTGAAAAAAGTTTTCCAACTTCAAATGGACATAACTTTCGCTTCGGGTGTCCGTTTGGGCTCAACCACATATCAAATCGAAGCCAGTGAAGAGAGATAAGCACTAAAATAATAGAAGAAAGATTTGTCGTGTTTTTTGACCCCAAAAACCCCTCCGAAGGCCTCCAAAACCCTGTTTCCGTCACCGGTGTCCAGTCGAACTTTTCTTCAAACAGACCTAACTTTTGATCCACGTGTCAGTTCGGCCTCCTCCACCTGCCTGATCATAGCTCATTCCATGAGCTTCAGTTTGACAGGTTGCGTCGCCCACATGCACTCCTAGATCATATGTTATGGCCTTTTTAGTGGGTATCGGGTTTATTATGTTTTTCAATGCCTCGTTTCTAGCACCCGTTCCCCGTCAGATTTTTTTTAAATGGTCATAACATCCGATCCGCCTGTCCAATCGGACTCTTTCACCTTTCAAGTCGAAGATCGTTTCAGGATCTTTGATTTGACAGGTCGCGGATCTAAAATGGACTCTCGGATCATAAGTTATCTCCATTAATGTGAGTCCAATGTTTTTGTCTCTTTATGACTGTTTTGACGGGTTTTAACGGTAGCTCTGTTTATTACTATTTATTTGGGTTTCCATGACTTTTTATCTTTATCAATGAGTTTTTATGGGTTATTATGATGATTATTTGGAATTATTAAGGAGTTTTCCGGAGTTGTCACGAGTTTTCATGCGTAATTCTTTCTAATGCCTCATTCTTCATATGCTTCTCCATCCTTTGTCACGCGTTTTCATGATTTTTCATCCCTTATCACGTCTTTTCATACCTTTTCATGTGTTTCCTTTATTATTTATTATTTATAATATACTTTAATTTATTTATTAGTTATTATTTATTAGTTATTTGTTATTATTTATTATTTATATTTATTTATTATTTATTATTTATTATTTATTATTTATATTTATTTATTAGTTATTATTTATTAGTTATTATTTATTATTTATTATTTGTTATTTATTATTTATTATTAATTATTAATTATTTATTATTTATATTTATTTATTATTTATTATTTATTATTTATTATTTTATATTTATTTATTAGTTATTATTTATATTTATTTATTATTTATTATTTATATTTATTTATTATTTATTATTTATTATTTATTATTTATATTTATTTATTATTTTGTATTTTGTATTTTGTATTTATTATTTATATTTATTTATTAGTTATTAGTTATTATTTATTATTTATTATTTATTATTTATATTTATTTATTATTTATTATTTATTATTTATTATTTATTATTTATTATTTATTATTTATTATTTATATTTATTTATTATTTATTATTTATTATTTATATTTATTTATTATTTATTATTTATATTTATTTATTTATTATTTAATATTTAATATTTATTATTTATTGTTAAATATTTATAATTCATTATTTATTATTTATTATGTATTATGTATTACGTCTTATTTATTATTTATTATTTATTATTTATATCTATTATTTATTATTTATTATTTATTATTTATTATTTATATTTATATTTATTATTTATTTTTTATTATTTATTATTTATTATTTATTATTTATTATTTATTATTTATTTATTATCTATATTTAATTATTATTATTTATTTATATTTATTTATTATTTATTATTTATCATTTATCATTTATTATTTATTATTAATTATTTATTATTCCTTATTCCTTATTTATTATTTATTATTTATTATTTATTATTTATATTTATTATTTATATTTATTTATTATTTATTATTTATTATTTATTATTTATATTTATTTATTATTTATAATTTATTATTTATATTTATTTATTAATTATTAATTATTAATTATTAATTATTAATTATTAATTATTAATTATTAATTATTAATTATTAATTATTATTTATTATTTATCTTTATTTATTATTTATTATATATTATATATTATATATTATATATTATATATTATATATTTATTTATTATTTATTATTTATTATTTATTTATGATTTATATTTAATTATTATTTGTTATTTATATTTATTTATTATTTATTATTTCTATTTATTATTTATTATTTATTATTTATTATTTATTATTCCTTATTTATTATTCCTTATTCCTTATTTATTTATTATTTGTATTTAATTATTATTTGTTACTTATATTTATTTATTATTTATTATTTATTATATATTATATATTATATATTATTTATTATTCCTTATTTATTATTTATTATTTATTATTTATTATATATTACTTATTATTTATTATTTATTTATTATTTATATTTAATTATTATTTGTTATTTATATTTATTTATTATTTATTATTTATTATTTATTATATATTATATATTATATATTATATATTATATATTATTTATTATTTATTATTATTGAGCTTATATATATTATTTATGTATTATTTGTTTTTTCAATTAATATATATAAGTATATTAAATTCTGTTTATTAACCACATGACAAGCTTGGTGGAGTGGTAAAGTCTTTGAAAAATATGCAAGAGGTTAGGGGTTCAAATCTCACAAAACGCAGAATTTCTTTATATTGCATGGGATGTGCATGTGCATGTGCATGGGATGTGCATGTGCATGTGCATGGGATGTGCATGTGCATGTGCATGTGCATGGGATGTGCATGTGCATGTGCATGGGATGTGCATGTGCATGTGCATGAGATGTGCATGCATGGACAAATAAAGTAAATAAAATAATATGAAATAAATAAATAAATAAAATAAATAAAATAAATAAATAAAATAAATACGAAATAAAATAAATAAATAAAATAAATAAAATAAAATAAATAAAATAAATATAATAAAATAAAATAAAATAAATAAAATAAATAAAATAAATAAATAAAATAAAATAAATAAATAAAATAAAATAAATAAAATAAATAAAATAAATAAATAAATAAAATAAATACGAAAAATAAATAAATAAATAAATACAAAAAATAAATAAATAAATATATATATAAAATTAAAAAAAAAAAAAAAACCGCCCCGAAACGTTCTGCGACGGTTTTGAAACCCGCAGTGAATAGTTTCCCAACGCACGATTTCGCGCCGGTTTTTTAAAACCGACGCCAATCGATTTAGTGGCCGTTTAAACCGCCACGAAACGAAAAAAAACCGCCGCTAAATGCCTTTTTTGCTATAGTGTATGCAGTTTTATTGGTTTAGCAGGTTATTATCAACGTTTCATCCAGAATTTTTCCCGATTGGGTAACCCATTAACTAAGCTCACACATAAAGGGGTTACATTTGTTTGGAAAAAAGAGTGTGAAGAATGTTTTGAAGAACTAAAGATAAGATTATTCAATGTTCCTATATTGACTCTACCATCGAGAAATGATGGGTTTGTTATTTATTGTGATGCTTCAATGAATGGGTGTGGTTGTGTCCTAATGCAGAATGATAGAGTTCTTGCCTATGCATCATGATAACTAAAAATTCATGAGTAAAACAACACGACTCATGATCTTGAGTTAGATGTTGTAATATTTTCTACGAAAATATGGAGACATTATCTATATGGTAAAAAATGTGAGATATATACCGATAACAAGAGTTTGAAGTATATTTTCTCACAGAAAGAACTCAACATGAGGCAAAGATGATGTCTTGAACTACTCAAAATTTAGGATTTTACTATACACAACCACCCAGGGAAGGAAAATAAGGTGGCATATGCTTTGAACAGAAATGATCATGGAGTTTTGAACAAGATGAGAGTTGAAAGAGATCATATTTTCATGGATTTAGTAAAGATGGATTTGGGAATAACCATGGAAGTTGAAACATCAAAACTTTTTCAAATGGTTTCCAAACCATATTTACTATAAAGGATAAAGAGTTCTTAGAGTGATGATGAGGTGTTTAAAAAGAAAATTAAAGCTGTGAATGATGGGATATTGAGTGACATCATATATGAGGATGGAATTTTGAAATTTGGAAAGAGAATTTTCCTTCCTAATATACCTGATCTAAAAACAGAATTGTTGGATGATGCCCATAGCTCTAATTTCTCTATACACCATGGTAGTACCATGATGTATAGAGATTTAAAGAAACATTATTGGTGGGACAACATGAAGAGGGAGATTTCTGATTATGTGTCAAGATGTATGGTTTTTCAACAAGTGAAAGCTGAAAGACAACATCCTAGAGGATTCATGCAACTTCTTCCCATACCTGAGTGGAAATGGGATGATATTATGATGGACATTTTCATGAGGCTACCAAAGACTCCTAGAAGAAATGATGCAATGTGGGTCATTGTTGATCGTCTTACAATGTCAACACATTTTCTTGCTATAAGAGAAGATTTACCACTTGAACGTTTAACAGGACTATATATTAATGAAGTTTTAAGACTTCATGGAGCCCCCCTGTTGATTGTTTCTCATCGTGATCACCATTTTGCATCAAGATTCTGGAAAAGTCTTTAGAAGGACTTGGATACTAGACTTCATTGAAGCACTACCTACCATCCTCAAACTAATGGACAATCATAACGAAATATTCAAACCTTACAATACAATTCGAGATCTTTCCCATTTTACATTCAAGGTACGTGGGATCAATCTTTACCTCTTGTAGAATTTTCCTATAATAATAACTTTCATTCAAGTATTCGGATGGCACTATATTAAGCATTATATAGGAAGAGATGTCACACACTATCTTTTTTGGATGATGTTGGTGAAAGAAAACTCATAGGCCCAGAACATTTTGAGGAAACCATGGAAATGGTGAGGCTATCCAAACCCACATCAAAGCAACTCAAAGTAGACAAAAGAGCTATGCTGATAACTCAAGGAAGAATCTGGAATTTCAAGTAAGAGATCATGTTTTCTTGAAGGTATTTCTATGGAAGGGTGTTATAAGTTTCGGTAATAAGGGTAAATTGAGTCCCAGGTATATTTGACCTTTTAAAATTCTAGAACAAATTGGGGTTGTAGCTTTTCATTTGGCAATGCCGCCAAGTCTCTCTAAAGTTCATGACGTGTTCTACATATCACTGTTGAGAAAATACATGCCTGACCCAACGCATGTAGTCAAATATGAGGAAATAGAACTAGAACTCGACCTGTGTTATTGCGAAGATCCTATCAAAATTCTTGATACTAGAGAACAAGTGTTGAGAAATCGGAAAACTCATCTGGTAAAAGTTCTATGGAGAAACCATAAGATGGAAGAGGCAACGTGGGAACCCTAGGAACTTATGATGAAGAACCAACCAAATCATTATATGAAGTTATATTCTAGAAATTTAGAGGATTAAATTATTTTAAGGAAGGGAGAATAAAACACCCCAATCTTCCACGGTACATTTCCCTTTGAATAAGGCAATAACTTGGGTTGTATGCAACTTGGAGTTTTAACACACCACGACAAATCAAACTAGCCATTATGAATAATAATACCTACATTTTAAAATTTTATAAATTTTATTTTTCAAAATGTACTTCATTTTTGGATTCGGAATATCAAAATTAGCTTAGGGTGAATTTTTGGTATTTTTCTGAAAACATTCAATTTTTGATGAATAGTGAAAACCACTACGTTATTGGTTAAAACCGAATTTTTATTTAAAAATTATTTATTTTATTTAAATTTATATTATTTAAAAATAGATACATAATAACAATATAAGTTTAATGTAATTCATTGGAACCATTTTATAATAAGTTTAGATATATAAAATTTTATTGAACTTTTTACCGTCTTTTACCCACCTACTAGACACATTTGCAAATTTGCATGAAAATTAATTTTACCTCTTCTGTGAATTGAATTTCAAAAATTTGAAAGACATAGTTGATATTAGTAAGTAAAATGTGATTCAATAAGATGAAAATAATTTTTTTTGAATAGTAACTTTTGACTTTTATTTACCACGGTTAAAAGTAAAAAATGTAATAAAAGGTAAAAATGATATTATTTTTTCCCTAACAAATGTCCTAATTCTATTGGATATGTTTGATTCGTCCAAAAAAACCTTAAGAGTAAAATATGATCCTTTTGGTCCACTTAGATTAGATTAGGACTTTTATTATTATTTAATTTAAAGAAGATTTAAAAGTGTTAAATTCAATGTTTGATAACTAAAATATTTTTAATATAGGGTTATACATAAGATAAATTAGACTAAAAATATTCATCATAAATCTAAAATTATTTCCTACATAATGGTATTTTATTTATAATTTTTATACATTAAATAATTTAATTTATTTATGATACAATGATGATGCAGTAATTACCTTATTAATGAAATATTAAAACAACTGATATTATAAATACCCAAATAAATGTAAATTGATACTTTTGAAGAATTACAGTAATTTTATTGGTTAATATGACATGTTAGGGTTTATTAAATTAATTTAGTTCGAATTAATAAAAATTTTAGGACTTTAACAAAAATCAATTACTAAAAAGTTCCAAAATTGACATAAATGAGTTTTTAAAACCAATACTATATTATTAATTGATATAATATTCCCAAAAAACTACGGTTCTGCCAAAGGAATTAGATAAAGTTATATATATAAATATTTAACTACTTGGGGTTCTCTTGGCAGTTTATAGTAAGTTTATTAACCATATAATATAAAAATACAAAGAGACATGGTAAATGTCAAACTATTTAACTAAGAGTTAATCTAAATGATAAGGTTAATATGGTGACCTAAACCAGTCTAAAACCTATTTGTTGAGAAGATTTCTTCCCATACCCACCATAGCCTCAAAATAAATCAATATTGAGCCAATATAAACTAAATATGAATTTATTATAAAATAATATTTCAATCTTTTCTTAAGGTCCCCCTCACCTCTCTTAAAAAAGGGAACTTCTCCTTCTCTAAAATTTACACCTCAAACGCCATTTGGCTCGGCTAACCCCTACCCAAATATCCTATCAACTATACTTCATTCATCATAGATTCCTTACTTTGGTCAGAAATCCAACCTAAAGAGCCATTTTGATCAAATAAAAAGGAAGAATCCAATGAAGAGGAAAATATTTCATCACCTCTTCCATGTTCTTTTCTTCTTCAACTTCCCCTTTCTTTGTTGTTTCCATTAGAAAATAAAAAATAACTTATCTTCTACATACTTTGATGTTATTATAACAATGGTACAACCAGATTCATTATTATATATATCATATGAATGAAAAAGTCACCATACTTGTGTATGTACGACTTACCGTCTTCACGCTGTGGTGTGGTTGTTATTCAATATGTTATTTTTTTGGAAGGGTATAATAATGATGTATAATTGATGTCAATAATAGATATAACATGTTAATGAATCTTTATATATGCTATAACATCTATTTACATATGATTTTAATATCAGAAGAATGATATTGTCGATCGTGCGTACATACAGATTACCGTCTCCACGAACGCGATGAAATTCATTTCCACATCGTAACCATTAAAGATTAATTTTCACTTGATGATTAAAAACAATGATTAAGAACATAATATAATTCTGTATATGAATCAAATAAATCCTATGCATAACAAACATGACTTATGTAACAAAACATATAAAGGAAAATGAACCAGTTAACACCCAAAACGATTATAATACTAAAATATTATTAACAAGACAATATTAGAAGATCATATATGATATCATATTTTTGTATATGGTTATTTTATAATTTAAAAACAATTATTTAAGTATTATAAAAGAGGTTAACCTACCCTATACCAAGGAAACGTACAAGGAAAGGGTTAATTTCACAATCTCTTTACTTATTCAAGGTTGTTTATATATAAGTAATCTACTGGGACTTCTCTATCATCAACATCCATGTTTCTTAAAAATGTATTTCAGTACACTTATACTATTTCATATAATATGGGTTAAAGTCATTTATTCCCTTATTTTACCCTATATGTTTTGAATTGAATCTTTCTGTCATTTTCCAAACAAGGTACTTTATGACCTTTTCGACAAAATTAATTTAAGAATATCTTTTTTTAGCTTATACGACGGGTGCAGTTATTCTCTGCCGTTATTACACCTTTGAAGCTTCACTTACAAAATTATAAGAATATTTTCAAAATAAATATTTTCTTTCATAATTAAGTGACTTTAAATGTTTAAAAAAAAAATAAAGAGACATTTCTCTCAAATAGTTTTGATTTCATCAATGTCAACATCCTTTGATGGATTTTATACTTGTTTGAAGTCGATTCAATATGATACAAATATTCCATATTGTATTGAAGGTTTTGTGATATGTTTAACTATGGATGTGTTATTTTTATAAAATTCATGTTTTATGGTTAAAGTATTAACATTTACTATTCTAGTTTAAATGCTAATGTTTATGTTATGTTTTAACCTTTTCATATGAGGAATGCATTGGACATAGCAAGTGATGGGTGGGGCCTGCTATAGCTCCTCGATTAATCAACAGGTCTCACGAGACAAACTAGTGTCATGGCACAAGTCCTTGATAAGATATTATTTGTAGTCTTGGAATGAGGCCTTGAATATGTGGTTATGATGTCCGTCATTATGAATTCCATCTTTATGAAATTGGCTATTGATATTTCATATTAATATTCTACTTGTATAATATCCAGGTGAATAAGTCAATGGAATTATTTGATATATCATTTCCATATTATACTGAATTTTATGTTTAAATGGATTATGTTTTAGTCTTATAAATTGACTTAAAATGTTGATGCTTATTTATCAAAGTTTTTGCTATATTGTTATCCTTAACAAGCATCTGAGCTCACCCCTTTCTATGTTTTATTTTTCCCAGGATGCGAAGAAGTATTGTATGGCTGACTTGTAGGGATAGTCTATGGGATATGACTGTGGTTAATGAAGACAATGTTATTGTTGTTTTTCATTTTATAATTTAATGTAAAATATATGAATTTATATAGTACTTCCAAGGCTACTAAAATGACCAGTCTTTCGGGACATGATTTCCTTGTATCATGCCAATGTTAATTAATAATGCACCGAATCTGGGTAACTGGGGTTGGGGCATTACATACTGCACACTGTAAAGTTTTTTCATAGTCATGTTCATTGTTATGCAGCAGAGTTCCATATATATATATATATATATATATATTACCGTGACATTTCAATTTTATCTCAATTTCATTGAAAATTTGTATTAATTTACAATTCAATAGAAATGGCTGAAATGAAAGGGTCACCACTTTGAATCTAGAAGGTACCATAAACATCATAATCTGAATTATGGAATCTATTTAATACAAACTATAACACATTCTAGTATATCCATAATAAGTTCGAAGACTCAACATGACATAATTGACTACTTAGGTTGTCTGTTGTATCCTATGTAGGAAAAAACTATTTAGGTTATAATAGAAACTCTGATTAGGATCATTTTCTCAATTCCCCAATGAAATCATTTATTGAACAATAGAAATATATCTATAGGATATCATAATAATGCCAGTATATCAAGTAATGCATCTTATATGGCATGATATATGCATGGAATATGAATCATGTTATGTTCCTAAAATGATGAATGAGATGGAATTAGAACATCTCATCTGGATATTTAAAAAAATCACAAGCATAATAAAAACAAAACCTCAAATATGTTACTCAATGGTGGAATCAAATAACCTATAGTTGAAAAATCCACAAAATATAAATTTTAGGTGAAATTAGGATTTTTCCTTTATGTGGGATAACTTATCCTATACACACCTCATTAAAATATTACAATTACTTCCTAATATCAGATCTATTGTATCAAAATAGTAAATATTGAAGTGAAAATGACATTGAAAAAACATTGTAATGTCCCAACTTAAGAGACACTAAACACTGCCCTGATCTAATTGGTCACATGGACACAAACCCGCCTCCCCAGACCCTAGATACTACCGACTAGTTTGGAGGGCGTAACATCTGTCTATGTGGAGACTTATCTCTTATTATAGATTTTATAATATTAGTCAAATATTTTATTAAAATCCAAAAAATATGGGAATGATATAGACCACCGACCATATACATGTTATAGAAAACTCATTTAGTATCAACTACTAATTCGGTTCGGATCAAGAGAAAAATGAAGAATTGACAAAAACCCTGGGAATATGGAATATTAGAATGAACTAAATGACTTTATCTATATAATAAAAATAATGAAAAGAATATGATAAATGGGGAACTCACTAACTCAGATCCAATGAGACCGATGACAGAGGAAACATAGTTTGTATGATGAATCCACACTTAATCAAACCCCAAGGCTTGAATAACTCACCAGTGAGAGTAGAAAACGGAGAATAGAAAAATAATTTGAATTTTTAAAAATTTTAATTCATTAAGGAAAAAGGTAAATTTTACTCAAAATCATATCTCACACGGTTTGGTAATATGGTTTTCCAAACCGTGTGCCAGCTATGCATACCTCACTTTCCCTAAACCCCCTTCTTAGGGTTACAACGTATTATTAAGAAAAATGTGCACTGACCGTGTGATTGGATAATTCCTAAAAGAATAGGTGGAGAAAAACATATGTTCATACATGTTCACATGGATTGGGATTAATATGCACCCTCTACTGCCTTATAAAATGATCCACACAGATTCCTCAAAATCTGCGGCCTTAGTCACACAATTTCCACTAACCATGCGAAAGAAATCCCTTTTCCAAAAACTGAGCCTTCCAGCTCCAAACCAACCCTGATAATCCCCTGAAAATGTTGTGATCTAATTAGGAATTAACATTAGGTTATAGTTAAGAACTTAATCTATAATTCAAAAGATAAGTACCTGCATAAATACATGGGATCTTACTCCTAATAAATTTCATTCAAAAAATCCATATTTTTTTTACAGGGAATTAGTTTTTAATAAAAAATATGCTAATAGTATTTTGATATGAAAAATTTATATATTTTTTATATTATGATAATTTAATTTTAAAATTTATATACATATATTTCTAAATAATATTAATAAAATAATGAATTAAACATTTATTGAAATAATTGTTTTTGAATATTAACACATATAACAATTTTAACTTCAAAGGGTAATAAATTTTAGTGATATACCAAAATTGGTTTAATTATGTATTTATAAACAATGTTACTATAGTATTATGCTGTTTGGTTATATTGGATATAAATTTAGGTTCAAATTATAAAATATTAAATGAGATATAGACATTCTAAATTTTTGAGTATTTATATTATACCCTTTAAATAAATTACATAATCAATAATTTAATTGTCACATACAAAAGGAAAAATATAAGGGAATATAAATTAATGTGATTAATAAGGTTATAATTTCTTGAGATTGATCAACCATAACATCTTCATAATCATATATTTTTCTTCAGAATATGCTTATCCATAATATTAAGTTTTTCTATAATTATTTGGGAAATGTGTCAACTATTATATGGTATTGAGCCCCAAATTATGTAATTGTTTTGTAGAGGGTGTTTCTTTTCATCCATATATAGTTACAATATCTAAAATATGTATTATAATATCAACATAAATGAAATTAGGTGCATACTAAAATCATTTCTAAAAGAGAGTAATTTCTAGAAGAATACTCTTACACCATAAGAACCATTTAAATAAGAATTCTATGATAGAGATAGTGATTGAACAAGTCATAAAAATACACTGAATAATAAACATTCATGATATTATATATACAATTGAAATTATACACTAAATCTAAATAAAATTATCTGTATAAAAGAAAAATCCTATCAAAGATAGAAATTTTCAAAGGAAACCCTTATCATTTATATCTACTAACTTTAACATGATAAAAAATTTGAAAAATTAATTTAAATATAATTATAAATATTTTAAGAATTGAAATAAAAATTTAATAATATCTATATTATTATTTTATAATTTTATACTATTAATGTGTTAACTGATTAAATATTATTTTCAATTTTTGTTTTTATAACTATGAGTTTTTTTTCATACATAGTTCATAGAGATCAGATCGATTTTCACAAAGTTATTTCTTATTTATAAATTTACCATATGCATTATGTGAATGAAATGAAAATTTATTGTGAAAAAAGAAAAAATATGAACTAGTTTTTGACATGTTAAATGATCAAAAGATTATATAATAAAAAATAATTTTATAACCTAAACATCATTCTAAAATCATTAAAATATTTTAAATATATCATTTTTTATGATATTAAAATTTTATGAAGCCCCATAATAATTTATTATATATTCATCACAACATCGATTATACATGTGGTTAAATTGATAAAAATGGTTATTTGTTTAAATAATTTAATGAGAAAGGGTATGCATTAGAATAATTAAAATTTGAAATATAATAAACCCTATAATTTATTAAAACATCATACATCATCATTAAATTCATTAAGAGATAAAAATATTATTTTTATAGATGAGAAATGATATTCTTCAATTATGGAGGTGGAAGTCCACTATATTACCGATTAAGGATCCCATTTCTCAGTGAATGGGAAGAATGATGGTATAGGAAAAAATGAATCTTGAACTTTTTTGGTAAATAAAATGAATTTTTAATCATGAAATATTTCATTTAAATGGAACTAGTGAGGTGGTGATAGAAACAGAACATATTGATTCATAGATGAAGTATTCTACATGTACGCATGATTGATTATTTTTACTATCTATATTGATGAAAGGTATTGAATATTTTTTTAATAATTTAAGTTCTTTATGAATAATAATAATACTATTATTTATTCAAAATCATAATGATGATTTTTGGTGTATTAGAGAAGTGGAAATCGTGTGTCAATTTAGTTCTCATGTGGAATGATTTTGTTTTATCTTGAAAAAATGATTGGAAATTAAGGCCTCAATAAAAATTAAATGAATGGAAGATTATAGGAATTCGAGAGGGTTATAGTAGGAGAAACATAGAATATTAAAAAATTTATATTCAATGGATAGGGTTTTCTTTATGTTGTTGAAGTGATACCTTTTTCTTAAATGTAGATTGGGGTAGTTTTATAGGTAACCAATACATTTTGAGTAATATACTATTATTATTCAATGGTTTATTGTAATAAAATGATAAAATAGGATGGAAATGTGTTTTTTGGTCTAAAATCACAAAAACCACTCATTTTAGAGACATAGATTAGTGTTTTAGTGGTTTTTCTTTTAACATTTTATCATTTAACCTTGTTTACATATATATTGGAACCTAATCATTACACTTTGTAATTAATTATAATGTAAATATCTAAAATTACCCCTATATGTAATTTTAACTATCTAAATAATAATTTTTAAATAAATTTCTTCCAAAATATTTTTCTAGGTTTTTCAAAATTAAATTTTAAAATTAGAGAAATTAATGCATGGAAACAATTTTTAGGAATTTTTTTTATAATTAAACTTTTATGTCTTCTATTATTCATAAAATTTTAAAATCACAAGAATTTAATTCTTTTTATTAATAATATAAATGTTATGTGGATATCTTATCTAGTATAATCTGAATATAACTTTTAAAATACTTGAATAGAAAAAACTGAAACTAAATTTTATTAAAATATAATTTTGATTTAAATTTAAAATTATTGGACATATGATTTATATGTTTTAATAACATATTTAATTGAATAATTTTATTCCATAAATAATATTTGTATTATTGAAATGGTTTTAATCATATAGTACACTCCTACATATATTTAAAATAATAAAACATACATTGTTTTTCAAAAACCTTATATTCTACTATAAATAAAATGTTGTAATAAGAAAAAATAATAACAAACACATTTTATTTGAGATATTCAGAAATCATGATGTTATATCATGTTGAAATTAAATAATTTATAATTTTATATTTAAAATTATGTTACATAAAAATAATGAAACAAAAATTAATCATAAATAGTTTTATTCAATATTCACTCTTATTAAATACATATATGAAAATGTAAATAATTTTTAATGATTTAAAACCATTGAGTATATTATAGATTTATAAATAATGTTCCTAAAATATGTTGTGGTTTATTTAGATTTTGTGTAAAAGTTAGATTTTTTATTAATTTATTTTTTGAAAATAAAAAAATTTCATTGATATATTGATTTACGCGCTACACGATGTTAATCATGGTTTACACACAATACTGGGTCATCCTACATTCCACATGACACCGAGTGTTAATAAAACTATGATAAATTTTAAATATTATTAAAATGAAGGTATTATGATGTAGGCATTAAAATTAGTGATATGTATCTTAAAAAATAATTTTCAAATATTATGTATAATTTTTTTATTTAATGAAAACATTTTAATAAAAAGTTTACTCAATTTTTAGAAAATTATTTATACATTTTGAAAATATTAATGTTTTTCTATATTTTTTTTTCAAAATAATAAAATTATTTATTATACCTTTTATAAAATTGTTTTTATGAAATAAAAACCTTTTTTTATAATCATTATATTAATATTTAATTTGGGTTTTTTTTAGATTGTTTTTAAAATATTTTTCTATTAATAGTGTATAATATATAATTTTAATTAAAGAAATCTATTTTCTTTAAATTATTAATATATGTAAACTATATTTCAAATTATATTTTATGTAAAATAAGTTCAATTATATATCAATTAATCCAATTAATTTCATTGGAATCATTTTCAAGTAGGGGTTTTATATAAAATCATTATAATCAGCTGCACATTTTACTTTGGAAAACCTAATTTCTTGTAGTATCATTTGGAATAATTTTAAATGAAACATTTTAAATTATTTGAAATGAATTTTTAAAAATGTATTCAATATTTAGAATCATAATACTTTATATTATATTATATGTTGGATTTTATTTTTATCTTTAATTTTCAGTGAAAATAGTTAAAAATAATTACCACCTTTAAGGTGAAAATAATGTTTTGTGTGTTACATACACTTATGTTAAAATTAACATTACATTAAAATATTTAAATTATATAATATAAATAATTTAATATTTATAATCAGTAGTTATAAATTATCAAATATTTCATTTGTTATTTTTTAATTTGTAGATAAGTTACCCAGTTTTAAAACTAGTTATTGTGGTGAAAGTTGAAATTTTAAAATTGTGTAAAACGTAATGGATAAGGAATATTTTTTTTGAAAAATGTGTATTTCTATAGTGGTGGTATTTCTATAAAATATAATAAATAAAATAAAATATTTATTAGTTTCACATCAATATGAATTGATATTCACTCCCACTATTGTATACTCTTGTCTATTTACAAAAATGTCACTTCTCCTCAATTATAAAAGGCCACCATCTCTCATATTTTATTAAACTATGGAAAAAATATTTTTTTTGGCCAATAAATTCCAATAAAACTTCAAAAGTTTCATCCAATCATCCTAAAATCATTTTTTACAAGATTTAAACCTATTATGGCTTTTGGTGCAAACCTCAATATGATTCATGAAGAAGAGGTAGCACTCATCAATGAGTTTTTTTTGTTTTCTTTCTTCCACCACCTCCATTATTTTCTAACATAATTATATAATTATATAATAATATTTCTTTTAATAATTATTCTTTATTTAATGTTAATTAGATATAACCATCCCCAAATCCATCAAATGGGTTATGAAATCATTGTTTGTGTTTACACCAGACTATCATCTAATGAATTGATGTCAATATTTTTTTTATTAATACCACTCATGTATTTAAATAATGATGTATTTGTTAATTATATATTATATTTATGATATTCTGATTCTTCATTCATTATTTTATCACAAAAAACATTAAACTATCCATTTTTTTGTGGAGAAAATTTCGTTGCTCATGTGTACATCATACTATCCCTTAATGATGTGACGTGATTCATTCACTCTTCATATGGAATTAATATAGTGTTATTTTAATGAAAATATATTATATATATGATAAAAATGAATCTTTAATTACAATATATCATACACCTTTATCTATTTTTATTGAATAAGAGAATTGGTATAACATTCATGTGTATATATGACATACCATCTCCTAGTATGGTGTATTTAAATTTATATCAAATTTTTTTTATGGATTACCCTAAATAGATATATATTGAATATATATTATATTTATTTCATGTTTATCAAAACATATATTATTTTGTTATTATTAATGTATGAATACCAAAAATAACAAATCCTGACATATAATAAAAACAATGTTGTTATTACATGATACATAACATTAGAATGTAATTGTAAATTAATAGGCAATGAAATGTCATATGGAAATAATATACGTATTATATATAAAATTATTTTTAATTAATATATTTATACTACACTTATATTTATTATACACAAGGTTTTAACAAGTATGATGAAATTTAAGACTTATATTACAAAATTTCTCTCATATCTTTTATTTCTAAGAGAAAATGAAAATTAAAAACTCTTTTATTTTATGTGGTATATATAATACAACATTGACATGTTTTATAATGAATATAATTATTTTAATTATATTTAAAATTTAAATTTGTATTATTCTTTATTATGTCTTATTATTCTAATAATGAATACAGTGGTAGGGGATTTCTGTCTCACTATTATTTATCTTTATAAAAAATTCCAAATTAACTGTTGGTTTCTTTTATGTGGTGTATATAATTCTCATGAATGTATTTAACAACTTTTCAACATGTATTTACTATATTTTAGGTATCAATTATTTTTTTATATACTTTATGGGGTTTTAATTTCTCAAGCTACCAAATCTGTTGGTATTGTTGTCATAGTTTTCCATTATTGAGACATATAGATATGTTATGGGCCTATATTCTTGTAAAAGTTGTATAAATATCTCCATTGAAAAATAATATCATATATTTAATTAAATATTAAAATATTATGCTTCATTTATTGATATTCCACCGTGGCGATTACATTTCAAAGTTACCAAAGTTGAAAATATGTTATGTTACAATCTCTTCATTTATTAGGATATCAGTTTATTATAATTCCAATAATAAAATATACGAATCCATATCACTAGAAACCCATTATTTTTATTCTCCACTATTTATTTATGATATTAACAGTAATATTTCCCAATATTTTCTTATTAAAATAAATGAGAAATTATTTTAAGAAAGAAAATCATTATTTCCTTCTTCGGTTGAAAAAAACATTTCTTCCAAAACCATCTTTAGAAATATTTTTCACAAGTATTTATATCATTATAAAAATTATTCATTAGTGAATGTTTTACCCATTTCATTGAATTAATACTCATTTAAATTTCCAAACATGATTCTTTTTAGATTTTATCCAAAAGTTTAAAATAATATTTTATTTTTAGACTAAAAGGAGCGGAGATTATTCTATGATTTCATGAGTTATCAATGATTTCATGCTACCCTTATAAGTTTTAAATTTTATGTTAAAAACAATTATCTTTAATATCTTTTACTTTTTTTTATTTTAAATAAATAACATCAAAATTAAAAGGATTTTAAAAATATTTTATGTTAAAATATTTCTTTCAAAGTGTGATGGATATTTTCCTCATGAAATGTTTTAAACAGTTTTTAAAAGATCCTTTATATATTTTCTATATTATTCTCAATGAAAATTATTTCAAAAAGTTTCTTGGTTTTATAAAGTGATTTTAAAAGAAAAATATCATCCTAATTAATAATTATATGTTATTTAACTTTATAAATATTTTCTTCATTTTCAAATTGACATCTTTTGATGTAAATGATGGTTTAATGAGGATATTAACAATATACACTTCTAATTTTCTTTTCTAGAAATGGGTTTTTATGATAATTTTTTATGTACCTAGACATAATTGTGTTGGTTTTTATTTGATGGGATGATTGAATAATTAAGAAAAATTTCTATTTTCTACTGGTTATGGTATGATGAAATGATTATGAAACCAATTTCATTTAATGGGTTATGATATCATGAATGTATTATGATCTTGTGTAAATGTAAATATATATTTTATTATGATAATGGTGGGACATATATCAACCTCAAATGCATTGGATAAATCTTTATATTACATTTGGAAAAAATGGGAAACAAGTTGATGAGAATGATCCAATATGAGAAATATGTGTGTCGAGATAAACTATGGGAGAGAGATGTTTCCTATTCTACTATGGGGAATATCCGTGTCCTAATCCATAATGGAAAAAATGTGATGAGTCTTGAACCACTATTTTTATGGTATTTTTATTTTTACTTGAAATATGAAAATGATTCAAATATTTCTCATGGTGCTACACTTTTATCGCATGATTCAGTCGTTCATGAATGATTTGTAATGGTTTGTCACACTAAAGGGTCATTTCGTTGAAAATGAGAATATTTTAATCCATGTATCATGTATATGATCATATAAGACAAACATAATATGTTTTGTTGTATACAATCTTCATAAAAAGAGATTGTAAGATAAAACAATTACAACCTTGGAAAATTTGGAATAGTATTTCCCAATAATTAATTAACATAAAATGAAATATTAAATACCAATAACATAATTGTATACATGATATAATATATCAATGGTGTAGTTTATAAACATTTAATGATAATATTTTTGTACAATATATCATATGTCTTAAAAAGGCCATTTGATATGATAAACCCTAACCACATTGATAACATTCAATCAAAAAACCATTTGATGAAATATATTATATTTTACCATTACATACTATGAATTAAATATATTCTATGACATATAATTTAAAGGGGGTAGTATATAACCTTCATAAACATAATTAGGTTCAAAACATCAAACATGTCTTAACAAAAAATTATTGAAATGAAGAACCCATGCCTCAAAACTGACATTATTTATAGAAAATATAGACTCATGTATAATAAATTTTAATTTATAAAAATTCAATTCATGATATATATATATACATACATATATATATATATATTGAATATTATTTTATAAGGACCAGTTATTACATAATACATATTCTTGAGTAATTAGAAAGTAAATTTGATTTTTTAAATCATGGATACTGGGATTAGTGTTTTAGAGAATTAGTTCGTATACCTTATATAAATATGTAATTCATAATAATGTGGAAAATTCCACATAATATACATTTTTCAATAAAAAAACATTTACGATATATCATGTTTTGTTGCACATCCCATCTTCAAAATTTTTATCATAACCTCACTATCAACCTTAATCATCCTCAAACCATGTGAAGAACATTTTAAAACATAATGATGTGAGAAAAATGCTATTAAAGGAAAACATTAAAAATAATACCAAAATTAGTTAATGAATTATTATTAAAAAATTACATTTTAAAAATTATATTTTGGATTAAAAAATAATTTCATACAAAATAAATAAGCTCCCTTACCAGATAATTTCCTAAAACATTTTACATGAAATGTAAAAGTCAAAATAAAACTCATAATTTTTTATTATTGAAAACAAAAATATTTTGAAAACATGTTCCGAATCTAAAATTTTCATTATTATGATGTTTCATATACATTCCTTTAAAAATAACTTCATTGAATATCTTTTTAAATTCAATTGATTTCAGAAAAAACATACAAATCATAGTTAAAAAATCTCATAAGCTTAGTGAATCAATTTCATATCATATATATATATGGAATAATTTTTAGATTTAATAAATACATTTTTGGGTAGCAATGGAATAAAATTCTTGGTTATAAATAACATTCATTGTTAAAAATGGATAAACCATTCACAATTAAATTAAATAAAATTCTTAACCAATGCCTTGGAGGGATATCATAGACCCACACATCCTTTTCTTATAAAAAAACCACCCACCATCATAAAATATTACAATGAACACAAATATAATAATAAAAAAAATTCTTATTATTTTCAAAATATATTTGTATGCATAAAAAACATACCAAGAAATTGATTTATCACTATATGTTAGAACCCAATTATTTATACCAAATTTAAAATAATAAAATGATTTTTTTAAAATGTGAGATGAAATCATATAAAGCAATTAAAATATCAAATCCCCGTAATGGTGGTGGAAAATTTCATTTTCATCGTATATGGTAAAATAGAATATTTATTTTGAATTTCATATAAAAGTTAAAACAACCAATATAAAACATATAATAATATTATCTCTAAAACCCAAGGAAATAAATTAAAAAATACCATAAAATTTTGATTATAAATAAATTATTTACACATGAATACACTAATTGAATAATTGTGAAAATACAGACTTGGATGAAAACATGTGGGAAGTAAAACCTTTAATGTAGATTTATTTTAATAAATTTTCACATAATTAATATAATTCATTATGTATATAAATTATTTTCATTCATAATAAACATGTGTTAATTATTATACATCTTATAAAACATTATAAATTTATATAATCCTATTATAATGTTATACTCAATTATTTAATAGATTATATTCACATCATACATTATGAAGATATTCGTCACATATATACAAAAAATGTATTCGGTAAGATAAAAATTTTAAATGAGTTAATTTTACCCATAATCCAATAAAAAAGAAATATTAATCACATATAAAACAATTATAAGATTAATTTCTACAATGAAATATTGTTATGAAAAATTAGTTATGAAATAATCATGGGTATGGTAGGTCGTACATATACATGAGTAAATATTTAAAATTTAAAGGGTTGTTATGGAATGTATGTTAGTATTATTTTATAATTCAAGAATAATTATTACATAATAAATTCTATATATTGTTTTATCATAGTTATATATACCACTGATTTTTTTGTTTTTATGAAAAATAAATCCCGTCACTCTATGGTTGTGGTGGTCTAAACTTATGAAAAAATGATATTAACATAAATTTTTGAATGTAAAGGTGAAAAATTTAATGTAAATATTACCATTTAATATAATAATTACATTAATAGTATCATATATATACATTAAAACCATCCTTACAAATATTGATAAGAGGAGATGATGATAAATGAATAATGTAGGTTTGCGAGGTTCTAGTCCTCCGTTCACACAAATGTTGTTGCCTTTTCCCATTTGATTTAAGATTAGATATTTATTGGTAAATACATTAATTTAAAAAGATCTCAGTATATGTAATATTGTCCTAGTATTATTTAATGATGATTGTTAAAATGTTGAAGGAGTTTGGAGAATAACTTAAACAAAATTTATTGATTAAAAACAATACCTATTCTTCAAACATCCCCACATGGTTCACAAAAAAAATCAATGAAATCTTCCTTTTATTATAGAACCAAGTCATAAAGAACATGGGTAGATAAATGAATATGTATTTTCTAAAAAAATTTATTCATTATGTCTGTAAAAAAGAGAATAAGTGGTTCCCTTTTATATGAGAGGGGAGTGTAACTCATTGAATTTTTTAAAGTATTAAATTAGTATAAATTAATGTTCATTTTGAAATGGGTCCAAATAGATAATATTATAATATAATATTTAGGTGAGTTTAAAAGAATATATAAAATAAAACGTGGACATTTTTGGGGATTTTTCCAATGTTATCATTATAGTTTTAATATATTTTATCCCTTTTTGGAAATTACCTGGATTATAATGGTTTTTACTCTATAGAGGACATGAAATAACTATTGGAGAAGAAAAATTCATATAAATACACCATGGATCATATTATAGACCATTTCACATTCACATAGATGAATATAATATATTCCTGAATTTAAATAATTTAATAAAACATTATTTAATATAAAATTTTATTGATGACATTTTAAACGTTATAAATTTAATTTTATATTAAAAAAATCATGAAAAATGAATAATTGGACTCTATACCATTAAATCAATTTTTGTTGTTGTATTTATCTAAAAAATGGAATAAAAACTTCTTCCATTTACATTTTATTTAATAATTTTAAAATTGTCTAAATTATTTTTCATTGAATTAAATATTTTTTACATTTATATTGTGTATCCATTTATGGAAATTATTTATTCATTAAAAATTAAAAATTAATTAAATAATTATAAATAATAATTATATTAGGGAAAAAAGTAATATCCAAACATTCAATCTTTTTATCCCTATGTCAAAAATTTAACGATAACTAGTAAATGGAACATGAATTTTTTAATTTTCCTAACAAAATGTACTTAAAGGTAATAATAATGGACATATGGAAAAGGGGGTCATATATTACAATAATGATTTTTTTGATGTAATATACACATAAATTAATATTAGTTCAATTTCTATGGATTCTTTTGAGTTCTTATAAAATAATTTTTACGCTATTATAAACAATTTTACCTATACGGTGGGAAAAAATATTTAATATGGATACTATTCATAATTACCAAAATTTAAAGGGACCTATTTCAAAAATTTGGACCTCATGATTCCAATTATAGAAATAATGTTTCATGATTGATATAACTAAAGTGATAGATTTTATTTTAAAATTAAAGAGAAAACTAATAAAAAATAGTTTTTTCTGAAACATTCCATTTTAATTATTTTTTTTAAAATTCACGTATAAAAATAGTTAAAAATAATATTATTGTAATATGATTTAAATAGAAATAATTAATTTTTTAAAACTAATAAATAATTGAAATTTAGTTTTTAAATACCTGAATGGAATTTGTTTTAAAATAAACAATATTTTCTTTATTCATTAACAAAATAAAAAATCTCAAAAAAAAACTGAAAATACACTATAAACTGACATTTAAATGATAATTAGAAAAATGATTACATTTTTATTAACTATAATTTTGAAATATACCAGAGATGAATTTATTTATCCACTCAAAAAAACTAATAAAAATAATTTTGGAATAAAATATATTTTGATGTATTAAATGAAATTAATAAAAAAATGGGGTGATTGTATTCTAAAAACATATAAATAAATTCATAATGAGTAGAACTATTTTATATATTTAAAAATTCATTTAATATTTTTTATACTTGTCAATTTAATTCCTGGGTGATAACTGACATATTTAAATGGTAATATTTCTTATTTCATTTTGTCTTATTATTGCGTATCCTATACTCTATCAATCATTGAATTCGGTTTTTTTAATATGGGTGAATTAAATTCTCCCCCTCTCATAAATTATTCCCTCCGAGTTTGAATTTGATCTCATCAGTGAATTATTTTCCATATGAAAATTCTTCTATTGAATTCTTTCATTATAATAAATTGGATAATAAAACATTTATTGGACATAGGGATTGAGAAATATGAATGACATTTCTAGAAACACATATCCAGGTTTATAAATAGTAAATTAATAGTACAAAGTTAAAATATCAACATGCATGAGAAACTCAATGTCAAGATAATTTTAGAGATTGTTAGAGATAATCAATCCCAATTATGTGGATTGTTATGAGAAAGTCACTGACTAAAAAAACAAAAACCAAAGAGGTTTGAAAAATATTATAAATTCATTTGAAGAGACTGTAATAATATAAGATTCTTGTTTTCAAATATTTTTCCTAGATATTTGGAAGTACATTTCCATTAAAAGTATGATCATACGTACATGTAAAAAAATTATTCTTCTTATCAATTTCTACCATAATCATATTTTTTTCTCTATTTGAATGGTATTATAGGTGTTTTTTTATTCTCTATGCTCTAAAATCAACATTCAATTGATCTAATAATCCAATAAATAATATCAATATATTTCTCTTTTAATAATACATGATCCATAATGGTAATTTTTAGAATAGTTTTAGATAATTCCAAAAAAATTATAATCCTTAATATGATAAAATTAGACATTTCACTCGAAAATTTAACAATAATACCTAATTTTAAACACATACAATTTTATAAATAACTAAGCATGAAATTTAGAAAAATATATCTGCCCAAGATGGAAACACAAAAACCAGATGTATTGGATCAGATATTCTTCCAATATATTACTATTTATCTTCAATCAACATTAGTCTCTCACAAAGTATTAAAACAATAAATAAATATTCCCTAATTAAACAAACTAGAACACATGAAGATTATATCTATAAATAACATTATAACCACAAATCCATGTTATAATAGTATATTCATAATGAATATAATTAAACATTGACTCCCCAAATAAAATCCCATAATATCATTAAATGTTCCTGGAAATTATTTTTTTATTTATTTGAAATAAAATTAGTAATTTTTCTAAAAAATAAACTCTCAGTACAATATTAATTTATATGATAAAAAATATGTTCCAAAATTGTAATAACACATATATACAAAAATATTAAAGATGATATTGATGATAAATTTTATCAATATCATTTACATTATTTTCACCAAATGTAAAGGCATTCTTACTCAAATGATACTTCAAGTTAACCCTAATCATTAAATATACCTCATCACAGAAAAAAATCACACAAATAACCATTAAACACATTAAAATCCCTTCATAGAAAACATATAAAACTATTTTAATACTTTTAAGAATATTATTATCCTTTAAAAGTTATTATATAATTCATTTATATATAATCCCAAATCATTCAATATTCTTCCTAATCCATTAACCATTATATTCCCCATTATTACTCTATACTTCCTTTCCAAATTAAAAAATGTACATCATGTCCTAATATTCAACAATATCAAATTATAAGACTAGACATAATCTAAATCTCTTATATTTCATTTATAGTTCCACAAAATTCAATTTTATGCCATTATGTATTACAATATAATTATATATATAGTATTGATTATCCGATTCTTATGGTTTCCTCAATCGACACTCATTTTAATAATTCCCAAACACCAATAATTTTAGATAATAAATTGTCAGAATGGGATGTAATTTATTCCCCTTCATAGGATTAACTAAGAAATTCCTTTTTAAATTATATATTATGTATTATTTACCCATTTCCACATAAAAACATATTTCTGTTCTTCTAAAATATTTTACATGGTGGTTAATTCCACATTCCTGAAACTTATTTCATTAAACATTTACATTTATGATAAAAGTTACCTTAAAATACCTAGATCGTTATTTTTATTTTATATTATGTATTAGAAAACTCACCTATGCTTAAGATGTTGATATTAACATGTAATAGCTATTTAAAAATAACCAAAAGCATTTTCAAAACATCTATCATTTCATTTTTTTCTCATTTTGGGAAGCACGCCATCTTTCTTCAATTCCATTATTAGTTTCATCCGTACTAAACCCATCAATTTAATAAAACCAAAAAATATAGATTTCAATTATAAATAAAATATATATAAACCATTTTAGGGGGAGGATAAGAAATATTATATCCTCAACCATGTTATCATTATCCCTTTTTATATTTGAAATATAAATATAATTATCTATAAGATAATTACCATTATAGATATATAAGTCATTGAATTTTTCCTAAAATAACCACATATTATTTATAGTAATCTCAAAAATTTTTTTGATATCAAAATTAATATCCCAAATATAAACAATACATATTTAAAGGCCTTTATAGATGAATTTCTTTTATATCATTTTGAATGAACATTTTGGATTATAGTTTCTGGTAATTATGTCATCTCCCTTACATAAATATGTATTATAATAGAAAAGTGAACCATGCTACTTAGTATCAAGTTTTTCCACAAACAAAGAATATAAGATATATAATGTTCTATTTTCATGACAAATTATCAAAAGATTCATCTCAAACACGTCATTATCCCTACTAATCCTTAAAACTCTATGGAAAAAAATATAAAATATGGGATGAGAACAATAATCATAGTATGGAACAAAAAAATAGAGAAAGAAAAAAATTATTCCATGAATACTTATTGAAAATTAACATTTTAAAAAAAATATTATTCTCAAAATAAAAATTTTATTACACATGAAACACACGTATTAAGAAAAAAAATTTCTATGAAAAATATCATAAGAAATTTTAATGGAAAAATGAAACTCATAACGATTTCCTTGGAAACATTAAAATTACTTTAAAACATTATTAAAATGCTATAGGTTTACCGAATGATGTATAATATACATTCCTTTGAAAATGAAATTATTTATTATCTTTTTTAAATAATAATATATCCATAAAGTGCAGAGAAATAATTTTTATATCATTGATAAAAATTGAGGAATAATTTTCATATAACTCTTAAATATGGAAGTAACTTTATTGTTATATATATAATTACTATCACATTTACCAATGGAGTATCCTTTATAGCTTCAAGTTACCTTCACTATTACAAATTGAATTACCATTATAGCCAACCTATAACATAAACCTTACCAAATTAATTGGAGGTCCACTATGAAACCACCCATAAATTTTATAAAATCGTATCCCCACCATCATAAAAAATTTCCAATAAACATAAGATAATATGAATCCATAAAATTATGAGTTTATAAAAATATTATTCTTCACATAATAAAATATTAGATATAGTGATATATCCATTCATGTTAAAGACTAATTTTAAAAACATATATTGAGAGGAAAAAGGGAAATACACTTTTAATTTTAATAAAAAATTAAATATTATAATATATGAAAAATATAAAATTATGGTAATAGTTTTTAGAGTATTCGATTTAATTTTATAAATTGAAAGAAAACATTCCATAATGATATTATAAAAAAATTAAAAAAAATTAGATATAAAATGACATAAAAAATTATTTTTAATCCTCATCAAATAATGTAAAAAGGTATATAAAATTAAAATTAAAATTAATTATTGACATATTTATATATTCACAAAATAATTTTAAAAACCAGGAAAAGTAAGAAAAATGTTTAGATTGGAAATATTAATTGATGTTTTTTAAATGATAACATCTTCACATGAGTCCATCTTGTCACATATATTATTTATATTCATGGATAATAAATTTATGTTAATTATTTACTTGGAGATAATTATTTTTAAATAATAATACTACTTTCACCATGTTAAAATAAGTTACATAATTGTTATTTTTACCTCGTATGGTTCGACGATACTGAGCTTGTATCTCTAAAATGAATTTTGTAGGATCGATATTGTAAAAATGAGAATTATAATAATATCTCCAATATAGAAATCAAGGCATAATTAACAATTTTTTATATAATATATACATTTGAACCAAAACTTTTATTAATGGTTTGGGAAAATGTTCTATATTAAAATCCTAGAAATGGTTGGTCATACATACACATGAGTATTATTGGAATTTTACAACGACCATTATGGAAAAAAGGAAAGTATTATTTTATTATTCCATAATGATTAAAAAATTATAGACATCATATTATTTCTATAAATATAATTATATTTACCATAAAATATGTGTGGTTATTAAAAATGAATCACATTAGTTCAGGGAGGTGGTTGTCCACAAGTACACTCGAATGACATTATAATTTTTTAGTGAATCGAAAGGTAATAATGTTAATGATATTTTATATATTTAAAATAATAAACTTATTATGAGTAATATATAAATATATTTAAATTTAATACATCATTATAACTATCTATAAGGTGATGTGATTGGAAATGAATTAAAACAGTTTGTGAGGTCGTAATCCAATGTACATACAAACGATGGTTTTGTTTACCATTTTATATTAAAGGATATATATATTTGATATTACATTAATTTAATAAAATAAAATTATATCTATTTTACTATTTTTATATTTATTAATGATTTAATAATGATTTAGGGATGTCGATGAATAAATAAATGAAATTCCTAATTGAAAACTAAAATTCTTTTTTAAACAACATCTTAATATTTTAAAAAATGAATATCCAGTTTTGTTTTATGATCATGAAATGAAAAATAGGAAATTATTTGGTACTTTATGAGGGATTTGGGAAGGTATTTTAAAAAAAGACCATTGAGGTCGATAGAAAAGATAACAAGTTTCATCTTTTTTTAAGATAGGAAGGGGAATTCATAAGATTTTATAATATATACATTTAATATAAATAAATTTTTATAATCAAATAAATTAATTTTTTTTAGATAATATGGTAATAAGATGGTTTGACTAAATAGCTTAATCCAATAAATTGTGAATAAGTATATTTGAGGATTTTACTCATATCATTTTTAAGGTGTGTTAACCTTTTTTAACAATTACTACGAGTATTAATGTTTTTTATACTAAGGGTCACAAAGGTAACTATGAATTAAAAAACGTTCAATAAATGGATCAAGGATGATATTTAAAACCATATATAAATCTTTATAAAGTATAAAATATTTATTATATTTTTAAATCATCTACTAAAATTGTTTATATTATAAATTACCATTAGTTTCAATTTTAATACTATTGATTAAATTCTATATTAAAAAAATAAATAGAAAAATGTAATTTAAAAAAATACCTTTAAAAAATTAAAATTGTTATATATTCATATATAATGTTTTGTAGAAAAATATTTAAATTATTATACCTTTAATACTTTTAATATCATTTTTTACGTTTTCTTTTTCTTTTTAAATTATTATTCCATCATTAGTACATAATCATTTAATGTAATCACTTCATCACTCAAAATTAGCAATAAATTACAATTATAAATTAATATTTTATTTTATATAACAATATATAACTGAGTATACCTTAGTTTTATCTACATGTCCATAATTTAATGATAATGAACAAATGAAGATTACATTTTTGTCTTCTCATTAAACAAATTATTGTAAAGGTCATATCATAAACATATGGTAAAAAATTTCATATTTTTGAATATTTTATCACTATTGTTGATATATAATCATCTAATAAATATTTAGTAACATTGAGGGTAATTGTTTAGTCCATATTAAATCAATTTTGGCCTTTATTAAACAATTTTGTCGTTTTTTGACAACAAATTTTTAAAAAGGTATCAATTCATAATACCCAAAATAAAATGAAAATATTAAAAAAAACCATCCTAATTACGCATGTGAAATGTATTTTCTATAATTGGAATAATCGTTTTGAAAATTTTTAATTGAATATTAAACTAGAAAAATGTGATAAAAATTAGGCTATCAGAAAAATTCATTTTTATGCACAATTTTTTTATAAACAATTCAACAATAATATTCACTCTAAATACAATAATTTCATTATTTTTTAAAAAATAACTAATATAATATTAAAACTCATAAAATAGTCATTTACATTGTAAATACATGAAATGAAAAATAAAATTTCAACAAATATTAGTATTTTTCACCATTCAATTGAAAATTAAATCTATTCATAAAAAAATCACTCTAAGATATTATTTATATACATATTTTATTAATTATATCCTTTTTATAAACTAAAATTTAAATAATTGGTAGAATAAGATAATATTATACCCTAAGATAAACCATTACATTTCAAATTTTAAGAAAATTTACTTTTTTTTCATGAATAGATTTTATTGAAAATTCAATTTATAATCTGATAATAATTTACCTATAAATTATTATACATTTTTTCCTTTATATTTGCTAAAAATTTAGTTAATACTATCTATACCCACTAATTCAATGGTTATGTTATAAATATCGTATTTAAATAATAATATTTTATTGTTTCATTAGGATTATGGTATCAGGTCATACATGATATCGAACACATTTTCATATTATTAAAACCTGTAGGTGTCACTTATTGATAAATTTATTATAATTCAACTTGAATATATAAATAATACTTTATTGAAATTATCATTTCCTTGTGGTAATTGTTTTTTCATAGAAGTCTTGGTTTGGAAGATACAACTCTTAGATATTGATCATGATTCGGTAACCTATTTAATTTTAATCATAATATAAAATTAATATATATTCTTTATATACATATTTATATATTTATATATAAATTATATATTGAAAAATGAATTACACCAGTCACTGAGATGGTAGTCCATACATATGCATGAACATTTTTTTTCATTTTATAATTAGATGAATGAATGAAAGGAAAATAAATTTTTTCCATTATATACTAATAATAAAACAATAAATATAATATATATTATGTAAATAAATCATTTTCTATATCCATGTGAGTTGGTGAATGAATATGAATCATTACACATCATTGAGGTGGTAGTCGATAGGTATGCAGTATCGATACATTGATTTCACATTTTATTTGAAATGGATTTCAATATGGTCAGGAAATTTATATAAAACATCTCATTATATAATTTATTCAATTTTTTTCTATTTGTAATGTTATGAAATTAATGAATAATTTATTATAAGAACTAAAATAAAAACTCTCTCCTATGATGATCACCTCCCATATAAGGATCCTCAGGTGGATATATCCTTATGGATCCTAGAGATATTATTTTACAAAGTCACGCACCTCAATAATGATTCATAGGTAGATGAGAATGATTTTATTGATATAAATTTCTCCATATGTTTTTGAAAAGGAGGAGATATGGTGTCCTTATATAGTAGAGGTGTAAGGAACACTTGGAAATAATTTGTAAGAACCCGGTTCTTATTCTTGAGGTACAAGTTTCTTCTTTTCCTTTTTTCCTTAAGTGTTTTTCAGAAAATAAGAAAAATGGGGAAAAATTACAAATTTTGTGGGTACACGCCGTGTACTTTTCCACACGCTGTGTACTTTGGCCATGTGGGATGAGAACACAGGGCGTGTAGGCCTGTCAGCGATGAAGGGTGTAAAAACTGACTACACTCCGTGCACATAGTAGTTACACGCATTGTCACAAGTCGGAAGGTGAATTTTATGGTGGTGGAAGCAGCCGCCAGCGGAGCGACAGTACATGCCGTGTAATCAGGAATACATTGCATGTACTAATGTCGATGGATGAACAGTGTGGCGGTGAAAAGTAGCTGCCAGAGGAACAATTAAATGATGGAAAGTACACACCATGTATTTAAGAGTACACACCATATAGATTGTTTTTTTCGCTTAAAATTGGTAGTTGCCTCCTCAATCGGCATAGGTGGCTTTAAGTTTGTTTTGCATCCGGGAGAGGAGGCCAGAGCTTCGGAGATCTCCCGATCGCACAACAGGACCCCGATTCCTACACCGTCAATCTCCTTTGAACCGCACTGGTAAGCCCTTCCTTCTCCTTGAGTAGTTCATTCCAATTCTTTCCTAAGGGAATGTTATTTGAGGTTGAATGTGTGAACGTTTATCCAAGATATACGTCGTTCACAGGTGTTTCAGGAAGTGTCGTTCATGTATATTGATCAGGGTCCATCGAGGTAGGTGGTGTGATGTTTATTTTCAACTATTGTGTTGAAATTTTGTACTGTTGTGGTACATGACCATGGTTGGGGTTTCATATGGATGAGGACTTTGCTGAAAGGATATCTAGAATTTTATAGATAATCTAATGATAAGTTTAAACTACAGTTTGGGATCACTGCTTGGATCCAGGACCACCCCGAGGGTGCATTCCTCTGTTTAGCCATTTTTCCTAGATACCCGAGGGTATGCCATTATTATATTATGTATTTCATTTTCTTTAGAGAAAATTTAAATAAATTGTTTTTTTGCTTTGGGCTCGGTCCGGTCCCTTTAGCCTGAGGGCAGTTTTCTATTTAGCCTGAGGGAAATGTTTTCATAGCCTATGGGTAGTGTTTTGTTAGCCTGAGGGAAATATTTTTTTATGACTGTGGGAAGTAGTTTCTATGCCTGAGGGCCATATCTCATATGCATGAGGGAAATGATTGTTATACGTGAGGGAAATCACCTATGGGTACTTGATTCTGTTACCTATGGGTAAGGGTAGTATGTCTGAGGATACGACTATTTAGAATATTAAGTGTGGTGTTTTTCTATATTGTACCTGTGATGCTAAAGAACACTCTTGGAGGTGATACATAATAATTAAAATGGAAATGAAACTGGTAGTGATAGTTACTTCTGAGTACTTACAAGTTTACTACATTTAATTTTTCGAACTGCTATTGCACATTTTCACTGATAGTTGGGAACATGCCTTTGGTGGGTGCCTTTTGGGATTTATTTCTCACACCCTATTTGGGTCATTTATTCATCCCAAAAAGACTATATTACTACAGGTGTCCATTGGGGAAAGGGTCCCTATACAGGTACATTATTGTAGTAGAGGAGTAGGGGAGCATGGGACCGAGCTTAGGCTTACAATGCTGATGCGTTCTATTCACTCTGTTTTGTTCTGTTTTGTTGTAAATTGTACTTTGAGTTGTTTTGTATTTCATTGAAATGTATCCTATTTCATCTACTTTCATAGAAATAGTGACATGTTGCATTTTTATATATAACCGTTGGTTATCTTTTACTACAGTTGTTCATTTCTAGTTCATATTGTTTACTGCTTCTACTATTGAATTCTATATTTCTTTTCCACTGCGATAAACTTTGAAAAATGAGGGAATAGTTTCCCTGCTATCATACCTGGTCCCTCGCTGCTAGTCAGCAGCCTCTGGCTTTTGGGGAAATGCGCTTGAGATAAAGTGACCAACCGGGTTCGGGGCACCCATTGTGTGGCTTCCAGATCCGAGATGTTACAAAGTGGTTTCAGAGGGGTTTCTTTTCTTTGAATTACTGTTTGGAGCCTTAGTCAGGGATATTATAGAAATGGTAGTTGGTAATAAGCTGTGCCCGATAATAGATAACACATGTATATGGAAAATCCAATCTACCCCATTTCTCGCAATTATTCTGATTCTTCAAATTTTACAGTTGATTTGATTTTCACAGTTGGGTGACACACTTGTGATTGAGCTGTTTATATGTTATAAATGGGTTTTATTTAGTTGGAACATGATGAGATGAGGGTATGTCATCTCATTCATCATTTATGCACATTCTAGAAATCACATGTCATTAATTATTCTATGCCATGTAGGTGCATTAGAAATTGAATGTTTTTGTGATAGTTGTTGTGCTAGAAAAGCATTCTATTGTGAGATCAACTTTGATAAATACCTTCTATTTGATAGGGTATTTTTTTGTGAGGTTATTGATATAATGAATGCCCAACTTTGGTTTTTGGGGATTATGGGCCCTCAATGACCGAGATTTGGTGGATCATCGACGTGTTTATTTTGTTATAAAATGTATAAGATTCCATGATTTGATTCGCGGGGAGTATAGGCCCTCACGGATCGGAATTTGTCACTTAGGTTTTTGTTTCCTTATTTTTTTGGGTTCCTGAATAGTTTCTGAGGCTTACTGTCCCGAAAAACCAGCATACATGCCGTGTAGTTCTATGAACACACACTGTGTGTTCTTCTGTTCGGGAAGAAATGAAAACATTT
The DNA here is from genome assembly GCA_963277665.1 of Viscum album. Classification (NCBI taxonomy): domain Eukaryota; kingdom Viridiplantae; phylum Streptophyta; class Magnoliopsida; order Santalales; family Viscaceae; genus Viscum; species Viscum album. The sequence continues at coordinate 780,529,845 of OY728163.1, read as the reverse complement.
TAAGTACACACCTTGTACCCTTAGTACACACTATGTAGTCTCTTCCTGTATCATAGGCCCTGTGGGCGAGGACACGGGGTAGGGAATGGCTTGGGGAAACACGTCATGTACCGGTTGTACACGCCGTGTAGTGTCGACCCTGTGTTCTCCCGTGTAACTAACAACACAGGCAGAGGAAACCATAAGACATACACGCCATGTCAACCTTGACACTCCGTGTAGGCTAACCCAGGTAGCCGGCTGTGTCACTAACAACGCAGGTCAGTGTTATCTTTCCTAGTACACGCCATGTCTGTCTGGAACACGCCGTGTAGTGTCAGCCATGCAACGAGCAACATGGGTCGGTCTGGGGATTCTTTGACACACCGTGTCTTTTTGATCATGCCATGTAGTGTGACCTGGGTACATAGGCCGGGTGACGAACAACACGGGTCTGTGAAAGCCTGTCAAGTACACGTAGTGTTCCGGTGGGACACTCCATGTATTTTTGTTTTAGGAGAGTCGTGTGGCTTAGCCGTGTTGAAGGACTCGGGCTGGGAAGGAGGATTCAAGTACACGCCGTGTATTCAGAAGACACACCGTGTGTTTGGGGTGTTACACGACCAGTTTTAGCTAGAGTACACGCCCATGTGGATGGCCTATGAGAACACGCTGAGTAGTAATTATACACGCCATGTAGTCAATTTTTGTAAATCTTGAATGTGTTTCTTCTCTTGTTCCCTTCTTGGTCTCCTCATTAGCAGTCTTTAAAAATATTGATCTAAGGTTTGCGTTTGACATTGTAGAGTCATCTGCCAAGACGACCACCAGTCGTTCACCAATAGAGTGAAGATGATTTTAATCTAGAGGTGGTAGGCCATGGGATACCAGTGGATCCAACAATAGTGCTAGATGCGGTTCCATCTGTTATATAGGACACATCCGTGGATGCATAGTTCCGTGATGGATTCATGCGGTTCATGCAGATCTTCCAGGGAGCACCGCCTTTTGCCACATCTATGGCAGAGAAGATGTAGACACCCATATCTTGACGTACATGGACATTACATTACTTTTGTGGAATACTTAATACATAACAAAAACCAACACTCAAGGACCGTAATAGTTTAGTGACTTTGGAAACTCGGAACATAATCTTCTAATCATGGTGAAAGACATTAAACATCTCCCATAAAGATCTTCCCCTTTTGTTTTCTTACCTAAAAACTTTCTTTATATCATAGGGAAAAGAAAACATATAAAGGGTGAGCTCAAATGCTCAGTAAGGGTAATCATGGAGAAAATAAAACAAACCATACACATTTGAACATAAAAACCTGAACATAATGTTTAAACATCAAATTCTTGAGAAATGACATAAAATATGGTAGTACATAAGGAATGGATCATAATGGAACATAAATCATGATAAAATAGCATGGGAATAAAAAATGTAATTTTGGAAAACCATAAAGCACATGTTATGATTTACATATTAGCCAAGACATTTCTGCCAAGACCATCTTAGTGGACAAAGTATCTTTCGGAATCAAGTTCACTACTCGTTCCCGTCCTGTATCACTAAACTGGATTAACTTGAAGTTCCAACGATGTTTATATCATGAGATATAAATCTTTACCCAATGAATTAGAGGGATATATAGGTACCACCCATCCCATAATGAAATCATTATTACGTGTGCCACAACATAAACATAAATCATTCATCATAATCTAAAGAATAAAATGGGTTTCATAAACATCATCCCATCATAAAATAATCCATATAAAACAGATGGATATCATTTCATTATAAGAGAAGTGAAACCATGTAAATCATAGATACATTATACATGAAACATACACATATGAGATAATGTCATCTTAGATGATAAATGGTTTTGATAAAACACTTGAAATGAATTGTTGAGGAAAATATACTTTCTTCTTCAAAATAATTTTCTTTTCACAAAATGCCATGAAATTTTAAAATAAAAGTATTTTGTTGAAAATATTCATGAAATATTTTAGAGTAATATTCTTGAAAATGAGGTGTTTTGACACCGTAAAAATCCATTCAAGTCATATAAGTTAAAAAAAACATTCTCCCAGTACATTTGTCAGAAAAGTCAAAAAGTACCTCGTAACGTAAACAAAAGAAAGATTCCTTAAATACCATGAAGTAAAAGTCAAAATGTCTAAAAATGGAATTTAAACATACATTAAACCATTTTTATATAACAGGGACATAGAAGATAAATATAACCCAAGTAAATACTTATGAATAAACAATCTCGGATAAAAACGAGATTGGAAAAGTTATCCCTTACCTTAGGTCCGATATGCTTCGTACGTATCCAAAACTCCTGTATAATGATTTAAATAATGTCATTGACTTATTAATGAATCATATTAATTTTTATTATATCATATATGGTTCACTTATGACTTTATATTACCCGTTATTTTGTAAATTCCATGTTAAAACAGTGTTTTCGGTAAAATTGTTTTATTTATCGTACGTGTTTGGACCTATTGTTATTGATATTATTATTACTTATATCATGATTTACTAACTTCCAGAATGTAAAAAATGACTTATATATCACACACATATATTCATTATATATATATAAATAATAGATAGATAAATGAAATGAAACACACCGTTCATGGAGACATTAGGCCGTACGTACGCATGAACGCTATTTTAATTTCCTTAGTAACTTTAATGGATGTAAGTAAATTACATATACATAAATCCAGTCCCAATATTATGTTATATATACCATTATAATTCATTATATATACTTTATAATCATTCTTTAATGGTTAACATGGAGATTGAATCTCATTGCGTTGTGGAGACGATAATCCGTACCTACGCACGAGCGATGATATCGTTACCATAATTATTGAATGCAATTATAGTGGATGAAATAATATCTCATAATAAGTATTATGTTATAATATCTATATATAGTTATTCTTTAAACCATTATACCCATACAAGTAATGTGGTGGTGGAAAAACAGATTACACCACAGTGTGGAGACGGTATTCCGTACGTACGCACGCGCGGTGATTTCATTTTCTGTAGGATGGATAGATGGTGAAATGTGGTTGTTTCATATTCATAATAACATATAAGTATATTAGTGATACTGATTTTATTACTTTATAATGAAAAAACTAAATAAGAAGAAGTTGAAGAAAAAAAACTTGAAAGAATCGGTAGAAGAGATTACTACTTCTTCAACGCACCTCTTTTAAGCTTCCACTTAAGGCACTAGAGTTGGTCATTTGAGAAACCCAGAACCTCCAGGATGTTTCTAGGGAAGTGTAGAAGATAATTGGTCAGGTTTTGGATGGGTTTTAAGGCTCAAAATTGTGTAAACAGGGGAGGGAGGAGGTGCCCTTTTATAAGGGAAGAGAGGGGCACCTTTGGAAAAACTTAAACTATTATTTTATAATAAAGACATATTTGGTTTAAAATAGCTCCAAATTGATTTATATAGAATATAAAGTGGGGTTGGGTCTAAATACTCTTAACCAATATATTTTAGACAAATTTAGGTTACTATTTTAACCTTATCATTTAGTTTTAACTCTAAGTTAAATAATTTAACTTTTTCCGTGTCTTCTTGTTTTCTGACACTATATGGTTAATAAAATTACTATAACAAGACAAACGAATCCCAAGTGGTTTATTATTTATATATATAACCTTATATAAGTCATTTGGACAAAACTTAGATTTTTAAGAATAGAATATGAATTAATAATATAATATTTGTTATAAAAACTATTTTATGTCAATTTTGACACAATTTGGTAATTGATTTTTGTGAAAATCATAACAGCATGATTAGTTCGAAAAAAGTTAATTTAATCAATATAAACATGTCATATTAACCTATAAAATTAGTGGAATTCATAAAAAGTCTCATATTACATTTATTTGAATATTTATAACATCAATTATGTTAATATTTATTTAATAAGGTAATTACTGCATCATCATTGTGTCGTAAATAAATTAAATTATTTAATGTCTAAAAATTATAAATAAAATACTATTATTTATTAAATCGTTTTATCTTTCTAATGAAGATTTATAGTCCAATTTATCTTATGAATATCCCTATATTAAAAATGATTTAGTTATTAAACTCTGATTTTAACTCTTTTAACTCTTTTTTGAATTAAATAATAATAAATGTCCTAATCTAATCCAAGTGGACCTAAATTATAATATTATATTCCTAAGGTTTTTTAGGTCTAATTATAATTATCCAATAGAATTAGGACATGTGTTAGGGTAATAATAATATCATTTTTACCCTTAAATACCCTATTTAATTTTTACCGAGTTAAATAAAAGTAAAAATTAACTATTCACCAAAAATTATTTTTATCTTATTGAACCACATTTTAGTCCTTGATATTAACCATGTCTCTTGGATTTTCAAAATTCCACTCACAAAAGCGGTAAAATAATTTTTTTGTAAATTTTCAAATTCTCCTAGGAGGTGGGTAAAAGACTATGAAAAGTTCAATAAAATTTTTATATATCTAAAATTATTATAAAATTACTCCAATGAATTACATTGAACATATATAGGTATTATGTATCAATTTTGACCTAAAATAAATATAAATAAAATAAATAATTATTTAGATAAAAAGTCGGTTTTTAAATAGTAACCCAGTGTTTTCACTATTCATCAAAAAATGAAAGTTTTCTGAAAAATACCAAAAATTCACCCTAGGATAATTTCGATATTCTGAATCCAAAAATGAATTCCATTTTTAAAGATAAAATTTATAAGATTTCAAAATGTGGGTATTACTATTCATAATGGCTAGTTTATAATAACATTATAATAATATCTCGTTTAGTGAAACTCGGTATTGCGTACTACACACACTATCGAGGAAGGTCTTGATTACGTATAATGCAAGACAAGTCAGGGCTGCGTGTAGTGAAAGATCTGTTTGGTGTTGCGTATAACATAATAAAAAGTTATTTCATTTATACATTAAAAAAATATATACTTAATGTTTCATAGAATAATATCCACAAAACGAACTTGAAATTGTGTGTAACAAGAACCAAGAATAGTGTTCCATATACTGCAAGATAATACAGTGTTGCGTATAGCACAAGCTAATTTTTGTGTAGCATACAACACAAGACATCAATGAAATTAAAAATAATAATTCTCATAAAATATCGTGTTGTTACATTCTACCCCCCTTAAAATGAATTTCACCCTCGAAATTCGTCGGGGTTATAAATAGTTTAATACTTTAAAGTTTCATTCATAGAAACCAACATCATAAAAAGGAATAATAAAACTTAATTTTAAAAAGTTAAGTATGAAACTTAACAGTTACCCAAATTAAATCATCACCGGGTTTCCACATTAGAGAACATATGTGAAAATATTGATATGGAAGAGAAATCTAACCATCATGTTCTGATGGAGATTGGTAGAAGACATGGCTATGAAAAATTTAACAATCACAAAGTCATAAATTTGTGATGATCTAAGGTACCATCTGATTCATCGGATATAAGAGCACTAGGACAACAATTTTGGTTGGCAATATCATTTCACTAATGTTGATAAATTTGAATTAGAAGAAATACTTACGTGATTTTGGTACATTCTCACTATTGTTTATGACTTGAACAATTTCCACTTCATCTCTTAAATAAATGATGTTTAATTTGTCTTCCATGAAGTGTTATAAGATCATGCAATATAATGATAGCTCATTCCATCTATTTCAAACATAAGGTTAGAAAAAGTTATATACATAAGTCCGTCTATGGTGAGATTAATTGTATATGGTTCCTAAAATGGACTTATACTTCATCTATCATACCTATTAATAAAATAAAACTAGTTTCTACTAACCAGGGACTTCCTGTAGGCTAGTGGTAGGCGATAAAGGCCTGGCACACTTCAGTTGTGGGTTCGATTCCCACAGCCTTGTCCGACGCGACGAGTTGTCGCCCGTCCTGAAGGTTGTCCCTTTTCCAAAAACTACATTATAATAAAATTCCTGTAATAATATCGAAAACAATTATTGCCTTAAATAATACTATTTGATGTCTAACTTAATCCATTCCAATCTTTAGGCTTATCCAAAATACTTCTGTCCAGTCTCATAGTATAAAGAACACGATTACTAGAAATTTCCTCAACCAAACATGTGAATACTATCATTTGTCTCCCATATATCATAAATTATATCTTGTTGATCACATTCCAAACATGTGAATACCTTAATCATGTATTCTCTTGAAACATTTATTACCATATAACCTTAGTGAAAACATGAATGCTATCAAAAGTTAACTCTTTCCACATACCAAAATCCCAAAAATTCTATATACTCAAACCATGATATCACTTTGTCCTTATCTTAATCATGAGCTCATGAATACTATCAAACATATTATTTTCTTCTTATCCCTTCATTATGTTCATATCATCTGCTTTCCAAAAATATTTAAATCACTTTCATGGTTACCGGTACCATATTCTTATGGAAATCCACAATGGACCAATACATAGATATTCTAATATACCATAAAAGTACCTAAAAAACATTATTCTTGAATACCAATACATAAACACTTCAATCCATCCTCTTCAATGATTGTAATGGAAGAAGTACTTCCTTTATTTAGAAGTAACCTCTTAGGTCAGGGCATTGAGTTGGGTAATGGCCATGTTCTCTACAGATAAGACATTGAACTCCATAACAGTCGGTCACTCTATGAACCTTCACTCTACACATATAACATCTTCCCCTACATTTGATGTATTCATCAAGGTTATTCTTCCCTTATTTATAAATATAAATATTCCTTTCTCTATGCTCCTCACCATGATAACATGCATGAAAGTCCATCTTCCTCTTATTTGATGAATTAGGAATACCACTAAAGTCCACCTTTTTAATCATATATCGCGATGACTGATTCGGCATAATCACAATTTTTTTATTTCTAGGCATAACGCAATTTCCTTGATCATAGTCTGCTATTTTTCCTTTGGATTCAATGTTTACCCAATTCCTTTTGGTTCCCTTCATTGACTAAAACCAAAAACCATGGTGTAAGAAAACGTTAAAATAATGAGGAACCACATAATCATAAAAAGTCACTTATGGGATGTCTAACTTATCACACATTCTTTAATCCATGACACTTTAGGTTCACCCTAGTTTATTCATGATCGTCAACATAACTCTAGGACTATAACCGATAGTTATACTAATCCATAAGGTCATCCCTAGACATACCTTAGAAAAATCTCTTGGGATCTCACTAAAGTTTTCGCAACCTAGTTTCCAAAGGTTGATTAAACTTTTCCTATGATGCCAACTGTAGAGAGACATATATTGATGTACATGGACATTACATTACTTTTGTGGAATACTTAATATATAACAAAAACCAACACTCAAGGACCATAATAGTTTAGTGTCTTTGGAAACTTGGAACATAATCTTTTAATCATGGTGAAAGATCTTAAAAATCTCCCATAAAGATCTTACCCTTTAGTTTTCATACCTAAAACCTTTATTTATATCCGGGGGAAAATAAAACATATAAAGGGTGAGATCAAATGCTCAGTAAGGGTAAGCATGGGGAAAATAAAACAAACCATACACATTTGAACTTAAAAACATGAACATAATGTTTAAACATCAATTTATTGAACAATGACATAAAACATGGTAGTACGTAATGCATATATCATAATAGAACATCAATCATGATAAAATAGAATGGGAATAAAACATGTAATTGTAGAAAACCATTAATCACATGTGATTATTTCCATAGTAGCCAAGGCATTTCTGCCAAGACCATCTTAGTGGACAAAGTCCCTTTCTGAATCGAGTTCACTCCTCGTTCCAATCCTGTATCACTGAACCAGATTAACTTTCCAATATAGCCATGTTTATCTAATGAGATATAAATCTTTACCCAATGCATTTGAGGGATATATTGGTCCCATCCATCTCATAAGGAAATCATTCTTAAGTGTCCCACAACATAAATATAAATCATTCATTATAACCCAAAGAATAAAATGGGTTTCATAAACGTCATCCCATCATAACATAATCCATATAAAACAAATGGATATCATTTCATAATAAGAGAAGTTAAACCATGTAAATCATAGAGACATTATACTTGAAACATACACATATGAAATAATGTCATCTTAGATGAAAAATGGTTTTGATAAAACACTAGAAATGAGTTCTTGAGGAAAATATCATTTCTTCTTCAAAATCATTTACTTTTCACAAAATTTAATGAAATTTTAAAAGAAAAGGATTTTGTTTAAAATATTCATGAAATCTTTTAGAGTAATCTTCTTGAAAATATGGTGTTTTGAAATCGTAAAAATCTGTTCATGTCAAATAAGTTAAAAAAAATTCTCCTCGTACTTTTGTCGGAAAAGTCAAAAAGTACCTCGTATCATAAAAAAAAGAAAGATTCGTTACATACCATGTAGTAAAAGTAAAAAATGGGTAAAAATGAATTTAAACATACATGAAACCATTTTTAGAAAACTGAGACATGGAAGATAAATGTAAACCTAGTAAATACTTACGAATAAACAATCTTGGATAAAAACGAGATTAGAAAAGTTATCCCTTACCTTAGGTTCGATATTCTTTGTACGTATCCAAACCTGTTGTATAATGATTTAAATAATTTCACTGACTTATTACAGAATCATATTAATTTTTATTATATCATATATGATTCACTTATGACTTTATATTATCCTTTCTTTTGTAAATTCCATGTTAAAGCAGTGTTTTCGGTAAAATTGTTTCATTTATCATACGTGTTTGGACTTATTGTTCATGATATTATTATTACTTATATCATGATTTACTAACTTCCAGAATGTAAAACATGACTTATATATCATATATATATTCAGTAAATATATATATATAAATAATAGATAGATAAATGAAATGAAACACACCGTTCATGGAGACTGTAGGTCGAACGTACGCATGAACGCTGTTTTCCTTTCCTTATTGACATGAATGGATGTAAGTAAATAACATATACATAAATACGGTAGAATTATTATGTTGTATACACCATTATTATTCATTATATATACTTTATAATCATTCTTTAATGGTTAACATGGAGATTGAATCTCATCGAGTCGTGGAGACGGTAATCCGTACATACACACGAGTGATGATATCGTTACCATAATTATTGAATGGAATTGGAGTGGATGATATAATATATCATAATAAGTATGATGTCATAATATCCATATATAGTTATTATTTTCACCATTATACCCATCCAAGTAAGGTGGTGGTGGAAAAACAGATTACACCCCAACGTGGAGATGGTATTCCGTACGTATGCACGCGCGGTGATTTCATTTTCCGTAGGATGGATAGAAGCTAAAATGGTGTTGTTTCATATTTATAATAACATATAAGTATATTAGGTATACTGATGTTATTAATTTATAATGAAACAACTAATGAATAATAAGTTGAAGAAGAAAGAGGCTTGAAAGAATCAGTAGAAGAGATTACCTCTTCTTCGACGCACCAATTTTAAGCTTCCTCTTAAGGCACTAGAGTTGGTCTTTTTAGAAGACCAGAACCTACAGGATGTTACTAGGGAAGTGGAGAAGAGAAATGGGCAGGGTTTGGCTGATCTTTAAGGCTCAAAATTGTGTAAAGAGGGGAGGGAGGAGGTTCCCTTTTATAAGGGAGGAGAGGGGCACCTTAGAAAAAACTTAAAATATTATTTTATAATATAGATATATTCGGTTTACAATAGCTTAAAATTGATTTATTTCGAAGCTAAAGTGGGGATGGGTAAAAATACTCTTAACCAATAGATTTTAGACAAATTTAGGTTACTATTTTAACCTTATCATTTATATTTAACTCTAAGTTAAATAATTTAACATTAACCGTGTCTTATTGTTTTCTTACACTATATGGTTAATAAACTTACTATAACAAGACAAATGAACCCCAAGTGGTTTATTATTAATATATATAACCTTATCTAAGTCATTTGGCCGAACCTTAGATTTTTAGGAATATAATATCAATTAATAATATAATATTTGTTTTAAAAACTATTTTATGTCAATTTTGACACTATTTGGTAATTGATTTTTGTGAAAATCATAACAACATGATTATTTCAAAAGAAGTTAATTTAATCAATACAAACATGTCATATTAACCTTTTTGGAATTCATAAAATGTCTCAAATCACATTTATTTGGGTATTTATAACATCAATTATGTTAATATTTCATTAATAAGGTAATAACTGCATCATCATTGTGTCATAAATAAATTAAATTATTTAATTTCTAAAAATTATAAATAAAATACCATTATTTAGTCAATTATTTTAGTTTTCTAATTAATATTTATTGTCGAATTTATCTTATGTATAACCCTATATTAAAAATTTTTTAGTTATTAAACATTGATTTTAACTCTTTTAACTCTTCTTTGATTTTAAATAATAATAAATGTCCTAATCTAATCCAAGTGGACCTAAATGATAATATTATATTCCTATGGTTTTTTTGGTCTAATTATAATTATCCAATAGAATTAGGACATGTGTTAGGGTAATAATAGTATCATTTTTACCCTTAATTATCCTATTTACTTTTTACCGTGGTAAATAAAAGTAAAAAGTTACTATTCACCAAAAATTATTTTTATCTTATTGAACCAAATTTTACTACTTGATATTAACCGTGTCTCTCAGATTTTCGAAATTCCACTCACAGAAGCTGTAAAATTATGTTTTATGTAAATTTTCAAATTCTCCTAGGAGGTGGGTAAAAGACGGTGAAAAGTTCCATACACTTTTTCTATATCTAAAATTATTATAAAATGCCTCCAATGAATTAAATTGAACATATATAGGTATTATGTATCAATTTTGACCTAAAATAAATATTAATAAAATAAAAAATTATTTAAATAAAAAGTCAGTTTTTAAGTTGTAACCCATTGTTTTTACTATTCATCAAAAAAATGAAAGTTTTCAAAAAAATACCAAAAAATCACCCTAGGCTAATTTAGATATTCCGAATCCAAAAATGAAGTCCATTTTACAAGATAAAATTTAAAAAATTTAAAAAGTGGGTATTACTATTCATAACATCTAGTTCATAATAATATTATAGTAATATCTCGTTTAGTGAAACTCAGTATTGCGTACTACACACACTATCGAAAAAGGTCTTGATTGCATGTAATGTAAGCCAAGTCAGGGATGCGTGTAGTGAAAGCTCCGTTTGGTGTTGCGTATAACATAATGAAAACTTATTTCATTTATACATTAAACAAAATCTATACTTAATGTTGCGTAGAATAATTTCCACAAAACGAACTTGAAATTGTGTGTAACACGAGCCGAGAATAGTGTTGCGTATACTACAACCTAATACGGTGTTTCATATAGCAAAAGATAATTTTGGTGTAGCGTACAACACAAGACATCAACGAAATTAAAAAGAATAATTCTCATAAAATCTCAGGTTGTTATAGCTGACTCGTATATTCCAACCTTAGCATCCGCCTACGTTTTTAGGGGATGGTGGACCAAAGGATATGGAGTCATGGCTGGATTCGATGCCGATGATATTTGAGCATCTGGAGATGCCTCCTGGAAGGAGGGTCAAGCTCACTACACACATGCTGCGTGATTCCGCAAAGTGGTGGTGGGTTGTTACCACTCAGTCTGAGCATCACCGAGACATGGCGTTGGAATATTTTCAGGCATCCTTCTATGACTTCTTATTCTTGGAGACACTGAGAGAAGATTGAGCTTGAGAGTTCATGAATCTACAGCAGGGAACCAAGTCAGTGATGGACTATTCTGCCCGCTTCACCAAGCATCAGCGTTTTGCACCCGTTCTGGTGGGTGATGAGGTGTTAAGAGCTAGACGCTTTGAGGATGGACTTCTGTGTGACATCTGAGTATTGGTGAATGATTCCGGTTTCCTACCATGCATGATATTGTGAACCATGAACTGATTACTGAGTAGAACCTACGGAAAGCTAGTGGTGTGGGCCAGGGAGGTTCGACACCATTTTTGGGTACTATTTGTACCAGCAAGAGGGAGAGGAAGATATTCTTCTCTCACAGTTGTAGTACGAGTCATAAGAATACTTCAGGTGGCCAGGTCATGTGCTACCACTATGGTAGGGAGGGGAACAAGAGACCTCAGTGTACGCGTGACCCAGTGGAGTGCCGAGCTTGCGGCAATATGGGTCATCTCTAGCGTTTTTTGTAGGGTGTTTCCACCAGTGTCTAGTGAGATGGGTTCTGTGTAGACTTCATGTGTGGGAACAGGACCAACATCTTCTTACCAGTTGGGAAACTGGAATACGTCCAGGCGTTTCGGCTGAGATAGTGGTCGTGTCCTTGGTATCCAGACGCCAGGATCTCAGAGGCAGCAGGGCGGGTCAGCTCAGGGTAGCCAGGCTGTGTCACAGGGCCGTGGCCCTGGGCATGCATATACGGTGAAACATACCCAACATGACCAGGATCCCGGACCTTCCACTATCAGAGGTACTATTCTAGTTTCTTTTGTCTTATCTTCTACACTTTTTGATACTGGTGCTATAAATAGTTTTATATCTGTGGCCATTGTAGAGATCCTTGGGCTCTGTGTTTCTTCTTCTCCCGATATCATGACGCTAGACACTTCGTTGGGAACTAGAACGACATGTGTGTGTCAGTGAAGGAAGTGCCCCTAAGGGTTGGTGGGTGTCACTTTCTATCGGACCTCTATGTCATATAGATGATATCATATGATTTCATTCTCGGGATAGACTGGTTGGTTCCCTTTCCAGTCTTTGTGGACTACTATCATTGCAGGGTGAGTTTCACATCACCAGAGGGCAGAGAGTTTCTATACAAGGGAAAATGGGATTTCAAGGCGAGTCGAGCTTAGACCTGAGCATCATGGGCAAGGTGGAGTCACAACCCAGATTGCGTGTTTATATATAGATGACCAGGGAACATTTTAGAAGGATTTACCTATAGTAGTTGATCATTTCATGGATGTCCTCTTGGATGACTTTTCAGGTCTACCTCTAGAGCGAGAGGTGGATTTCCCTATTGAATTTGTTCCAGGAGCGACATCAGTGTCCATTATTCCTTATAGGATGCCTACACATACGTTTCAAGAGCTCAAGAGGTAGTTAGAGGAGTTACAGGATAAGGGTTTCATCCAAACCAGTAATTCTCCATGGGTTTCACGAGTCCACTTTGCGATGAAGGAAGACAGTACCCTTAGACTCTGTGTGGATTATCAGAAGCTGAACCTGCTGACAGTCAAGAACCGATATCCCTTACTAAGGATTTATGATTTTTTTTGATCAACTTCGGGGATCACGATTGTTCTAGAATATTGAATTGAGATCTGAATATCATCATTTTTGTGTTAGACTATCAGACATACCACTCACGGATTTTTGGAGGAGATATGGTCTATACGAGTACTTGGTTATACCGTTCGGACTCACAAATGCATCAGCAGGTTTCATGGCCCCGATGAATCATATGTCCCAACCTTATCTGGATTCTTTTTTGGTAGTCTTCATGGATGATATCTTGGTGTACTCTCACACTTGACATGACCCTGCCACCCATATTGAGATCATACAGAGTACACTAAGAGAGCATCAGATATATGCTAAGCTCTCATAGTGCCACTTCTGGATGGACCATATACACTTCCTGGGTTATATCATCTATGATGAAGGAGTTGAAGTAGACCCAGAGAAAGTGAGAGTAGTAGTTTCTTGGGAGAATCCTAAGAACATGTTTGAGATACAAAGTTTCTTGGGCCTGACTGATTACTACAAGAACTTTATACAGGACTTCTGCCGCTTAGCAGTGCCGTTGAAGGGTTTAACTGAGAAGGGTGTGAAGTTCAATTGGACAGAATCTTATGAGATATCCTTTCTGGAGATTAAGTTAAGGTTGACATCATCACCAATCCTGATACTTCTAGATAAAGGTAAGATATATATAGTTTACTATGATGCATCAGGTATTGGGTTGGGAGCAGTGTTGATGCAAGGAGATCGAGTAGTTGCGTATGGGTCTCAACAGTTGAGGCCAAATGAGAGGAATTACCCGACGCATGATCTCTAGTTGTCTATAGTTGTTCATTCATTACTCCGTTGGAGACATTATCTCTTGGAAGAACACTTTGTGGTGTTCACGGACCACAAAATCTCAAATATATCTTTACCCATTGTGACCTGAATTTGAGACAATGAAGGTGGGCTGAAAACCTCCATTCCTTTGACTTCGAGCTTACCTATACACCTTGTAAGGGTAATGCAGTTGCTAATGCACTGAGCAGGAAGACTCAGATACAAGGAATTCAATGATGCCAGTGGTGAGAGGCAACTTATGGATTTGTTCTCTGAGATTCATTTGGAGGTGCACGATAGTCAGGGGAAAACCTACCTTTCATTTTTAGTTGTGACTTCTACCCTCCTCGATAAGGTGAGGATGATACAGCTATCAGATTCATAAGTCCTAGTTCTACAGGAGTCAGTGGAAAGTGAGGACCCTCCTCCTAGTTGGATGATATGCGATGATGAGGTATTGCGTTTCCAAGGATGAGTGTGGGTTCCAGGGGATATACACGAGGAGCTGATGCAGGAGTTTCATACTTCACCATGGGAAATTCATCCTAGAGTTACCAAAATGTACCATGACTTGAGACATCAGTATTGGTGGCTGGGTATCCAGAGAGAGATCACTGGTTTTGTTACTAGATGTTCCACCTATTAGTAGGTGAAGGCGGAGCATCAGAGGCCATCCAGACTATTACAGAAGTTACCCATTCTGGAGTAGAAATGGGATGATGTCACGATGGACTTCTTGACCAGGTTTCCGAGGTCCCCTCGAGGCAATGATGCCATGTGGGTTGTGGTGGATAGACTAATGAAGGTGGCTCACTTTTTTCCGATCAAGGAGACCTTAAATGTTGACGAGATCGGGAAATTGTATATCCACGAGGTTGTACGTCTTCATGGGGTCCCTTGTTCTATCATTTCAGATAGGGATTCCTTTTTTATGTCTAGTTTCTGGAAAACTGTTTAGAGGGCATTGGGTATACATGTGCTTTTGAGCACAGCTTACCACCCTCAGACCGATGGCCAGTCAGAGCGTACGATACAGGTTCTAGAGGACATGCTGCGCGCATGCGTCCTAGACTTTGCGGTCTCTTCAGAGAAGCATATACCCCTAGTTAATTTTTTCTATAATAATAGTTTTTACGAAACTATTGAGATTGAAACTTACGAGGATTTATATAGTAGGCCATGCCAATCACATTTGTGCTGGATGGAGGCAGGTGAGGTAGATTTAATGGGACCACGTCTCATGTAGGAGACTTCTGAGAAGGTCTAATTGATTTAGAAGTGGATGGCTACTGCACAGTCTCGTCAGAAATCTTATGCTGATCGCTGCAGATGACCCTTGGAGTTCGTGATCAGGGATCAGGTTTTCTTGTGTGTTTTGCCGAGGTTGGGACACAGGAGGATTAGGAGATAGGGAAAACTTTCTCCAAGGTAGGTGGGGCCGTTTTAGATTCTGGAGAGAGTTGGGTCGGTTGCCTACTGGTTGCAATTTCCACCGAGGTACTAGGCCATGTATGACGTCTTCCATATATCACAGCTGTACCCTTATCACTCAGACCCATCTCATGTTTTTCAGCCTGAGGAGGTTGAGCTTCAATTCGATGCACCCTTTGAGGAGCATCCGATTTGTATTGTTGATAGGAGCATGAAGGTTTCTGAGGCTGTTCTGTTCTTCTCGTACAGGTGCTACGACAGCATGACCGAGTGTAGGACGAAACCTGGGAGCAGGAGACCGACGTACGTGCTCAGTGGCCAGAGTTGTTCAGAGCATTATTTTCGCCACCCATGGAAGGGAAATTCAGGGATGAATTGATTTAAGGGGGGAAGTTTGTAAGAACCTGATTCTCCATGCCGTCGAACTCCTTTGAACCGCACGGGTAAGCCCTTCCTTATCATTGAGTAGTACTTGCTAATTATTTCATGAGGGAATGTTATTTAAGGTTTAATGTTTTAATGTTTATCCCAGATCTACTTCATTCACGAGAGTTTTGAGAGGCGTCGTTCACGTATATCGATCCGGGGAGATCGAGGTAGGTGGTCTGATGTTTATTTCCAACTATTGTGTTGAAATTGTGTACCGTTGTGCTATGCACCCAGGGTTGGGGTGTTGTATGGCTGAGGACTTTGCTGAAAAGATATCTAGAATTGTATAGATAATCTATAGATAAGTTTAAACTACTGTTTTGGATCACTTCTTGGATCCAGGACGACCACGGGGGTGAATTACTCTGTTTAGCCGTTTGGCCTGAATACATGAGGGCATGCCATGATTATACTGTGTATTGCATTTTCATGAGATAAAATTTAAATAAATTTCTTTTTTATGATTTTTTCTCGGCCCGGTTATTTTAGTTTGAGGGTAGTGTTCTATTTAGCATGAGGCCAGTGTTTTCATAGCCTGTGGGTAGTGTTCGGTTAGCCGAGGGTTACCATGTTTTATGCCTATGGGTAGTAGTTTCTATGCCTGAGGGCCATATCTCGTATGCCCAAGGGCAATGATTGTTATGACTAAGGTAAATCACTTGCGGGTACTTGTTCTTGTTACCTATGGGTAAGGGTAGTATGTCTGAGGACACAACTATTTAGAATATTCACTGTGGTGATTATCTATGTTGTACCTGCCAAGCTAAAGCAAATGCTTGGAGGTGATAAGTAATAAATAAAAGTGAAATGATACTGGTAGTGATTGTTACTTTTTAGTACTTACTAGTTTTCTGCATTTACTTTTGCACACTGTTGTTGCACAATTTAACTGACAGTTGGGAACGAGCCTTTGGTGGGTGCCTAATGGGATTTATTTCTCACACCCTGTTTGGGTCATGTCTTCGGCCCAAACAGACTATATTGCTACAGGTGTCGACATGGGAAAGGGTCCCTATAAAGGTACATGATTGTAGGAGAAGAGTAGGAGAGTATGAGACTGAGCTTAGGCTTGCGATGCTGCTGCATTCTGTTCACTCTATTTTGGTCTGTTTTGCTATACCTTGTACTTTGAGTTGTATTGTATTGTATTAAAGTGTATCCTATTTTGGCTGCTTTTATAGAAATAGTGACATGCTGCATTTTTATATATAACTATTGGTTATCTTTTATTGCAGTTGTCCATTTCTAGTTCATATTATTTACTACTTCCACTATTGAATGTTATATTTCTTTTCCGCTACGCTACACTTTGAAAATGATGGCATAGTTTCCCCACTATCAGACATGGGCCCTCACTGCTAGTCGGCAGCCTCTGACATTTAGGGAAATGTGCTTAAGGTCATGTGACCAAACGGGTTCAGGGCACCCGTTGTGTGGCTTCCAGATCCAGGACGTTACATAATTAATGTATTACATTAATATAACATATAAATCATGTTAATGTTGATTCATGTTGATATATTTAGAATATAACATGATTATGAGTCCAAATAATATCATAAAAATTCTGTATACAATATTAAGCATTTCTTTAAAACTTATATCTTTATTTCAACAAATAGTTGATAGTTTTTATGGTTACCACAATATCATTATTTTTACAAATTAGTTTTAATTAATTATAAAATAAAATGAAAAGAGATCAATTGGAAGAAAATATTTGATTTTACGGATCATATAAAATTCACATAGTGAAACATAATATTTTTATGTTTTTTCAAATAATCTAATAATGTATTATATTAAATAATATAAAATTTTCATAATTTTTAGGACCATTCACATAATTTTACCATAAATTAAATTAGATATAAATGGAATTCAAAACTATAAAAAATTAATAAATTGTTATAGTTATATTATTAAATGTGGCACAAAATAATTCACATTAATTTAGTTATATGTAATATGTTTTTAAAACATATTGTTTTATTTCATTGTTACTTGTAAAATAATTGTCATGGATTTAACTATGAATTTATATAAATTATTCCATCAATATAAAATTTAGAAAAATATGAAATCATTTTATTATGATGAATATTACAATTTTATTGGACATAAACTACTCTTATATATATATAAAATATATTATAGATAATAATACAAATAAAGTGAATTTTTCTTATTTATTATTTAGAAAAAATGAAATTCTGGTTAATGTAACACTCAGAAATTCAAAGGTAAAAACCCATATATTTAATAGTGTGTCTAACATGATACCCCAAGAACATAATAGGATATAATACCCAGAAACTTTAATTTATATTTAATTTTTTAAATATATTCGATATATTTGACATTTGAAAATTCACACAACACCTATTTATAGTGTGTTACACACCACACTGACCTTCTCTGACAACATACATTATACAAAAGACCGAGTTTTACCGAATAATAATAAATTAATAAAATAGCATTATTTAATATAATAATACAGTACATAGTGTTAAAATTATAAATTATGAATATTATTAACTAATTTATGAATATATATGGGTTACATAAATATAAAATGATTTAATATCTTACCAAATAATTATAAATGAAATTAAATTTCAATTGAATATAAAAGAAAATATTATTTTCTAGGAAAACAAGGTGTTTTTTATTAGTAAATTAAATTAATTAAAACTAATTAATTATATTAATGAAATATATGTTTCATATATTCTATATAATATTGTTGATAATCATCCATTATATTTGACCGATATAAGATAACAATAAAGTCAATATAACACATAAAAACATGTATTTTTATTTAGGCACATTTACCACCTTTTAATGGAGAACTGTACTTAAATACAATTTTTAACCATTTTTATAAATTTAATATGTCAAAATAAACATATCATTTTTAATTGAAAAATAAAAATTATCTTAGGGTGATGTTTTGGTATTTTTCTGTAATGATTCACTTTTTAATGAATAATGAAAAATACTGAAATTTATTCGAAAACTAATTTCTCATAAAAATTATTTAAAGGATAAATTAAAATTTTTATGGGTTACATGTTTAATTAGATTATATTTTTATTAATTGATACAATTTATTTTATTTAAATCAATTTCACATTGAAATTTACTATTACAACATTGCAATCATTAGGATGTTTTTACTTAAAAAACCTAAATTATTGTCCCATCTATGGGAATAAATTTAATTCAATTTATGCCACTTCTACTATTGTAATTTGGAAACACGGATTAATATTTTAAATAAACAAAATTTATAATGTCTGATATGCACAAAATAGTTTTTCAAATAAAATATTATTTAATGTAATTAAAATTAATTAAAATGGTTATGGTTAAATTATGCTTAATATGGAACTAAACCATACTCATATAGACCAAATTGACCTCAAAACATGTACAGAATCCATTGGATGGACATATATAGACTCTATCCTCCATTGGAGCTAATTTTTACCATTATTGAACAACTTTCAATTAGAAAATGTTGGTGTGTTTCATTTCATTTAAAATATTACAAAAGATTCAACCCCTTATCCATTATAAAATGGCTCCTTCACTTCCACTTACGCACAACTCTAAAGACCCATAGGTTTGGAAAAAATCTTCCCATTTCACTCCTCAATATCCCTAGTTTCCTCCTTGAATCACTCTTTGGTATAAAGGAAATACAAGGAATCCTTTTGGTGAAAACCAAAAGGAGTTTCCCGATTAAAAGGTAACAACCTCCCTCAAACTCTATCTATTACTTCCAATATCAACTCCTTCAATTATTCTTATTCTATATTTTTATGAAAAATAAAATATCATCAATAAAATATGATATTTTTATGATATGATTTCAACCTATACTTACACACACATCCATCTAATTCCTAATTAATATACTGGTTTTGTGTTGGCGGACTACCGCCTAGCAAAACAACGATTGATCAATTTTCCCATACCACCTCTAATGGTTGACATTATGGGAGAAATTAATCTTATATGTGATATATATGATATTTACCAGATATTTATTATTATTTAATTATTTATAACATAGACTTATATAAATTCCATTTTCTATAAAAATGTTATCATCATTTGTGGAAGTGCGGACTACCGCCCCCTCAAAGCGATGTGATTCGTTCATTCTATACACTATACATAGAAAGGAAACTTTTAATAAAACTATGTAACATATATGAAATATATATATTATAATGGAATTATAATATACATATGTATTATCTAACCATAATTCTTTTAACATGAAAAAGAAATGAAATTAGAGTTCATGCATATGAATAGTCTACCTTCTCCACAAACGGGGAATTTCATATCTTTTTTCAAAATCCATCTTGGGTCGACCCTAAACCAGTCACTTGAGCCGGTCTATGGAATGACCTAAGAGTTGTTCTTGATCCTCCTGGGATGTCGTCAAGAACTACGGAATCAACAAAGTATCAATGGGAATGTTTTCTCATAATAAATATAAATAAACAAATGCAGCTGAATAAATAAAAGAGAAAACCAAACTCAATATGGTTTTCAAGCCTCATATCATATATACTACAATAGAATATGAAAAAAAACTAGAAAAACAATACTACACCAGAAAACACAAATTAGACTTAACAACCATGAAATCTCCGTATAACCATGTGGGTCAATCTCTAATCCATAACAAAACATCATTGAGGCGAATGAACCCGAACTAGAACTTGCAACAAAAACTAAAAAAAGAAAAATCTATAAGATTGAGAATTAAAACTCGGTACGTAGGACTGACTAATTCTATTCCCAATCCATATCCTTTAAACAATGAAACACAAATTAAAAGGTTTGAAATATAATTTATAAATATGGGGGTTCCCACAATTTTCATTTTAAAACAAACAATCAGAATCCATTTCCCCCATGATTACAAACAAGGATCAAGGGAGAATGAGATCTGGGAAACCAATTAAGAGTTCATTTTTCATAAAGGTGAAAATAAGGGAAAATTTCTCATTTATTAAATGAATTCTTCTTCAAAACTATTTTAAATAATTCACCCCACTAAACATTTCATATGAGAACTCCAAAACCAAATTCTATGAATACGAACCTACAAAACAGGGGAAATAGAAGTAATATAGCACCCCAATATAGTCAAATAGAACTTACGCCCCTTGCCCGAAATAGGATAACAAATCAGAACCACTTCTTGATAAAGAATAAGAAGATATATCTACAACCCTCAAAACCATAAATCAAATAAAATAACTGGAAACACTCCAAAAAAATCCAATGTTTACACAACCAAAAAGGGGACTCAGATATCAAACACCTTCAAAATAAATCCACTTTAACCGGACTAATAAAAAAAACCTAAATGGATCACCAATAATGGGAGTCCCAAATTAACTCCCCACTATTTAGAGTAACTTAATACTGATTTATCACAGAATAATTTTCAACAAGACCAATATTGGGTCTCCCCATAATTAAAAACGAATGATATTAAACAAACATGAAAAATTCTTCGCATGAACCAAGAACCTGCCACCACAAGTGGAGGGGATGGGATGGCCCAATGATTAGGGAACTGATACCACAAATAAAAACTACCCATGAATCATCACCTTTGGAAGACTATTAACCAAAACCACAATTGATTCACATGGGAAGTCCACACGAGGAACCTGATTGGAAACTTGCATTTAGGATGACATACTCAAAGACATTTTAGGAGGGATAAGACCATAATGTATTTTTAAACAAGAGGGAATTTAGAAAAATAAAAAGACCACAATAAAAACATACAAAATACTTACCTAAAATGTTGGTGGAAAGATATTACCCATTCTTCCCAAGCCCCTAGGGATTTACTAACGATGTAAATAGCTTCACTCTGGGGCCTATGGTTAGAGCCCAGAGTTTTGAAGAATAGATTACACTATAGTCAGGAACTAAGGATCAAGATACCCAATGAAACACACTAGCTCAAATAAAACACCTTTACCCAAACAGAGACTTTTAGGATGTGCCAACCGTTATTTCCCACTTTTAATAAGGAGGAAAATGGACAAGGATCCTAATGAAACACACCACACACTGCCGAGAAAAATTGAAAAAATAGAGGGAGTTCTCATAATTTTATGAAACATTAAATCGATTCCAAAATACTCTCCATTCCAGCAAACAAGGTTGGTTATCTTTTGAAGATGTGGATCTAACTTTATATCTTAGAGAATGAAATCAATATATTGATCAATTAAAATGCCTACTAATGGGGAATCACCTATTGGAGAACACTTGGAGATTACATAACCCATAGCTCTATCCAAACTAGCTTAAAAACCAAAACTCACATAAAATAAACACTATCTCAAAGGGAAACTGGTTTAATGATTCCCAAAACATTTCAAGATACCCACTAAACACAATTTAATGACAAAAAAATCAACAAAGTTTCAATCTCAAAACAAAACATAAACAGCACCTCCAAATCACAAGGAAGGAAACCCAAAAAATGAAACTTCCGATGTATAGAAAAAATAAGCCACATGACAACCAGTTTTAAAAACCCCACAACATTACTATTAATTTTTTTTCCAAAGACAATATCATGGTGGGTTCCATACTCACCATGGGAATTACATGGATTTGTATCCATGAACATTCTATGCCACCCCATGCATCCAACATCCCAGGACAATCCATGCACTTTCTGACCACATTCCACATATATCATTCCTTGTGAGAAACCATTGAATCAAATAAGGTCAAACAAAACATTCTCCTTTATCAATTCATAAATCATTCAAAAATACCACTAAGATCCATTTAAAACCAATTTTATGAATCCACATTTCGCACCATTTCATTATGTTCAAAAATAAAATCCCCTGCATTTCTATCAAAAAATATTTTTCATCTCAGTCATAACATTTTTCAGGAACTCAAAAAATTCTATTTTATCAAAAATAAATTGAATAAAACCCAATAATTATCATTTAAAAAAAATTCCAAAACAAAAATCCCCTTTAAAACATTAATTTTTCATTATCCTAAATTTTCCACATTTTTAGGACACGTGGGAATTATGCATGGTTATTTCACACAATTTACCCAATAGTGCAACAACAGTGCACCCCTTACTGCACAAAATGATCACATGCATGGTTTTTCCACTTGGTTTAGGAAATTATGCATCAACCTTGCATCATGGTTCTATCCAAAAAAAAATCTTGCACATTTACCTAGAGTAGGACACACAGTTTTCCCAAACTGTACACTGACTGCGCACCAATGGAAAATACCCAGAAACTTGAAATTTAAATTTTAATCACACAAAATTAAAAATAGAAACTAATAACAAAATAATTAATCACAATAAAATCAATACTTATCATTCAAAACATTTACACTACTTTCAAAATCACATTTCATCAATAATTATTAAACTAAAAATACATTTCTTATCATCTAGAACAAATTCAAAAACTATATTAAAAAAAATATTTGTTTTCCAAACAAATTATTATAATGAACTATATATTTAAATTATAATAAAATTCTCATCCCATTAAACCATTACCATTTCACCACAAAAAATCCTTTCATAAAAATCCACTTTTCTAAATTCTTCCTCCAAGTAACTTTTGAAAAATTTCGAAAACAATTCCATTACCATTTAAATAAATCCTTTCAAATTTCTAAAACAATACTATTCAAAACAATTTTCAAAATTAATGATGATCCAAATCATATAAATGGGTAAATAGTGTCAATGGGTGACTGGGATATATGGCTAGAAACAATTTCCCAATCACACCACCATTATAAGGATAATTCTAGGGTAATATCATTGAATACACATAGCATTCATGGGCCTGTGAGATAAAAAAGTCCAATTCCAAACTCCCCTTTTAATTTACCAACACCAAACAATCAACAAGAACCAATAGACAACAACAAAACAAGACATCCCATGGTAACCAGAGGTTCAGAATGGGGAAGGGTTCATGAGATCCTCCCCATTCCTACAAGTTGATCTCAACAATCCTACTCCTTCTACCATGAGATCCCCAAATAATAATGGGTACTAAAAAATAATGGTTCCCTAATGATCTGACCTTCTTTGTTACTATGTTTTCACAAAACAACCTATTTTGACCCTAAACCGGTCACCCGAGCCAGTCCATGGCAATGACCATGTGGCGTTCTCGATCCTCCCTGGCTAGTGTAAAGCACTGTGGCATGAATAGAGTAAAAAGGTAACTATTTAACTTAATATATATAAACAAACAAAAGTATCTAAATAAATAAATGATAAAACCAATCTCAATATGTTTTTCAATCTTCATATCATTTATACTAAAATAGAAAATCCAACAAAGTGGAAAAACAACGCTACACCAGAAAACTCAAACTAAACCTAATAAATTTGACACCTCCATATATCCTTGTAGGTCACTCTCTATTCTATAAGAAACCATTGTTGAGGTGACTATACCCGAGAGGGAACCTATTACAGAAACTAAAAATAAGAAAAGACTACAGGCATGCGTATTAAAACTCGGTAGGTAGGTCCAACTACTTCTATTCCCAACACATATCCATTAAACAAAGAAATATTGATTAATAGGTTTTAAATACAATTTATAAATATAGTTTTTTACACAATTTATATTTTAAAACATACAATCATAATCCATTTTCATCATGATATTAAACAAGGATCAAGGGAGAATGCGATAGGAGAAACCAAGTAATAGTTCAATTTTCATAAAGGTGAAAAGAAGGGAATAAATTTTCATCCATTCAAATCATTTTTCTTAGAATTAGTTTTAACTAAATCCACCAACTCACCATTTAATAATAGAATACCAAAACAATATAATAGGAATATGATCCTACACAACATGGAAAATGACACTAACCCTATTAGTATCGAAGCAATACATGAAAAACTAGGAACTAGGAGGAGAACCAGAACATACTAATACATGAGACCCCATCCCTGGTATCATTCCATAGAGGGTGAAATCATAATGCTCAAACACAGAACTGGCCTAACTCAGGATAGACTGGGGCGTCCTAATACCATAGTATTAAACCCAAAAATACACCTAATATAGGCCACAAGTGAGTATCTGAACAACTAGTCTATAAAACATTCTCAAAATTCCTCTTTTCTATGCTAGCTTCCCTTGTTATATTAATAGAGGTATGTTCCACACATTCCAAACAACAATCCAAATATAAATACCCCTACACATCACACAAACCGACACCACCCCATCCACCTCAAGGAGTAGTCCTTTCCTTGAAAACTTTATTATATTAGGGAGGTCCCATATCAAGGACACTCCAATATCTTGATCAACCAACAAGGAAAGTCTCACTCCCAAAGGGTTTTTCCCAAATAAATCCATTTAAAGTGACAATCCAAACATGCCTCTCAGTGAATTCACATATCAAACCTCTCATAAAAAACAACACATAAGACACTTTCAAGACAAATCAATTTGGAAATCCATATGGAAACACCGAAAAACCCATTTTGAGTATCATAATCTCACTAATAAAACCAAAACTACCTATGTGTAGCACAAATGATTTGAAAAGACTAACTGAGTAATTTAACAAACAATAGGTGTGCTAAACCCATCAAATCCATATCACACATACAAAGTGATTAAAAAAAATTATTATTTCACATGGAAGAATAATTTGACGCCTGATACATCACTATTAATTAATTAATAAATGTGAAAAAATCAATAAATTAATGAAATATTAACTTTAAATAATTTTTCAAAGGGATCCTACCTCAGATGATGATAAACTTATGGAATCCAGTGTGAAACCTTATTCGCATGTCAACCATACCCAATAGAGGCTCTGTCTAACCTCAAGAAGTAATAAGAAAGAAAAAACCCCAAAAAACTGAGCAACACTAGATAATAAATTCATCCAACATGACCATTAGGTTTAGGGAACATGAACAAAAAGGAATTAAAGTAAAGGAGAAGAAGAAGGAATCCCTAACCTTTCGATCAGGGTGAATAATCACAAATAAGTCACATAGAATCCAACATGGATGGGATTATAGGTTTCAAAAACCACAATGGGAGGTGTTTTGGTCAAGGGGATTGAATGAGGTAGGCTAATGGATGAAACCCCCTATAAAAAAAATCCCAAAATACCCTTTTCTTAGTGGGTTTTATGGTTATCTCACACGCTTTGAAAAACCATGAAAAAACTGTGCAATCTGCCACTCTATAGTGCTTGATTGGATGCACACATATTCTTAATGGTTTGTTAAACCGTGCGAATGAAAAAAATTCCAAAACAATTACACTTTTCAATAAAAAAAATCATCTAACTGAAGAGGATAAACCATACAACAGACATACCCCATAAAGATGTTCGACTTGGAGTGATACAATCTCATTTTCCAAACCACCACATCCTCATACCTTCCCTATAAAAAAATACAAGGTAAATTTCTACCCAAGACTTCCAAGACTAAATATTTAAATCAAGGAAACCAAAGACATTAAAACAATCTTGGAACACCGATAACCCATGATAAAAAGAAAGAACTAAAAGGTGATTCGAACTGATGGATGTAATTGAAAATCCTGGTGTGAAATCATTTCTCCAAAACATTATATATTATAATAGATTCATATATACTATATATATATATGATATTAACATCATTGTATACATTCTTGATATGATACCACTATGACAATAAAAAAAGCTCAAACATACTTGGAAAACTGGGAAATTAACACCCAATATATTTATATTAATTGATGTTAGTTAACAAAAAGGTAATGAGACATTATAAGATGTTAATATATGGTATTATAAACATAATTATTGTTTTAGAATAATTTAGTAAGATATTTTAAATCACTATACAGGATGATTAAGGTCTCACAAAAAAGGAAGGTTAAGGTAAGATATTTCATCTCAGTTTACTAGCCATTTAAACTTATTTTTGTTATACACCAATTAATTTTAATTTTTGTGTATATAAAACCATTTGATCATGAATATACTTATTATCATGTTATTATATGTATGAATTAAATCACTGGGGATTGTGATTTAAAATTTTCAATGTGGTATGAGACACATTATGATATATATATATATATATTATTTTCTGAAAAAATGTTTTAATGTCAACAACCCTTGTTGTTATCCTCCATTGATATATTATTGATAAATCCATATTCTTTATTTCGTATGGGTATTTGATAAGGAATAATATTTAGTTGATAAATGAGGAATTATTTTTATTGAAAGTGAAGGGTGTGGCCCATACATTATATAGCCCCACGATGCATTGGTAGTCTCATGAGATGAAATAGATGGAAAAAATAGATGGGTTATCACCCAATATGCGATACCATATTGGGAAGTGTCCTAATAGTACTATATCCATGTAACTAGATAACATTGAATCCAATAATAAATCAAACCCCTTATTTATAATCAGTTATTATTTATCCATGAGATTTTGTGTCGACGTATCTATGGATTTAATTCATTTTTAGTTGATTGATTAATGGTATATATATCTGTTTCTTACATTTTTATAATTATTTTGATACATATAGTTGTTTAAATAAAAAATGTGATCAATTATTTACCATTACATATAGATCTATTCAATATTTGATCCATTGTTTTTACCCTAACTGGTCATTTGAGATTACACTTTTTATGTTTGATTCCCCAAGTTAGGAAGAAGAGAACATTAATTAAACATTCAAGGATGCAATTTATATTTGTTTATTATGTGTAAGGTTTTATTTTTTTCCCAATATATTATGGGTATCATATATGTAATATGTATTTCTAATAATGTTGAACTGAACAGTCTTTTGGGATTTTTTTCCTTATAATAATTCCAATGTAATAAATTATGCACCCGCACCAGGCTTCCGGGGTATGGGCATTACCATTTTTATGAAGGGAAATTTAGAAGAAGCATTGAAACTAGATTTATAAAACGTTTATTAGGGAGAAAAACCCCAAGATATAAATTTAGGATAAGTATGTAATAACATCCTAGAATTTTGAAAAGGAATAGATTAGGTGGGTATTCTTAGAAATAAATCCCATTCTAGATACTACAAGTTGGTGTTGTTTTAGAAAAAATGTACCTAGAAGTAATAAATTCGATAAAGTGTTTGAATCCTAACTCAGGGTAACTTAGTACCCAACAATGGGACTTACTGTGCAACTAGTTTGACACTCTTGTGGTATATTCATAGTGTAAATGACGTTTTATTTACCAACCATTATTATGGATTTATTCTCCAATGTAACCAAAGAATATGGTTCTAGGATTTATGATGCATAGATTTATATTATGTACTATACCATGGTCATAGTTATATGAATTGCATAATTTTATGAGAAAATCTATTACATTGAATTGTTTATAAATGGTTCCTAGAGAAAGGAAATAGAAATCCACTTGTGTGAGTAATGTAAAGAGTTAGGAGGTTCATATATTTCGTGGTCTTAAGCCCTCATTTTTATGGGAGATAGTTTCCAAAGTATTCTAATTATATATGGAAATAATATCATGTGTTATCAAGATATTTAAATGATTCACTAAGTCCTGGGGTTTTGAAGGGAAGCAAGAGAGGAACAAGATGGAAGTGAAAAACATTGATAAAGGGCAGAAGGTAAAGAAGAGATTTTCTACACGTGATAACTATGGAATGAATCACCTTAGTAAATAATTGAATGAAACATGATTTTTTTTTTATGTGTGGAAACAAATGACACCGTGTTCATGATTGAATGTGTAAGAAAAATGTTTCTATGGCATAATGATTCAACTATAAGGAAATGTGACACTATGAAATCAATGTCTGAAATGTCAAAGAAATATACGCCAAATGATGAAATTGGATAATGATCTTTTTTATACAAGAAAATATGAAGAAGAATGATTAATATTTCTATTCAAGAGTGACATAAGTTTAATAATTATATATGTAATGAATTAGCTATAGAATTTTGGAATATATGAGGATTTTACTAAACTAATTTTTCATGAAGGATTGGGACCATATATTGAATAATACCAAGAAGATATATTTATTATAAAGTGAACCTTTTTGGAAAATGAATGACTGAGGGAATTAAAAACATTAATATATTCTTGATGTTGAGATAATGATGAATAAATGATATATTTAGATAAGTAATGACTACCTTGGAAATGATTAATGACTCTTTTAAAGTGTTCTACGCTTTCATTGATTGAGTTGGAAACACTTTTATATAAAGGGAATATATCCAATAAAATGTTTCTTACTTAAGGAATAAGGTATAATTCGTCTTTCCAATAACGTTTTATGGTAATTTGAGTTATTACTATTTTTCCAGAGGATACATGATTAAGTTATACATTTGATTGGAATGTGAAAATTTAGAGCGACTTCCAATTGATTAAAGGCTATTGATAAGTTCAGCTTTGAAATTTAGTGACCTTATTCCTAAAGTGTTGGATCCTAATATTTTGGAAAAGTCAACTATTTATTAAATGGTTTAATTTTAACATTGAATGGTATATTAGAGGTTAATGTGTTACTTCACCATATGATAAAACATGTACAAAGAGACGAAGTTGAAATTGTTCAAGGAATAATAAAAATAAAATGATTATGTTTATATAAAAATACATTTAACTATATTATTTGAGACATAATTAATTCCTAAACTCAATTAAAAGTGATATTGAAATCAAAAAATGTTATCCAATTACATTAATTTCTGATGAATCAAATGGCCTAGTAGATAATCACAGATTTAGAGTGTGTGACTATTAACATTTTCTTAACCATGTTATATAGAACTATATATAAAAAAACGAGAGTAATATTTTTCTTTTCTATATGTGTTTCTATTTTCCAATTATGTTCTTATACTTCAAGAACCTAGATACATGACCATTGAACATTCCATTCTATTTTATAATGAAGATATTATATTAACCCTTTTTATGATATCAGTCTTTAAATAATAGTTTATTTCCAATCCCTTTAATTATGAGATAAAATTTAAATTGCGAGGATGAAATTTATTTAATGCGGTGAGAATATAACATTCTGAAATTCTAAAGTAAGAACCATATATTTGATAGTGTGTATAACACGAGATGCCAAGAACATAAAGGGGATGAAATACCCTGATACATTAAATAAGGTTAACAATTTTAAATATATTTTAAATATTTGATATTTTTAAATTCAAAAAACATAGAGTCAGCAAGCATTACAAACACCAACGACCTTCTTTGACAACTTGTGTTATAGGCATAACCGAGTTTTACCAAAAAATAATAATACATTATTAAAATATTATTATTTAATATATTAATAATTAAACTACACGTAAAATTTTCAATTATGAATGGTATTAAATAACTTATAAAAATATATGTTTTACTAAAAAATAAAAAGAATTAATATGTTACCAATTAATTATGAATGAAAATACACACCAATTGAATATAAAAGAAATATTCGTATTTTTAGGATCAGAAGGTGTTTTTTCATAATAAATTAAAATAATTAAAATTTAAAAAATGATATTAATTAAAAATATATAGCATATATTTAGAAAAATACTTTTTATAGTCATCTAATTGATTGAATAGAATTAAGATAAGAATAAACTAAATATCACTCATAAAAACCTATATTTTTTATTTAGGTTCTTTAACCGTATTTTGATGGAGAACCCTATTTAATCCAATTTTGGAACATTTTATAAATATAATATGTCAATATAATCATAATCATTGAAAGTGAAACATAAAATTTATCTTAGGGTGATAATTTGTTATATCCAAGAAAAGTTATATTTGTCAATGAATAACAAAAAATACTGAAATTTAATCAAAAACCGATTTTTGACCAATATTTTTATAATGATAATTTATATTTTTAAATGGGTTTAAATTTTAATTATATTATTTTTTATCAATTAATTAAATTTAGGTCATTGGAATAAATTTTAATTTGAAATTTTCTTTAAAAAAAATGAATTCTTTAGGCCGATTTACTTTAAATAATTGCATTGTTTTCCGTTTGTGGGTTTAATTTTAATTTAACTTCTACCACTTGTGTTATTAGAATTTTAAAAAATAGATTGTGTATTTGGAATTAATGTAATTTATAATTTATAATATGTTCAACATATTATTTCACCAAAAATATTAGTGGAAGTAATAAAAATAAACTTTAATAATTAAGGTTAAAATAATCTTAACAAGGAACCCAACCATAATCTCAAAACCCAAATCGACCGAGAGACTTGTCTAGAATCCATTGAATTTCCATATTTCGACCCTATAATACATTGGATCAAAAATAGACCATTATTTATCAAACTTCAATTAAAAAATGTTGGCGGGGTTCCTTTCTTTTTAAACAATTCAAGAGATTCCACCCCTCATCCATTAAAAAAATACCCCCTTCAATTCAACTTCATCACACTAATAAAGTACCATAAATTCACTAAAACTCTTCCAAAATCACACCCCAACATCCCTATTTTAATAATTTATTCCATATTTTGTTATAAGGAAATCCAAGGATGCCTTTTGGTGTAAACCAAAAAAGAGCACCGAATTAAAAGGAAACACCCACCTTCAAGATCTTCTATATTACTTTCAATCTCCAATCCATGAAATGTTATTATTATATATTTATATAAAGAAAATATAATCCTCAATATAATAGTATTTTTATTAAAATATTATGATGTTAACTTATACACACATCCACCTAATGGGTAATAATCACATTGTTTATGTTAAGGCAGACTACCGCATCACTAAACGATGATTGTTAAATTTTCCCATACCACCTATCAAGGTGGCCATGATGATGGAAAATAAAATTATATATGATTTATATTATATTTAAAATATAATTATAATTTGATAATTATTTTTAACACATACCTCTATACATTCTATTCTTCCATAAAAATGATTAAATCTTTTGTAGAAGCGCGGACTACTTCCCCCTCATTGTGATATGATTCATCAATACTATACTTGGAGCATATAAAGGTTAATTTTAATATATAATTGTATAATGTATTAAATATATATTATACTATAATTATCATATACATATTCATTATTTACCCATCATTATTTTAACATGAAAAATAAATGAAAGTAGCATTCATGCATACAACTATACTACTGTTTCCATGAATGGTGCATTTTATTTCCTATATCAAAAGAATTATATATTATTAAATATAAATATATAATCTATATATATATTATTAAAATCATGTTTTATACTCTAGAGATGATGAAACAATTACATAAACATAAAATAAAAATATAAACGTAATTGATGAACAAGGAAATTGACACCTGATATAGTTAAATTAAAGGATGTTTGTTAACAAATGGTTAATTAGAAATTGTAAGAAGTTAATATATGGTATTTTAAACATGATAATGGTTATGGTATAAGTCATTATCAAATATTAAACCACTATAAAGGATGATAAATATCCTTTAATAATAATAAAGGTCAAGGTAAGGGATTTCGTCTAAATTTACTTTCCATTGTGACTTATTTTTATAATGAAAAAATTCAATTTTATTTGTTTTATAAATTACCATTTGATCCAGAATATACTTATTCTCATGTTATTATAAGTTTAAATTAAATCATAAGGAATTATGACTTAATTGTTTCAATGTTTTATGGGAGACATTGGGATATTTAAATATTATGTCCCCTAAAAATGTTTCAATGTCAATAACCCTTATTATTATCCTCCTTTGAGATATTATTATTAAATAAAAATTATTTTATCTGGATAGATATTTGATAAGTTATAATTTTTAGTTTATATATTATTTTTTATTTGGACTGGTAGTGATGGATGGGGCATGGATTTTATATATCCCCATAATGCATCGATAGTCTAATAAACAAAATACATTGCCAAAATATATGGGTTTTTTCATAATATGCTAAAATGTCTTGTAAAAGGTTATGTTGGTACTGGTTCCACATACCATGGAAAGAAATAATACAATAATAAATCACTTAAAAAATTTATACACATTATTTATTTATCTATTACATTTTGTGTTTTATATATATGGATTTATTTGATTTTCTGTTTACTGATTAATTGAATTTGTTTCCATTTCATACATTGTTGTAGTGATTATTCCATATCTAGTTGATTAATTGGAAAGTGTGTCAAGTTATTAACCATTCCATATAGTTATATTCATTATTTTTTTAATTGTATTTACCCTTACTAATCATTTTATCTCACTATTAATATGTTTCTAACCCCAAGTTATATAGATGATAACATTAATTAAGCTTTCTATGATTTAGTTTATTTTAGTTTATTATGTATCATGTTTTATTTTTTTCCCAATGTATTATGGATATCATGTATGTTATCTGGATTTCCAATAATACTAAATGGAATGGACCTTCTAGATTTTTCCTTCTTATAATAGTGCCAATGTAATAAAATAATGCACTAAAAGCAGGTTTCTGGGGTCATAGAGTTACAAACAATATCTTATAAAAGTGGGATAATGTTTACATGACAATGAATAGATGATTATTAGGGTTTATTAGATCATATACAACACTAATATTTAGGTATTTTGGATATTTCTAAGATATTTCACATAACTTAAACACTGTTTTACCTGTTATACCCATACTAGGGTTAAATTTATTTACAGTAGTAAGAATTATTTTTGATAAAAAATTATAAGTACATAATTACAATAATGTATCCCTATGAATTAAATTATGGGATAATATATATACAAATATATATAATTTTCTAATTTTTAATAAATATATATTAACATAGTTAAAAAGGAAACTTTTAACACATTTTTTAGAATAATGTGTTTTAAGCCTAAACATAGTTCTATATAAAGTAAATTATAATATTGATTCCAATGGTTTAATGTATATTATTTCTGATTAATTTATATGTATGATATTGTATCATAAAATTAAAAACATAAAAGACTATTTAGAGAACATTATTCATAGAATGTAATGAAAGAATTGAAAAAAATTGTATTTTTAACTATTTATAAAAAAATAATTTTTTTTACAAAAAACCTAAAGAAACACCATAAGATAAATAAAATGTTTCTTGGAAATATTATATTCAATTAATAATATAATTGTTTCTAAATATTATAGTTTTTTACACAAAATTTGATAAATAGCATGTTTATGATTTTTTTTGAAGAAGATAATCAAATTAGAGGAGATTAATAACTTATTTATTATGACTTCATTAATACATTATCAATATGTAACATAATTATAAAAATTTATTAAACAATATTTATTTTTAATGATACCACGAATTGTTTTCCTATGGATTAATATATTATCATTTGTATTATGCACGATGCTTCATGTTAGGAAAGATATCAGGATTATTATTTAAAATATTCAGGGTGATATATTATCTCCCATTAATAAAATGTAATCCTCAAATATATTTTTCTCATAATATTGTGTAAATATTATAAATAAATTTCAATAAAAACCACATCACAGAAATATATAATAAAATTTATCTGAAAATTAAAAATAGGGAATCCAAATACTGCATGAAATAATAAATATTTGCATTCCCAAATGATAAGATCATGAGAGGGAAGTGAAATAATGGAAATTTTGGAGAAGCATGAAATCCAAGTACAAATAAATAATGAAATAAATAATTGAGTTGTGAAGGTTAATGAAACAAAAATATAAATCAATTAGAGGTGAATAGGTAGTAAATTTGTTAGAAAATTATTTTAAAAATAACATTTTTATTTCCAAATATTTTTTCCTAATATTAATAAATTCTTGTACTATCACTATATATTAAAAAAATCACTTGATTTCTATCAATTTCATAATAATAATTTGTTCCCTGATTTTTCTTTAATAAATTTTCACTTATTCTCATAATCTTATAAAATAATTTTCATTGTGAAATATTAATATATGAGGAACAGAATATACATTAATATATTGATGAATAGTTGTTCCTCCTTTCTCTATATATTTACTAAATTAAAAAAATTCATTCAATCTAGGAAAAATAATATTGAAAAAATATCATTATAAGGATTAATCATAATTATTTAAAAATTAATATTGAAATAACTTCTTAATTTCCTCCACACAGTGCTAAATTATATAAAAACTAAAATTAATACTTCAATATAATTCAAAAAACAAAGCAATATATAAAATCTCCCAAATTTTTATAAATAAACTTAAAATTAATTCAAATATAATATAATATACCTCATAATTCCATATACCAAGAACATGATAACTATTAAAATATAATATAATAAAACATGATAATAACATAAATCACCAGAAATCCCCTATGAAAACATATATTCTTGAAAAAATTAATAGTTTTATTACTCTTAAAATAAAATCATAGACTATTGAATATATTCTAAAAGTCAAAGAAATGAAATAATATATATCAAAATAACACAAATAACTATTTCATCAAATCATTTATTAATTTCAATGTTGCCAATAATATATTATTTTCTTTATCAACATCATCATCTATTTATCCCAACTAATCATTATTATCTTATCACCAAAAAAACTTAATGATTATCTAACTCCAAATCAAGTATTTTACAAAAAATATCACCTTTCCATTATATCACAATTCAAGTAAATATATACCATTGAATATATGTTTTTGAAAGTGTTTTAGAAAACTATTAGAAAAATCTGTAGTTTTCTCATGAATAATATAAATAGAATATTGTTAATAAAACACTTCTAAAGAATAATTATTGAAACAAAAAAATATTAACAGTTTAATCCATCAACACCAGTGATTATAAGATCAGATTACCTTCATTAGTATAGTGGATAAACATTTAATTTCATTATGGAATCATATAATTCTTATAAACACAACACATAAGGCAATGAAAAGTAAATGTCACAATATGATAAAAATTATCCAATTTAATTAAACTCGTCATGAATAGGTTGTAATTAGTTACCTTATTCTAGATGATAAGAAATTATATTTCTTGTGGGAGCTCACAAATACATTTAAAACCCCATGATGTCGACTGGTTACTATCCTTAGTGTCATTATAAGTGAATCAATGTCAAATATTCTAGTGGTATTCTTGAAATTTTTTATTGTTTTATTATATTTCTAACAGAAGAAATTAAAACATGTAGAAACTATGATAAAAATAACATAAGAGTTGAAATAGTGATGAAAAACACAATTTAAAAGAAATTAGTGGAAATAAAATAGAAAATGGAGATGACAGATAGTGTTTTATAAGAGGGAAAGATCTATATGGATATACTCTTATAGGTCTATTAATGATCCATCGATTAAATAAAACTAGATGAAATATTTTTCAAAAATAGATAGGTATTGAGTGGAATAGAAATATTGAATTAACTAGATACTAGGGGAAGGAACAAGAACTGGGAATGGAAGAATGTATTTGAGAACAAGGATAGAACTAGTTTGTTCCACTCTTAAGACCCTTCCATTGAAATTCTGAAAAATAAAACCATTATCTATCATCCTCACTATTTTCTTGGTCAATTTATTAAAATATATTGTTCTCATTGACAAAATCAGGATAATTCTTATATAGAATCTCTCCAAGCACATGAGCACTCTCAAAAAGAGAATAAATCTCCCTATCAAATCACTATAGTCAAGACTTTCGACTTTGGTGAATTAACCTAAAATTATACAATATTACTTAGCATCACCTACAGACAAGGTTTATAATCTAATAGATTAATGGTTAATAGATTCGGGGTAATAGAGTAGATATAAAATTTCATTCAAGAATATGAACATGAAACACCAAATATCATCTTCAAAATATACAATTGGTACAGAGGAGGTGATGATCATCATGAATTTAAGATCACTAGGAAACATTATGTTCCACTAACTAGGTCATCAATCTCAAATTAGTACTCCATTTATGGGGGAATGATAACACAATACAAAGGAAAAAAAATCAATATATAAATTATACTTAAAAAAAATAAAAAAATGAGTTTTTAAATTGGAAATTTTTAAAAATAATTAGATAATCTGAGGTAGGTTATGAAAACAAAAAATTTCTGTTATTAAAGAGAACACATCCTCAAATTCTATAAACTGATAATAAACAATGACATGTTGATTCTAATATTAGGGTTATCAAAATGGAATGAAAGGATAGTTTTGTAACTATTTTTTAGTGAAACCCCATGTTATAATAGTAATAATCCCATAAAAAGTGTGAAAAATAAATGTGTGAATATCGAACCCTTGGTGTGTATCACAATCACAGTGAACAATTCTCAACACAATTCCTGTATCCTCTAGAACATCCATTTGATAAATTATTTTTAAAGCATTACTTACCCTAGAAATTACCCAAATAATAATAAAATTATAATATATGGATTTAGGTAACAAAATTAAAATGTTACTTTCATGAGATGTGAATTTTTGAATCCTTATTCCAAGTAATTTATCATTATTTACATTCCCAAACTATGATAAAAATATCCAGATTTGACCAGGGGAAAAGGCCTAAAAAATACTATGATCGATGGTTCTTTTAACCATCACTAAAATTTCAATAATTTTATCCTCCATCATGAGTAACCCAAATAGATGATGCATTTATATTTGGGAGTATATAATTTATCTCACCTATTATAATCTTGGCATGTTCTGATACTCTTCAGTTCGATACCTTAAAATGCATTATTTTTCATTAGATTCCTAGATTACTAAGAATAAATTTAATTGTGTTGAAATTTAAATCACAACATCAAAAATCATATCCCACCATGAAAAAACATCATTGATGATCCCATGATTATAGGAAGATCATATTCTTCACCCGTCAAATTCAAACCTGAAGAACTACCATTGTGTGTTAAGAACCTTTTGTATGTGAGTTCAACTTCAACATCACTAAAAAATGCATCATTATAGGATTATCATGAACACAACTGTTAAGTTTCATGATATATTCATAGAAAAATCACTATAGAACACTGAGGTATCTCTCATTAATCAAGAACATCAAAACAACAACATAACCAGAAAATCCACTATTCTCCACTGATTACTTAGTATAATGTTTAAATTATTATCTGGGGACTATAAAAATAATAAAATATGATCAGTGATTATTCCATTAAATCAAATTTATCATATATGAAATATTGATACAAATACATATAAGTGGATCATATATTTTATCTTCTGATGGAGATGGTAAAATTTTGTGTTCCTTTAAATGTCTTTACTGATCAAGCCTAGTTCAACGATGATGAAATCCTCAGGCATGGTGTCTTCTTCCACATCAATTTTTTTAAATATACCTAATTATATTTTAAATTTGGTTGAAGTAGAGACATACATTGTCTTGGAAAATGTAATTTTTTGTTGACATCTGCTTCAGTACAATCTGTGACTTCATGGTTTTCTCTGTGACCCCAGATCTACTTCATAAAACATAAAATTAATATATCTAAAGTGGTGAGGTTTATTTTTGGATATTCAACAATATTAGACGATGGATTTGATATCTTCATTATGAGGTAAATCCTAGTTCAATGGTTCTTCCAATCAGTATTGAGTGAAGCAGGTTTTAATATTTCTATAGAATAGAAAGTGGGACTTTGTGTAATCTATAGTGTCATCCTCTAATGTCTTGGTGTCATTGGAATTCACCTATAATAGGTTTGATATTTCATGTCTACATGGAGATTTAAACTCATAGTTTTTTGGTTTCATTCATGGTTTGTAGAAATATACAGAACCTCCACTAATGGTACTACTAATTTTGAGCAAAAATTTATTATAGTTTGCAGTTTTTATTGGTTTTAATTTTGATGCATGGTCATTTGAAAATCATCTCACACATTCATATGAAATCATATCCATGAGGTCACATGAGTGACCATGTGGGTGACATGTAGTCTCTTAACTAGATAGTTTATAATTTTATATATTTTTTATAGTTTATAATAAATTTCTCTTCAATAAATAGTCATATATATAAGAATTTTTTTATGTTTTCATTTTATCAACATTATGAACAATCTTCAATGACACTTCAATAAATTATCATTTTATTTCATAGATCCAAAAAACAAAATAGTATTCCTAAATTAGTGAAATACACTAATCATTTATGAAAATCAATCACACATAAAATCCATGAATTTTGAAATGAAAATGTTTAAAAAAATATCATATATTTAATGTATGGACTGATTTAAGAGTACATTAATATATTTTGAAATCATTTAAAAAAATTAAAATAAAATAAAAACATTTTTTTTCATAAAAATGTATATAAATTAAATCAAGAACAATGTATCAAATAAAATCTAAAACAATTGAAAAACATTCATCATTTTTAATATAACAGTATAAAATCATCGGTTTTAGTTATGTTCACATAAAAATCACATTTTCACCATATAATAACATACTTTCTCAACAAAAAAGGTGAAAATATTTGTTGAAATAATATAACATAAAATTCCCCAATAAATATTCAAATTTTTACCCATGAAATGAAAGTTAATTATTATATTTAAAAATATTCCTAAATAAAATAGTTATATATATCCTTGGTTTAATTACACACTATAAATAATGGAGGTCAGTTATATATTTATTTCCAAAATAATCATTCAAGTGAATTTATCTCACATCCCATATTTAGACCTATAAAGACAAGAAACTTTATGTATAAGTTTTTGAAATAAATTTTATAATTTGTCATATTTTACATTATATGAATCACTTAGTACAACATATATTACATGGGATACATTTTTGGGATTGTGTAACCCACAATTCCTAGTTGACCTTTTGTTACGTGTAACACCGAGTTTAAACCAAACGTGACATATTATTTAAATGTTTTTATGTGTTATGGTAGTTATCAACTATCCATTGGATTAGAGGGTAGGAATAATATTATCTAAATTGTGAATAGTTGGTTTAAACATGTTAATATTATTTTTGGTGACCAATTAAATAGAAAAAAATAAAGATCTTTTGAATATCCAATGATTTTTCTTCTTCTGAAAATCTTTTTTTATGTTAACAAGTGTGTTTTATATCAGAATATTTAAAAAATAAATTATTTAATTTATTTGTTTGATATTTATATATTATATATTCAATACAATTTTGTCTTTTTATATAATATGTTTTATATTTAATAATTAAAAAAATCCAATATTATGATTAAAATCATTATTTTTCTAAAAAGAATTTTGGTTGCTTTTTGATCAATTTTAATAAAATTATTTTTGGATAAAATATAAAATTGAATTTAATAAAATAATAATCAATTTTTAATCATAATATCTAATTGTTCTTAAGATTAATTTTTTGGATTTTTCTAAAATGTTATATGTTATGTGAATCTTGAAAAATACTGAATTTAAATTAAAAATTTCCTTATTTTTTATTTTATTTATGAAGGAAAATTATATTTTGAAATTTTTGTAAAGAAAAATCAATATGATTTTGTATCATTTAATAAAAATTTGGTCAATTTAATCAATATCTTATTGAATTTAGATAAAAACATTTTGAAAATTGGAACTTTTCCTGTTTAATGACCTACTTTCTCATTGCATCTAGAATATTAATTTTAAATTATGTTTTCTACTTCTTTTAATTGAATTTTTCAAAATTTATCCCATATTTGGAATCATAATATATTATAATGTCTAATATGGTAATATTAATTAATTTCAAAAATGAATAGTGATTTATATAAAAATTAATAACTATGGTTAAAGTAAAAATGGAATTACTAGGGGTTGAACTAGAATTTTATTAGTGAAAATGTCCAAATACATTATCTTAATTTAATATTATTCATTTATTTCAATCGATTTCATTAAATGATATGGAAATGTAAATTTTCTACAAAATTCCTCTAAATATGACCCATATAATAAGTAGAGTAATGAAATATTAAAAAAATATAACTTTATTAATTTTTATATCATTAAAGACTTTATATAGGGGAAAAACATATGCTCTATTATATATATGATTTGTAAAAAACTTATTTTTTATCACTATAATATATATTAAATATTTTGAGATGAAATAATAACATGATACACTTTAGAAATACATACATAATAATTATTTACTTATCAAAAAAATAAAATAAATGATACTAATTTTTTTAAAAGTGATTTAAATTTAATGAATTATTTTGATACATTAATTTTTTTAATGATAATTTAATAACATAGTAGTTTTGATATAATAGATTCAAATTCCATCATTTTCAATATTTTTTAAAATTGAAATGAAATGAATAATGTTAAAATTTAAATGAATTGTATTTTATAATAAATGATAATTTATTAAATGATTTATAATTACTAAAAAACCTATACTCATAAATGTGATTTTTAAATATTTATTAATATCATATTTTTTCAATTAATTGCATAATTGTCCTATTACAATGATTGTATTGACCGATAAATATTAAAAAACTCTTACCACTTCTTATCACATCTCAATACAATTGTATAGAAAAATATCATTCCAAATATCTTCCAATATCGTATCCATAAATTGTAGAAGAATTATTTTGGGCACAAAACCAACCATGAAATGATTTAGTGAAAACCCAAACTGGGTACCCAAAAAAATATTAACATTCATCAATGAAAATTTTCATGTTATTTCTCCCCCGCTGCATTAAATTATTAATATAAAATTATTATAAAAAACATATATATTAAATAAAATAACATGTAGTTATGTTATGGGTATGAATTAAAAACATAAAAAATTATTTCAATTGGGATATGAAATCATTGTTCATGTTTATGGCAGAATACAGCCTTGCGAACACATGTCTTTCATTTTTTCTATTACAACCTTCCGTGGGTTTTAATAATTATGGTTTTATAGTTTATAATTTTATTTTTAGTATATATATATATATTTTAATTTTCATTCTACTGATATGATAAAAAAATGGAAACAATGTTCATGCATACGTATAACCCACTATCTCCCTGAATGATGCATTTCATTTCCTACAACTAAATATTATGGATTTGTATAAATAATTATATAATAAATATATATTATTTTTACAATATTTTTATCATTCTATCGATTCTTAAATCATGATCACTATAAGATGACCAAATATTAAAAATAATAACATATATAGAAAATAGAGTGGTTATTGTAGGAGACATATCTTTAACATTATACAGTTTATATGTGGGTAATAAAATTTCATAAGAAAATAATATATGTTATGATATATATGAATATAGAACTATAATATATCTATAATCAATGTATATTAATAATAAAGTGAATTTTAATGATTTTGAAATGTGTCAAGACTTAAGGTAATTCATTTGTGTCTCACAATTATTTTATATGAGAAAAATTCCATATTTATCACATTTTTATATTA
This sequence comes from Viscum album, assembly GCA_963277665.1. Lineage (NCBI taxonomy): Eukaryota > Viridiplantae > Streptophyta > Magnoliopsida > Santalales > Viscaceae > Viscum > Viscum album. The sequence goes on along the minus strand of OY728163.1, from coordinate 780,487,148 downwards.
TACGGTTTATATATTGAGCATACATTTATTTTATGATGATTATACATGAAATTATTTTTATTTACAAATACATTTTCATTGGTTTTACAGTTCAAAAGATTAAAATTCACTAAGGCATTTTATCTTGTTTCTCATTTATTAAGTCGTACACTATGGTATGCACCAATATTCGTTAACAATGTGTATAATATACCCATTTGACATGTTATATCATGAATTTATTTATATTTAAGATATTTTAGGTTTTATTTTATTTTATTACTTCAAGAATATTATGAATCATTGTTAAAAAAGTTATAATGATTTTATTTTACAATATCATATTTTATCATCATTGTTTATAATTATATTTTGTATGATAATATATTAAATCATTCACTAATGTTAATATTTTTGTTTCTTATCCTATAGTTATCCATGATAATTTCAGGATATTTTACCTATTTCCCACTCTTTTGTACTTAATATAATTCAGAATTTATATATATATATAAGAATTTATTTATCTCTTCTGTCAGAATTATGTTTTCTTTAAAAAATATGTTATTATTAATTTATACAATATTTTTTTTAAATTATATTTTAATATCATTTTTATGGTAAGGATTTTTGAAATAATTATTGTTTAAAAAACATTAATAAATGATTTTCAAGGAATCCATTTTATGTCATATGGCTATTTTTAATAAAATAGAATTGAAAAATTAGTTATGTTTAAGATTTCTTATCGATGACTGTAAAATAATACTTTATACGTTTTGAAGGATATTTTCAAAAATAATTTTTTCAAAATGATTAATGTTTATAAAATTTAATTATAATGTGGAAAAAATATTATCATTATTAAATGATCTGAATGAGAAATCAAGATAATTTTCAATCTATGAGGACATTCACTGGTGTTACATATGCATTACTGGGGATATATTTCATGGCACCATTCATATTATTTCTCTAAAAGGTTTATCTTTTGATAAAATAATTTCATTTAATATTTCTTCATTTCATGGGCTATTCTATGGTGAAATTCATAAAAACCTATATCCTTTATACATGTTATTATATAATTAAATAATTATGATACACATTTCATTTCATGGATTTTTATATGACGAATGTTTATGATCTTGTGGAACACATAAATGTGGTATTCATTATGTGTATTGGAACATGAGACTCAGCCCGGTTGATGAGGACCTGGTAAGTGAATTCAAGAGACCTGATATCAAATATGGGTGGTGATATATTTTTGAATTACTGTAGCAGGACTGCAGAAGTACTATAACAGGCACTGCAGCAGTCACTGTAGCAGTTACTGTTCGGTACTATAGCAGCCTAAACTGTTCATCAATCTGGGCATCTGGGGCACCAGATTGGTCCTTGTGTCCGGTACGACTTTTAGGCCACTCTACGCCTTCAGGCCAGTTGTCTTTCAAGTCCATCTGGCAACTTCAATGCCCCCCCCCCCCCAAGGCCTTCAGGACACATTAATATGCAGATGTACCAGTCAGATTACAAGGAGACTAGAATCTAGATGAGGATTTAGAGTGGGATCTTCACTAGAGATGAGCTAAATGGATTGGAAAAATTAGAGGGTGTGACTTTTCCATCGAGTCCGCGCCTGTACATCTCTACATGAAGGGCTAGCTAGCCGACTAGCCCTGTGAAAGTGTAGTGCTGAAATATCCTGACATATGATGGGGATAAGTAGTTTCAAAGTTGTCTTGTCTCGGTGATTACCTCAATGACGTATGGGTCATGTAATTGTATCTAAGCCTTTAGGCCATGTAAGGGTTCCACCTCCAACCTTGAAATGTGGATTATCAAAAAATAATAAAAAGGCCTTTGGGGCATGTAGAAATAATGTGTATGGTGGGACCAATATCTACCTCAAATGCATTGGGTGGAAAAAAATTATGTAATATATCCTAGGGTACACTTGTGGTCAACCAAAGACAAAAACTTCTTGTAAATGTGTGGTCATCCCTAAACTGAAAACTATGGAACACTGGTGGTTTTAATAATCCCAAAAAGATGGTTACATGGGTGGTTAACCGAATCCTTATGTTTTTGTAATGGTGTATAACCCAAGACTATGATATTATGAGAATCTTGGTGGTTATTCTTTACATAATATATTATATACATAATTGTATTTCATAAATATAAGTCTTATTCCAATTTTATACCCTCCTGGATCATGTAATTTCACTCCCATATTATTCAAGTCTTATGAACTAGAAATATTTATTACATGAATCATATTTATGATCTATTACATGTTGGGTTTGACCATCATAAATTATTCTCATTAATTCATACCCTAATTATTATCTCATGATTTCAAGAAATCATAGATTAATATCTCTTGTGATTAACCATACCATGCATATGAACTTGTAATTCATTACTTTTATATTACCCAGCTCATGATGAAATTTTTATGCCTGGTATATCTATGAAGTGTACTAAATAGAAATATAATTAAGTGAAAAATTGATGATCTTTCACAAGATTATAATATTTTGTTTCATGCATTGAATAGAACAAATCCATAATGGCCCCATGCATTTGATTTTGTAATTTATTGAATATAAATTAAAAAAATATGTAATATGAATTTTTGATAAACCTAGGTCACAATTGTTGGTATCACTTAAATGGTATAGTTAACATTTGTAATATAGGATGAGAAATCAATTGTGAGATACCTAGGGATATTTCTATTTATCTTTCATGGGTTGTCTCTATCGATATGACTATGGATGTGATAATGTAATAGAAAATTTCATAGAATTTTAGTAAAGAATAGAGTGATAGTCTTCCATGAAATTAATTCTCTATATGGAAACTACAAGTTTATGTGGAGGTGAAAAAGATGTTCTAAAGGGTAAAAACTTAAATCTCTATATTGAACTGGACTCAATCGGCAACTGACTTACAATAATGATCCATACTAAAGGCCTTATTTTATATTATCGGGGTATATGATTTGTAAATCCACAAACTCCTTATAAACCATAATGATATAATAAATTTGATGATGACTATGAATGACCAAATATGTGATATGTTAATTAATATTTCATGATTAAGACTTCCTATGTGTGATTTTTCATGATTATGTGGTTCCCCACTATCATTACTCTTTCACACCCTATTCCTTTGTTTTTCATCCATGGTTTAATCCTGAAATAATTATGTTAATCATGAGTGGGATGGATAATGAATTTTTTTTCTCTTATGAATCCAAATGTTATGGGATCTAGAATTAAAAAATATCCAATTTATTTGATCACACACCATTCTCAAGCTATGAACCATGCTGGACTTCCAAATTGATGAAGGAGAGAACATCATTCTATAGAGTCATTCATAAGTCAACTTACTCCTTCATTTAATAATTATTCAAATCATCAATTTTCTAATTAATGGATTCGTACATTGGAAAATATATTTTTGGTTTACCAATGTTCATAATATGAAAAATTAATTTTTTTCACTATCATTTGGATGGTGAAATAGATAAATGGTGGAATCTTATCTAGGATATGAGGGAACAACATGAAATTCACTCCATGGATTAGGAAAACATAATAAACATATATGTAAATAACTTAATTCCTCATATTCTTTTTTTGATATTGTTGAAAAAGTTACTTGAGATAAATAAAATGGATTAATATTTCTTCAGTACCTATAAGGAATATTTTAAAATAATTCAGAGGTATTCTTGTAGTAATATCATCCAACATGAAATTAAAGTTGATAAAGTCTTCAGGGGATTAAATCATATATCCAAAGTTCTTTTGGGATAAGATACATTTGTAGCCATTTAGAGATTGTTTAATGTTCTATCTTGGTGGAAATGAATGTTAGAGTTTTGTATCAATCTCATAGTTTTGAAAATAAAGGGAAGATGGTGTCAAATGAAAAATATAAGAACCTTGTTGAGAGAGAAGATAAGGATTAATTTATTCCAAATATTTGGACTGAAACATTGAGTGAAATTTATTAATGGGACTAATAAATGTTTTAAGTTTGGAAAGAAAGGTTGTAGAGTAGTTGAATGCTGATGTGATGGGAAAATGTTAGCTAATGATGATAATAATTATTAATTCCCATAGAATTTCCTTGATACATATTAGTGTGTAAATTATAAGGAGAATGATAATTATGCTAATAATATCCCCAATACAAGGTTTATTGTGGTTGATAATACCCAAAAACATTTTATTTCAATTGAAAAAGTTATATCTTATGATATCATATAGATGAAGTGATCTATGATAATTATGGAACACTTATCCTCCCATTATTAGTCAGTAATTTCAGGTTTGATTTTTTAAAAATACGACGTTTGAAGATCATATTTTTCACCATTTATTAATATTTATTTTTATGATCATAATACATTCAGGAATAATGAAACCACATATTTTGTTAGTACAATGAGGAACCCATGATTCTAATAAAAATGTTGTTGTATATGATAAGAGAATATATAATGAATAGAGAAGAAAGTATGATTTCAATATGGATTTACTTTAATTTAGTTTATTACCATGTCTCAAGAGAATAATTGATGAAGTTATTCATATGTATTTTAAGATAAAAATAATATATATTTTATGATATATCAGGTTTCAATACTACATGGACCATGAAAAAATTAATAACCTTTTTTATATTGATTTTTATTTTATTCATCCAGGATGGTCATAATATTATCAATATATGAAATGGAATATGTTGAAAATTAATTATAAATTTAGATATTTATATTATATTTATCGATATGAATATTTATTCATATTGTATAACAAGTTTTATTGACTTTTTAATGAATACAAATGTTATCATAAATAAATTATAATTCTATCTATGGACATTATGATCAATTAGGGATTCTGGAATATTAAATTATACTTCATTTTAAGAGAAAGATACAATATAGAAATTGATCTATGCATAACCACAGGGAGTAACTATGAATATGGAATGGAATGAAATCAAATAAGTTTTACTTATAAGGAAAATTATGCAAATTTTGAAAAATTTTCTTGATATAAAATTCTGCCCCAATGTAATAATTTTTGATATTATTAATGAAATTATAATTCATAATGGGGCTATGTATTTTTTAGTAATTATCATTCTCAATATCCCCCACATTCTGGTGATAATTGATCTTTATCACTCTCCATAATTATTTATGATTTTATTCTATATCCAAATCATCACATCCAACATATGTTCTCATTTGTGGAACCCATGTTATGAATAACATTAATTAATCATTATGATTCAAACATCCTCTTTTGTGTGGGATGTTTTACTATTAATTTATAAGATGTTGGTTTCTATGATTTTCATTTCAAATGGTAAACCATTGACGATTGAGATAAATTTTTAGGGGATAATTCTTATTACAGTGGTTATAAAATAATGCATTGATTATTTTGCAATATTATTTTTCAAGTATATTTTATAATTTTTATATTTTATGTTACATGAAACACTGATTTTATATTTAGTTACATTAAATACTATGTATTTCGTGTATTACACACAATTCCATGTTTCTCTTGTGTTATATGAAACATTGTGATTAAACAACACATGCCATAGTATTTAAATGTTATTATTTATTATGATAATTATCAAAATGTTGTTGGAATGGTGGGAATGAATAGGACTGACTAAATTATGATAATATGGCATAAACATGTTTATAAAATTATTTGGTAACAAGTAAAATATTAATGATAACAAAACTATTTTGATAATTAAAGGAAATATTTTTCCGAAAAAAATTTATTGATCTTGGCAAGTGTGTTTTATAAAAATAAATTTACCAAATCAATTTCTCTTAATGATTTGAGTTAAAAATTTATATTATATATTCAATAAAATTATTTTAATTCATCATATATGTTTTATATTTAGGAAATTATAATAAATCCAATTTTATTCTATAAAAAATTATTTTTCTAAAAAGAAGTTTTGTTACCATTTGAAAACATATAAATAAATTAATTTTTGAAACATTTACAAAACTAATTTAATAAAATAATTTTCATATTAGATATAATAACATCAAAATTATCTTTCTTGCATTCTTTGGGATTGATCTAAAAATTTACATATTCTTACTTCTAGTGAAAAATAATAAATTTTAATTGAAAACTACCATTTCATTTAATATATATATAAATTTATGTTATATATAGAAATGATATAAAATTAAAATTGGTCAAATTTTATATTCATTAATACAATTAATGTTATTATAATTAATTTAATATTTATTTTGAATATAAAAAAATTTCTAATGTTTGAAATTTTCTACTTTAGAAACACACTTTCACATCGTGTATACATGATTAATTGTTAATTACAATTAAAACATATGTGAATTCATTTAAAAAAATGGTTTATATATTTAGAATCAACATAATTTATAATAATTTGTAGGGTAAACATAAATTTTGATGAAAATTAATATTAAAGCCAATATTAATTAATTACAGTAGTTATTGTAGAAAAGGTATTATCAAGGGTTAAACTGGAATGATAATGGTTAATATGACCTGAAATATTATCTTAATTCAATAATTTTAATTTATTTCAATCATGTACATCATTTTAATTAATGTATATAACTATCGTTCCATTTTACTTTCATTATAATGAATAAAAAAAATTCTTTAAAGAAGAAGAAATATAAGATATTGCTATTACTTTCAATATCAATAAATAATTGGGATAAGAAAAAACAACAAATTTTAGGTTATATATATATATATATATTTTCAATATAAATAATTTTTGTATCTTGATAATATATTTTAATTTTTTAAATGAAATAATTACCTTAAATTCATAGTAAACCCCAACATAGTAATTAATTAGTTTATAATAAAATAAAATAAATGATACTAAAAATATTAAACTAAAAGAAAGTAAATGAATTATTAGGATATATTAATTTTTATATGAATATATAACGATAAACTGGTTTGAAAATAATAAATTATTATTACATAATTATCATGAATTTTTTTAAATTTAAATAGTATTTACAGTTTTAAAATTGATATGAATGTTATTGTATAATAATAAATATTCTATTAAATGATTTAAAATTACTAATAATCCTAAAATCTGGAAAGTTATTTTTATTTATAGAAAAATTTGAACTAAGTTTCATTCATCGAATAATTAATCTATTATAATGACTATATTGATCAATAAGTTTTAAATAACTTAGTCAATGTGCTTATGGTTATAGCAGTGTTTTTGGATGTTAGATGCACTTATGGTGAATTAATATCCAAATCACATTGATTTTATATTTTATAAATTAAATATTCTATTTCAAATAGTTGGGTAAAAATTATTTAGAAACTTTCACTCAAATATTTTATAGATGATAAATTACCATGTTTAGAGAACTAGTTGCGGTAGTGAAAGCCCAAAATGGTAAAAATATGGATACTTAAAAGATGAGGAATGAAATTTGAAATTTTTTTCACTGTGTATTTGAGGTTTAGATCAATCATATATTCCATACATGCATTTAATTAATTGATACTGATCCACTTGTTGGAATATTGACTTCCCAATAGTGAATACTTTTGAGTATTTACATGAATTTCCCTCCTAATTATTTATAAAAAGGTAATCATTATCCGCACTTCTTTCCACATCTCAAGAAATTCGAATTTAAATAAATCATCAAAAATTACATCCCTAAATTTTTTACCCCATCATAGAAGACTTAGTTTGGAGTGAAAAAAACTGAGAAATGATTTAAGTAAAGCCCAATGAGAATTCTTGAAGAAGTGATACCATTCTTGAATAAACCTTTTCCTTTTATAAAATATACAAACAATTCAATTTTTATACAATAATTATATAATTAAATAATTATATTACATAAAGTGTTTTTAATATTAATGGTATTACATAAAACCATACACACTTCTATCAGGCGGGTTATAAAATTAGTGTTAGTGTGTACGACAAATTTCATGACAATTGATAAGTTTTTTCCCTTTTCTTTAACAACGTTTAATGGTTTGGAATAATGATATATATATATTATATATGATATTTATTTTATTTATTATTTTATTATGATTCTTGAATCATTATATCACATATAAATACATTCTTTCAATTTTGTGGGAATACGATAATTTCCATCCTATGTATGGTGGACCACCGCATCATGAAACGATTTATTCATTCATGATTTACATGAAATTTATAAAGGATGTGTTCTAAAAAAATGTGATATATATGAAATAAAATTGTATGGAAATGATAATACATATATGTATAATTTAATTTTCATTTATTTTATGAGATAAAAAATTTAAACAACATTCATATGTGCGTACGACCTACAGTCTCAAAGAACAGTGCATTTAATTTCATAGAACTAAATATTATAGGCTACAATAAACAAATATATATTAAATATATTTGATTTTATTTATAATTTTTATATTTATAAGTATGATTAAATCTTTACCAATGTATAAGGACCAAATATAAAAATGTAAAACATATACAGAAAACTAAGTATTTATTCAAATAGATGTATATTAAACAAGACTTCATTTATAATAGAGTAATAAATGGTCATAAAAAAATAATATATGGTATGAAATAAATTAAAATGGTTATTTAATATATTTCAAATAAAATATATTTATTTTATAGGATTTTTGATTTAGTTTGAAGAGATTCAAGATTTATGGTAATTGTTTTTTGTGTTAATTTTATTTTCTATGAGAAAAATTCCATATTCACCACATGGTTCATTTATATGGTGAATATAATTTGAATCAAAAGTATTTGATGGAAATTATATGTAAAATTATTTTTATTTAAATTTTCATTAGAGAATATATATTTCAAGGGGTTTATGGTTCAAAAGATACCAAATGGTGTGGGATTTTGGTTGAAATTTTCCATTATTGAGATGTATATTCTGTTATAAAGAAATATTCATTCACATGGTTTATATTAATCCCATTTGAAAAGTAATATCATAAATTTATTCATGATCTGGATATTTTACAATTCATTTTATGTTTTTTATTCATGTGGATTATAAATAAATGTTTCCAATTTGGTATTAATTTTATGTTACAAATCATCATTTAATAGAATTTTTTATGTTTATATTTCTTATAATAATATCTTATAATCAATCTCACAAGATACTAATTTATTTTCTTCATAAATAGATATTTATGTAATTTTCATTCATTGGTACCATTATTCCATAATTTAGTTCTAATGATAAATATGAATGTGTTTTTAGGAAATTATAGATATATTTCATTCTTGGGCCAAAAATATTCTCTCTTCCAATACCATATTTTCCAAAAATGATTTAATTTTTTTAATGTTATTTTAAGCATATCTTCATGGAAAATAATTTTTAAAATTTAATATGTTATAAATGTATTTTAATTTATCTTCAAGACTACCTTTATCGGTTTCAATGGTTATTTTCAATTGTATGTATTTTGAGGATGATTTATTTTTATAAGTTTGTAAAATTATTTTCAAAGATTCCATTATATTTTAGCTAGGATATTTTCAAATAAATTGGTTTTAAAAAGGTTTTAGGTTATAAAAATTATTTTTAAAGGGGGAAAATATTTTTTCCCCAAGAAATGTATTAAATAAATGACGATAATCATTTTTATCTATGATTAAATCTCTTTGTATTACCTATTCCTTAATAGGGATATGAACTAAGGATACCATTTATATTCTTTCAATAAATGGTTTCTGTTTTATGGAATAATATTTATGAAACACACTTCTTTTTTAGGTTTATTCTATGATGAAATGATTATGAAACCTATCTCTTTTCAATATCATATGATATAGTTAGATGATTATCATACTCATTTCATTTAATGAGGTTGTTATACGACTACTGTTTATATTGTTGTAGGACACATAAATATGATTTTAATTAAGTGACATGTGGGACCTATATCTACATACAATCTATTGAGTATTGAAAATTTTTATAAGAGATCAGAGTGTACATGGGTGGTCATCCTAATCCTAAAATGAGGGTACACAAGTGGTATGACCCATCCCAAAAAAGAAGAGTACATGTGTGGTTAGAAGAAGCCCAAAAAGTAAGGTATATTGGTGGTCTAACCAAGCCCAAAAATAACGGTACATGGGTGGTTATCCCAAACTCTTAAAGGAGGGTAATATGGAGAATTTATTAGGCCCAAATACTTACATGGGTGGTTTGTCCAAGCATAATATGTTGCAAATGTCTTGGGGGGTTATCCATTACATTAGATTTTTGTTTTTTTTTGAATTACAAAAAACAATATAATATGTGAATGTTAATAAGTCATTGATCATATTGTTTGATTACCTTATGATTCATGTCTTATAAACTATGAATCTATATTCCATGACTCATGTTTATGATCTATGAAAGGTTGGGTCTGAATGTCATGAGTTATGTTCAATACAGAATACCATTAATATTATCTATGTTTTTATATGATCATATATTTATATTTATTCTATTTACACTTAATAATCATATTAACTAAACCATTATTATGTTTCCTTTCAACAGTCTACAAATAATGGTTTTATGTAGGGTATGTCCATAAATAGTACTAAATGGAATGATCATTGTGGGAAACATTTAAGATATTTCACTAGAATGAAATATTTTCACAATATTACAAAGGGAAAAATATTATGGTTTTAAGGAGCGTGTTTGCATAATTTAATGAAAATTTATCTGAAAAAATGTAATATCAATGTATAATAAGACTGGTTCACTATAATAGTAATTCATGTTCCAGTATTCGGAGTTAATTCAAGTGAGATCAAAGTAGAATTAATTCTATATAATGAAGAAATACCATAATTCTCTCTCTCCCAAGTTTATAAAACAGATGTTAAAATCTCCACAACATTGATACAATTCAAAATATTTTATATATAAAGAAGTTTCCCCTAAATTCATGCAAGATCAATATTAACCTCAGCTAAATTATTTCATTTTTTAAAATGCTCTTTATATGTGTTTTTCTTAAATATGAGTTTGTACATAGCACTATGAAAATATCATATGGTGTATGGAATTATTTAAAAAACAAACCTACTTTCATCATCTCTTTTCTACATAATGGGATTTTAGTTTCAAATTTTACACTATATTTAATTGATATATATTAATCTCAAATAATTTTTCACTTTTAAGTAGTTCTTTTCACAAAGGCTACGTTTCTAGGTTGAAGATCAACATCTATTTACTCATGTTTTAATTGAAAATCCAAAGAACATCAAACCTATCACACATCCATTTCAAAATTTTCAAATTTTATTTCCATTAAATATTGAGAAACATTACACTTCGAACATGAAATCACAACGATATCTATCTCAATGAAATCCCTTAATAATGAATGAAATAATCATAGGGGTTGGACACTTTGAATTTCTTTTTTCCTATATTCGGTACAGATCATAACACTATTATTATTTAAATGAAAAAAATACAATTATATTTATAAGCATATTGATGAGATTCTCTAAAATGGGAATTTTTTTTAAAGAACTATGTAGTTTCTGATTGTTGTGGAATTGAAGCATTGTTTTAGAAAACAGAAAATTCCACTCTCACCCACACGTAAAACACCTCATTCCCCCAACCAATAAATCATAAAAATATAGAAAAAATTTAAAAAAAGAAAATTTATAGTTATATGGTACAGATATTAGTTATGGGTTCACATGAAATTACAATGATCTCAATTTCCAATCAACTAATCAGAACATTTTTTTAAAAAATTTTAAATTATTTATACTGTGTATGAAATATAAAATAATTTTGATCTCAACTCAAATATAATCATGGAAAATATACCAAAAGTCTGGTTTAGGTTGGATTATTCTAGGATAAAAAGGTTGTTCAAATTAGTATTTAGATTATTAGATAACATCATGATAAACACCACTATAAAGATTTTCTAAAAATATTATAAACAGATCAATGAGTGTTTCACCACACTTAATTTAAAAAAAGAATCCATTAAAATGGGAATAGTTAGAATAAAAATACACTAAATTATAATATCCTATGAAATGTTTATTAGGTTAATGAAACTAACATTTTTTTATTTTTAAAATAACCATAGATAAATCATTCATTTCCCCATATATTTTAAGTAGAGTAATATTACAGAAAATTCCATTAGTGTAAAATAAACTACAACAATGGTTGTTTTTATAAAGTCTAATATAGTAAGCCCATGTTTTTATCTATTCATGAAAATTAATTTCATAATGATTGTAACACCCCAAGCTTCCATGGTACGATTCACTTTGAATAATATAGTAGCGTGTGTTGTACGCAACTTCGAGTTCTAACACACACCACAACCAATCAAAATAGCCGTTATGAATAGTAATACCCACTTTATAAAATTTTAAACATTTTTAATTTAAAATTGACTTCATTTTTGGATTCGGAATATCTAAATTAGCACAGGGTGAATTTTTGGTATTTTTCTGAAAACAATCAAATTTTGATGAATAGTGAAAATCACTAAATTATAATAAAAAAAACTTTTTTAATAGAAATAATTAATAGTGATAAATTATTAATTTGAGTGGTTTTAAAGTATATTTAGAATATATTTTTACCACTTAATACAATGTTGTTCATTGGATGTAATTTCACATTTAAACCGCACATAAACAAGTGTCAATCTTTTGATAGTTATTATTTCTTAAAAACACCCTTTATGTTTTGACAACGGGAATTAATTTTAACATAATTTCTGCCACTTCTGTGTTTTGAATTTAGAAAAATGGATTTAATATTTATAATTAGGAGGTAAAAATTGTGTAAATAGGTAACTCTTATTTTTAGACATTTTGAATAATTACTTCCGTAAATATTTTATTTACCAGGGTTATTGGGTAAATCCGGTAAATAAGGGTAAAAAATAATATTATAATAATAATAAATTAACTTAAAATGTGTCCTAACCCTATTGGTTGATACATGTCCGACCATGGGCATCTTTGGGTCGATTTTGGGACCCCATGGATCCACTTTAATGTGATAATGACACTTTATATTAATTAAGTTAAAGTAAATATAAAAATGATAAAAACATATATATTTTAGAAAACCAATTTCTACATAGGGTTATATATGTTATTGTTTCGACTATAAATATTCATTATAAATATAGAATTATTTCCTACATAATGGTATTTTATTTATAATTTGTAGACATTGAATAATTAAATTTATTTATGACACAATAATGATGCAGTATTTTACTTATTAATGAAAGAATCAAATAATTAGTATTATAAATGATAAAATAAATTTAATTTTAAAGTTTTGATTCCATACACTAATTTTATTAGTTAATATTACATGTTATTATTACTTAAATGAATTTTTTTCGAATTAATAAATTTTTTAAAACTTTAACAAAAATCAATTATTAAATATTGTCAAAATTGACATAAATGAATTGTTAAAAAATATATTATATTATTAATTGATATTCTATTTCTAAAAATATAAGGTTCAGATAAAGGACTAATATAATTATAGGTGTATCATTAATGGACCACTTGGGGGTCTCTTGTAAGTATATAGTAAGTTTATTTACCATATAATATTATACTATAAAGTGACATGGTAAATGTCAAACTATTTAACTAAGAGTTAAATATAAATGATAAGGTTAATATAGTGACCCGAACCTATATAAAATCTATTGGATGAAATTTTATAGACCCATACCCACCTTATACTTTTAATAATACACTTTGGAGCCATTAGAAACCAAATATGAATTTATTATAAATTAATACTTTAAGTTTTTCCTAAAGAGCCCCTCCCCCCCTTATAAAAGGACACCACTTCTAACCAATTATTCATACCTTCAAAGCCTTTTGGTTCAGCCAGAATCTACCCAAATACCATATAAACTATCCTACCTTAACCCTAGAGGGAAAAAATTAGTCAGAAATCTAACCTAAGGATCCATTTTGATCAAATCAAAAGGAAGAATCTGAAAAAGAGGTAATATTTTCACCACACTTTTTCAAGTTCCTTTCTTCTTCAACTTCTTCTTTAATTTTTGATTCCATTCTAAAATAATAAATCCAGAATCTTCTATATACTGTGATTTTATTATAAATATGGTACAACCATATTAATAATTCTATCCATCTTTTGAATGACATGTCACCATACGTGCGTACGTACGACCTACCGTCTCAAAGTCGTGGTGTAATTGTTATTAAATACATTATTATTTGGATGGGTATAATAATGTTGTGTAATTCATGTAAATAATAAATATAACATGATAATGATTTTGTATATATTAAATACAATCCAATTATATATTATTTTAATATCAAAAAATGATATCGTCGCTCGTGCGTATGTACAGACTACCGTCTCCACGAACGCGATGAGATTCATTCCCCATCGTATCCATTCAAGTATAATTATCATTTGATGATGAAATATAATGTTTAAGGACTTTATATAATTCTGGATATGAATAAGACACAACCTATCCATAACAAACATGACTTATGTAACAAAAAATATAAAAGAAAACGAGTAAGTTAACACCCGAAACGACGATAATACTAAGATATTATTAACAAAGCAATGTTAAAAGATCATATATGATATCATATTAATGTATATAATTATTGTATAATTTAATAACAATTATTTCACCATTATACAGGAGTTTAACCTACCCTCGACCAAGGAAAAGTACAAGGTATGGGTTTATTTCACAATCTCTTCATTATCAGAGGTTGTTTATACATAATTATCTACTGGGACCTCTTTATCATCCACATCCATGTTTATTAAAAATGTATTTCAAAATATTATTACTATTTTATAGAATATGGGTAAGTAATTTATACCATTTTTTGACTTTTTATAAGATGTTTATAAAGGAATCTTTTCGTCATTTTCCAAACAAGGTCCTTTTTAACCTTTTCGACAAAATTAAGGTAAAAATGTATTTTTTTAACTTATACGGCGGGTGAAACTATTTTCTACCATTATAAACTCGTCGAAGCTTCCCTTACAATCTTATAAGAATATTTTCAAAGTAAATGTTTTATTTTATAATTATGCGACTCTTAAATGATTTCAAAATAGAAAGAGATATTTCTCTAAAAAGAGTTTTGATTTTATCTCTGTCAACATCCTTGGATGGATTTTATGTTTATTTGGAGATGATTTATTATGATACAAAACTTCCATATTTTATTGAATGTTTTGTGATATGTTTGACTATGGATGTGGTATTTTTTTACCATTGATGATTTATGGTTGAAGTATTGACATTTCGTATGCTAGTTTTAATACTAATTTTTATGATATGTTTAAACCTTTTCATATAATGAATGTATTGGACTTAGTAAGTGACGGGTGGAGCCTGCTATATCTCCTCGATGCATCGGTAGGTCTAATGAGACAACTAGACATGGAATTGGCTGAGGCCCTTTCCCAATTTGATTTATGTTTTTGGCCGAGGCCTTAATCATTTTTAGACGTCTTGGACAAGGCCTTGACAAAACATTTCAGAATTTATAACATAATACCATCCCTCATTATGGAAATAATATTGATGGTTCATGTGGTCATTAGACTAGTAGAATACCCATGATTATGTTTTATTATGGCATTATTTTACTCAGCTCATATTCTTTCCATAAAAGTATTCTTGTTTATGATTGGTAAAGGCATGTGGTTTCAATTATTTACCCTGCTTAATATTTATGTTATTTTCCGCTGTATTACTTACCCATACTGAGCGTTTGAGCGCACCCCTTTTTTATGTTTCATTTTCTTAGGATATGAAGAATTATTTTATGAATGGCCTGCAGAGATAGTGTGAGGGGATATGAAGACAATATTTTTTTTGTAGTTTTTTTCACTTTATGATGTAATGTAAGACTTATGAATATATCTAGTGATTCCCAGGAAACTAAACTAATCGGTCTTTCGAGACTTGATCTTTTGTGATCATGCCAATGTTATGTAATAATGCACCGACTCTGAGTAACTGGGGTCGGGGTGTTTCAGTTGGTATCAGAGGAAGTTTAGTAAAAACCTTGGAAACTAGATTTAAATTATCTCTAATTAGAGCACATAGCCATAAGATAGACTTTGAGGATTAGTATAGAAGAAGTTCCTAGAATTTTGGTATTGTAGAGATTTTGTGAGTTTTCCAAGAAATACATCCCTATCTGGATACGAGCAAGTAGAGGTGGCTCTGGCATAGATGTAGCTAGGGGTAAAACACGAAAACACCACTTTGAGCTAGACTCGAATGAGAACTGGTGAACGACAACGGGCCTTGCTGCACTCTTGGTTACGACACTCCTAGGGGATATGCTTAGGATAATTCTCAATTTCATTACAAACCATTATAGAGGGTTTATGAGTATATACATCCAAAAAGAAAAAAAATTATGATTATGGATTATATCCATAAACTGTTCAATTTATGTTAGGTATTTTACAAGATTGGATTTATGTATTGTGATTAATAAACTAATCTAGTGTATTCCATTGTATAGAAATGGTTCCCAGTAGAAGGAATGTGAATTCCAGCAATACATATGATCCAAAGAGTAAGAAGGGTCATATCTTTCACAGTATTAATCCAACATTTATAAGGGAAATAATCTCTCATGTATTCTTAACATATGAAGAAATAGTATCACGTGTTAATAAGATAAGTAGAGAATTCTCTGAATCCTATGAATTTGGAGGGAAGAAAGAGAAGAAAAGGATGGAAGAGAGAAACATTGATAAAGGGAAGATGGAAAAGAAAGATTTTCCCATATGTGATAACTGTGTAAAGAATCACCATGGTAAATGCTTGAAGGGAATGAGAGTTTGTTATAAGGGTGGAGAAAAAGGACACCAAGTACATGATTTGCAGGGTAAGAAAAAGGTTTTAAATGTAAAATGCTTCTACTACAAGGCGTTGGGACACTACTCGAATCAATGTCCCAGTCATCAGAGTATTCCACAAATGATGCTATTGGATAATAATCAAGTTATGATACTACCTCAGATAAAGAGGAATGACTAGTGTTCTTATGTTGTTATAATAGAATTATTTCATTTGAGTGCTGTATCAATAATATACTGGTCATATGAATTATGGAGATAAATAAGGATTATACTACATCACTATTTTATTGAGGATTTTAGATTATATGGTTCTAAGAAATGTGACTTAATAGTAGACCACACTTTTTGTAAAATACATGGTTGAAGGAAAGGTAATCCTTAATATGGTCTCGATAATGAGGTACTGATTTTGGAATAAGAGGTGGTTGATTTGAATAAATTATATTGGATATTCTTGACTACCTGGAAACTGATTAATGATTTCTATATCCCATCATTGTTGGAGTTTACAACATTTTTGGATAGAAGGAGTATATCCAGTATTCTATAAGGTATAAAGGAGAATTAATGTAATCAATAAGGTTTTGTGGAAATTTAGGATGTGCAGTGATTTGAAAGAATACATGATGAAGGTGTTCACATTTTATTATATGGAAAAAGGATCTTCATTGTGTTTACCTTCCTTAAATATTTTGGACTGTGTGTTTGTACAAAATTATTTTGGATAACTATAGTTTGAGATTATTTTTGATTTCAATAAAAGGAAAACACGGAGGTCGGGTGGCAACCCGTCGCGACCGGCAAGGCCGCGAGACTTGAACCCGCAACCGAAGGGCGACAAGGGTGTATCACCTACCACTGGCCCCCATAATGTCCTGGATTGAATAATGTATGTTTTTAAAAATGTCTTCTAGATTAATTACAAATTAATTTTTTTTAACCCCAAACTAATAGGATAAATAGAATAATTTTTTAAGTTATATTATTTTTTAGAGTGAAAGATGAGTTTTGGGTAGAAATTAGTTAAAGGATGGAACTCTACTTGTCAAGTATATATTTTTCTTATTCTATTATTATATGAAGAAATTAATTCTTATAATTTATTTAAGTAATCTTAAAACCAAATTTTTTTTATCCTAATAGCTTATGTTTTGTTGAACAGGTGATATTTTAAATCATCATAGATTGATGAATTTAAGGCCCTCAATTTTACATTTGTTTGTGATTGATGACCTCAATCAATACCTATAAATATTTACGTTTTTTATCCAATTATATGTCCCTAATTTCCACCAAAGTTCTCCTAATCTAGAACATAATTTGGTGGTGACCCTTTTATTTCTCTTTTCCTCTTATTAAGACTAAATTTTATTAACCTAATTTCCAATGTGGGTTTTCTAAAAGGTATTTTATATTTTCAACCTGTTATTTTCGAAAAACAATTTCAAATTGCGGGGAGAAAATTTATTGAAGGAGGGGAGAATGTAACAACCCAAGAATCCACGGTATGCTTCTCTTTGAATAATACAGTAACGTGTGTTGTACGCAACTTCGAGTTCTAACACACACCACAACCAATCAAACAAGCAGTTATGAATAGTAATACCCACTTTTTGAAATTTTAAAAATTTTATATTTCAAAATGGACTTCATTTTTGGATTCGGAATACCGCAATTATCTTAGGTTGATTTTTTGGTATTTTTCTGAACACTTTCAATTTTTGATGAATAGTGAAAATCACTAAATTTTAATTAAAAACAACTTTTTTATCAAAATAATTAATAGTGATAAATTTTGAATTTTAGTGGTTTTCAAGTATGTTTAGAATATATTTTTACCACTTAATACAATGTTGTTAATTGGATATAATTTCACATTTATACCAGAAATAAACAAGTGTCAATATTTTGATAGTTATTATTTCTTAAAAACACGCCTTTTGTTTTGACAGTGGGAATTAATTTTAAATTAATTTCTGCCACTTCTGTGTTTTGAATTTAGAAAAATGTATTCCATATTTATAATCAGGAGGTTCAAATTGTGTAAATCGTTAAATTTTATTTTTATACATTTTGAATAATTACTTCCGTAAATATTTTATTTACCATGGTTAAATGGTAAATCCGGAAAATAAGGGTAAAAAATAATATTATAATAATACTAAATTACTCTAAAACGTGTCCTAACCCTATTTTTTGATACATGTCAGACCATGGGAATCGTTTTGTCGATTTGGGGACCCCATTGATCTACTTGTAGGTGATAATGACACTTTATATTAATTAAGTTAAAGTAAATACAAAAATGACATAAGCATATATCTTTTAGAAAAACAATTTTTACCTAGGATTATAAATGTTATGGTTTAGAATATAAATATTCATTAGAAAGATAAAAATATATCCTACATAATGGTATTTTATTTATATTTTTTAGACATTTAATAATTAAATTTATTTATGACACAATAATGATGTCGTATTTTCCTTATTAATGAAAGAATCAATAAATTAGTATTATAAATGTAAAAATAAATATAATTTGAATTTTTTGATTCCATACACGACTTTTATTAGTTAATATGACATGTTAGTATTGCTAAAATGAATTTGGTTCGAATTAATAAAGTTTTTATGACTTTTAAAAAAATAAATTATTAAATATAGTCAAAATTGATCGAAATGAAATATTAAAACAAATATTATATTATTAATTGACATTACATTCATAAAAATATAAGGTTCAACCAAAATACTTATATAATTATATATTAATCATTAATGGACCACTTGGAAGTCTCTTGGAAGTATATATTATGTTTATTAACCATATAATATAAAAATAAAAAGTGACATGGTAAATGTCAAACTATTTAACTAAGAGTTAAATATAAATGATAAGGTTAATATAGTGACCCAAACCTATATAAAATATATTGGATGAAATTATTTAGACCCATACCCACTTTATACTTTTAATAATCCACTTTTGAGCCATTATAAACCGAATTTTAATTTATTATAAATTAATACTTTAAGTTTTTTTTAAAGAGCCCCTCCTCCCCTTATAAAAGGACACCACTTCTAACCAATTCTTCATACCTTCAAAGCATTTTGGTTCGTCCAAGACTTTCCATAATAAACTCTAAAATATCATCCCTTAATAATATAGTCCTTTCTTTAGTCAGAAAGACAACCTAAGGATCCCTTTTGATCAAATCAAAAGGAAGAACCTGAAGAAGAGGTAATGTTTTCACCACCCTTTTTCAAGTTCCTTTCTTCTTCAACATCTTCTTTTATTGTTTTTTCCATTATAAAATAATAAATCCAGTGTCTTATATATATTTTGATGTTATTATAAATATTCTACAACCATATTCAGTATTCTATCCATCCATTAAATGACATGTCACCATACGTGCATACATATGGCCTACTGTCTCCACATCGTCGTGTAATTGTTATTCAATACATTATTATTTTTATTGGTATAATAATGATGTTTAATTAATGTTAATAATAAATATAACTTGATAATGAATATTTATATATGATATACCATCCAATTATATATTATTTTAATGTCAAAAGAATGATATTTTCTCTCATGCGTACGTACGGACTACCATCTCCACGAACGCGATGAGATTCATTCCCCATCGTATCCATTCAAGTATAATTCTCATTTTATGATTAAAAATAATGTTTAAGGACTTGATATCATTATGTATATGAATAATATACAACCTATCCATAACAAACACAACTTATGTAACAAAACATATAAAAGAAAACGATAAAGTTAACACCCGAAACGACGATAATACTAAGATATTATTAACAAAGCAATGTTAAAATATCCTATATGATATCATATTAATGTATATGATTCCTGTATAATTTAAAAAAAATTATTTCACCATTATACAGGATGTTAACCTACCCTCAACCAAGGAAAAGTACAAGGTAAGGGTTTATTTCACAATCTCTTCATAATCTGAGGTTGTTTATACATAATTATTTACTGGGACCTCTTTATCATCCACATCCTTGTTTCTTAAAAATTAATTTCAAAACATTATTACTATTTCACGGAATATGGGTTAAATTAATTTATACCCTTGTTTGAATTTTTATAATTTTTTTATAAATGAATCTTTCAGTCGTTTTCCAAACAAGATCCTTTTTAACCTTTTTGACAAAATTAAGGTAAATTGTTTTTAACTTATAAGAAAGGTGTGGCTATTTTCTACCATTATAAACTCATCGAAGCTTACCTTACAAGATTATAAGAGTATTTTCAAAGTAAATGTTTTATTTTATAATTATGTGACTCTTAAAATATTTTAAAATAAAAAAGAGAGATTTCTCTAAAAAGAGTTTTGATTTCATCTATGTCAACATCCTTTGATAAATTTTAAGTTTATTTGGAGTTGATTTAATATGATACAACACATACATATTGTATTGAAGGTTTTTTTATATGTTTGACTATGGATGTTATATTTTTATACCATTCACGATTTATGGTTAATGTATTGACATATCATATTATAGTTTTAATACGAATGTTTATGATATTTTTAAACCTTTTCATATGAGATGTGTATTGGACTTAGTAAGTGATGGGTGGAACCCGCTATAGCTCCTCGATGCATCGGTAGGTCTCATGAGACAACTTTACATGGAATTGGACGAGGTCCTTTCCCAATTTGATTTATGGTTTTGGCTGAGGCCTTAATCATTTTTAGACGCCTTGGCCGAGGCCTTGAAAAAATGTTACAGAATGTCTGGCATTATTGTAAGGCCCCATCCTTAAACCTTACTTAATCTTGAGTTATTACAAGATTACACATTGAGGATATTTTCGGGTATAGAGTTTTAGAGGATTAGATCATAAAACTTTCATTACATTCCACATATAAAAAAAGTGGTTACATAATGATAGTATTATTCATTCACATCAATGGAAACATATTTAAAATAAAACATGGATTATTTCTTGAAACTTCCTTGACACTATCATCATATCATGTACCTTTCCCTTGACCTGTGAAAAACATTTCAAAAAACGTGGGATGAGCATAAAACGTTCAGTAAGGGATCTAAAAATATGGAAAGGAAACATGGGTACATATATACATAATAATGAGATCATACTTTACCCATAAAACATAAGCACTTTAACATACCTCATCAAATCATGAATAAATCATAGAAATCATAAGACATAAAGGTAACTTGAGGCATTCATAACATCCTTACGTAGGGAGTAAGCCTCTTGGTTACGTTTGGAATACCCATCAAAGTATATTCCCTAAATCTCTTCGGAGAAACCTTAACGTTTCACTCCTTCACGTTACCCAATGCATTGGAGAGCTATATCGGGCTCACCCGCCCTTAGTTTATCACGGAACCACTCGTCTTCATAATAATGCCCAAGAACCTCAACATAATCGTATCACATAAAACTAGAATAAAGGAAACATAACATTTCCACCTTTCAATCACAAGATATCAATACAACACATTGATATAAAAACGTCATGAAAACCATTTTCAATACCAAAATAAAAGAAAAGTAAAACATGGTATTTATTTTTCTTTTAAAAACAAGGTATGTCTTGTAGAGGAAGCCGAAAACTCAAATAATGGTCACGGTGGCGGAGAAGTCGTTATCACCGCATACGTATGACAAAAACATTCCCTTTTGTCTTTTAGTAAAACGATTAGTATAAAAAAGATTCCTTTTGGATAATCTTAAAAGTCAAAGGGGTTTATACACCGTATAAAATAAGGTTGTGTATAAAACAAAATATGCCTCAATGAAAGGAGATTGAGACGAAGTCCCATACCTCAGGTCCGACTTGACTCGATCATTCTTTAACGTCCTGAATAATAAACTTGAGTTAATTTATACTTTCTTAAGAACCTTTTTCAAGTTCATTATTCCTTTTATATCACTTATTACCATGTCATGAACACTATGTAATTATTTAAGTTAATAACGATCATTTTAACGATCATTGGTACTTGAGTCAAAAATAAACCCTTTATAATTACAAGTTGTTCAAGTATCCATTATATCCAGAATGGTATTCATGATGTAGATATCATATATGTCATATATATCCAGTACATGCATGCATTTATAATATTAAATAATCATTTAGAGGTAAGAAATGAAATGCACCGTTCATGGAGACGGTAAGCTGTACGTACGCATGAATGCTACTTTCATTTCTATTTCATATTTTATAGAATGGAATCATAATTATATAAAGGTATATTACAATTCCAGTATAATATCATATATAATATCATAGTTCCATCCTTTATACGTCCCACATATGGTATTTAACGAATCAAATCACTTTGAGGGGGCGGTAGTACGCACTTCCTTAAATGAAGATATCGCGTTTACCCATAATGGAAACCATAAAGGTATGAAAAAAAAGAAAAATACAGAAGCTTAAGGAAAACATAAACATATTATATATCATATATAAATATAGTGACATATTAATTTCCACGTTTGAAGGTGCTAAAAGAATGTTGAACAATCATCGTTTCGGGAGGCATAAATTCACCATCCACGGAAACAGTATGTTCGTTTACCATTAGATTTAGGTGTGTGTAAGTGTAGCTCGAATAATTATTATAAAAACATCCTAGTATATTGAGGATACTGGATTTGTTACAAAAGAAAATAATAAAAAGAGTTTAGGGGGTTGGGGAAGCAAAATAAAACAAAAGGACTCAAAAGAAGACATTACCTTAAAATCGGGCAACTCTCTTAGATTTGAGCTCAAAGGCTTCCTTGGGAAGATTTCTTCCCATCGTGAGGCTTCAAGGAGTAAGAGAGGGAAGTGGAGAGACAAAATGGGCAGGGGTTGTCCGAGCCAAAGGCTTTGGGAGTGTGGGTAAGGAGGTAGAGGTGGGGGCCTTTTATAAGAGGAGAGGAGGGGCACTCTTGGAAAGTAAAGATAAGTTACTTTATTTTAAAATGATTTTCGGATTCAAAAGGTCCCAAATTGATATAATTCGAGGATAAGGTGATAATGGTTCTAAATACACTCATCCAATTGGTTTTGGCCAAGTGTAGGTATTAGATTTTACATTATCATTCCATTTTATTTAAATCATTAAATAATGAGGTCATCGCTGCATCATCATGATGTCCTAAATAATTTAATTTATGTAATGTCTAAAAATTATAAAAAAACTTTTATGATGTAGGAAATCTTTTTAGATTTCTAATTAATGTTTATAGTCAAACATCTAACTTGTATAACCTCATGTAAAAATTGTTTTAGTAAAACACCTCTTGTGTGTGTCATTTTTACTTTAACATTTAATAAAAAGTTATTTATGTCATTTCCCAACCAAAGTGGCTCCATGGGGTCCCCAAGTTGACCCATGGATTTTCATGGTCGGCCATGACACATCCAATGAGAGTAGGACAAGTGTCAATCTCATCTCATTTTATTAAAGCATTATTTTAACCTTAAACTACACTAATTACCTCTAATCGCGATTGAGAACTTAAGAGTTACTATTCACCAAAAATTATTTTAATCTCATTGAACCACATTTTACTTCTTAATGAAAACCATTTATGTCAGATTTTTGAAATTCAAAACACATAAGTGGTAAAATTTCATTTAAAGGAAAAATCAGTTTTTATAAGTACCACTTAGTGGTTTCACTATTCATCAAAAATTGAAGTTTTTCAGAAAAATACCAAAAACTCACCCTAAGCTATATTTGATATTCCGAATTCAAAAATGAAGTCTATTTTACAAAATTCAAAACATATAAGTCACATTAATTAATTTAATAATTAATTCCCGCTGTCATGACAAATAGCGTGTTTTTATGAAACAATAAGTATCAAAAGATTGACACCAGTTTAAGTCCAATTTCAAAGTGAAATTGATTACAATGACTACCATTGGATTAAATGGTAAAAATATATTCTAATTTCACTTCAAAACCAATTCATATGATAATCTAATCATATAAATAAATTAGATTAAAAAGCAGTTTTGATGTAAAATGCAGTATTTTTCACTATTCATTAAAAAATGAACATTGTCTGAAAAATACCAAAAATTTACACAAAGTAAATTTTGATGTCCCAATCATAAAGAATAAGTTTATTTTGACAAACATAGCTTATAAAATTGTCAAAAGATAGATTTAAAAATGGTTTTCCATCAAAAGGCAGTAAAACAATCTTTAAAAAATATTAGTGTATTCCATACTTAAGATTGGATTTATTTTGTTTTTAAGCCTCTAAAACACTATATAATTCATTAATAGACATGGATAAAAATATATATTACTCATTACTTACTTGGGATGTTACATCCTTCCCCCATTTTGAAAATTGCGTCCCCGCAATTTATTTACTTATCGAATAAATGGGGGTACTTATCCCTCGTTGCATTTTCAGATTCCCATGTTGCCTCTTCCATCATGTGGTTTTTCCAAAAAACCTTTACATGATAAATCACCTTATTCCATAACACTTTCTCCCTGTGGTCAAGAATCTGGACCGGTTGTTCCTCATAAGATAGGTTCACTTCCAGCTGAACTACCTCTGGACTCCAAACAAGAGATGGATCTAGCATATAGTTTCTCAACATCGAAACGTGAAAAAATTGTGTACCTGAGATAAAATCGGAGGTAAAGCCACTCGGTATGCAACTGATCCAACTCTCTCCATAATTTCATATGGTCTAATGAACCTTGGACTCAACTTTCCTTTCTTACCAAATCGCATCACACTTTTCCATGGTGATACTTTGAGAAAAACATGATCACCTACCTCAAAAGAGAGATCCTTCCTCCTGTTGTCCGCATAACTCTTCTGCCTGCTCTGAGGTGTTCTCATGTGTTTCTGAATCAGCTGAAGTTTTTCTGCCATCTCTTCTACCAATTCTGGTCCCATCAACTTCCTTTCACCCACTTCATCCCAGAAAGATGGAGTTCGACACCGCTTCCCATATAATGCCTGAAATGGTGCCATCTGTATACTGGAATGAAAACTATTATTATATGAAAATTCATCCTAAGAAATATGTTGGTCCCAAATTCCCTGATAATCCATAGAACAAGCTCATAGCATATCCTCCAAGGTTTGAATTATTCGTTCTGACTGCCCATCTGATTGAGGATGAAAAGCTGTACTAAAATTTAATTCAGTACCCAACGACTTCTAAAGGCCTTTCCAAAAGTTACAAGTGAACCTGGGATCCCGATCAGATACAATGGAGAGAGTAACTCCATGTAACCTTACTATCTCCTTAAGATATAAACGGGAAAGTTGATCTAGGAAAAAAGTATCTCGTATAGTAAGGAAATGAGAAGATTTGGTCAAGTGATCAATAATAACCCAGGTTACATTATTACCTCGAGATGTCTTCGGTAATCCCACAACAAAGTCCATGGATATATTCTCCCATTTCCACTCTGGCACTGGTAAAGGCTGAAGCATCCCTTTCGGTAACTTCCGCTCTGCTTTAACCTGTTGACATGTCAAACACTTCACAGTAAAATCAACAATATCTCTTTTCATTCCATCCCACCAGTAATATTCCCGCAGATCTCTGTACATCTTAGTACTACCAGGATGAACTGAAAAAGGAGAACTATGAGCTTCACATAACAACTCTCTCTTCAAGTGTGAATCACAAGGCACACACAATCTCTTCCCAAATCTCAAAACACAGTCATTATCAATGTTGAATTCAGGAAACTTACCTTTCTGAACCGGCTTTACCTTTTTCTGCAACTCACTGTCTTGGTTCTGTGCTTTCTTGATTCTATCTGATAGAGATGATCTCACTGATACCTAAAACAAAAAACAAGAACTTCCTTCACCAACAACTTCTATTCCAAAGTTCATCAAATCTTTAACCAAAGGATCACGTTCCAAATGCAACATTGCTAATGAAGCATTACTTTTTCGACTCAAAGAATCAGCCACTTTATTTTCTTTTCCCGGATGGTAATGAATTGTACAATCATAATCCTTGATTTATTTTAGCCATATCCATTGTCTCATGTTCAATTCTTTCTGATTGAATATATACTTTTAACTTTTGTGATCGGTATATATTTCATAGTTTACTCCATACAAATGATGCCTCCAAATTTTTAAAGAAAAAACAATAGCAGCTAATTCCAAATCATGTGTAGGGTAATTTACCTCATGAGTTTTCAACTGTCGTGAAGCATAAGCAATTACCTAATCATTCTGCATTAGGACGCAACCAAGTCCTTTCAATGAAGCATCACTGTAGATAACAAACTCCCCATTCCTGGAAGGTAGTTCCAAAACTGGAGCATTCACCAATCTTCTTTTCAATTCCTGAAAACAATCATCACATTCTTTTGTCCAGATAAACTTAACACCCTTCCGAGTTAGCTTAGTCATTGGACTAGATAACCGTGAAAAATTTCTAACAAACCTTCGGTAATAGCCTGCCAAACCAAGGAAGCTACGAATCTCAGTTACATTTGTGGGTCTTTTCCAGTCTTCCACAACTTTTGTTTTTGCAGGATCAAATGTTATCCCATATTTAGAAACAATGTGACCAAGGAAAGAAATTTGTTGCAACCAAAACTCACACTTGCTGAATTTCCCATACAATTTCTTTTCTTTTAAGGTTTGCAAGATAACCCTTAACTTTTTTTCATGTTCTTATTTACTTTTAGAAAACACAAAAATATCATCAATGAAAACTACCAGAAACTTATCCAAGAACTCATGGAAAATTCTATTCATTAAGTCCATGAATACAGGAGGTGCATTGGTTAGCCCAAAAGGCATTACTACAAATTCATAATGGCCATATCTTGTACGAAACGTGGTCTTCGGAATATCTTCCTCCTTTACCTTCAGCTGATGGTACCCCGATCTCAGGCCAATCTTTGAAAAAAACTGAGCTCCCTGGAGCTGATCAAACAAATTGTCGATATGAGGCAAATGATATTTGTTCTTAACAGTGATGTTTTTCAAGGTTCTATAATCAATGAAAAGTCTCATTGAACCATCTTTCTTTTTAACAAATAATACAGGAGAACCCCATGGTGATGTGCTAAGTCGAACGAAAACTTTCTCTAATAAATCTTACAATTACTCCTTCAACTCTAAAAGTTCAATTTGAGCCATTCGATAAGGGGGTTTTGAAATTAGATTAGCATCAGGAACTATGTCAATAGTAAACTCAACTTCCCGATCTGGTATTATTCTAGGCAACTCATCAAAAAAAAAACATCAGGATACTCATTTACCACTGGAACATCATTAATCTGAACAGTTCCTTTATTTTCAACGATGTGTGCAAGGTAACATTCATTTCCATCTTTTACAAGTTTCTCGGCCTCTTGATAAGATATCAACCGTAAGGGTTCATTCTTGTACACAAACTGAAATACTTTCTGAAAAGAAACTTCTTTAGTTCTACAGTAAATCTTTGCATGGTAAATAGAGAGCCAATCCATACCCAGGATAACATCAAACTCTACTAGAGGTAGGACAATAAGGTTTGCAAGTAGGTTCTTTCCACAGATAAGGATAGGAAGATTCTTATAAATTCTTTTTGCCTCAACATTCTCCCCAGGTGTTTTTACCAAAAGTTCAGGAGCCATTTCTTGATATGGTATTCCCATTTTACTAGAAAAGGTTTCAGAGATGAAATAATGTGTAGACCCCGAATCAAATAACACACTGGCATAATCTGAAAAAAACAAAGTACCTGATACAACTTCATTTGATGGCCCGACATCTGCTGAAGTAGTTTCAAAGGATTTCACCACCCCTTTCTGCTTGTAGTATAACTTCTTCCCATCACTCAAGCTCTTTGTCGGACACTCGTTTTCATAGTGACCCATCTCATTGCACTTATAACATTTCACTAACTGTAAATCAAATTTGGTCTTACCTTCACCTTGATCCTTGTCAGTGCAATCACTAGCCTTATGTCCCATCTTACAACATCGGTAACACTTTCCAGAATTCCGAAGACATTCCCTAACATTCCTTTTGCCACATTTATCACAAACTGGAAACTTAGTTTTCTTAGCATCAGAATTTTTTGAAGAATTCTTACCTTTCTCCTGCCACCTCGGTCTCTTCTTCTGTTGGTTGTTATAGAACACTTGATCATCGGCAAACTCCATTTCCACCTTCTCAGCACATCGAACAAGCTTTTCATAACTTTTAAACTCACGAGAAGCTAATGCCCTTCGATATTTTGGCTTTAATTCTGAGTAAAAAACGATTGATTTTACTATCAAGGTCTCAGATAAAATTTGGAGCATACCTTTCCAATCGAGTGAACCTTTCTTCATAGGTAGCCACTGAGTCTTCCTCTTGCCTCAATTCC
The DNA here is from genome assembly GCA_963277665.1 of Viscum album. Classification (NCBI taxonomy): domain Eukaryota; kingdom Viridiplantae; phylum Streptophyta; class Magnoliopsida; order Santalales; family Viscaceae; genus Viscum; species Viscum album. The sequence goes on along the minus strand of OY728163.1, from coordinate 780,457,742 downwards.
AAGAATTGCTTTTCCATCCTAAGTCGAACAGCCTTAGGAAAATACTTCCCAAGAAACATACCTTTGAATTCATCCCAGTCGAGAGAATCAATTTCATCAGCGTCCCTGATATTTTTAACCATCGACCACCACTGATCTGCTTCACCCTCCAAACGGTAAATAGCAAGACTAACCTTTTGATTGTCTGAACACCCCATGGCATCGAAAATCTTCTCCAGTGCTTTAATCCACCCTTCAGCTAGCCCATGGTCAGACGATCCTCTGAATGATGGGGGATGTTTCCTCATGAAATGTTCCACCACTGACATGTTCCTCTGCGGTTGATCTGGCTGACCTCGTGTATGGATACCACCGCCATTTATTGCTTGAGTCAACTGTGCCATTACTGCAACAAACTGTTCAGTTCCAATTCTGACCATCTCAGGATGCTGATTCGGAAGGTTATCTCCTTATGTATGCCTTCATAGCACTTCTTCCCTATTTCCTCTGCGGAAAACCATTCTGAACAAACATGTCTTAGATGAAGCAACATGGTAATATTCAAATGCTATATCATTTCAAAAAAAATATTTTTGGATAATCATTTAATAGAATTATAAATCCTAAAGTTATCTAAACCGACCTCTGATACCAACTATAAGGCCCCAGCCTTAAACCTTACTTAATGTTGAGTTATTACAAGATTACACATTGAGGATCTTTTCGGGTTTAGAGTTTTAGATAATTAGATCATAAAACTTGCATTACATTCCACATATAAACAAAGTGGTTACATAAAGATAGTATTCTTCATTCCCATCAATGGAAACATATTTAAAATAAAACATGGATTATTTCTTGACACTTCCTTGACACTATCTTCATATCATGTACCTTTCCCTTGACCTGTGAAAAACATTTCAAAAAACTTGGGATGAGAATAAAAAGCTCAGTAAGGGATAAAAAAATATGGAAAGGAAACATGGGTACATATATACATAAGAATGAGATCATACTTTACCCATAAAACATAATCACTTTAACATACCTCATCAAATCACGAATAAATCATATAAATCATAAGACATAAAGGTAACTTGAGGCATTCATAACATCCTTACGTAGGGAGTAACCCTCTTGGTTACGTTTGGAATACCCATCACAGTATATTCCCTAAATCTTTTCAGAGAAACCTTAAAATTTCACTCCTTTACATTACCCAATGCATTGGAGAGCTATATCGGGCTCACCCGCCCTTAGTTTATCATGGAACCACCCGTCTTCGTAATAATGCCCAAGAACCTCAACATAATCGTATCACGTAAAACATGCATAAAGGAAACATAACATTTCCACCTTTCAATCACAAGATATCAATACAACACATTGATATAAAAACATCATGAAAACCATTTTCAATACCAAAATAAAAGAAAAGTAAAACATGGTATTTATTTTTCTTTTAAATACAAGGTATGGCTTTTAGAGGAAGCCAGAAACTCAAATAATGGTCACGACGGCGGAGAAGTCGTTGTCACCGCATACGTACGACAAAAAAATTCCCTTTTGTCGTTTAGTAAAACGCTTTTTATAAAAAATATTCCTTTTAGATAAACGTAAAGGTCAAAGGGGTTTATAAACCGTATAAAATAAGGTTGTGTATAAAACAAAATATGCCTCAATGAAAGGAGATTGAGATGAAGTCCCATACCTCGGGTCCGACTTGACTCGATCATTCTTTAAAATCCTAAATAATAAACTTGAGTTAATTTCTACTTGCTTAAGAACCTTTTTCAAGTTCATTATTCCTTTTATATCACTTATTACCATGTCATGAACACTATGTAATTATTTAAGTTAATAACGGTCATTTTAACGATCATTGGTACTTGAGTAAAAAATAAACCCTTTATAATTACAAGTTGTTCATGTATCCATTATATCCAGAATGGTATTCTAGATGTAGATATCATATATGTCATATATATCCAGTACATTCATGCATTTATAATATTACATAATCATTTAGTGGTAAGAAATGAAATGCACCGTTCATGGAGATGGTAAGCCGTACGTACGCATGAACGCTACTTTCATTTCTATTTCGTATTTTATAGAATGGAAACATAATGATATAAAGGTATATTATAATTCTATTATAATATCATATATAATATCATAGTTCCATCCTTTATATGTCCCACATATGGTATTTAACGAATCAAATCACTTTGAGGGGGCGGTAGTCCGCACTTCCTTAAATGAAGATATCACGTTTACCCATAATGGAAACCATAAAGGTATGACCAAAAAGAAAAATACAGAAGCTTAAGTAAAACATAAAAATATTATATATCATATATAAATATAGTGACATATTAATGTCCACCTTTGAAGGTGTTAAAATAATGTTGAACAATCATCGCTTCGGGAGGCATAAATTCACCATCCACGGAAACAGTATGTTCGTTAACCATTAGATGTAGTTGTGTGTAAGTGTAGCTCGAATACTTATTATAACAACATCCTAGTATATTTAGGATACTGGATTTTTTACAAAAGAAAAGAATAAAAAGAGTTTAGGGGGTTGGAGAAGCAAAATAAAACAAAAGGACTCGAAGGAAGACATTACCTTAAAATGGGGTAACTCTCTTATATTTGAGCTCAAAGGCTTCCTTGGGAAGACTTATGCCCAAAGTGAGGCTTCAAGGAGTAATATAGGGAAGTGGAGAGACAAAATGGGCAGGGTTTGGCCGAGCCAAATGCTTTGGGAGTGTGGGTAAGGAGGTAGAGGTGGGGGCCTTTTATAAGAGGAGAGGATGGGCACTCTTGGAAAGTAAAGATAAGTTACTTTATTTTAAAATTATTTTCGGATTAAAAATGTCCCACATTGATATAATTCGAGGATAAGGTGATAAGGGTTCGAAATCAACTCATCCAATTGGTTTTGGCCATGTGTAGGTTTTAGATTTTACATTATCTTTCCATTTTATTTAAATCGTTAAATAATGAGGTCATCGATGCATCATCATGATGTCATAAATAATTTAATTTATGTAATGTCTAAAAATTATAAAAAAACTAATATTATGTAGGAAATATTTTTATCTTTCTAATGAATATTTATAGTAAAACATCTGACTTGTATAACCCCATGTAAAAATTGTTTTAGTAAGACACCTCATGTGTGTGTCATTTTTACTTTAACATTTAATAAAAAGTTATTTATGTCATTTCCCAACCAAAGTGTCTCCGTGGGGTCCCCAAGTTGACCCATGGATTTTCTTGGTCAGAAATGACACATACAATGAGGGTAGGACATGTTTCAAGCTCATCTCAGTTTATTAAAGCATTATTTTTACCTTAAACTACACTAATTACCTCTAATCGCGATTAAGAACTTAAGAGTTACTATTCATCAAAAAATTATTTTAATCTCATTGAACCACATTTTACTTCTTAATGACAACCATGTATGTCAGATTTTTGAAATTCAAAACACATAAGTGGTAAAATTTCTTATCAACGATAAATCAGTTTTTATAAGTACCACTTAGTGGTTTCACTATTCATCAAAAATTGAAGTTTTTCAGAAAAATACCAAAAAATCACCCTAAGCTATATTTGATATTCCGAATTAAAAAATTAATTCTATTTTACAAAATTCAAAACATATAAGTCACATTAATTAATTTAATAATTAATTCCTGTTGTCATGACAAATAGCGTGTTTTTATGAAACAATAAGTATCAAAAGATTGACACCTATTTAAGTCCAATTTCAAAGTGAAATTGATTACAATAACCACCATTGGATTAAATGGTAAAAATATATTCTAATTTCACTTCAAAAACAATTAAAAATATAATCTAATCATATAATTAAATTAGATTAAAAAGCAGTTTTGATGTAAAATGCAGTATTTTTCACTATTCATTAAAAAATGAACATTGTCTGAAAAATACCAAAAATTTACACAAAGTAAATTTTGATGTCCCAATCATAAAGAATAAGTTTATTTTGACAAACATAGCTTATAAAATTGTCAAAATATAGATTTAAAAATGGTTTTCCATCAAAAGGTAGTAAAACAATCTTTTAAAAATATTAGTGTATTCCATGCTTAAGATTGGATTTATTTTCATTTTAAGCCTCTATAACACTATCTAATTCATTTATAGACATAGATAAAAATATCTATTACTCATTACTTACTTGGGATGTTACAATTATACATTCCCTAATTATGGAAATAATAATGATGGTTCATGTGGTCACTCGACTAGTAGAATACCCATGATTAAGTTTTATTATGGCATTATTTACTCAGCTCATATTCTTTCCATAAAAGTATTCTTGTTTATTATTGGTAAAGCCATGTGGTTTCAATTATTTACCATGCTTAATATTTACGTCATTTTCCACTGTATTAATTACCCTTACAGAGCGTTTGAGGTCACCCCTTTCTTATGTTTCATTTTACTAGGATATGAAGAAGTATTTTATCAATGACCCATAGGTATAGTATGAGGGGATATGAAGAAAATATGTTGTTTTAGTTTTTTTCACTTTATTATGTAATTTAAGACTTATGAATATATCTAGTGATTCCAAGGATACTAAACTAATCGGTCTTTCGAGACTTGATATTTTGTGATCATTCAAATGTTATGTAATAATTCACCAACTCTGGGTAACTTGGGTCGGGGTGTTACAATGATTATTTCAAGGTCTATACATTTTTAATTTATTTTTATAATGATTTGTAAAATTAATTTTTGATAAGAAAAACTATACATTTTAATATAAAAATTATAAAACATAACTAGAAAAATAAATATTATTATTGTATTATAACACAACATTGGGTGTTGTTTCTATATAGTACATAGATGGAAAGTTCATATATATCACTATTATGATGGTGGTTGAGGTTTATTACTTAATAAACCCCTAGATACTTCCCTTTTAATTATTAGTGCTTTGAGTTTTTTTGTACCTTTTATACCTTTTAAAACAGGTCCCATTTAGTGGATGTGTTATTCATATATAGTGATGGAGGGGATAATAAAAAATAATGAAACTTTCCTTATTCCTCAGTATAACGTTTAGAGTGAATAGATTTTATGAAATTTACTTTTGGAGTGAATTGTGTTGGTTCAATATTAATGGCTAAAATATACTATAGAGAAAAGGGATGAATATTATTTTTAAATGAAAACAATTTAATATTGGTATTTATTATTTAATAATATATAGTAAAATTTATTTTTCATGATATATCATGGTGAAAATTAAATATGAACATATTATTTCAATTGTATCTTAGATTACCAAGATCCTTGTCCTTTATTAAATCTTCTATACATGATCAGATGATCGGTCCTACTAAGAGAAAGTCACTTTTAATGTTTTCTCAACCAATTTAAAGGATCTACCAATTAAAATAACAAGAGGAAAAACTATATAATTTTATATGAGTCATAATATTGCTTTATCGTGAACAATGTATTATATTTAAAACCAAATTACATCTTGTTTTGTTTTACAATAACCTATAATGGCCTGATTTTGATTTGGTAAATCAATATCCAACTAAAATGATTACAAACTAAAGAAATATAAATTAAAAAAGGAAATAAGAAGTAAAATTAAGCAAATCGATGATCAAAATATTTTTAGAATAATGTAGTTCAAATGAAAATTGGGAAACAAAGTTGTAATTAATATAATTTTTGAAGTTGTCTCATGGTTGTAAAAATGTGATAGTTGTTGTTTAATATTCTCAATCGTATATCCATAAACATTTTATAACATTTCTGCGTTGAATAAACTATATGATGATTATATTAACATGTTTTCTCTAGATTTTATTCCAATATATTAATCATTAATTATTAATTAAATGATCTTCTAGGATTTAATAATAATATAATCACTACATTCCATGAGTAGAGAATAATAATTCATATAATAATGTTTTCACATATAATTAGAAATATTTTCATAAAAAACAAAAAAATTTCTCACAATATTAATAATGTATAAAATATTTATGAGTCAATTTTAATATGGTCATTAATATAAATACATATATTACACGTTAATAAATAAAATTAATATTTGGAATAAATTTTCAGTTTGAGAAATTATTTAAACACCAACTATATAAACCATCATTGGTGGATGTTCGTATGTAAGGAAGATATTCTTATAATTTTTAAAAAAACCTTAAATTATATTATTAACATAATATCATAAATATGATTTTTTTTAATTTTATATATAATGATGTAGGAAAATATAAACTAAATGAATTATATATTTTTGAATTCTATATATTAATAATTATATAAGAACATTATAAAAATATTCATTGAAGGTAGATGAAAAATTAACTGATACCTAGAAGTAGTGAGATGTTTTTAATGATACCATTTCACTAATATAAATGCTATCAATATTCTATAAAAGATGCAATCTTCTGAAACCCTAACATGATGTATTTGATACCATTGAGTGAATAAAATCGACGATACTTTTGAGGGCTTGGGTCACTAAGGCTACTAAAATAATTTTATAATACCACTATTGTTATGTGGTATTATATCTGCATTCAAAAACATAAGATCACCACTACTAATTTCAGAACAACAAGATTCTGTTATAAGAGATGAGTTGTGTCACCACAACTATCAAAGGCTTAGGAAGAATCCTTTATTTCAAATAAATGTAGGGTACAGTTCTACCATTGAAAAATTATACCATAGAGTTATTACAACCATAGATGTATTCTAAGGTGTTATAGAGCATGGGAAAGAAGTTTTTATTCTATGGTAAAAAAGATAGAAATAATAGGTGGGAGGAATGTTTTGTGGATGCATAGATTAGGATGCATCTATGGTTGAGTTAGTAATGTTCTACTAAGGAAAATTGAATCATGTGTTGTGTTTCACGAAGGAGCTAATAGATAGAGTTACATTGGGCATTGTTCATGAACATCCATGTCTTGAGGAAGGTGTAGTTGAATAGATATAGCTACATCCCTTGTGTTGGATAGTAGAAGGTGTATGATTCACTATCTAGTGGAGAATTAGAGGCTGATTCTCAATAGTGTGGTACTAACATGGAGATAATCTGTGCTCATAGCCATGGAGAAGCTCTCTAAATAATAATATGATGTGAGAGTAGTACCGTGAATATATAAATATATATTGTACAATTATATAAACATGTTATGAAGGTCTGTTTGTATATATATATATAGTAATATATATATATAACCATTGAGTAAAATGATTATATATTTACATAAATGTGATTCAAATTAAAATATATAATTTAAAAAACATGAATGTATAAATATTTAATCAATTATCATTATAAAAAAAACATAAGATAACCAAAATGATTAAATAGTTTAAAATCTAATGAATATTTAAAGAAATTTAAATTATCTAAATAAAAATATTATAGGTTTAACATAAAATTCCATACTCTAAAATATCCCTCTTATTTTCATTATAAAAATATTTATTAAAAATTCCAAATCATTGTCCCTCATTTTTATATTTATCAAAATGATTAAAAATTATTTTTTTAAAATATTAAACTACTTCAAAAATAACAGTATCAAATTCCCATTATTAATATTGTTGAAAATTTTCAGAGAAACAAAATTGTAATAAATATACTAATGTAATCAGTGATATGTCATGTGGAATTAAGGATCGGAATATGGGCTGGGAATCTCTTTCTCTATCTGTTGTTTCAGATTAGGGTTCAATGGCATTTATGGTGGTCGATTTCCTCCCTAATGGTTGATTCGATAGACAATTTTATTGCATATCCATGGTGGTGACACACATAACAACGATGGTGGTGCATGATGTTCTCGACCCGCACATGGATGAGATGAACAACAAGGATGATTTGAGACACCTTGTAGCTCTTTTGAGTGGAAAAATACCTAATGATGAGGTCAACATGAGGATATCTAGAGGTGAGGTAAAAAAGATGGATGTTCATAAATCGACAATGGATTTGGGGGACATGGTGGGAAATATTTCCACTGTTTGGTTGGATAATTGGACCCAGGAGAATTCGGGTGTTCTTGAGGAGAAAACCACTATGAATTGATCCTTTTTTAGCTTCAACGGTGTGATTCACACTTCTATTTGAAGAAAAGGGAACATTTTGCACATCAAATATGATCTAGACACTGTTTTAGTGTGACTCCAAATGGGTGAGTTCTCAACATAGCTTGAATATTCCTTCCTAAAGGCACTTAACGTCTAAAAATAAATTAACTCTAGGTGAAAATTTCCTTTATTTAGAGATTTTTATCCAGGAAATCCACCACTCAAGGAAAAAGATATTTCCACATTATCTTCCCCATAGATGTACTATATGTTTGATCATATGGCTTTGGTTATATTTCTCCCAAACCTAGTTTTATTCAACATCGTTAATGGGATGAAAAATGAAACCCATTTGTGGTTAGAAACACCAAAACTAAAATATGGGTACTTGTTTATGGTCTTAATTGGATACTATTGCACCCAAATTTTTCTTATGATATTTTTCTATCAATTAACATTATGATTAAAATTGAAAAGGAAACATATGTGGATTAATCTGTCCATTTTTTTGAGATATTGGTGGAGGTTGAATAGGGTTTGACTCTAGTTGATAAGGGCATGCTTGTAACTGATGATGACATTATTGAGTTGAAGATGATTTATGATAAAATTCCAAAAATTATAAAGTACTATAATGTTATAGGTCATGAATCATATACCTATAGATGTCCAAAGTATGAATTTTCTGTTCTTTGTGTGGACATGATATATGCGACTGTCTTTTGAAGACCAAAAATATACATGCTTAGAAGGATGTTTTTGTTACTCAGTTACAACTTGAGGATAACAATGATCAATTTAATAGTGATGACAGATTCGTAACTCAGTGGAAGAAATAAAAACATGGAATAATTCTAGGGGATGTATTTAAATGAATATCTGATGAGAAGGGTGGAAGATCATCTCCTAATGCTCATGCTTGAACCTCTAAGATCAAGATGATGTATTTGGATTCCATCTTTTTTGAAGAGGTGGATGTCCACAATTTTGATCCTCGTAACATAAGAAAAATTGACGACTTACCAAAATGTAAAATACATTAGACTCCTCAAATTCTAGGTAGTGATGATGGATTGATGAAATAACAAGCGTTCGATGAATAAATAAAAAAAGATGTCGATCATCAGCGTTCTCATGATAACACGACTATATTAGGAAACTAAAAGGGGATGAAAATATTTGAATATGAATACCTAGTCCTTTATAAAAAATTTAATACTTCATTGAAGACCATTTTTAATAATGAGGGAATCTATCTTTTTTCCTACAAGAAGATGATGTCTTCATTTGTGCCTCTAATGATGGCTGAGAAACTTACTATATAAAACCCTAATTATCTATTTTATCACAATTTTGGTGGTTTCACTGAGACAAATGATCCAATTCATGGATATCCTAATGAGACAAAACACCATGATATTATTTATATGACTAATGAAATGGAGGTTAAGGGGATGATGAGTCCAGTGACACGAGACAATTCTCCAGAAAAATCCAAAGACAAGGAGGGGGAAAGCTCTAATTCTGACAGCACTGATGCTGAGATATTACATTAAAGATTGAAATCTATTCCTCTAAAAAGTTATAGAATGAGAGGTTAGGGGAACGGTCACGAAAGGGAGTACTGGAATGTACTTGGAGAATATGAAAGAAAGATAAAGAAATGATTTTGAAAAAATATAGTCATTTAGCTTTTTTATATTGGTATTTTTTCATGGGTTTCTCGTACTATCCCATGTTCATATATTTATCTTTATTCTAATAAAAGTGGTGAAACCACCATCTTTATGAAAAAACTACAGTAATGTAAACATGTATTTAATATAATATCAATTGTTAAAACTAATTTATTATAAAAATAAAATAAAATTATTAGAAAATACCCAAAAATAATTTCATTCTCTATAATATTTTAATATAATTTTTCATAGAATATGTCTACAAGTCAGTTTTTTATTGGACTAAATTTGAATCATATCTCATTTAATCCCATGATCCATTATAGAATGTAATCTTAAATCTATATGATTTTTTAGAATTTTGAAATGGATTATTATAAATTTAAATGGCACATTAAACATCCTAGAATATTGGAATTTTATGAAAAAAATAAAGAATTATGAAAAATAATGTATAATAAAAATTCAATGAAAATAACACCTTCTAACAACAACTTACTTAGACCCATTTATAGTTAGTGAAACAAATTTTTTCTTCATAGAGCTCCTTGAAATTATCATTTAAGCTAAAAAATCTGAAATACCTATTTTACTTTTCAAATCAATCATATTTCCTCCAATGATATATTTAGAGTAATATAATAATTCCAAAGAATAATGGGTTGAATAAAAAAGCCATTACAAATAATTCAATTAATATATATTATAAATATATTAATTTATTTTAGATTATATTCTTAGGATTGAAATGATATCTTCTACAAAATTACACTAAATAATATATATATATATATATATATATATATATTTAATATGCATTCAAATATAGTATGTTTCATATCATGCCTCTATATAGTTCAATATCAAAACACTTTACAGGTTCATCTAAATATAATTTTGAGTTTGAAATAATTTGTTTTCATAGATACAAAATAGTCAAGGTCAATTATTTTATCTTGTTTAAAAACATATATTAATTTATTTGATAAAAATAGATATTTGTTTTGAATTTATTGTTAACCAAAAAAATTAAAATTCTATAATTATGATCATATGAAACTCACCAATTCTTATTTTAATAAAATCATTAATAATTAAATATTTTTGATAACCAAATATTATATCCAAAATATAAATCATTATATTTAAAATAATATTTTTAAAATATCATTATAAACTATGTTGGATAAAACATTTAATATAAAAATTGAAATATATTTTTATTAATTCATTCATAAAAAGCTCAAGGATAATTCTTAAAATAATATAAATCTATTTAAATTTAAAAACATTATTTTTAACTTTTAAATTTTAAAATACATGGGTTTGATTTACAAAAAAATTCCCCAAGAGTAATTCTATTTTAAAATTAAAATTTTAAATCTATTTTATATAATTGAATATTAAGAAAATAAGGATACCCAAACTAGATTATAATATCTCCCATACAAGAAAAAGGAGAAAGATAATCTTCAACATTAATTCCTTTTTCCTAGAAATATCCTCGAGCCACTATATTTTTGCTTTATTTTTAACAATGTTTCCCTCTTCATCTATATTAAAAATAAAATTCACATAGTTCACAATTTTTTTTTATCTTTTTGCAGTCTTCAAAAATTAAATAGATTATTTTTAAAAATAGATTTAATTTATTATCCATATGATTTATCATGTTTTAATAAATTAACACATTATAAATGATAATAGGTTTAATATTATGAAAATATCAGAATCAAAAAAATAATACAAAATAGATTTTGTGGTTTTTTTTCATAAATCAATAATTGAAATTACTCTTTTAAAATAATGGTATTTAAGTGTATTTAACTTTTTAGTACAATTTTTAAAGGATTTATTCTCCCCATCAACTAATAAATTATCATCCTCTTGGTCTTGGTCCTCAATAAAAAAAATTCTCTGAATTCATTTTCATACTTATTTGAATCATAATAGTACATTTGATTTGTAATTTCCTTTAATTTAACATAAAATAACTCTTATAAAACTAATTTTATTTAATTGAAAACATTATAAAAAATTATATTATTAGATTAACCTAAAAAATATTCTTTCTCACTTTTATAGTGGAACATATTTAAATTTTATTTATTTTTAAATAATGTATGCGAACCAATTACTATATAATATCAATTTTGGGATTAAAACTATTAAAAATACTTAATGGATTTATTTTAATATGTTCTAACAGATATTATATTTCTAACATGAGAATCTATATTAATAAATTTTTCCCAATAATATTTTGGTACATCAACCTCATTAAGCATTGATCTATACATTTGATAAATTGAATTTTTCTTCTTTATATATTATATTTTTATTGTGGAGTCCTAGGGTAACAAAAATTATTATTATACATTTTGAATTTAAAATATAAATCAATTTTTTAATTTATAAATTCACAATAACTATCTCATCAGATAAAGATGAATTATTTTTAAAATTATTAATTATATTATCGATGTAAAATCATTAGATAACATTTTATATATTTTTGATTTGTATTAAATCAAGATGAATATAATTTAATAATATGCTATTACAAAGTCATATAACATTACACCATGAAATGTAAGTTTTATGAGATAAAATAAGTCAATATTTAATAATTGAATTCATCTATAAGTAATAACATTAAAAAAATTTAAACCCTTCTTTATATAGATTATGCTATAAAAAGTACTAACATATAAAATACATAATTGTATATTAATTTTTAAATTATATATCACATTCATGATTTAATATTTACGGAAGAAGTATGTTGTTGCATGTAGAATCCCCCTATTCCATAATATATCATTTTATTCTAACTTATTTAAACACATACCCACATTTTTTAAATTGTAAAAATAAATAGCATAAACAATAACCATTCTATAGTAAGGGAATAAAGATATTTTTCCTCAAAAAAATATAGATTTAATATTTTTACAAATTAAAATAAATCCATTATAATAATTTTGTAATAAACTTGTTAATATCTATTTTAGTCCATCTACAAAAAAAATTACATTTGAAATAATAACAGCTTTATAGAAACCGACATCACCAATCAATTAAAACATACCATTAATGTTGTCTCTAAATGATATTGGGAATATATAACATGAAATAAATAATATATATTCAAATATATCACATGCAATGTGTCTTTATCACCCACAATCAAAATTTCAAGGGTCTTTGAGACAAATGAGGACCATTTCCCAAAATTAAACAATCAAGTATAGTTTTTTAGTACCCATGATAACCTGTAACTAACAAAATTAGGTTTTTTATATTTTGAAATAAAAATAGCTCTATATAATGTATTTATGTGTTTTTTATAGAATAAATGTTTAGTAATATATTTTTTAGAATTATCAAATAATTGTGTAAACCACAGAGAACAGTCCTTGAAACAAATGACCTTTTATTATACATTTAAACATGGTTCCTAAAGAAATAATTCTTTGTGATTTTTAAAAAATTATTTTTATTTATCATTGGTGATAAAAAAATTTATCCAATACCGTTGTTGTTATTATATGAATTAATTATAGAAGTGATTTTATAATATTGTTATTTTCTTTGAGAATAAGTATATATTGATTTTTCAATATTATAATCATCCTTATACAAATCTATATGTTATTTGTGAATAGATTTTTTATAAATTCAAAATATTAATTGGATCCATAAGTAGTATTTCTCAGTTTCTTACTATTTTACTTTTGATTCAAATATTCATTATTAACAATACTCAGGTCATCCAGAACATAATTATATATTTTTTAATTATTGATATTTTTTACCACAAGAATGGATTTTAGCCATGCATATTCCGATTATAGTATTGACATCATTAAATAAATATTCATTTGAGCTTATTTATTATAAAAAACAACGATGATAAAATTATCACATTCCATTTTATTTTTCTCATTTTCATTGAACACACTCTTATATTTAGGATTTATATCAATGTATTGTTCAATAATCATGATATTATCAATCCACAATTCATCATTTTTATAAGTTGTTTACTGATATTAGAATTATTATGGTCTTAATCAGAATAAGAATAATGTTTAGTTTCTTTTTTATATTCCAATATATAGTTATGTTCAATATTTGATTAATTAATTATTTATGTAAAAAATTAATCAGTAACCTCAAAATTTTAGATAAATAATTAATGGTTGCTTTCATCTATTCGTATCCCAAATTATATCTATAGTTTGAACTATCTAAAAATTCCCTTCCCCTAATATTATTTCTAATTATTTCATCCTGATTTGTTTTTCATTCATTGTATTTTGGATTTTTGGTAAAATAATTTATTTTTTTAATTTATTCTATTTTCTAAATAATATAAATTCTAAAATAAAATCATAATCATTATCAATTACTTTCATTAATTATATTTTTAAATTCCTTTAAAATTCAATGTGAAACTACATATTTCCATAAGCATTAAAAATTAATAACAATAATAATATTTCTTTTTTAAAATATTTCCTCGAACTGTGATTCAAAATAATTAGATGGGGTTTAAACATTAAAATTCAATTGTATACCTTAACCATTTATACTATCCTCATTAGAAATTTTTTTCAATTCAAGATGATTCTATAGTAAATAACCAACTACATTATCTAAATTATATTTTTTCAAAATTCCTACTATTTTTGATATCCACGTTCATTGAGTGGCATATTTTTTATAGTATTCTATGAAGTTATTCATCTTGGGTTTTGTTTTCTAGTACCCACTATTAATACTGTTTCTATTTTTAATTATATTAAACCTTTGAATCTTCTATTTTAAAAAATCATCATCTCACATATTGAAATATGTGTTTCATTCCTAGAAAATTATTATCATGGTTCTTTTATGAATTTTTCCCCTAATTAGTTACATACAAATTTTTCTAAATGTTATAGGTTATCTTAAAAGATCAAATATGGATATATACACCTCTTCTAATATCATAATAAAAAATATTATTTACTTAATAATTCAAAAACATTCACTAATATGTGATCACGTATGAGTTTCTCTAAAAAATATTGTGTGAATTTTTTTGATTCTCTATGACAGTCTGATGATATAAAACTAACTAATTTTTTGTTTGCTTCAATACGATCTTTCTTGTAAACATAATTTCTTCTAATAAAAAATGTCTAATTTTCAGTGTTCATACATCATTCAAATTAATACCTTACATATCTAAGAACTAATAATTTATTATATTTAATTATATGTATATTTATAGTTTAGAAAAATAATTTAAAATAGGAAGGATAAATATTGTATTATCCCATGTGTTGAACTGAACTAAAATATGGATGTTTTGAAATTTTTTGTTTACTAAACCGGTTGTTTTTAAAACTGAGATTTGGAACATAAATATGATAATTGGATTACTCCTAATTGATGTTTTGGGAATTGGGTGAAGGCCCAAGAAGTCTCTAGAGAGTCTTGAGAAGTTTTCAAGAGTTCCAGACCTGAAAAATTAGGTTTCTAAAGACACCAATGAACACACGGTTTACGCACGGTCTGCTAAACTGTGCGGCCCATTGAAGGTATGCAACGTGGCGCTGTTTAAAATGGGGTAGTGTCTTGCGCAAAAAATGTGAATAGTTTCCGAAACCATGTGCATAGCCCATGTGGGGCATGTCTTAGAGTCATAAGACTCTGCATAGTTTGCGCATGATTTGAAAACTGTGCAGGTTAACCCGTGCACGATGCCCAATTTTAAAAAATTTAAATTGTTTTAATTAAATTAATTTATATTAAAATAGATAAAGCCTAAAAAATATCCTCTCTCCCCCAGACCGTGACACAGCAGGGGGTCTTCTCCTTCTCCTCATGCTCGCACCCCCTCCTCGGCCTCCTCTCCCCACATAGATTCAACCTTATTTCTTCACAAATCCCCTTCGATCATTCAATGTGAGTCATCTCCTCGCTTCTCCTCCTGTTTCCAAGCAACGTTTTGGCCTATTTGGAACTCGGTGATGTGGGTCAAAACCCTAGGTTTTGGGGTTAATGTTACTTCTGGTTTCCTTCTGTTTGTAGTCCATGTGAAAGGTCTCTGATGTTATGTTCATGCGTGATCTGGAAACCACTGCCAACTACGAAGAGTTTCGGGTGGTTTTGGTCTGCCAACAACATCTCAGGTTAAGGTTTATACCATATCCTTTGTTTCAAACCTATTGAATTAAGATCTTAATATGTCCTTTACTCCTTAGTAATGAATCAATAGGGAATTGAGTTGTTATATGTGGTTTCACTTTGTTTTGGTTCATCGCCGAAGTTGAATAATTGGTTCCACCCCAAGGTAGGGTCCATTTACAAGTCCTCTAATCCTATAAATGCATCAATTAGTTACTTACTTCACATTATTTATAATTCAAATTCATGTAATGATGTATCTATATTGAATTCTCTTAAATGAGGTTTATCATGTTTCCTATTTAAAATTCTAAAAGAGATAAATGATTTTTGTGAGAAATAGTATCATGATTTTATAATAAAACCCCTCCAAAGAAGGTGAACTGCCTTTAATCTAAAAAGTAGTCTTTAGACCTTTCTTGGTTAACATTCCATGTTTATAATTCTTACTCCTTGATATTTTGTAGAAATATGGTGTGTTTAAGATATCACCCTAATGACATTAGAAACACTGATTTTCCTTTTTTAAAATGATTATAGAACCCAAGAACCATCTACGTGTTTGGTCTAGTTTTGGATTAGAATTAACCACGTAGGTTATTGACCTTTGTATGGACACTTGGAGCCCTTTTAAATGAAATTTCAACATCTTGGAAAATGGAATGAGTTGAGTTAAATGAATTGTTAAAGATTAATGATTGACTCTACAAACAAGTTAACAAATGGTTTTCAAAAGTTCTGAATACTGATAAAACCTCGTGTGTCACGTGGGTTTCCAAGTAGGAATGCCATGATGGACTCAATGGGTTTTAATTCTCATACCAGGGGAGATACATGAATTCCCATGTAATAATTCCAAGGACAAACCAGGTTTCATGCGAAAAGGAATGGTTCCACATACGTGGAAACCCATACCATACTAAGGGAAGGTAGCGTTTTGGACCTTACCCTTTAAAAATCATTATTGGTTTTTACTAAATAATTGAAATTCTACTTTACATTTCAAAACTAATGGAAGGAAAGTCTTGAACCAATAAATAATGGTTTTAACTCTACATGACTTATCCACACTAATGGGAGGTAATACATGAACCAGATAAATCATTTTCAGACTTCTTTATTAAATAAGAATTCTTAAACTTGAGCATTCCATGGTTTCTAATCATAGAATACCATAATCACTCATGTACCCTATTCCGAATTCAAGGATGATATTTTAAGTTTCAGTCCTGCCTAGATCCCATTATTTGTCTTATCTTTGGATGCCCGGTATACTATCATTGGTTCCCCCATGTAGTACTACAGGATACCTTGGATACACTCCTTGGATCCAACATTGACAAGTATGTTACTTGGATGCAATCCTTGGACCCAATATATTCTTAGCCTTGTTTTACCTTGGATGTATTCCTTAGACTCGATAGGTGCCTTATTGTGGAATGCCTTGGATTGCGCTCCTAAGATTACACTCTTACCCCTTATCTTGAATCAAATACAACTGATTTAGCTTTCTGTGAGTTTATCTTACCTTGGATGTTACATCTTGGGACCTTCACAACTTATACTATCACAAGATGCCTTGGATTCACTCCTTGGGTCCAACATTGACATGTAGGTTCCATGGACAAAGGCCATCTGGCCTGTTCATTGCATATCCCCATTTTACCTTAGACGAAGCTCCTTAGACTTGGTAGACGACCTATTCAAAAATGACTTATGAGTAAAATACCAATACTCAATTAATAAACTGGTTACATGTTCACACAAGATCTGAGTGCTAAAGCAGGTACTTGGGTATTTAGTTACATTGTACTGCTAATTTTATTTATGTATTCCTGAACCCTATTTAATTTATATTATACTATGGGGATTGGGTTAGACACCGGTGGTGCTATCCTACTGAGATTTATATCTCACACCCTACTCGGGCCGCCATTGCACTGGGGTACCTGAGTAGACCATTCTTGTTCGCAGGGCCTTGGACCTTGTTTTTTGTTGTTTTCTTGTACCTGGAGTAGGAGAAAAAGAGGAATATGATGCTTGGGATGGTCATGGAGATCTCCATTGGCCTTTTTGTTTTTTTATTTACTTAATTTCTACATTGCATTGTATTGGAAAACATGTTGTACTGTTTATTGCTTCCCATAATGTATCAATAACCTGTCATGCATTCATCTATTGTATATACTAGAGTTGGGCACTTTTGTTCATTTATATTAAATTTGTCTTCAACTTTTGAATGTTATTTAATCAATTATACTACTACGCAACTCTGATAAGAGGGTATGGTCTCCCCACTTACTATACCTACACCATCACTGCTATTCGGTAGCCTCTGGTGTACGGGGAGGCACACATGAGTTCATGTGGCGACCGGTCCGGCCACTATCTTAGTGGTGAGCCAGGTCGAGACATTACAAAGTAGTATTAAAGGGTTTTTTCCCTTTTGTCTTACTATTTTTGGTTGGTAGACATGAGAGTAGGAAAGTGTCGAGCCTTGGATAATAGCCTTACTTAGGACTAATCACCCCATATACGGGGAATGACCATGTGAATAGGGATATGATTGTTGTTTATGTTGTTCGCTATTACAATTGATATGATTTCACCTAGAGTGACTGGTGTACATTCTGTTGCAAATGTTTTTTGGAATTTTGGAAACATTCCTTGGCCTGATATGGCAAGGACGTTGCATTACAAGCACCATATTAGGCACAAAGAAATTCACATGCCATGTATATATGCCATTCCATGTAGTTTCATTAGTACGTTGCATGATACATATGATTTAGTGCCTTATTAGTATGCCATTCATATATTTATGTATGTTTAGGTAATACATTATCAAGACTTTGGTTCTTACTACTAGTTTAAGCATATTCTTGTGATTATAATTCCATGCTTCTGTAATTTCATCTTTAATTTGCGTGTTTTCTACTTGTAGTGACCTAACATGCTAGATTACCTTGAATATGTAAATGGTTGCATGAACTAAGTTTAAAGGTTGTGATTACGATAGAATCTAGGTTTCGGTTGTAAGGTGTATGGGTACCTTATATCTAGGAAAAGGTAACATGTGTAATTAGACCATTGTAAATAGGCTGCTAAATTCAATTGCTAAAGTAACTTGGTTTTGACTAAAGGGAGCCAAATGCGAAATTGTAAAGTGTATGGTTTCTTTTTGGGTTGGTAGATGGCCTCCCATATAAATCAAACCACTATGTTTGATTGTGTTAAATTCTGAATTGACATTTGTACCGATTAATGGGAGCCAATTTTCAATTCATGGAGTGAATGAGCTTTTCATGAATTGGGAAATGAAAACCCATATTAAATGTGGTGACATTATGCTTTGTCAAATTCTTATTAATGTAAAATAGGTTTGACATCAATTTTAAATCAAATGGTCATCTTTGAAAATGAAATTAGACCCAAGTAGGTCAGTTGGGGAATGTTTTTATGTGTCGACCCATTTTGGTGTTTTAAAAGAAAAATTTGTGCATTTTCGATTCGGTTTCTTTCTAGAGAACCCAGGTTGGTTCAAATTAGACCCTCATAGGACTCCTTATCTTCTTAAAAAGAATTTATTTTGATAAGTTTTCTGAAAATTACGGGATTTCAATAAATGTGAATTTTTTAAAAAAGGATGTTTTATAAAACTTTCATGTTTCTCCCTTGGAGCGTTAGTTAAAATCAAGTACCTTGTGATTTGTTTTGAAATTATACTTTTATGTTTTGATGATATATTTTGATGATTAAAGATTAAATGTTATTAAATATAAGAGTCTTGGAAATGGAACCATTAGTGGTGTCCATGGTTTACAATCCTCATGTAATGCTGGTTTAGACTTCTCTTTTAGTTTCCTTGGAACGGAAGCATGAGTACTTTCTATAGGCATTATTTTCTATATCAATGGTGTTATGATCAGATTTTGAGCTTAGTGACATTTTTTTTATATGAAATGGTTTCAGGGTTGAAACTTTCTCTTCATAAAGGGGTAAATCGTGGTAGGTAGTTCCCTCATAACTTAAATGCCTGGATAGTGCATCAATTTTCTCACTCTTGGTGTCGGTGGGCTCCATTTTCCCTAGTAGGAATCTCAGTTTTAAAGTGGCACCCTTGTTTGGATGGGTGGCCATGTGTTCCTTAACCTTTTTATGAGTTTTAGCATCGAGTAATGATCGTTTTCAACTGGTTAGATGTGCCTCAAGAATGGACGACAGCTTTGTAGGTCATCTGACTCCTTCTTCTTAGTGATAAAAGACATGATATGGTGTCATCCAGGAAGATGGCCATTTGAGGCAATATGACTATATAATGAATCCTCTTTTATTATTGAGTACGGTCTCGGGTCATCTCCAAGTAGAGTAACTGGAGAATTTAATAATCAGTTTCATTCCAATACTTCGTTTGGTTTTCAAAAGACTCAGATGTTTTGACCCACCAGTATCATTGTAATAATCTAGCACATTTATGAGTGACTAGTTTTCATCTCTTGTGAATAGGACACTCGTAAGGTGGGTCGTGTCCTATCGAGTTTATTAATGTGTCCTTCTAAGTAAAAGGAACACAACCTAGGAGAACTATTGGTGAATGGTTGGTTATAGATTGAGTACCATTGAGGCTTTCAAGTCTTAAATTGAGTCGGTGTTTTCACGGTAGAAAAACCTTGTTTTGGTTCAACTGTTTTATTTTCCATTTTCTATGTGTGGGTAAATGGAAACACTAATTTAAATCCTCATAGTGTGCTATTCATAAGATATGATCATGTCCCCTATCTTGATGTCATCGTTGATGCACTAAGGGAGAGTCAGTCTTACGCTACGCTAAATCATTAAAATCTATTGAACTCGTGGAATGTTATTTTCGGTGTGGCACGTTAAAGAATGGTTCTAATTGAGGCTTTTAAATCCTTTAGTGATTCATGGTTTCGAATGTAGGAACACCTTGTTCGGACACAAGGACTACAACTAGTTCTTTTGAATTGCTCCAGGTGAAGGAAAATGTGGTTTCAAGGTCAACAGTGTCTTCTGGGATGCTTGCATGACCAGTTTTGGTTAGGTCGATTGAGATATGATCATTTATTTTTAATGAAATAATTCCAGGAGTGTCGTAACAACAATTAAATATATGCCTTATACAACAATTCCAATGGTGGAGGTACCATGAATTGGAATTTTCCACTCATTATGTTAAGACATCTGGTGGGAAGCACCATCGTTCGAGTGTTTACTGAGACATTGATGTGATAATTTCTCTTACTAAATGGGGTCATTTAAGCTCTACTTCTGTGATTAAGTTGAACTTTGAGTGTTGGCTCGGGATATAAAGGCTGAAGTGTGGAATGCTTAAGACATCATTAAAGGTGAATCAGGAATTGGTAACACAATGAAACCTTTCAACGAAAATTCCTGACCCTTGTGGTTTGGGTGGTGATTATGTTTTTCCCGTAGGCTTCTCGGGGATGAAAAGTTTTAAAGATGGGTATATTGTAGAATCCCATGTTTTGAACTGAACTAAAATACAGAATATTTTCAAAATTTTCATTTACTAAATAGGTTGTTTTTAAAAC
Organism: Viscum album; assembly: GCA_963277665.1. Classification (NCBI taxonomy): domain Eukaryota; kingdom Viridiplantae; phylum Streptophyta; class Magnoliopsida; order Santalales; family Viscaceae; genus Viscum; species Viscum album. Next base: position 780,436,189 of record OY728163.1, on the reverse strand, counting down.
CGAGCTTGTGAACTTAAATATGAGAGTTGGATCACACCTAAGTGATTTTTTGGGAATTGGGTGAAGGCCCAGGAAGCCTCCTGAGAGGCTGGAGATGTTTCGGGAGTGTCGGTCCCAAAAAGATTTCAGGTTTTTTAATATAACATTGACTGTACGATTATTGCATGGTCTGCTAAACCGTGCAGACCATTGTAGGTAAACATTGCGAACCTATTTAAAATGGGATAGTGGATTTTGTATAGCTTGTGAACAATTTCCCTAAATGATCCGGATATCCCATGCGGGGCGTGTCTTGGAGGTAGAAGACTTCTCATGGTTTGCACATGGTTTGGAAAACTGTACAGGTCAAACCATGCACAATGCAGAGTTATTAAAAATTAAAATTGTTTTAATTTAATTTAATTTAATTAAAATATATAAAACCTAAAAACACCCCTCTTTCCATCAAATCTGATGCACCATAGGGTTATCCCCTTTGCATCGTGCTTGGACCCCCACCTCGGCCTCAACTCCTCTCTTTGATCCTGTTAGATTTCTTCATGAATATCCTTCAATCGTTCAAGGTGAGTCTTCTCCTCTATCCACCTCATATTTCCCATATGCATTTCAGCCTATTTGGCACCCGGTGAATTGGGGATGAACCCTAGGATTAGATTTTAATGGTTCTTATAGTTTCCTTCAATTGTTAGGCCATGGAAAAGTTCTATGAGGTTATGTTCATCCGTGTTATTGAAATTACTACCAACGTCAAAGCATTTCTGGTGGTTTCAGTCTTCTGAAAAAGTATCAGGGAAAGGTTTATACCTTATACGTTGTTTCAAACCACTTTAATGAAGATATTTATGTTTACTTTACTCCTTAGTAATTAATCGATTGGGTGTTGAGATGTTCCAAAGGGTTTCACTTCATTTTGGTTCGTTGCCGAAGTGGACATCTTGGTTCTACCCCAAGGTAGGGTCCCGTTCCATGTACTCTAATCATATAAATGAATCAATTAGTTACTGACTGAAATTTAGTTATAATTTAAATTCATGCAGTGAAGTACCTATATTGAATGATCTTAAATGTGGTTTATCATCTTTCATATTTAAAATTCTAAAAGAGATAAAATATTCATGTGAGAAATAGTATCTTTATTTTATAATAAAACCCCTCAAATAGAGGTAAGTATCCTTCAAGCTAAAAAGTAGTGTTTCGAACTTGATCTATTGACATTACAATTTTATAATTCTTATTTCATGATAAATTTTTAAAATTTTTCGTGTTTAGGATATGTCCCTAATGACATTAGAAACCCTGAGTTTCCCTTCTTAAAATGATTAAAATACTGTTGCACCATCTAAGTGTTTGTTCCAGTTTTGGATTAGAATTACCCACCTAGGAATTTTCCCTTTGTATGGAAACATGGAAACCTTTTAAATGAAATTGACACATTTTGGTAAATGGAATGAGTTGATCTAAATGAATGATTAATTCTTAATGATTGACCCTAAAAACAAGTTACCAACTTGTTTTCAAATGTTCTGAATACTAATAAAAAACATGGGTGTCACGTGGGTTTCCAAATAGGAATAACATGATGGACTCGAAGGGTTTTCATGATCAAACCATGAGAGATACATGGATTACCATGTAGGAATTCCATGGATAGACCCGGGTTCATGGGACAATGATTGGTTCCACATCCATGGTAACTGTTACCATACTAAGGGAAGGTAGAGGTTTGTACCTTGCACTTTGAAAATTCATTAATTGTTTTTAAAAAATGGTTATGATGCTACTTGACCATTAAAAACTAATGGAAGGCAAGGTTTGAACCAATAAATAATGGTTTCAACAATACTTGACCTATCTACACTAATGAGAGGCAAGACATGAACTAGATGAATCATTTCACGACTTCTTTATTTAATAAGAATGGTTATAATCGAGCATGTCATGGTTTATAATTGGAGAATACCATGAGAACTCATGTACCCCATTCCAAATTCAAAGACAGATAGGTAAGGTTCATACCCACCTAGATCCCCTTCTTTGTCTTATCATTGGATGCCTGGAATATTACTATTGGGTACCCAATGTAGTACTACAAGATACCTTCGATACACTCCTTTTATACAACATTGAGAAGTAGGTGCCTTGGATAAACATCATGGACATAGTATTTTCTTAGCCCCATATTACCTTGGATACTCTCCATAGACTCAGTAGGTTCCTTTTTGTGTAATTCCTTGATTACGATCTTTGGATAACACTCTTACCCCTTAGCCAGACTCAGATACTACTGATTTAGCTTTCTGTGAGTTTATGTTACCTTGGTTTTTACCCTAGAACACCCTTGCATAATATCATTATTTCATTTTCTTGTTATGTCTTGTGACCTACACTACTTATACTATCACAGGATTCCTTGTATACAGTCCTTGGTTCTAGCATTGACAAGTAGGTTCCATGGTAAAATCCCATCGGGACTGGTCATTTCACAACCCCATTTTACCTTATAGGAAGCTCCTTAGACTTGGTAGGCGACCTATTCACATATGACTTATGAATAAAATGGTAATACTCAATTAATGAAATTGTTACATGTTCAGACACTAACCAAGGGATGAAGCAGGTACTTGGGTATTTAGTTACATTGTACTGCATATTTTATTTATGCATGCTTGCACCCTATTTAATTTATATTACACTATCAGGATTAGGCTAGACAATGGTGGTGCCGGACTACTAAGATTTATATCTCACAACCTATTTAGAAAGCCATTAAAATGGGGTAATATAGTAGACCTTTCTTGTTCCCAAGGCCCTGGACCTTGTTTGTTTCTATTTTCTTATACCTGGAGTAGGAGCAGAGGACCGAGATGGAGCTCGAGATGCTCGTGGAGATCGTATTTGGTATTTTTTTTCATTACTTGAGTCATACATTGCATTTTATTGAAAATCATGTAGTACTATTTACTTCATTCCGTAATGTATCAATACCATGTTTTTCATTCATCTATTGTATAAATGGCATTAGAAACTTTTTTTCATTTATATGAAATCTATCTGTTGTTGCTTTGTCAATTATGTATTACTGCTTCTGTTATTTATTGTTATTTACTCTTTTATACCACTGCATAACACTGATAAGAGGGTATAGTCTCCCCACCAACTATCCTTACACCAACGTATCAAGTCGGCAGCCTCTAGCGTACGGGGATGCGTGCTTGAGTTCATGTGGCGACCAGTCTGGCCACCTTCTTAGTGGTGAGCTGAGTCAGGACGTTACAGATATTTTATCCTTACGAGGGTCCTACACTCTAAAGAAATTATTTTTATCATATTAAAAAATTCAAAGATTAAAAAAAACCTTCAATTTAAAAATTATATAATACAAATTATTGAATTGATGTTGATGAGGATAACAGATCATAGGGGGAGTAATAGTATTTTAACAAATTTGAAACAAATAAATAAGTAGGGTTTTATTATCAACTATTCAATAGTGAAGTGTAGTGTTCATGATATGTGTAGGGAAAAATAAAATTTGAATGTTGTTTTTTATAGTGGTTCATATCATACTGATTCTAGTGTACTCTCAAATCATCTATACTCCCTAAAATGACCAGTTCTTACTAATTTAAACTCACATTTAATGGTGTTAAAACCTTTATAATGAAAATACCAATTATTAAATCTACATAGAAAATGAAAACTTTTTAAAGGATTCACAATAATGCATTACCCTAACTTTTATTTCACGATTCACAACCTAAGAAGTTTTATATTTTGGTAGAATTACCAAAACAGGCCTACAATTTATTTAGATAAGTGGATACAATACATATAAAAATTAAAAAGATTAATGGAAATAAAAATGATGAAAAATTTGGTAAAATAAATCCAGAATATGATTATAATATATTAAAGACAACGTTTTTCTAATAATACTAAATCACATATACATTAATGATGGAAAAATTTAATGTTTCATCGAAATCAGTGCATCAAAACATTTAATGTGGGAAATTATCAAAATCATGCATAATTAAATTTTGTATCAATATTGTTTTCAATAAAATATGCAATATTTTTCTTTAAATATTATCCCTTGAATGCTTTCATATGGAATAATCCTTTATTATTAATTTTATGATTTTTGATGGGAAACTAGTTCACAAATAACTATAGGCCACATATTAGATAATATTATTATATAGAATAATGTTTCCACCCATAATTTGAAATACTGTACTCAATATTAGATTATTTTGGAACTCATTTATTCATATTTAAAAAACATTATAAATACTTACAATATAATCATTCATCTAAATATATATAACAAACATTATTAAAAAATATCAAATATTTTAATAAACTGTAAGTTTGATAAAATGTTAACACACCATTAAAAGAGGAAAATGTTTCTTCAATTATATGTATACAGAAAAATGTTCATCATTTTGAAAGAAACATGTAAATATTTATGTAAAAATATAAAATAATAAAAATAAAATATTATTTTATTCCTATAGGATTTTGGAAAAATACTAATAGATTTCATAAACTTAGATTATTATATATTGTTTATTTGTAGTATAAAAAGTATTATAATTATATTATAATGGAAATTGAATTTGTCGTAAGAACCAAACAAAACTAGTGGTAGAAATATTATCTATATTTAGTGAGAGTTCTCTCTCACAATTGTTGTAATAAATTACAACCTAATATTAAGGAAAACATTGGGGACTTATTACTATCATTGTGTGAATAGACAACTATAATTTAGTGGAAACATGATTCAATAATAGTGTTGGTTTTTATAATTGATGGTAACACTAAATATGATGACATACTAATAATTTTATGTGGTGATACTACCACATTCTGAAATAGAGGATACCCATGACTACCATTGAAAAATTATAATAATTATATAATGGATGAGTGTTGTTGTATCTACTATAAAAGGGTGGGGTGTTTGATAATGCTATGTAATTTAATGATGGAATACTGATAACATTTCCCTATGCTACCATCAGATCAATATTACAATGGATGGTTTCTAAGGTGTTTTAATTAAATGGGTAGATGATCCGTTATTAATTTATAATGAGTTGGGTGAGTATTGAGGGAGGTTTATGGAATGAATACATGGTGGATGATTTCACAATTATTGAGTGGATGATGTACTACTAGGGACTATAAAGGTTGAATATTTTTTCATGAATGATTCTATAGAGAGTGTCATGGTGGGTATGGTTTATGTGAGGCCAAAAATGAAAAAATAAGGAGTAAAAAAGACAGATCTACTTATATGGTGTTTTATTGTATAATATGGATGGTGTACTATCTAGTGGACAATGAGAGAATGACACTAGGTGGTGTGTTGTTTATATGGACATGTTATGTGTGCTAGGATATGGGAGAACTAGTCAATAAAGGTAAAGATACGACAGTAGCAATATGAGTGTATATGTACATTTATATAAATTTACAAATTATGTAATAATTTTATAAAGGATTCTATATATATATATATGTGAATTTGTATATATATATATATGGGTAAAAATTTAAAAAAATTATTACAAAAATATTTTTCGAAACTATAAAATAAAACACATATGATGAAAACTCACATATATCAATTATTAAATAGGATAGTATAAATGATTAAAGATTTTTAATTTTATTAAATTTCTTTTAGTGAAAAATATATTTATTCAATTAAAAAATGAATTAAAAATATAAAATGTATAATTGGTTCAGAAGTTTTTTTATCTGAATGTGAGGAAATTATAAATTTTTTAAAAAGAAATATTAATGTATAGACATACAGGTTCAAACACTAAAAATTTACCTCTTTTTTAATAAAATACAAAAAACAAATATTTTTTTAACATCCTCTATGACAACAATTGATAGTTTCAAAACGTCCCCATCTTGAACAACAACCCAAATCCATGAATTTTAAATATCATTCGGGAAGCCAAAATGTTCCTTCTAAGGTGCGACTTTAATCCCACCAATGGTATGTAGGAGATCAAATGGATCATATGGTACCATAATATATACATATGGATAATGAACATGAAAATGAGATTCAATTAGCTCATAATTAAATGTAATAATAATTTTTCCATCATGTAGTGATATACCTCAATTTATTATGATGATTGTTCTTTATTAGGTAGGTGAGCCCCAAATATTATTGGTTAGTTGAGATTATAGAAGTCAGCCTCCTTTGGTAACTTTTCACTGTAAAACATATCAATAGTGGTATTATATAATAGATAATATGGGTTTTTTATGATGGTAAAACCTCTAAAAGCATTGAAAAATTAGTTGACAAAGCAATATATGAAAAATAATTCTCCTAAAAAGTTGAAATTCATTGATATTATATCATTAATCCAAATTGATAAATTTCTATAGGTCCATCTTATTGACATCCTTCAAAATCAAACACAGTGTTTTGTATTTATATAATGGAATCAGTTGTAATGGCCCAGTCTCTGGTGGTCCATTACTTTGTCACATTCTTATGCTTGGGATTACCTGGACACCATGGGTGAGTTAAGAGGGCATCAGTGTCGGTAGCGGGGTGTCACCATGGTGTCTCTTATTAGTCTCACTGATTGGTGCCACACCTGAATGGTGCCACCATGGAGTGTTGGAGTTAATTCCCCTAGTATTTCTCATAACAACTCTTTTATGTTTTATTACCTCTTTTTAAGTTTTTTATGGCCGTTTACCCCAAAAAATGTTATTTTAAATACTCTAATGGTAGAGCAACCTTGGGTCACACCATTTCTACGTTTCTAGTTTATCCCCTCTTATGGGTTTTCTATGCTTAATGGGTATCCATTAACTCACAGCTATCTGCGAGACTATCTTCACCATCTTGGAGGATAAAAATTAAAATATAAATTAATTCCATCATGTCTAACTACCCAACCGCATGGTGAAACCATGATTCACTTTTTAAGTGGTTTGAGATTTAATATTCCCTAACTCTAGCATCTGAAATTTTATCACACCAAGATCTTCTTCTTACTTTTTCCTTTCATGCACACTAATGAACCTCTGTTTCTCCATATAATCCTATAATTTAATGGAAATAACTTGGAAACTAGTTAATCATGTAAACTCAGTTGATTAAATTGATTCCCAATGAATCGGTATCCTTGTTGGATCACCCCAGATATCCAAAAAGATATTAAGAACTTGATAAATGTTGTGGTTAAATCTGAAAAACTCCCTTTCTCTGTTTTGTGAATAAGCATGGTTTTTTTTTGATGCTTTTGGGGTGAAATGGATGGGTATGGGATCCCTTGTTGTTCAGTTGTTGGTTTGGGGATATGAGGCTTTATGGGGATGTATCTTGAGGCTTTATTTGGTTCCAATAATTTGTGGTATTTCATGGATCCGTTTTGTTGTCGCGACATTACAATAGAATCGGGTGTGAATTCTTAAATTGTTGTTTGTCCATTTTCTTCTTCAACACAATTGTTGTTTTGTCTTGTGGCTATGCATGATACTTTCTCGTTAGTGAAGGATTATTTTAATGGAATTACTTGAAATTGATAATGATAATGGGTAAAATGGGGGATTTTTTTTCCATAAATGGGTTGTTCTCTAGTTGTGGCCATTGTACATTTGTTCATGTAAGAATAGTGATGAGAGGGTTTGTGTATGGACTAGTTTTTTAAACCTTAGGTTGGGATGAGTGTTTGTTTAGCTATGTGTATAAATTTAGTTCTTGTGTTTTCTATTCGCACCCCACCCATGTTGAGAACTTCATTCCTAACACCCCCATTTCATGGGGGAGGGAGTTTTTCAAACATTCTTATGAGTGGATGGTTATTATCTACTTTATGTACTCTCTCTCAGGTATCTAAAGAATCTTCATGCAGGCTCTAACAACCTAAGGTATATTATGGCCAAAGACTCTTTGGCAGGGTTTGCTGTGGTGGTTGGCCCGGGTGTGTATGAGGAGGATTGTTTCCCATGTGTCTTTAAGATGAGTCCCAAGTGTCTTCAGGCATGACAATGGTTGTTTTGTCCCATGTGTCTATGGGTGTGGTAGTGGTTTTTGGGGACTAGGTGTTTGCGAACATGGTTATGTGTAGTTGTGGCGGCCGAGGTGTGTGCGGGTGGGATGCGTGGTGATATCCCATAAGGTTGTTATTGGGGCGGCAATGGGACTGTAGTGAGACTTGTGGGGGAGGTCTAATGCATAGTATGTCCTATATAACCAGTTGGAAAGTGGTGTGGGGTACCCAAATATCAATGTGTTATTAATATTACTTCACCTAACCTATGTTATTTGGGTAGTGTTCCTTGGTGACGCTTGGTGGATAGTTTCCTTACTAAGTTCCTTTCTCTATTTCTCAAGGGGAATTATAATTCCTCCCCACATGTGCATGAGAGGTTTTGGTTTTTCCTGCTGAGTATACCTGTATACTCACTCAACAAATATGAAACTACATTTAGGATTCTAGGAGTACATTGAGAACCATGCCCGACTTTACTATCTCGGACGTCAGGACAATTGAATTTTCTGTTTTTCTTTCTTTTGGTAAATTTCTTCACAGTTTCTTGTACTTTGTATCAGTTTATTTTGAACATGCATATGGGAATGTATTTTTGGATTTACTTTTACTTTTATTTTTTGGGATTTGTTGTGATTTACCATCTTATATCATGATCTTGTTCTAAAAAATTATAATTCCTTCCATATTATGTGTAATTCTATACACTTTGTGCTATTCGCCACTCTAGGGCCTACCCAAGGCAGGAATCAGGGGTCATTATCTCTCCTTTAACTTGATGAAGGAAGGGTCTAGAAGATTTTTTTCCATTCTATATTCTTGGTGAAGGTGTGGCATGACATCAATGGTTACTTTATATTAAAAAGAGGACACCTATAGACCATATTCACTTTTATCCTCTAAATCACCTCAAAAAAGTTAATTGTGGGCATACCTTTTACTTATTATCATCTTGGGAAATATAGTAATTTCAAAGGATGTCCATCAATCTCTCAGTAGACTCTGGATTCTTCATGGTAGGTTACTACACTATCATACTCAATTATAAGTGTTCCACGTATTAAAATGTCTGGTTATGTTCTTCCACATAATATATTTCTAACAGAAACTATGATTTGTGAATGTATGATTTCGTCACTATTTATTAAATTTATTTAAATGTAAGAGATAGTTGAAAACATAGAAATATAAATGTTGATTCCCCTAAAATAATACCATTTTTGAATGAGTGTGTATATATTGAGATGACGGCCAAAAATCCATTTATAAACCCGAGATATTTCATAATGGGTAACCTTTGAGTCTCTCTCGAAGAATCAATTTCAAATATCATAGTGGTATTCTTGAAACACATTTCTAGTTTTAATATTTTATGACAAAAAATGAACCAATGTATAAAATATTCTAAAAATTATATATGTGGTAGAAATAGCGATGAAATTATTAAATAATAATAATTCAGGAGAAAATTTACTAGAAATGGATATGGGATAATGTGAGTGTGAAGTAGGAAGGATCTAGTATGATCCATATTCATCTCTCTATAATAGATCTTATGAAGAAGAAAACTATCGTCTCCTAACCACACTAGATTTACGGTTTATGTTTGAAGAGAAGATAATATAATTATATTTTTAAATGTGATAATACATTTGAAAGTGTAAAAGACACAAAACATCGAATCTATATGAATAATTAATTATTATCATTTAAAGGTGTCCATTATAACATAGTCAATAAATTAGTGATAATGAATAATATTAACAACATTTGGAAATATATAATGGTAATTCTCATTTTTAATGTATCAATTAATTATTTATATATAATAAAATTGATTTTAATAATGTTAATTGTTTTATCAAAAATATGGTTTCTTCACAATATGGTTTTCTTTAATTTTACGATTGAATATTCTAATTATTATTTCTAAATATTATAAACTGTATTTTAAATACTTATTTTCATTTTAAAATTCATCATGTCAAATTAATCATAAAATATTTTTTTATAATTTTATAAAAATTTATATTTTCCTATCAATGTAGAACAATATTTATTATTATAAAAACAATTTATTTTATTTTTTAGTATTTATAATGTCATATATTAATTTTATCTGTTTTTAAATATATATAGATCATTTATATTTAATGTATTCTAATTATAGGCTTGTAAATATATATTATACATGGATTTGGTACAAAAACATTTTATATTTTCAAAGGGAGTTTTTATAAAAACCAGATTTCATCATGTTTTATGGTATTAATTTTATATTAAATCCTACAACATCATGGTTTTGAATTTTAAAAAATTGATTACATATTTCAAATAGTTAAATTCTATTTCTCGTTAAAAAGTCTATACAATTTATTCATGGATGAATAATTCCATTTTATATCATATATCTATATACCAAAAAACATATCATCTACTAAATTTTATTTTTTATCCATTTGGATTTGAATATAAACTTTATAATATATTATTAAAGAAAATGCCAATCTTTTCAAAATGTTTTTTTTAATAACATTAATATTTTAGAAAAAGTGATAAAAAGAGGATATTTTCATTTTTTATGTAGTCATTTGAAAATTAAATGATTTATATTCATCATGGATAATTATTTTCATTTTTTTGTTAATTAATAATTACCTATAATTCATACTCCACATTTTTTCATAAATTATTCTGTCAATGGAAAAATTAAATAAATGATATTAAAAATATTAAAACAAATATACTTTGAAAAAATAAATATGATCCATTAATTCATTAGAGAAATATAAAATTTAATTTATATCCTTATTTATTGGATACAAATTCCTCGTTTTTCAAACTAATATAAAATAACCCATGTAAATGAATAGTTCTAAAATTCATATAATTGATATTTTTAAATGTAATATTAAATTAATTTTTATAAAAGAAGTTAAAATATTATATTAGGCCAAATTATTATTATATGGTGGATTAAATCATCCTTTTCTCATTTATGGGACTGTGGTTATTTTATATAACATTAATAACCCTTAAAATATAGAAATTTTCATATTACAGTAATTCTTAGGGGAACGACGAAGGGTTAAAAATGGAAAAGGATAAAATTTTGATAAAAAATGCCTAGTTTTTATTTTATGAAATTTTTTTATCAATACTAATACAATCATATATATAAATAATATTTTTTTAATTTTTATTAGAAAATAAAATTTTAATAATTTAAAATTTCCATAAATTCGATGAGTTCCCATACCCACTCTTATAAAAGGACATCTATTATTCACTTTAAATCACAGTACAAAAATAATTATTATTCGAAAATTTTCACCCATATATGATTATAAAATCCCTCAACATTTTCAATAATCTATTTTTTTGGGAATAATACAAATCTTATTGGAGTTGTGGTGTTATGGAAATGAGATTTGGCAAAAAAGTGATATAGTTTCTAAATATATATTTTAATTTTTCTTCTCTTCCACATCATAAAATAATATTAAAACATGATATAATAGTAACACTTGTATAATCAATTTAATTTTATATTATTATTTTAATTTTATGACATATATCAATCTCTAAAAACCATCAAAATGATGATGAATTCATTTATCGTGTGTATAGTAGACTAACGCCTCGTATACTATTGAAATTCAATTACCCTCACAACATATCAACTATAAATTTAATGTTTATATTAATATTATATATGATATGAATGACACATTAAATACTTTTAATGCTTTATAAATGATATATTTTAACAAATTTTTATTTAATAAAAATTATAACATGGTCCATGTGTACATGTCTACTATCACCTCTACGAAACGATTAGAATTGTTTATCATAACCAAATACCACAGATGATAAATATAATTAAATTTTATTATGTAACATTATAGCTATGATATTATGATCATTATCTAAAAATATGATAATGAATACCATCATTCCATTACAATCAATTAAAAATTGAAATGTTACTCTTATGTAAGTACGACCATTCATCTTTAAAATTGAATCCTAGATCATTTTTCATAACCATCAATCATTATTAATTTTAAATTAATAATAATACATATATATATATATATATATATTAATTACAATTATTTCATGATTTTTATTCTAGATATAATGGAATAATAAACACTTTGACCATAGTTTATTTACTGAATGAATTTTGGACTTATGAAATGGATATCACCAAAATTCCCAATTTGAATTAAACTAATTAAATAATAAATTTTGAATTCTTTAGAGATAAAATAAGATGAATAATAAAAATGAATAAGGTTCCTAATAATTTATCAAATTATCCTATGTTTTTTATTTAGGATGAAAATTAACTTATATCATTATTTCAACTCAATGTAATGGGGATAAATTTTAGATATTCTCCTTCAATCATACCCAAAAATTATTATTTTTCATCAATATCAATACTTTTAAAATTATTTTACCAATGTATTAATATAGACATAATTGATTTATAAATGTCACTTTATGTTTTATTTGAATTTATTTAAATGAATTTCTAATTTAACAGAATAGGAGGAAAATAAAATGGAGGAGAGAATCAAAGAAATGTCTATTGAATCAGTTATTCCTGTTTCTAAGGCAAACACCTCCTTTTACATAGATAAACAATAAGAAAAATGTGACTTGTAAAATATATTAAAAATATTATAAATGTGGTAAGAATTGGGGTGTCTTTCACCATGTTTATATAGAAACCAAAATGAACACCTTAATGTTATGAAAAAAATTTAAAAAAATGATCTTTTGAAGGGTAATCACATTGTGGGGATCCCTAACCCTGGGAAAATTTAATTGCACCTTCGAGGCATCATCCAAAACCATCTTGTAATTATTTTGGGGTTCAGTTCCTTCAATCCATTTTGAATTACAATTATCCTATTTAAAATGTAATATATAAATTTATTTAATCACATTAATATTTATCTTGAACCCGATGACCACATTAGAAGTCTTATTCATGAGGCACTGATTATTATTAACATTTTAAAATTATTATCAAATTCATTATCTATGAATAGTTCTCAAGTTATACCATAGTTTCATTACTGAATTTAGTTTTCTAAAGGAAAATATATATTTATATAAATATAGAACGTATTAATAGTTGACTAAAACTTGATGAATTTTACATAGAGAGTCTCCAATTACTCATTCATATTATTATAACTGGAAATTATAAAACAATTCATCAAAGAATATTAAAATCCATCATCATTACTTAAGATTACTAGCTAAATGAGTATCAATTAAAAGTTTCTGATAACATTTCCAATATATAAACATTAAAAATTAAACCCGCAAGGACTACCATGGTGGGAATATAACTACTAGTGCAATAATTAATCCACAACATTTATGTGGATGACATCATTAAGGCATTACCATGAACTCAAAGTTTACACTACTGGAGGTTAGTTTCCCATCCATTAAATAAAAAATAATCATATTTTTTCATAAATTAAATAACAAACATGAATATCTCAAATATGAACTCTTATTACTTCTTTTAGGTAATGGGTTTTATCCATTTTGGATTATAGGGGGGAAGATACAATTAGATTTATCTTGGGCAGTATTAATCTATTGATCTTGGTCCATTGTCATTATCCATATTATCTGTGGATAATTATTCATTCAATAGTGGTCATTGATCAGATTGAATATTTTCATTGATCAATGCCGGAATCGATGATGGGTCTTTTAATCACCCATGTTCTTCTACTCAGACATCAATTTCATTTCAATTGTCAAAGGCTAGGTTTTCTTCACAAACAATGAAATTATTTAGGAGGATTCTAATTCTAAATTCTTAAATAATGATGAAAAGTGTGGGATATTGATAAACCGATTACAATGTATTAGATATATTCAATATATGATGAATACCATCTCTATTTATAATCAAATGAGCATCATGTGGCGGGGTTATGCTTCATTCAATTGAATAAAAACTAGTTTTAGTTCTCATATTTAAGGTATTCAACTACAAGAATTGTTTCATTTATATTATTCCATGTTAAGTTTATATGTGAAAATTATATTGGATATTCATACTTGTGGTAGCATGGTTTTATTCACCATTAACTCCCACTTTCAAAATATCCACTCACGTTAGACTCAAATGAGAGGATTTTCCCAGTGTAGTTTCTATGTAGAGTAATACATAGGTTAGAGGCAAGATCATTTTAAAATACTCTCACATGGAAACTTGAAATTATATTAATATGAACAATTAATTTATTTTAATAGTAAAATTTGTTCACTTTCAGTAGTATGATAATTTTTCATATTTGTTCTGTACGAAAATGTTACTTTCTCTTCCAGTAGAAGTCAATTTGGGATTAGATTTATATATGTTGTTTCTATAATGATCACATGAAAATTCATCATGGTCACTTCGAAAGAGTTACCTTTTTTAATAGATCCTTAAACAAACATATAATTCAAAAAATAGATATATAAAATATTCATAAAAAATAAATATTACAAATAAATCATTATCATGTAAAAATATTTAATAAAATATTTCAAATTTAAAATACATTAAAATGGAATGGTTAATTAAAAAAAATAGAGTCATCAAAAATAATAAAAAAATCACATAAAATTTATTTTCATAAATAAATTAATATTTAAATAAAGTAAAATCGATCAAATATAAGACAAAAAAACAAATATTTCTAATAAAATATTCAATGATTTCCATGTTTTGCATGTTTTGGTATCAAACCGATCAGATTATTTATTTTATCATTAATATAAATTTTTTATCATAAAAAACACAATTCATTTACCAAAAATAAGTGCTCAAATGTGTTAATATTATTTCACATAACTTTTATTTTCCACAAAACAAAATCTAATTCCTTTGATACAATTCCATTGATGCTTCATCCCACATCCTCAAGATGACTAAAGATAAATATTCATTCTACTAGGGTCATCATGAAATAAATTATTATACTAATTTTTAAATTATATAAAATTAATTATATTCAACATTTTAATTTGATTTCCATAGATATGGGGTTGTAAAATCATAATCCTTCTCATTCCATATCCCATTAAATTTGGTTTATCAAGCATAATATCATTTTATTTTCTATAATAACTAATGTTATCATGATTCTTCATGGTTTCTTCATTTTAATGGACCCATAAAAGCATAATGTGAGTAGAAATAATCATTATTTTGTATCATATAATCCTGAAAATTATTCATATGATGATGATTTAATGAAACATCCATTTCAATCTATCACACCTTAGGTTTATCACTGTCCATTAATTTTAAAAATCTACTCAAATCTAGTATAATTACTCATAAGGAAAATATGAGTTAACCAATGAATATCCCTTTGTATTTTCTATCTAGGAATGTAACACCCTGAGATTTTATGGAAAATATTATTTTAATTTCATTAATGTATTATGTTGTATTCTACACCAAGATTACCTTGCGCTATACGCAACACCGTATTAGATTGCAGTATACGCAACACTATTCTTGGACCGTGTTACACACTATTTTGATAATAGTTATTCTACGCAACATTGAAAATATATATATATATATATATTAAATGTATAAATGAAATATGGTTGGATTCTGTTATACGAAACAATGAAGGATTCTTTCACAACACGCAACCCTGACTTGGCTTGCATTACACGCAATCGCGACCTTCCTCGATAGCGTGTGTTGTACGCAATACCGGGTTTTAATAAACAATGTTATATTATTATAATATTGTCATGAACTAGCCGTTATGAATAGTATTAACTAAATTTTTAATTTTAAAACATTATTATTCATCTTACACATTTCTAGAACATGGTATAAGAACAAAATAAATTTTTCGGGTAAAATAAGTATTTTTCAAAAAATGCAGTTTTGCCGCCTTTTGATGGCGCAACCACTTTAAATATAGTTTTTGACATGTTTATAAGTTCAATTTGACAAAATAAAATTCTTATTTGGAATCAAGAAATAAAAATTTACTGTGGATAAATTTTTCATATTATTCTGGTAACTTTCACATTTTAATGAATAGTAAAAACACGCTATATTTTAATTAAAAACAACTTTTTTTAATCATAGTATCTTATGTGGTTAAATTATAATATTGAATGGTTTTAAAGTATAAATAGAATATATTTTTACCATTTAATATAATGTATGTCATTAGCATTGATTTTACCTTGAATTCGTAGGTTAAATCAATTCAATCTTTTGCAATGTTTTAAACAAAAACCCGTTTTTATTCGACAACGGGATTAATTTTAATTTAATTTCTACAACTTCTGTGTTTTGAATTTTAAAAAATGGATTCCATATTTGGAATCAGTGGGTCCAAATTATGTTAATAGGATACTTTTTATTTTTGGGAATTATGAATAGTAACTACGGTAAATTTTATTTACCATAGTTAAAGGTAAATCGAGTAATTAAGGGTAAATATAATATTTTAAAATTACCCTAACAAATGTCAAAATTCTATTGGATGACTAAAAAACGACCCATATCACCTAAGGGTCGGATTAGATTAATTTAATTAAATTTTTTCAGTGAAAATAATTTAATTATTATTAAAACCAAACAATGTGACAACATGTCACTATCTTAAATCTTATAAGTATAATAATTTTAATCTAGTGATAAACGTCATGAAACATCGAACATGAATAGTCTCCAGAAAGATAATACAATTATCTACATCATAGGAATTTATTTAGAATTTTTAGGGATTAAATAATTATCATTTATTATGATAGAAAGATGATGCAGTAATTGTCTTATTAATGAAATATTGACATAATTGATGTTATAAATGCCCAAATAAATGTAATTTGAGACTTTTTATGACTTAAACTAATTTTCTAGGTTAATAGGACATGTTATTGTTGATTTAAGTAACTTGGTTCGAACTTATCATTCTGTTATGAATTTAATAAAAATCATGTACCAAATAGTGTCAAAATTGACATAAAATAGTTTTTAAAACAAATATTATATTATTAATTGTTATTTTTTTTTCTAAAAATATAAGGTTCGGCAAAATGACTTAGATAAGATTATATATATTAATAATAAACAACTTGGGGTTCTTTTGGCTTGATATAGTAAGTTTATTAACCATATACTGTAAGAAAACAAAAAGACACGGCAAAAGTTAAATTATTTAACTTAGAGTTAAATCTTATTGATAAGGTTAAAATAATAAACTAAACTTGTATAAATCCTATTGGATGAGAGGATTTCGACCCATCCCCACTTTATCTCCTAAATAAGACCCTTTGGAACCATTATAAACTGATTTTGACTTTAATATAAAATAATATTTTGAAGTATTCCTAAGGTGCCCCTCTCCTCCCTTATAAAAGGACACCTCCTCCCCCTCCTCCTCACACCAATTTGAGCACTAAAGATCGTCAAAACCCTGCCAAAATCCCTTCTTCACTTCACTAGAATAATCCTAGAGGTCCTGGTCTTCTTCAAAGACCAATCTTAGTTCCCTAAGCGGAGGATTCAAAGAGGCGTTCCAAAGAAGAGGTAATATCCATTACCGATCTTTTCAATTTCGTTCTTCTTCAGCTTCTTCTTATTTAGTTGTTTCATGATAAAGTAATAACATAAGTATTTCTTATATACTGATATGTTATTATAAATATGAAACAACTCTAATTAACCTTCTATCCATCCTACGGAGAAAGGAAATCACCGCGCGTGCGTACGTACGGAATACCGTCTCCACGCCGTGGTGTAATCTATTTTCCACCACCACCTTACATGGATGGGTATAATGGTGTATAGAATTACTATACATAGTTATTACAACATCATATTGATTCTGATACATTTTATAATCCACTCCAATTCAATTCAATATTTATGGAAATGATATCATCGCTCGTGCGTACGTACGGACTACCGTCTCCACGACGTGATGCGATTCATTCTCCATGTTAACCATTTAAGAATGATTAAAAAGTATATATAAGAAATAATAATGAAATATATGACATTATAAAGCTACTGTATTTATGTATATATGTATATTTATGTCATCTACTTACTTCCATTCAAGACAATAAGGAAAGGAAAACAACGGTCATGCGTACGTACGGACTACCGTCTCCACGAACGGTGTTTTTCATTTCATTTATCTATCTATTATATATATATATATACTGAATATATATGATATATAAATCATATTTTATATTCTAGAAGTAAGTAAATCATGATATCAGTAATAATAATGTCAAGAACAACAAGTCAAAACACCTACGATAAATGAAACGATTTTACCCAAAACGCTTCTTTAACATGGAATTTACAAAAGAACGGGTAATATAAAGTCATAAGTGAACCATATATGATATCGTAACAATGAATATGATTATGTAATAAGTCAATGACATTATTTAAATCATTATACAGGAGGTTCAGACACATACGAATCAAATCGGACCTAAAGTAAGGGA
The DNA here is from genome assembly GCA_963277665.1 of Viscum album. Taxonomy (NCBI): domain Eukaryota; kingdom Viridiplantae; phylum Streptophyta; class Magnoliopsida; order Santalales; family Viscaceae; genus Viscum; species Viscum album. The sequence continues at coordinate 780,417,602 of OY728163.1, read as the reverse complement.
AAATATCACAATCTCATTTTTATCCGAGATTGTTTTTACTTTGGCATTTACTAGGGTGTATTTTATCATCCACATCCATGTTCCCTAAATATGTAATATTGTTTCCATCCACTTAAAATAGTTTAAATCCAATTTTACCCTTCTTTGAGTTTTTAGTAAAGAATATTAAAGGAATTTTTTGTCGTTTTTCGTACGAGGTACTTTTTGACTTTTTCGACAAAAGTACGAAGAATGTTTTTTACCTTATACGGCATGAATGGATTTTTAAAACATTATTTCCAAGAAGCATAATTTACAAGTTTCCAAGTTTATTTTTAATCAACTTCTTTAAGTTTAGAATTGTATGACATGATAAGAAAGGAAAAGTGTTTTTGGAGTAGAAAGGATATTTTCCTCAAGAATGGAGTTCAAGTGTTTTATCAAAATTATTTTCCATATAAGATAATAAAGGGTTTTGTTTTTATCCCTATTATTAAATGGATTTGATTATGTTGTGATGGAAATATTTTTATGAATTCATTTATCTTATATGAATTGTTTTATGATGTCATGTTGTTTAAGAATCCCATTTTTATTACATGGGTTACGCTATGATGTATGGTTTATGATTATGTGGCACACATAAGAAAGGATTCATTATAAGATGGGTGGGACCTATATCTCCCTCCAATGCATTGGGTAAAGATTTTATATCTCATGAGATAGACAGGGATGGAACGGTAGGTTATACCGGTTCAGTGAAATAGGACTGAAACGAGGGTTACTCGATTCAGAAAGGGACTTTGTCCACTAAGATAGTCTTGGCAATGAGTCTTGACTAACAAGAAATGATTCTCTATGATTATGTGTGAATGCCACAAAGTTTCATGTTTTAAGTTATGATTATTGTGATTACATTTCACTGCCATGATTTACCCCATGTTATTAAATTATGATCTCATTTGCAGGTTAAGATTTCCAAAAGTTATGTGCTTATGTATATGATGTGATTGATATTTCTTTTGTTTACCCTTACTGAGAATTTGAGCTCACCCTTTTATGTTTTCTTTTCCCCATGATATAAAGAAAGGTTTTAGGTAAAAAAGAAGAAGATCTTTTTGGGAGATATTGAAGATCTTTCACCACGATTAGAAGATTTTATTCCGAGTTTCCAAAGACACTAAACTATTACGATCCTTGTGTGTGTATTTTTTGTTATGTACTAAGTATTCCGAAAATGTAATTTAATGTCCATGTACGTCAAGCTTCGGGTCTCTACAGTTGGTATCAGAGGAAAGGTTTATTCAACCTTTGGAAACTAGGATGCGAGAACTTTAGTGAGATCCCGGGAGATATTTCTAAGGTATGTCTAGGGATGTCCCTAAGGTTAAGTATACGTATAGGTTATAGTACTAGAATTACGCTAATGATCATAGAATTAAACCTAAGATGTTAGATATTGAAGGTACTCCCCCTTTATTATGTTGTTTTCTCTAGCATGATTTTTTCCTCTCACACTATTCTTTTTGGGTTTTAGACGATGGCTGGAACCCGAAGAAACCGTGTTGATCAATGCAATGGACAATGCAATGATTGCCCTCCTGAACAAACAAATGTTATGGGAGATGGAGTGCAAAATCTTATTGCTATACTTACACAAGCTATGAATCATTCTGGACTTCCAAATGATCAGAGAAGGGAATAGTATTCTATTGAGTCCTTCATGAGGCAACGTCCACCTTCTTTCAGTGGGTCTTATGATCCACTTGTTGCTGAACAATGGATCGGTACCACTGAAAAGATATTTTCAGTTCTTCAATGTTCTGAACATGATAAAGTCATCTTAGAAGTATATCGTTTGGAAGGTGAAGCTAATCAATGGTGGAATCTTATCAAGAATACGAGGCCAAGAGATGAAATTGAGTCCATGGAATGGGACGAGTTCAAGAACTTGTTTTTCAGTAAGTACTTCCCTCGTATTCTTCGAACAAAGATGGAGAAGGAGTTTCTTGAACTAAAGCAAAAGGATGATGAATCTGTTGGTATATACGAAGCGAATTTTACAAGACTAGCAAGGTATGCATCTGGAATTATCATCCAACCTGAAAGTAAAGTTGATCGATTTTCAGTGGATTAAAACAAAGTCTTTGAAGGGCATTAGCTATAAGAGACTTCAGTAGCTATGAAGAAATTGTGCATTGTGCTATCAAAGTAGAAATGGAAGTTGGTGTTACTTATCCATCTCATAGTTTTGAAAAGAAACGAAAGATGGAGTTCAAGGAGAAATCTCAGAATAATGGTGAAAAAAAGATGAATGTTTCCTTATGCACAAAGTGTGGAAAGAAGCATGGTGGAGATTGTCTTAAAGGGACTAGAAAATGTTTTAAGTGTGGAAAAGAAGGTCATCGAGCAGCTGAGTGTCGAAGTAATGGAAAAAGGGTTTCTAGTGATGTGAATAAAGCAAACACTGCAGAGAACGCACCACTAACACTTCAATGCTTCAAGTGCAAGGAAATGGGGCATTATGCTAATAAATGCCCTAATCCAAGGGTTAGTGATTATCAACATGAGCAACCACTGAAGGCAAAGGACAAAGGGAAGTCACATGCGATCACTATTGGCAATGTTGAATATGACAACGATGTGGTGGAATGATTAAGTGTTTATGTAATGGGATTCCAAAATAATTTTGTATCATTGAGTATTGCAATATTTATTGATGTGGTATTCAAAGTGATTGAGATATTTTTTGGAAATAAGATGATATGCACATAATGAAGTGATAAAGAGAAAATGAAATGCTTGACAATATTCATGAGCTCATGATTGATATAAGGACTAAGTGATATCATGGTTTGAGTATATAGAATTTTGAGGATTTTGGTATGTGGAAAGTGTTAACTTTAAACTGCATTCATGTTTTCACTAAGATATTCAAGAGAATACATGATTAAGGACTTTGAATTTTTCGAATGTGACCAACAAAACATATCTTATGATATATGGGGATCAACGATGGTATTAAATCTCTGGTAATCATTTTCACTATGTTATGAGGGTGGACTGCAGTATTATGGATAAGGCTAAAGATTGAAATGGATTATGTTGGACATAAGTGAGTATTGTTTAAGGATAGAAGTTTTTTTATTCGATATTATTGATGAGATGTTATAGTAATGTAGTTTTAGAAAAAGGACAACCTGCAGGACGAGCGACAGCCCATCGCGTCGGACAAGGCTGTAGGAATCGAACCCACAACCGAAGTGCGACTGGCCTTTATCGCCTACCACTGGCCTATAGGAAGTCCCTGTTTAGTAGAAAACTAGTTTTATTATATTAAGCAGTATGATATGTGAAGTATAAGTTCATTTTAGGAACCATATATGAATAATATCACTATAGATGGACTTATGTATTTTTTGATAACTTTTCTAACCTTTTGTTTGAGACAGATGGAATGACCCATCATTCTATCACATGATCTGCTAACACATCACGAATGAAAAATTCAACTTCATTTCTTTAAGATATGAAGTGGAAATTGTCCAAAGAACGACCAACGGTGAGACTATACCAAAATCACGAAAGTATTTCTTCTAATTCCAATTTCATCAACTTTAGGGAAATGATCTTGAAAACCAAAAAATTTGTCTTAGTGCTCTTATATCTGATGAATCATATGGTACCTTAGATCATCACAAATTTATGGCTTTGTGATTGCTAGCTTTTCCATAGCCATGTTCTCTACCACACTCCATCAGAACATGATGGTTCGATTTCTCTTCCATATCCATATTTTCACCTATGTGGAAACCCAGTGATTAGTTTATTTGGGTAACCGTTACGTTTCATAATTTTGTTTTTAAAGATATGTTTTGGTATTCCTTTTTACGATGTGGGTTTCTATCAAAGAAACTTTCAAATATTAAACCATTTATAACCCCGACGAATTTCGAGGGCGAAATTCATTTTAAGGGGGGTAGAATGTTACACCCCGATATTTTATGAAAAATTCTATTTTAATTTCATTAATGTCTTATGTTGTATTCTACACCATGATTACCTTGCGCTATACGCAACACCGTATTAGCTTGCAGTATACGCAACACTATTCTTGGACCGTGTTACACACAATTTTGATAATAGTTATTCAACGCAACATTGATTATATATATATATATATATTAAATGTATAAATGAAATATGGTTGGATTCTGTTATAAGAAACAACGAAGGATTCTTTCACAACACGCAACCCTGACTTGGCTTGCATTACATGCAATCGCGACCTTCCTCGATAGCGTGTGTTGTACGCAATCCCAGGTTTTAATAAACAATGTTATATTATTATAATATTGTCATGAACTAGCCGTTATGAATAGTATTAACTAAATTTTAAATTTTATAACATTATTATTCATCTTACACATTTCTAGAACATGGTATAATAACAAAATAAATTTTTCGGGTAAAATAAGTAGTTTTCAAAAAATGCAGTTTTGCCGCCTTTTGATGGCGCACCCACTTTAAATCTAGTTTTTGACATTTTTATAAGGTCAATTTGACAAAATAAAATTCTTCTTTGGAATCAAGAAATAAAAATTTACTTTGGATAAATTTTTCATATTATTCTGGTAACTTTCACATTTTAATGAATAGTAAAAACACGCTATATTTTAATTAAAAACAACTTTTTTTCATCGTAGTATCTTATGTGGTTAAATTATAATATTGAATGGTTTTAAAGTATAAATAGAATATATTTTTACCATTTAATATAATTTATGTCATTAGCATTGATTTTACCTTGAATTCGTAGGTTAAATCAATTCAATCTTTTGCAATGTTTTAAACAAAAACCCGTTTTTATTCGACAACGAGATTAATTTTAATTTAATTTCTGAAACTTATATGTTTTGAATTTTAAAAAATTTATTCCATATTTGGAATCAGTGGGTCCAAATTATGTTAATAGGATACTTTTTATTTTTGGGAATTATGAATAGTAACTACGGTAAATTTTATTTACCATAGTTAAAGGTAAATCTGGTAATTAAGGGTAAATATAATATTTTAAAATTACCCTAACAAATGTCAAAATCCTATTGGATGACTAAAAAACCACCCATATCACCTAAGGGTCGGATTAGATTAATTTAATTAAATTTTTTCAATGAAAATAATTTAATTATTATTAAAACCAAAGAATGTGACAACATGTCACTATCTTAAATCTTATAAGTATAATAATTTTAATCTAGTGATAAACTTCATGAAACTTAGAACCTGAATAGTCTCCAGAAATATAATACAATTATCTACATCATAGGAATTTATTTAGAATTTTTAGGGATTAAATAATTATCATTTATTATGATAGAAATATGATGCAGTAACTGCCTTATTAATGAAATATTGACATAATTGATGTTATAAATGCCCAAATAAATGTAATTTGAGACTTTTTATGACTTACACTAATTTTATAGGTTAATATGACATTTTATTATTGATTTAAGTAACTTGGTTCGAACTTATCATTCTGTTATGAATTTAATAAAAATCATGTACCAATAGTGTCAAAATTGACATAAAATAGTTTTCAAACAAATATTATATTATTAATTGTTATTTTATTCCTAAAAATCTAAGTTTATGCCAAATGACTTAGATAAGATTATATATATTAATAATAAACAACTTGGGGTTCTTTTGGATTGATATAGTAAGTTTATTAACCATATACTGTAAGAAAACAAAAAGACACGGTAAAAGTTAAATTATTTAACTTAGAGTTAAATCTAATTGATAAGATTAAAATAATAACCTAAACTTGTCTAAATCCTATTGGATGAGAGGATTTCGACCCATCCACACTTTATCTCCGAAATAAGACCCTTTGGAACCATTATAAACCGATTTTGACTTTAATATAAAATAATATTTTGAAGTATTCCTAAGGTGCCCCTCTCCTCCCTTATAAAAGGACACCTCCTCCCCCTCCTCCTCACACCAATTTGAGCACTCAAGCTCCGCCAAACCCTGCCAAAATCCCTTATACACTTCCCTAGAATAATCCTAGAGGTCCTGGTCTTCTTCAAAGACCAATACTAGTTCCCTAAGTGGAGGATTCAAAGAGGCGTTCCAAAGAAGCGGTAATATCCATTACCGATCTTTTCAATTTCTTTCTTCTTCAACTTCTTCTTATTTAGATATTTCATGATAAATTAATAACATCAGTATTTATTATATACTGATATGTTATTATAAATATGAAACAACTCTAATTAACCTTCTATCCATCTTACGGAGAAAGGAAATCACCGCGCGTGCGTACGTACGGAATACCGTCTCCACGCCGTGGTGTAATCTATTTTCCACCACCACCTTACATGGATGGGTATAATGGTGTAAAGAATAACTATACATAGTTATTACAACATCATATTGATTCTGATACATTGTATAATCCACTCCAATTAAATTCAATATTTATGGAAATGATATCATCGCTCGTGCGTACGTACGGACTACCGTCTCCACGACGCGATGAGATTCATTCTCCATGTTAACCATTTAAGAATGATTAAAAAGTATATATAAGAAATAATAATGAAATATATGAAATTATATAGCTAATTTATTTATGTATATATGTATATGTATGTCATCTACTTACTTCCATTCAAGACAATAAGGAATGGAAAACAGCGTTCATGCGTACGTACGGACTACCGTCTCCAGGAACGGTGTTTTTCATTTCATTTATATATATATTATATATATATATATACTGAATATATATGATATATAAATCATATTTTATATTCTGGAAGTAAGTAAATCATGATATAAGTAATAATAATGTCAAGAACAACAAGTCAAAACACCTACGATAAATGAAACGATTTTACCCAAAACGCTTCTTTAACATGGAATTTACAAAAGAACGGGTAATATAAAGTCATAAGTGAACCATATATGATATCATAACAATGAATTTGATTCTGTAATAAGTCAATGACATTATTTAAATCATTATACAGGAGGTTCAGACACATACGAAGCAAATCGGACCAAAGGTAAGGGAAAATATCACAAACTCATTTTTATCCGAGATTGTTTTTACTTTGGCATTTACTGGGGTGTATTTTATCATCCACATCCATGTTCCCTAAATATGTAATATTGTTTCCATCCACTTAAAATAGTTTAAATCCAATTTTACCCTTCGTTGAGTTTTTAGTAAAGAATATGAAAGGAATCTTTTGTCGTTTTTCATACGAGGTACTTTTTGACTTTTTCGACAAAAGTACGAAGAATGTTTTTTACCTTATACGGCATGAATGGATTTTTAAAACATTATTTCCAAGAGAACTCATTTAAAAGTTTTCAAGTTTATTTTTAATCAACTTCTTTAAGTTTAAAATTGTATGACATGTTAAGAAAGGAAAAGTGTTTTTTAAGTAGAAAGGATATTTTCTTCAAGAATGGAGTTCAAGTGTTTTATCAAAATTATTTTCCATCTAAGATAATAAAGGGTTCTGTTTTTATCCCTATTATTACATGGATTTTATTATGTTGTGATGGGAATATTTTTATGAATTCCTTTATCTTATATGAATTGTTTTATGATGTCATGTTGTTTAAGAATCCCATTTTTATTACATGGGTTACGCTATGATGTATGGTTTATGATTATGTGGCACACATAAGAAAGGATTAATTATAAGATGGGTGGGACCTATATCTCCCTCCAATGCATTGGGTAAAGATTTTATATCTCATGAGATAGACAGGGCTGGAACGGTAGGTTATACCGGTTCAGTGAAACAGGACTAAAACGAGGGTTACTCGATTCATAAAGGGACTTTGTCCACTAAGATAGTCTTGGAAATGAGTCTTGACTAACAAGAAATGATTCTCTATGATTATGTGTGAATGCCACAACGTTTCATGTTTTAAGTTATGATTATTGTGATTACATTTCACTGCCATGATTTACCCCATGTTATGAAATTATGATCTCTTTTGCAGGTCAAGATTTCCAAAAGTTATGTGCTTATGTATATGATGTGATTGATATTTCTGATGTTTGCCCTTACTGAGCATTTGAGCACACCCTTTTATGTTTTCTTTTCCCCAAGATATAAAGAAAGGTTTTAGGTAAAAGAAATAAGATCTTTATGGGAGATGTTGAAGATCTTTCACCACGATTAGAAGATTTTATTCTGAGTTTCCAAAGACACTAAACTATTACGATCCTTGTGTGTGTGTTTTTTGTTATGTACTAAGTATTACGCAAATGTAATGTAATGTCCATGTACGTCAAGCTTCGGGTCTCTACAAGGAAGGTTTTATTAAGCTACCTAATTTTGAAATAGTGATGATTTATTTAATAACAAATTTTACACATTTAGAGTTTTCATCCTTAAGGGTATCAATGCAACAATGGTATACACTATCCAATATTAGGACATATATTTATCATCACTAAAAACCAAACAACATTATGCACTATAAAAATGGACGTTCTCATATGCCTAGGATTATTCTAAGGGTTCTCAAAATATGTTCCTAAAATTCTATTACCATAAATAAATAATCCTTTCTATGATAAAAATAGTTGAAATTAAATAATTTCATTCAAAAATCATATATTATTTTAGATTAATTTTTATTAGATATCATTAAAATCCCTTTCGGAAAGAATTTTTTTTAATTTAGAAACGTGGATAAATAAAAAATAGTTTTTAAGTAGTAATATATCATATACCATTATGTTCTTCACTTGTGGTAAAATCATATCTATATAATACATAAAATAATTCATCATATATCGTTGATTTTAAAACACAATAAATTGAATTATAAAATTCTCATTATTGTTTAATGTGGTAGATAATATTCAATGATAATTAATCAGAATAACATGAGAATAAGGGTATGAAAAAATAAAAAAAATAATGAAAATCATTCAAAAATTGATTTAATAATCATGAGTCTTAGAATATTGCACATGTGATCAATAATCATTAATCAAAAGGGAATAAAAAAACATTATCAATGAGTACATAACATTGGAATAGGATCAATTCATTATAAAGTGCAATACTTTGTATTGTAATCGTAAATGTCAAAACATATTTTCCAGGCTACCAACTATGAAATTTTTCACTTTTTTGGCTTTGGAAAAGTACTCGGTCACAAAAATTAAAGAGACCCAAGCTTAACGTACATATACATTACATTTCATTTTTGGAAAACTTAATACATGACACAATCAAACGCCAAAATTCCTTGTTAGTTTAGTGTCTTTAGAAACATGGAACACAATCTTTTAACTTGGTGAAAGATCTTCAACATCCCCCATAAATATCTTCCCTTTTTGATTTCCTACCTAAAACCTTTCTTTATATACTAGGGTAAAAAAACATAAAAATGGTGTGCTCAAATGCTTATTAAGGGTAAAAATTAAGAACATAAAACAAAACTTAAACTTGATAATTTGAAAAACTGAACAAAAAAATTTGAATATCCAATACACGAGTCATGAAATAAATCATGGAAGTATATAGTGAATAGCTCATAAATGAAAATTAACCATGATAAAATAGTATTGGAATAAAACATTGAATTGTTCAAAATAAATAAGAAAATAAGATGACTTTTATAATAGCCAAGGCATTGTTTCCATTACCATTATAATGGACAAAGTCCATTACTGAACCAGGTATACTTTCAATTCCATCCATGTATTAATGAACCTGATTTACATGCCCTTCCAGACCTTTATTACTGAACCAGATTTACATTCTGTTCCATTCATATCTATATCATGAGATAAAATTATTTATCCAATGAATTGGAGGGAGATATAGGTCACACCCATCTCACAATGAAATCATTCTTATATGTGCCACAAAAAATATAAATCATAGCATTACCCAAGAAAAAAATTGGTTTTCTTAAAAATCATTCTATCATTAGATAATCCATATAAAGTATCATTACATAATTATCACAATAAAATAATAGTAATAATTGGGATATAAAAATAAAACTATTTAAAGAGTTTCATCTTAGATGGAAAATAATTTTCATAAACCACATGAACTTAGTTCTTGAGGAATAATTCCTTTCTTTTTCAAAAACATTTTATTTTTCTCAAAATGTCGTGCATTTTTAAAAGAAAAAAATGTAGTTGAAAATAAAGTTGTAAACTTGTAGAGTAATACACATTGAGATAATGAGTTATGAATATGTAAAAACTCGTTCATTCCGTATAAGTTAAAGAAACATTCTCCTTGTATTTTTTTCGGAAAAGTCCAAAAATACTTGTTATGGTAAAAAAAATATTCCGTATATACCATGTAGTAAAAGTAAAAAATTTATAAAAATGAAATTAAATATACATATAATAATAGTAAATATATTATGAAAATTATTTTTAGAAAACATGTACATGGATTATAAATACACCCCCAGTAAACACTTACGTATAAAAAATCTTGGATAAAAATGAGATTGCAAAATAATCCCTTACCTTAGGTCCTATTTGCTTCAAATGTATCTGAAACTCTCATATAATGATTAAATAATGTTAATTATTTATTCCAGAATTATAATCTTTTTCATGATAACGTTTATGATAACATTTTCATCCATTTGTTAGTTTTATTTCATTCTTACTCGTTATTCAGGTATTAACTACATTATGTTCTTGTGCACGTTTTGTTAGATATGTTCTTATTTATATTTTTTGGTTATAGATATATCATTTAAATAATTCTATTAGTATAATAAATATCATATTTATTCATTAAATTCATTCATATAATCATTCATTAATGAATATTATGTATAACGAATCACATCGCATCGTGGAGATGGTAGGCCGTACATACGCATTAGCGATGATATCGTTCACGTAATTGTTGAATGGTTATGACATGGAGGGTGAATAATAACTCATAAGTAGTATAATTTTTTAATAATAATATTTAGTTATTACTTCCACCATTATACCCATCCAATGAAGGTGGTGGTGAAAAACATATTACACCACATCGTGAAGACCGTACGCTGTACGTACACACACGCGGTGATTTCATTTTCCGTGGGATGGATAGAAGGTGAAATAGGATTGTTTCATATTTATAATAACATATTAGTATATTATTTATACTTATGTTATTACTTTATAATGAAACAACTAATAGAGATGAAGTATAAGAAGAACAAATTTAAAATAATCGGTAAAAGAGACTACCTCTTCCTCGACATGCCTCCTTTAAATTTACTATTAAGGAACTAGAGTTGGTCTTGAGAAGAAAAAAACCTCTATAATATAACTAGGGATGTTGATAAGATGAATGGTCAAGGTTTTCTATGTTTGAAGGCTTAAAATAGAGTGAAGTTGAGAGGGAGTTGGTTCCCTTTTATAAGAGTGGAGAGGGACACTTTAGGAAACTCTCAAAAATATTAATTTATAATAAAATCCATTCCTATCAAAAAATATCTATAGTGTAGAAAATTAGAAGATAGAATTATATAGTGTTGTAATATAATCACCCAATAAATGTTTGAAAACTTATTTGGCCTATTTAAACGTTATCTTCTTAATTGAAAATTAGTTATTCTATTAAATTTTAATTTTGGAAATAACATTATAAATATTTAATGGTTATTAATATTTACATATGTGGTATTAATTTAGCATAAATGTATAATTTATGACATTTTATACCTTATAATTATCTATTTGTAATTTCTAAATATTTTTTATGACTTTTAAATAATTTAATAAAATATTATGTTTATAAAATGTCAATAGTGTCCATTTTGAGACTATTCATTTATTAGAATTTTAATAAACTTAATATAGAAGATAAATTCGAACCAAAACATTAAATACACTTCTAACATGTCACAGTGACCTATAAAATTCTTGGATCACATTAATTAGTTCATATGATAAATAGTTTATCATTTTAAAACCATTTATTTGATATTTCTATGAATAATATAATTTCTAATTCACTATTGTGTCATCATTAATGATAATTAAATAATCTCTAAAAATTATAAATAAATTTACATTATGTATAAAATTTAATTATATTTCTATTTACTATTTAATTTCTATGTTTTATGAATTTTATCTCTAAATTAAAATTATTACACGTATAAGATATAAGAGAGAGACATGTTGTCACTTTCTTTAGTTTTAATAATAACATGATTTTCGTGGACAAAATGCATAAAATTAATCTATTATAACCCTTATGTTATATGGGTATACTTTTATTTATCTAATAAAATTTTGGAAGTTGTTAGGGTTGCTCTACAGTCTTATATTTATCCTTAATTACTCGATTTACCTTTAACTATGGAAATTAAAAAATTACCAATGGTACTTTTCATAATACCCAAAAATAAAATTATCCTATTAACATAATTTGGACCTACTAATTCAAAATATAGAATCCCTTTTTAAAAATTTAAAACACAGATGTTGAAGTAAATAATTTAATATTAATCCTGTTGTTTAAAAAATATATTTTAAAAGTTTATACATTTCAAAAGATTGAAATGTTTTTACATATGCATTTAATGTAAAATTAATTCTAATGACATGAATTATATTAAATGATAAAAATATATTTTATTTGTACATTAAAACCATTCAATATTATAATTTATATAGATAAACTTTCTTGATGAAAAAAGCTATATTTGAATAAAATTTAGCCTATTTCTTACTATTAATCAAAATATGAAAGTCATCAGAAAAATGTAAAAAATTTATCCACAGTTAATTTTTAGGTCCCTCTTCAAATGAATACTTTTATCTTGTCAAATATTGCATATAAAATTGGAAATTTCTGTATTTAAAATTGGTGCGCCATCAAAAGGTGATAAAACATCATTTTGTTTAAAAATAATTCTTTTATCCGAAAAATTTATTTGTTTTCATATCATGTATATGTCGAATGAAAATATTATATAAAATTAAAAATGTGGTTAATAATATTCATAATATCTAGTTTATATCCCATTAAATAAATAATATATCATTGTTTAGTGAAACTCGGTATCGCGTACAATGCTAGCTATCGAAGAAGGATGCTCATGCGTGTAATGAAAGACATGTTAGTGCTGCATGTAGTGAAATATTCCGTTAGTGTTGCATATAACATTATAGAAACATAAATCGTGTATACAATAAAAAAATCTATACTCTGTGTTGTGTGAAATGAATTCTCTCAAAAGAACTTGAAATTGTATGCAACACAATACATGAATAGTGTTGTATATACTAAAGCTAGTATGGTGTTGCGTATTACAAAAGACAATAGTTGTGTAGTTTACAACACAAGACATCAAATAAATTAAAATAAAAAATCTCAAAAAATCTTGTGGTGTTACAAACACACTTCTTTAGGTACCTTCCCATATTCTGTCCTGTGGATATGAGATAACCTCATGTGTTCCCTTTGAGCTCATTAAACATTATTCATTAACCACTAAATTAGGGAGATATAATTTAACCACCTCTAATTTAATAATATTTAGATCATATGTATTAAATTTTATCATGAAAACAATTACCATTCCATCATAACATATCCTATGAAAATTAAAACATTTTTCATCAATACTTCATCATCATAACCATAATCCATCTAGAAAATGAACAATCATTCTAGAATAGAATTAGATACCAAGTGAATTATATGTAACTTGAATAAATGTTACCATATATTAGAAATTATTTTTAATTTTCAATTGAAAATTTCCACCATAACTTTCCCTTTTTATTTTATAATCACAAGTTTAAATGTACATTTTTCATAAAACTAAAAACATTACATTTAAAATATCAATTTAAATATGAAATTGAATCTTTAATTTATTGATTATTCATGATAATATTAATTTTTTTTCTTGTTTTATATATATAAAAAAATAATCTATTCAAATTTGGGATAAAAATTCATTAGAACCGTAGTTGATGAAAAATATAGTGATTATTTTCATATTTTGTTCATGATAAAAAAATATAAAATATTGTATTAAATATTCATAATATAATATTTCAAATATTCCAGAATTAAATTGAATTAAAATATAGAAATCTAGGAAAATTAATCCTGTCAAAATAGTAAATGACTGTATCTTTTCTGTAAAACAATCTTGTTTAAATTTTATATTCTACAATAAAACATTTATATATATATATAAATATTAAAATTTTAAGACACATTAATGAATTAAATTAAAATATACCTCAAAATATCATGAAACAATGTTATTAATTTTAAAATATATAAATGTTGTATTAGATACCACTATAAATGAATATAGGTGTATATAAAAACATATTTTGTAAAAAAAGAAATTTGAGGAAATTAACACCCACTACATTGATAACAACAAAATATAGACCCATGAGAAGAATTTATTTTAATTAATACATCTAAAGAACTAAAATAATAAGGATCGATGATATTACATGTCATTTAGGTATTATATAAATCTCATTATCATAAATATGTTAATAACATGAAACATTTCTCAATCAAACAATCATTTGTCGAAGAACCCTTACCTAACTTCCCAAATTCAATATAATGTCTCCAACCTAATATATAAAAAAATAAAATTATAATAATTCAATAATAGAATCATATACAAAATTATATTCCATATATGATTTATTTTTACATTTGAACACAAATTAATCGATAATTCATTATTAACCTCATTTTTCTTGATTTAAACTAAATCATTTTTCATGAATATTGATGTTTGAGTGATTGAATTCATACATATTGATCATGGATCCATTATAAAATTAATTTTAATCATTATATAAATTGATTAAAAATTAATGATATGCATTTTTGGATAGTTGGTAAATAGATTAGAGAAATAAAATTTTAGCACAGTTTCTGGACATGGTAGTTTGTATGTATGCATAAAATGTTATCATTTTGAAAAAAGGAAAATAATGATAAAAAATACAATAAAATAAATAATCATAATTTTTTTAGATGTATCACATATATATATATGTACATATATATATTTTATCATTATAAAAATCGATGTACGGAGGTGATGTCAGACGAATCATATCGCTTCATTGATGTGGTTGTCTCTACAAACACACGAGAGACACATCAATTACCTAATTGATGGAAGGCAACGAGAGAAAATATTATTCATTTAAAATAATAATATAAAATTATATGTGAGATTCTAATTTTATTATATTGTAATATAAATTATTGAGTTTAAGGAGGTAGGATAAGAAGTAAAATGTAAATGGTCTGTTAAGATGATCACCTTCTATTTAAAGATTCTATTTGGAATCTCCCTATAAGGACCCTATGGTTGGTCTTTTAAGAATACAAGAACATATATATTATTTATAATTATGTGATGATGTGGTTTTTTATGGGGTTGGTTGAGATAATTAACTCATGACATATGAGGAATAGATGAGAGGTGGTGTACTTATACTAGAGAGGATACATGAAATATTTTAATAACATTATGTATTCTATTCATATAAATTATGTTTCATATTCTAGTTGTCCAAAATTATTTATTCCATATATTGTATGATTAATTTTATAAATCATATCATTGAATAATATTTTGTCAAATTTAGATGTTTTTAACCCTTATCTCATAATATTGTCTCCCCATTAACATTTTTGACAATTATTGCGATTCCAAATATTTTTAAAAATTTTAGGGGTAAGGAATGTCCTAATAAAAACAAAAGTACACATTAGTGGGTAATGGATGATATTACAGACCATATCCCATCAACCTATGGAATGAGAAATATTTTATGAATATTCAAACATTTTATAAAATACTATATTACAAGGATACCATAAATATAATTTTCAAGACTATTCAAATTTCTTGAAATTATGGACAATATTATAGAACTAGAAGTCAAAAATAAAATTTTAAAGACAAATAATATAATATAATTATTAGTAAATTTAATGGAAGAGTATAATTCATTGAAATTTTGTAACATTTAATATTTATTTAAAATAATATATTTCAAATTTCTATTATGTGAACATGCATTCTCTATACCCTGTAGATGAATTTATGGTCATTATTAAATCATTAAAAAATACCCAAATTAATTAAATTCATCAATATTTAAAAAAACTTATAATTGAATATAAAATTTTTCACTACAATTGAAATAATTTTTTATATATTTAAATAGTGGGAGTGAAATTTTGTATTTATTCATTACATAAAATATTATTGTTTTCTTTATCTAAGGGATGTGTTATAAAATTTCAAAACTATTTAATATAAGATGATTCGGGTCAAAAGGAACGTTTTTAAAATTAAAAGTATTACATTATTTAGTTTTGTAGGTCTTATAATATAGTTAAAACCTAATTTAACACGTTTTACACAAACGGTGGCAACAAATATTATTTGTGGTCACTATTTCTAACACCCTAAATTTTGAAGGAAATATTTATAATATTTTATCCTCCTTGTTACATAATTTCAATTATATTATTCATTATTAAAATTCTATAAGAATACTGAATAAATTTTAATACAATTTAATAAAAATAAAAAATTATTTTTTTTGGATAAATTTTTATTCATAAAAATGAACATACCCCAAAATCATGGAAAAAATTTCATACTATGTAATTATTTACATTATATATAAATAAATTTTATTATGAAACATTTAAATAAAATTCAAAAAAGAAATAATAAATTTATGTTACTGGATTTAATAAAATATAATGCCGGTTCTATAAAAAAGTTAATTTCTACTATTTATTGAAAAATAAATCTGATCATAAAAATAGACAAAATGTACACTATAATAATTTTGATGTATTTATTTCAAAATTTTAGTAATTTGTAGAAATAAAATTAGTAACCATTATAATTATCATTTAAACATGCAATACGAAACCTATTTGAGGGAAATTTATTTTTAATGAAAAATCAACTTTACTTAAAAATAGAGTAATTATTTGTAATAAATCAATATGTTTTTACTATGTAAAACTTTTATATTTTTTTTATAATTTTACGATTCTTATTAATTAAACTAATTTAGTGACTATGATATATGATATCATAATTTATCTTAATCTCATTGTTTCATGTTAAACAATCTATCACGAATTAGATTAACAATATTTATTTTTATAATAATAAAATAAATTTTTTGTAGCATTTCACATTGAAAATATGAATTAACATAAGGATATTTCCAAGAGTTTTTATAGAGGTGACTAACCCACACGTATCATTGAGTTCATGTGAGATAAGATCATATTAGAATTTATAGTCACAAAATAAACTTACAACAAGGGAATAATAGTTTGGATGTGTGTGGTTGATCCATTGAGAACTGTTGGTAGGTCTATAGCCAATCGAAAAAACCAATTGAAGGTTTCCACTACTTCACTCATCTAAATTGTGTTTAACTAAGAATATATAGTTTGGTTTTAGGGAAAAAAATTAATGGATGGGACTACGGTCAATAATAATGATATTGAAAATGGATAATCCAAAATTTAACATTGAATGGTCTTATGGATTAGGATTTCAAGTGGTGAAAAATTCACAAATTGCTTTTGGTCAAACCATTTTGATCTTTATAGGATTCATCTATCCAATGGTAATGGTATAACCAATACCCTATGTTAATTACACATTTTATTAATTAATAAAGCTTCATATGAAAAGTGTCAAAGTCCTTCTAAACTCCTATTAGGATCGGTTTGTTCAGTCTGGCATCCCATGGTCATGGTTTTGAGAATAAAGGTGATGAAAATAATATTAAAATAATTACTAGTCATAGGGTTTTGAAGGATCAATTTGACGATTCCTTATAATTATAAAAAACCCAACTCTCAACCCCTATCCTTTAGTGGATTATCCATACAAGGTGGGGATGATCAAAAGAAATAAACTATTAGGAATTCTATGCACAATCATAAAAAATTTTAAAAAGAGACAATCTAGAATTAAACTATATTGATTAAATATATATACAATTTTATCCAATGAGAATCTAAATAGAATCATACTTTTAATTATTAAATAGTGAGTAATGAGAAATAAAATATAAAAATAAAATTAAACAAACACAAACATACAGTGAATGATGAAAATATTATGGAATGTGAAGTAGTTGATGAAGAATGAAAGGAGGTGATGAAAATAAACATAAAAAATAAAGTGGGATTTCAATATAGAAGATCTAATTTTTATGGAATAACTACTCACAAATATTCAATAAAAAAATTATATATTGACAGAAATATTATCCTGAATTATAAAATCAAAAAACTGAATGGAATTTAAGAAGAAAGTGGTAAGGAAAATAAAATTTTGAATCTCTTTGGCATAGTTGAGAACTAAAAATATTAATATCCATGATAACTACACCATGCCCTAGTAAGGAACATCGTGTTTTGGATAATGTGAATTGGGGTCCCAATATATTTACAGTATGTATGTTTGATGAATTTCTTGTAATATAGATCCATTGTCCCTCCAAATATGAAATCTGTATATGCCATCGATTTATTTAACTTTTAGAGGGATTTAGATTCTTAAAATATAAAAATCATATAATATATTTACATTATGTGTGTTATATTCAGGTCATGATGAATCTTCACGGGTTGGTTGGTGGCATTACATGTATGATGTGAAATAGGTTTACTCGTCATGTATAAGATACGTGGAATTTAAACACATTTTTCTGAATGTTTTCATCATTATTATTTTTAAAGTGGACAATTACTAATTCCTTTGAAAAAACCAAAACTTATTTTATTATATAATTAGGCATTAAAAATATCCTATAACATGTATCCAATATATGTATAAAAATTCATCTAATCAAATTTATTCAATGCTGAAAATTGATTTTCCTCATAAAGAAAGCATTTTAATAGTGGTTCCAAAAGAATTTATTTTATATGTAGTAAACATGAAACAAAAATAGGAAAATAAATCTAATTGTATGAATAAAAATTTAGTCATATTTAATCAACCCTGCAAAAATGTAATTCATTCCTCCTAGTTCAGTTCATTAATCATATAAATTATTTTTTTAGTTAAAATTTCACAATAGTTTCTTATATTCTACTCCCATTTTCAAATTTATCTCACAATGAATTTTGTCTCATCACTCAAGGTAAAATTTAATTTTAGTTATGGTCATACATGCAGTACATGTTCCTAACCATAGGCTTGAACATGATATATCATCTCTACTTTATAAATAAAAATACAAAATAAATCATGAGGGTTTAGAAAAAGGGATTCAAAAGAATCTGGGCTGAGGGTAAGTGGATAGAAAGTGAAAATCATGCTCAAAAGGTTCATATGTTCTATAGTATAATGAATGATAAACATAAACAATACAATGAAGTGTATCCACCATGATCAAATGATAATTTTCTTCAAAACAGGTAAAATAGACTCATGAGTATATTAAGTACATATTGAAATGTACAGTGTTACATACTTTGTCTTTTAATTATTTTGTTTTGAAATTCATTTTCATATCAAATCCCACATCTATAACCTAACCACATATGACTCATTAGAGGATTTATGGGTATGTAAATGGTGATTTATGACATTCATAAAACATAACCAAATACATTTTCAGTAATTTTATGAATATTTATTTAAAAATAACTAAGTGGGTGTAAAATTCCATTAGTAATCATGGATCACATCATATCAATGTTGAAATGTCCTTAGTATATCTCCTAAAAATGAATATCCCATGTCCTTCAGTAATGAAAATTTCCACAAACTTGTTCATAGGATAGTCATGCAAAGTACCAAGACTAGGGGAGGATGGTATAATCTTCTTGAAATAACACCATCCTTAAAGGGTTATTCCTAGATACTATGGTCTAGAAAATAAAAAATGTAATGTGGGTCTCAAGGAAAAGTTTCACAACAATTTTGTTTCAATCATATTGAAAATTTATCTGTTTGTTCATAACCTAAATAGGAACACAATGTAGGTTTTAAGACATTTTCATGACCCATGTGTCTCTCAAAATATATGCTCATAAATGAATATTTAATTGTGGGTCCAAAATCCTCAAACTATTGGGAGTAAATTAGAATAACTAGGAATATATAAGGCTATAAAATCAAGTTTCAAGTTAGTCAAATTTAATTTCAAAATTTTTGAATTTGAATTAAATACTACAATTTAGTAATAATTTTTAAAATATATATAAGAGTAAGACATGGAATTAAAAAAAACTAACCTCACATCATATTTTATTTAAATTGGTGTAATGATTTTCTAGTTTTAATGATTTATTTTAATTAAAAATTTCTTTAAGATAAATTCTAATAAGGAATATACAAAGTGTATCGAAATTAATGATCCTCAAATAATCCCTCACATATGAAGTGATATAGTTTCCTTAATGTCTTGGATAGTATATTGGACATGATATAAATAAAAAATCATAGAAAAAATGAAATGGAAAATTTGAAATTAATTTTAGGGAATCATGATATCACTATATTAAGTATAATTCCTTGGGGAATCTTGATGGACAATGAGTGAATAGTTGGATACCTGCATAATGTGTTAGAAATAAAAATCATGAACTATATAATTTTTTTAAATAGTTTTTAATCACGATGAATGTCTCAAAATTTGAAGGAGAACACATTTAATATCAATAATGAACAACTTAGATAAAATATGCTAAATGTGTATATTGAAGTTCAAGGAATGACTAAATAATCGAAATATAGGGAAATTAAGACATAAATTCTATGTAGAAGACTAAATAATAAAGGAATAAAAATATTGTTTTCCTTCCATGATGGGATGATAATGAGGCCTTCATCCATGTTCATTTCAATTGAGTTAAATTTTAGAGTGACGATGATCACTTCTTTGTAAGGATGTGGGTACATTATCAACCTTTTCCGAATACCATTGAATGACGACTCTTCACCTTTTGGAATATTGATTAATCCAAAATGTGAAATTATAATTACTTGGTAAGGACATTTATATTAGTATTTCAACTTCTTTAGAAATAATTTTAATTCAAAATTGAATAACATAACTTTATCCGGATGAGTGAATATTTTTTTGTGATTATTTTTTCATTCCACTTATTTATTTTATGATTTTAAATTCTAGAATTTTCAAAGTAATCCTTCTTGATTTAATCTATCTTATCTATTTGGAGAAGTCATACCATTTTGGTTATCTGATTATCCGTTTTCAACATTATAACTACACTAAAATATATATTCTATAACTACAAAAGTAGTTGCCATTATTTTACAGCACAAGTCAGAACATAGTAGTGTTATTTTTTGTTTTTTAAGTCCTGTGATATGCCCAATGTGCACTATCCAATTTAACGCACCAATCATTTTTACTGGTGTTCACCATCTTATCTAGGATTTGTTTTATTTTCATGATTGACCATTCAACATTCTTCCTTATTTTAATTTGGTACAAAGTACTAGTGTTATATCAAATTCCATACATTTCAAGGAGGATGTTCACAATGGTATTGGTGAAATGGGTTCCCCAAAAAAAAATAATTAATCAGGGAACAAGGAACTAGAAAAGATAATTTACATTTATATTTTCATTAATAATTTGTTTTTTTTCATGTGTAGTGGATGCAGAGTCAACCCATTTTGAGATGTGGTCGACGAAAACATGTTTTTAATACATACCACGAGAATTAAAAAAGGGTCAAAAGAAATTACTTCCCCATATATTTAATAGTTCAACTTACAAGATAGTATTTAGGGAAATTAAAATTTTTTCACATGGTCCTTTTTTGTTGGAATCAATCACTGGTTTGACTAAATTAAATTTTATATTGATGAAGTATGGGACAGAATAACCCTATTTTATGTATTTTAGTCATAGTACATTTTTTCCGTGATTAAATTATGTTGGTGATGTATGAAACTAGTTGAGAACAATTATTTGTTCATATTCTGGGATGCAGCAACACAATAATCCATCCATACAGTGATTAAAAAGTATTTCATCATCCCAATGTTAATGTCAGGCTTCAACAAGAAATATCATCATCTGTCGAAAGGTAAAGTTATAGTAGATTGATCACATGGGATGTTAATTTTCAATATCTAAAATCCATATTCAATCATAGGTATTTATCATAAGAAGGGTTTTTTTGGGAATGTAATCCATTATTTTGAGATTAAAATTCTATTTTATGTTGGGAAATGGAAGTCTAGATAGTTTTTTATGATGTTCATAGAACATTTTTTGTCTCAGAATATGATTTAGAACTCTTACTGTAGAAAAATCCATCATATTAGATTTGGTTTAGAATATTTTCTATTTAGTTTTTATTTCAGGGTTCCATGGAATCTAAAGACCATAGCATTCACCAACATAAGGTATGAACGTTATTTTTCCAATACAAAAGACTACTTCCAAAAGATCCTTTTCAGTTTCCATAAAATTTACCAAAGATTTATTTAGTGTTTTTCTAGCATAAAAAATGAGATTAAATATATATCAAACTTATTTTTTATAACAACACCAATAGTTAATTCTCTTATATCGCACATTAATTAAAATTCCATGTCCCAATATGGTAAACTTTTGAGTGGGGGTGCCACCAGACTATACTATACGGTAAAGAATTCTATCAAACTATTAGGTGAACCTAAAAATGTTTTATTTTGAGAAAAAATATGTTAAGGGGTAGTTTATGTCAATAATTTTTTAATGATGAAATAATAGAATCTTGTATAGCCCAAAAATATTCCAATCCCTTTCATTATAATAATATCAGTTATGAATGTTATCACATTGGTTTTAGTTGGATCGACTTCTATTCCATGATGAGATATTTTTTGTGTGAGAGTATTCCTCCATTGACAATGAATTTGTACTTTTTGTTGTTTTAAACTCACAATTCTTCACCACAACACCACAAGACTAGATCATTGTTACACAGAAATACCTCGAATGGCCTTCCATACACCGAAACATCATCCATGAAGATCTACAGGATTTAATCTACCTTTTCATGGAATATATGTTTGATGCACCATTGAAATGTTCCAAGTGTCTTCCACATACAAAATGACCTTATCATACAAGGTAGGTCCTAAAGGGACAAGATAATTTCATTTTGGATTGTTCATCTCTATCAATGTCAATTTAATTATATCCTCAATATCCATCTTGGAAACATTATAATTACATCCCTACAAATCATTCATATATTTTATCAATAAATTTTTGTGAAAAATAACCTTGTTTGGTTTCCATATATATTCCTATAAGTGATGCATAATCTCCATCCAGTGATGTTTTGATTATAGATAATATAATTTTTATCATTATTAAAAATTATTATGGTGCCCTTAATTAGAAAATCAAAAATGGACTAACCCATTTTTTGTCTGATATTGGAAATAATATTTATGGATCTAGACGATTCATAACTTATTTATTAACCCCTTCCTTCATAGGTTGGGTGAGTTGAATCTCGGTTTGGAATTTTGTTTTAGCAACTTATTAAAAAAATTATGTGTGATTATTAGGGAGATGACCCCTTTAAGGTCAGCCACTCCAGTGGGTATTTAGATTTTGTGCCTTATTAGGAATTTAATCTACATTTCCACTTATATTTAGGTTAGATGTGAGATGTTAATTAGTGGAACAATTGTTTCAAAGTCAAGGAATAATTAATTGATTGTTATCTACACAATATTTTAATTATAATGATTGTATATTTACAAAAGAGGGTATGCATGGTGAAAAATTTTCCCTCATCGATGGTTTGGTATAACTTCCATATTCATGATGACTATCATTATATTATTCTAAGATAATTTTCATTCTATCACCCTCAATGGTCACAAAATCATCTTAGTCATGGGTATGAAGGATGGATTGATATTCAATTTAATAATTTTCTCCCTTGGAATCCTTTTCAAATGAAACAAATTACATGTTCATCTATAATTATAAATATCATCTTTAAATAGATGATTTAAATTAAATCATTCCCATTGGAAAAAAATTCCATAAAAAATAATTAGAATACCTCCATCTTCCTCTTTGTATTAAAATATGAAATCTATAGGAAAGATTACTTTCCAACTGGATCTAAGATTTCATAGAGAATTCCATAAGTATACAATATTAATCATTCATCAAATTAAAGTGCCATTATTATTGGTTTTAATATTTTTTGCCTGTGATTTATGAAGACAATCATACCCATGATATTTATGATCAATATTAGTTCATATAATGCTCTTATAATGTTTACTTCCCCTATGGTTAATGGGATTGAAAAATATCCACTGGCATAAATAATTAGCTAAATAATTTGTTGAAAAATAGAATAACATTCATCATCTTGGGAGATGGATCCTAGGTCTTCAATATTATATTTATTTGAGATGATTTCCTTTAGGAATTTTTCATAGGCATGATGTTGGGAAATGAACTAAAAAAATGTGATGCTTTTATGCAATTGGTTGATAATTAATATTAATTTCTGTTTGTTAAAATATCTTGTTGGGAAAAAATCCCTCAGGGTAATATTGCATAATTTTTGGATTCATTGTGTTTGTTGAAAAAGAAGGTTTCAATGGTGAATTGTCGATTTATAGAGAAGTTTTAGACAATCCATGTTGACGAAGAACGATGAAAAAGGAACGGGCGATCTGGAGGCGGTACAAAAGAGCAATACAAGGTGTCGCCATTTTGCAGTGTTTGCCAAATTTTTGGGGTCCAAAATTTTTAGTTTGGTGAGCATCTTAAAATTAGGATTTTTGTGAAGATCTTATTTTAATATGGGAAAGGCATGAATTTCACGAAAATAATCATCATGGTTTAGAATTCGCGAAGACTAGAAGAATGATGACGATGATACTTCACGATTACGTCAAGCTTCACAAACGGCAGAGGTTGAAGTGCATCACGGCGGTGAAGGTCTTTGTGAGGGAGCTTCGAGGCGAAGGAATGAATGGATTGAAGGTGATGCTCCACGATTACATCAAGCTCCGTGATCAGAATATTGTCATTGTGCTTCACGATTTTGAGATAATTTCCGCAGGAACTTCGAAGCTTCGCTATTTGAGATGACGTGGCGTTGACTTAACGCGGAGAGTTGGAGGGTCGGTGGAATCGCCTATAAATATGCCTCGACCCATTAAAAAGAACCAGAAGAGAAGAGAGAGTTTTTTAGAGAAAATATTTTTCTCTCGGTTCGCGTAGGTAGTTTGAAAATGCAGTGTGCTTCGTGAAAGAAGAGATTTACGGTGTCTAATCTATCTTGGAGAAAGTTGTGAGCTCTGTGTTGGTTCAGTGAGTTCACGGGGGAAGTTGCTCTATGAAGACTTGAGCTTCACGAGAGTGTTTCACGAGAGTGCTTCGTGAGAGTGATTCGAAAAAAGGAAGGAGATTCACGAAGTCCTGTTTGAGATTTGAGAAATTAGGAGCCTCATGAAGTAGGGTGAATTGCGAAGGTTTTTCCAAAGGAATTGCACAGTGTTCAGGGGAAAAGGGGTATTCATCAGTTGATGAAATTTGGACTTCATTAGAGTATCTACATACAGTGGAGGATGTATTCCTTAGTGATAATAAAGAGACCTATAGGTCTATAAACATTGAGTGGATATTCTGAAGAAGTAGTGAGCTCACTTTAGTTGAGAGAGAATTGAGTTCTCAAATTGTGAGGGGTTTTAAACCAGGAGGGATAGTGAGTCCACTTCGAACTTGTAATCAGAAGTGCACTTATAGTTGAATTGGTACATCAGCACACTACCAGTCTATTTTCCTTGGACGTAGCCTAGTAGGGGTGAACCAAGTAAAAATCACTGTGTCCTATGCATGCTCTATGTTTTATTCATACTCTATATCAGGAAGGAGAGAGAAGAGGTTTTTGTCTATCAATAAAACAAGATCAAAAGGGGAAGTTGTTTTAATTTATCATTCCCTGATTCACCCCCCTGTTAGGGTATTTAGCCTAGTAGACATAAAATATCTTTTCAGAACTCATTCCATATTGAAATAGAGAGGGGGTTTGTATAATTGTGGTCCTACGTAAACATATTCATTTTCAGGCTTCTTTATTGTTTTGTTTTTTAGTTAATTCTATTTCTATACTTATTCCTTTAACCACTTCCTCATTGCTATCATTTTCATCTTCACGGATGGTAGTCAGTAATGATTTATGTTTCTCTTACTTCTCTAGCATATATTTTCATGGTTCTTGATAGTCTAATACATTTCCACTCATATGAACCATTGAATCCTATTCTACTATTGGGAGTGTTATAATGATATTAGGTAATGTACCTAGTTTTTGGTCTGATATGGTTATTTAAATTTGACACATTTGGTGAAAAATATGTCACATGTCTTCTCTTTGGATTTACATATCCATATCATTGGTTTTCATCCTTCTACCACATTTCTACCTAAAGGAGGAGAATTAATTTTAATGACCGGTTTGGAGTGGTTGGTATTGTTGTTGTGTTCTTGGTGGATCTTGTTAGAATTTATTATGTGTTTCTATTGGATATTGATGAGATTTAGAAATGGTTGTTTTAATTATTATTGTGGTAAAACTTATGTACCATGTGGTGGTTACCCAAGTGGTCCCTAACCTAATTGTTCCACCTGACTACTCCAATAATGAAAATAAACTTTATTTTCTACAACATCTTACATGAAATCTATTGGTATTTTTGATGCTCTTGATATTTTTTGGCCGTTGGTACTGCCGAAATTTTTAATTTTAAATGATATAATTACAAAATTTAGTTTGCAGAAATTCAATGGCTACCCTGCAGTCCTGATGAGAATTCAGGTATCCGAATTTCTTATAGGATCAGATTTCTTTTATATGAGATGGAGAGGGTGGTAGAGTATAATTTTACTAAAATGATTTTATAATCATTATTTGGGATGTTACATGAGTAGAAAGGTGGGTAAATTATTGACCTTATTGATTCTATATAGTGGTGGTCTAACACCAATTCTCTATATAAAATACTTAGGAGATACTTTATCCAAAATTTCCTTATCATCATCTGGTATATTGAGAATTAATCTATCATCATTAGCAGTGTCTACTAATTTTTATTCCTTAGTAAGGAGACCATGATGGAATATATGGAATTTAATGCACTTATCTAGTCAGTGATGTGGGAATTTCTGTGATGGATTCTTGATTATATCATGTAATTTCTATATCAATTATCTATCCTCTTGAGTTATTTTTTTAATTTATTTATGGAACATCCATTTTTGGATTTGTGGGATTTAATTTTCAAGAAATTTATTTTAAATTCATCTGTATTCATGATCTACTAAGTGGTATGAAATTTTCACATGTCCTTGATCAGTTATGTAAGGATAAATGGAATAATTGGAGTCGAATTTCGTTAATAGAAAACCTTGTGTAGGAATGGGAAAAAACATCATGAATGTTAAAAAAATTATTGTGGGTGTATTCAATTTATATCCCATTCAACTACAACATGTTATGGAAAATAAGTATTACTTTAGATTTGATTTCAAAATTATTAACCAGAATAAGTGGGATAAAAATACTTAGTGAATCACTACTAATAGATGATTGAGCATAGTTCATAATGGTCTTATATTGTAGTGTAAGTTTCTCACCCTGATTGACTGTTGCCCCATATTTGGGGTTATAATGGTGTTATGATGAAAGATTGTAATGATCAGAATTTTTAATGTGGTGTGGTGCTGTAATTATTAAATTAATATTTGGATCGAAGATATATTTTATTATTATTATTTCTTGTGCATCTAAGATTCATTAGTTAGTTAAGGGCCCTAGAACATTCGCTAACTGAGAAGAAATGATAGAAAGGGTAAAATAGTGATAAAGTATATAGTTTCAACCAATTGAGAATGATATACAATATGAAATGATT
Organism: Viscum album; assembly: GCA_963277665.1. Lineage (NCBI taxonomy): Eukaryota > Viridiplantae > Streptophyta > Magnoliopsida > Santalales > Viscaceae > Viscum > Viscum album. The sequence continues at coordinate 780,389,603 of OY728163.1, read as the reverse complement.
AATTAATAGAATAAAGTTGGAGGGGTAAGGTAATCTGGGGTTTGGAACGTATGTTTTTATTCATGAGTAATAGTTTTCCCTAAAAGAGATACCATTTTTTAATAACACAAATGTGTCATTGAATTAATGCGGTCTGAGATTGAATTATCATTTATACTACCAAACAATAAATACCACAATAGCCTAGTAAACTAGTAGACTGAGGTCGATCACAAAAATAAAACAATTAAAATGATTCTTCACTTTTACTCTGAAGATTAGGTTTTAAATATGACTATGTTGTTTAGATTTAATTCCAATATTAAAGGAAGGCATAATTTTCAATTTTAGGGATCTTGAAAAATGATAATCAAATATTTATCAAGAATTGGTCTTCTGGATTAGGCTTTAAAGATGCGAAATAGTCAACAATTAGTTATGGTAAAATGAATTGGATCATCCAATACTGAAACTATCCCAGGATCAGGGTATAGAAAAAACATTTCTTCATTATACTTGGATTATATGTTAAAGAATCATATGGTATTTTAAAAATCCTTTATTAATTCCAATTAGGTTTTTTGTTCAAACACACTTCCCTTGATCATAATTGTATTATATAATGTGATAAACATGAAATATTAATTCAATTACTAGACATAGTGTCACCCAGTTTCAGTATAATGATTCATTATTTTGGGAAAACCCCAACCCTTTACCAATAACCACAGGTTTATTATCCATGAATGGTGATGATGATAATAATGAATGGAAATATAAATCATGTTTTACATAATCAAAAAAATGTTTAAAAATAAAAAATATTAGAAAAAACTAGAACGTACCAATTTTAAATAATTTTTAAAAAGGTGAATCTAATATCAAAAAGACATCCCATGATGGAATAATGATGAATGAGAAACAAATAATAAAAATAAATAATAAACAACCACAATCATACTGTGAATTAAGAAATGATAAAGAACCGTGTCTGTATCGATCAATAATGGAAGGTAGTGATCCAAATGAATGTTCAAAAAAGTAAAATGGTTTGAAACAAACAATAATATATATAGAAAGATTTATAACCCATAATTATTTGATAAAACAATGAATGTAATAAAAATACTCGTTTTTAATGAAATTGGATGGAATAAAATTTAAAAAAATGATTAAAATGAAAGATAATATATTATTGAGAATATATCTTATGTGGGGGAGTGCTAGAAATATTAATAGGCTCTAGAATTACACAGTGTTAAAGTCATGCATGTTTTGTAATGTCTTATGTTACATGGTTCCCGATATCTACACATCATGTAAGCTAGTTTCATGCGGTGTAATTTAGATACATTTTTTCCTTTCAAAGAATTGGTTGGTATCTTTGACCAGGAGATGCCGTTAAAGTTTCACATCACATAACCTATACACATTAGGTATTCATTTTACTTTTAGTGTAATTATAATCATTGAAAGAATAACATTGTGTAATAGATTTACATGATATGTATTTTCGTCATGCCATATAGAAGCTTCATGGGTTGGTCTAATGTCATTTAGGTATATTGTGAATGAGGTGTAAACATCCTGTATATATTACAAAAACTATAAATCATATTTTAGGAATATTTCATCATTTTATCCTTAATATCAATATTAATTTATTCCTTAAAAATTAATCAAAAACATGATGAATTATCCTATTAATATAGAATAACATCTTAAAAAATATATTCAATATAGGTATACAAATTCACCTAATCAACATTTGATCAATATTTACCCACTCACCCTATACCAGTGATGATTAATTTAATATAAAATATTCCATTTTTAAATTTTTTACCCTCTACGTGCACTTATTCCACAATCACATCAAATTTATTTTATCACTAAAGAGATGTATTTTCCAAGAAAACCATATAATGTATATTTTTTGAAAACACCAAAATATTATCCTATACATACAATTCTCTCTATTATTTTATCCAAACTACTTTAATATACCTATCTAGAAATAAAAAATCATTTCCTATGATATATACTACAGTGGACTAGGATATTGATATATATATTTTAGATGGATTTTCAATACAACTCATAATAATAAATTTATAGTGACTATAAGGATTTAACATAATTAAATTCTAGGTAAAAAAACATAATATTCCACAAAATATTTTTCAAATCTCCCATAATGATCTTCTCACATTGTACCCTACATTAAAATACTATATTGAAACCCATAATTTGTTACCTTGAGAAGATAATAATAAAAAATAGTGATGTTATATGCTGATTAAATGTTAAAATAATATATATCAATCAATGATCAAAACATAGCATGATATAAGATAATTTTATGAGAAAATAATCATAACTTAATGAAGTCAAATACAATCATCAAATTTTTGTGAATCACAAATCAAGAAATTAAGATTTCTCATAAAATAATAAACAATTCATAAGTGTATACAATCATAAAAAAAATCATTCCTGAACCATTATACCATATCATAATTTGGAGAGATATGTTTTTGGAACCCACCTAAGTATAGAAAATAATTTCTATTTTTAGGTATTGTTTATATGACTATCACAGTGGATTTGGTTTACTCTCCATTTCATCAGTTGTTAATCCTGGTTAACTCCAAAAAAAGAAATTTTATAGAGTAACCTATAGAAAGGGGTTCACTCATAATACAATCCATATTATATCATGAAATATACATATTTACCCAATAGAGTATAGGGATATTAAAATATGTGACCCACCATAATATTATAAAAACTATATATATGTGTGTTTCATGATCATTAAAAATTCATCAATTCATCAGATCATAACCAATGGAAAGGAAACAAGTATAAAAAAATACATGCAGTCCTCATAACATAACATGTGAAAACTAAATAGGGTTTATAAAAAATAAATCATTTAATCAATTCATAACCTATTGAACAAGAAAACATCATATAGATGTTATTATAACATAATTTACACATGTTAAACAAAAACGTTTTAGCTAAAAAAATTAAAATAACAATTTTTATAGGCTATCTAGAGAATTATTGTATATACTCTAATAATGTAACATCCATGGAGAATAAAAACAATATTTAATAGATGCTCACATAGTATTAAATTACCATTAAAAGAACATTCAATCATTTTTTCTAGAAACCTGAGAAAGTATACTTTCCCATTGAATAAAATTTAGTTGAAAATAAAAAAATATTAATAAAATATGTTTATTTGGAAAATATCATTGAATATGGTAGCCCAAGCTTAAAATTAAAAAAATATCATTATGTTGGGATAACCTATTCATACTGTATAAGTTAAAAGAAAACAATTTTTTTTGAACTTTTCTAAAATGCCAAAAAAAACATGTTAAAAATTAATTCCATAAAAATATTAATTTGTTTGAATTTAATATAAAGTAAAATATACTAAGAAATACCTTTTAAATAATTTCATGTATTTTTCAAAACATTAATAGAATAAATTTAAATTCATTGATAGGGTTGAATGTTTTTCTCAACAAAAAAGGAAATGAGGTTTCATTTATACTAGAATCATTCCCTCAGTCATTTAAATTAATAATTATTATAAAAATTATATAAAAACTAAAAATATTTATTATAAATAGTAGATAATAAAATATATGAGGTTTGGATGATGATATCAACATAATTCCATTTAATTGAAATTGAAAATTGAAAATCCCGAAATTATATATCATTATACTATAAAACCTTACCTCCCATATTTCTTCATATATAATCATATATACAGAATAATAATTATATATTTAGTACACACACACACAGATATATATATATATCCAATAACCATATTTATATATAACCTATAATGTATTATTCCTTTAAAATTTATAAATATAACATTAATTTTCCCTTAACAATGAAAATTCGTTAGAAGAATATTTTTAATTCCATGCATGATTTAATTTGATTGTTCTGGTATGAAAATTGTTAACATTTTTTAATCATCTAAATATTAATAATATATTTAATATATTATTTATTCCTAATATATATTTTAATTATTATTGAAAAAATGTGGTGATGAGAAAATAATTACATTGCTGTGTGGGGTTGTATTACACATGTACTCAGAAGAAAAATTATTATTTCCCATTGACTTATGTTGTATGATGATAGATAATATAATATAATTTCCAAATAAAAATTATGAAATTAATATAATATGAATATATTTAATATATTACAACAACTATCATTGAATAATATTTATGGTAATTGATTCATATTTCTATGTGGATGTGGTAGTCCATATTAATAAATGAATGAGAATTTCACTTTCCATTTGATGTTAATGTGGTGAAAAATGGATGATGAAACACAATAATAAATATTAATTATAGATCACATAGATAATGAATTATTTAATAATGTATACTATAGATTTATAGGATGTATAAGAAAAACTAAAATTATATCTACTTAGTTAAAAATCACACCTCTTTATTAGGAATGCTCATACGATATAATCCTTAGGAAAAGAAAGGATGGTGTTATGAAAAATAATTTGAAAAAATATTTTTTGTGTGGATTTTATAAACGTATTTATCCATGAATAGATAATATATGAGTCTCTTTATCTACGAGGAAGAGAGAAATGGTGATTTTCATTTATAATGAAGGGAGAGGACACACATTAAATTCATAAATAGAATAAAATAAATTATTGTCAAACATAATGGAAATGGATCAAAAAAGACTCATATTAGAACATGGTAAATGATTAGATGAATATTTTAGTGAAACGTAGGATCAATAAATTTTTAACTTCATTTTAGCCCATATCATCATAGTTTTATGAATTTTAATCCTATTTTACTCTTACTACACTAAATTAATTTTTTCCAATGGCACTATTCATAAATATGATAATTTTTTTAATATTATTATAGAATATTAAATATATGGATTAAATATATAAAATAGGTTTTATAGGATTTAATTTTTTAAGTGGAATAAATTTATTATAAAACAACTACATAAAAAAAACTATACAGCTTTAATAAATATTTAGTGTAATACAATAAAAATAGTTTAAATTCATTAAATTCATCGTAAAAAAATAAAATTAATGTTAAATTAATTTGTTTATTATATAAATTAAAAATTTAGTTAAAATTATTAAAACACAATTAATTGTATAATTTTATATAATTACAAAACAATATTGACATGAAATGTTTTTTAGAAAAACATTTATTATAAATTTAAAATAATTTTATTTAAATTTCTAACCAACTAATGAAAAATAAATTAATTTTATACATTTTAAAACATTAATATTTTATAAATTTTCATTAACATTCATTTACTTTAATCCAACAGCTAGGTGATCACTATAACATATAAGAATAATAATTTTATAACATCTGACTATACATTTAATTTATTTGTTTCATTTAATAAAAGCTATAAAAACATCAATTTTATTAAACAAAAATATATCATAAAATTCAAGATTTATCTAGTTAACATATTTTTTATGTTTAAATTATTTTAGAAATGAAATAGTTCTTACTCACAATTCAATCTTTTATCAAATGTAACAACCTTATAGAAAATTAAAATTGTACATAATTGTATTATTATTATGACAGAAATGATATAATTTTTTGGAATCAAGTTATTGAAATGATTAAGTGGGTGAAATTTTATAATTTTTCAAATGAAATAGAAATAAAATAAGTAATGAGATAATATAAAAAAATATGTAAAATTTAGCATCATATATAAGTATTTATTCCTCAATATTTACAAGCTTATTCCTATCATGAAATTTTATAACCATATATTAAATTTTAGCATTGAGTGTTATAATGGGGAAATTATTCATGTATTGGATCACATAGTATATTTAAAGAATTAAATATTCAATACATTAATCAATTAAAATTCACTAAATAAACATGTACAAATCCCATATCTTTTCAATAATCCCAAGAAAAAATTCAATTCAATCTCTTTTTCAAGATTAAGAAGTCTCTCCCATAGATTTTTCTTTAAAAATTAAGTGTTTGGATGTTTATAATTGATAGATCCTGGAGATTATTCTCAAAAAATGAAAGGATTCATATATCATCATCTATAATTCCTAATTGAACTTGTTTTTTTGTATGATAATTTAGACAACAACATGATCTTCTTCCATTCATATATATCTATATATTATCACTCGTAAGATAGATTATCAATGTTAGAACAAAACAATTCTTATACTATTTCCCTTTCAAAAATCAATAGCAAGATAAATATAGGGCTCCTTTTCCTCTTAATATTTTATCATATATAACCTTATAATAGGATTCTTTTAACATTTCAAATTATATTTAAAATATTTTAATAATGTATTTTTAGCTATTATTCATATGATAATATATCAATGAGAGTACACATTTAACTAACATTAATTATCCTTCATAATTTGTTATTGTGCTTCAAAATACAACAAGACATATACCTTTCTACCCATAACCCCTTTAATATCATGATTATTTATTATGGATGAATTATTTCATGGATTTGGAAATTTATAAAGTATTTATTATGGATATATATTCCGTGGATCCTCATCACATGTGTATTAAAATTGATTTTTCCATGGTTTCAACTTTTCTATTAGTTCTTGCTAATATGGAGGATGTTATTCAATGTAATTTTATATCAATACTGCATATTAATTAAATGTGAATATATACCCCTATTTTGAAATAGTTTTTATCATTAAAATCATTATTCTCCTATGATTTATATTATATGTATTGATTTACACAAACTCATTCGTAATCATAATAATTATTGGTGCCCAAAAATTTAAATTTTATATTATTCACATAATAGGTGTAAATATAAATACATTATGAATCACTTATTATCCAAGATATGTTTCTATTTAATTCACCTAGACTTCATTATTAATTCATTAACTCGAGAAATCTATTTAAATTATTTTAATTTCATTTTTTACATATAAGTAAGTAGTATAACACATTTATAATTAATTAATTATGTAATTTATTTATATGTAATTAATTTTTCAACATTATCCCATGTATTAAATATTAATTTTAATTATATAAAGGAATTTATTTTGAAGTATTTGTGACTACTATGGTACCAATTATAAAATACCTTAGTGTTGTTCTTGGGAACATGTTGAAACTAATATAGTGTAATTGAATTTCCATTACAATTTTTGTTTGACGTATTTACGCACACCCATGGCGGTATGGTTTCAATTTCAGAAAATATTTAATCCAATAATATCAATTATATTGACATCATTTAATTTCAATCAATGTTATTATTTATTTTAGTTTTTCCTAAATATTTTTTTATAATTATGTATTCCCTAATATAGAATCATTTATTTTCTTTTCTAGAAATATTTTATATACCATAATTTTTTAATTTATGATTACTTCATTTTATATACATTAATAAGTATCATAGATAAACCATTATTTTTGATGCATATATTCCCAGATTATTTTGTGGACTATATTGTGTGAGTAACATTTTTGAATTTTGTTATAAAATATTGATTTTTAAAAAAAATGATTAAATATTTAATATTGTAATGAAATTTTTATATATATTGTCTCTAATGGTATAATAAAACTTGTTTTTATGATGGCATGGTTTTCCTAAATTTTCACAGAGAGATTAATCATTCCATAAAATCACATATTTTGTGGTTGGGTCCAATGAGACCTAAGATGAAACTTGTAGAAACCCACACATTTCATACATATAAACACTAAAAATTTCCAAATAATACACAATATAAAAAATTATAGGGTTTTATTCATTTAATACATGTATATATATGAAAATTATACTTAAAATATCTACATTATTTTACATTTAGTTAATCCTAACTATGACCCTTCTACGACCCATAATATATAAAATAATTCACTAAAATATGGGGGAAGGGAAACATAAGAATTTGTGTGCTCATATTCATATTATGTTTTAACAAATGTTATATCATAAAATTATCATATGTGAGAATATGATAATAATAATAGAATTTCAAATAGAGATAAACATTATAATATCATACTCGTCAATTAAAATGGCATCATCAAGAAACATTAAATAATATATCTTCAATGGAATGAAATAAAACATAAGAGTGTGAAATAATCAATAATTAATCATGATCTATCAAATCATATAATAAGTATATGAAATAAGTTTTTCATATGAAAATAATTATATAAAATAATTTAATTACTCAATGATCACTACCAAGACTATCATATTGGATCAGGATCACTCTTCAATCCCTAATTTATTCGGTGAAGGTTCATTCCAAAGGAAATAATATGGAAAAACTCTATTTCTAAGCATAGTTTAATCTAAAATATATTCCTGATTATATAATGAGATGTTACTATTTTCCCAATGTGTTTGTTGGATATATAATTCCAGGCCTACTCACTACATAACGAAAAACATGCCCATGTGTGCCAAAAGATCATAAAACATTTATCATATTATCAAATTATAACCCTAATAATTAATATATGTTCTGTTATAATTTCATCATCATAAGAATAAAAAATTATAATAATGAATAATGATGGTTTCAATGGGTCATATCACAAATAAATTATATGAATCATTAAAGGATGTTTTTTAATGATGAAAATTCCCATTAAATATGACAACAAAATATTTAAGGAAAATACTATTTTGACTTGAAAATAGTTATTTAGAATCATAGAGATTCTGTAATATTATGATATAAAATGTTTTTGAGAAAAATAAATAAAATCATATAGAAAATTCATTAATTATAGTTGTATTATAGATAGATGGGAATTATTATCCTTAATTTTATGTTCAAACAATAATTCAGCCAATATTTTCTATAAATAGTCAACAGTTCTATGATAGGAAATGAATAAGAATGTCATGATCCATCCCATGGGGTTCAGATGTGACTACCCAAATCCCACCTTTCATAGGCCAGGGTTTTGTGACTATCACCTGAAGGCTTTTCCCGAATAGTGAAGGCATTGACTTAGACACCTATAAAAACTCAAAAAAGACAACTATAGTATACGATCAACAAAAGTAATGTATAACCACGATAGTAAATTAAAACAACAAGTACAAGTGTAAAATGATAATAGTCAGTCGGAATACAAGCCCTAGAAATTTAAAAGAATGAAAAAAGATATCGCAACTGCCCTGGAGCTCTACCTGGAGGGTAGTATCAATAAGTCTTATGTCGAAGAAGAGGATCTCAAATGCTCACGTCGCACCAAGTTCCACCAAGTCCCAAACCTCCAAATTCAAACTCGGAGTTGCATTGGTTTGCACCAGACACACACATGCGGGTGGATCCTGTACAGGGGTGAGTATAACAACTCATTAAAGTACCCTGAGACCATTGAAGGTCTCTCAGTAATCCACCAAGGAAAATATCACAAGAAAATACGAAAAAGGTAATATCACAAGCATGATCTAAATCATGAAGAAAAAAGAAAAAGAGACAGCTCACTCTAATGGTATAACTTCAAGGTTACTGGGAAGTGGATGACTATTTGTAAATCCAGATCATCCTATCCATAGTATCTCTACTACTAACCCATATAGTTCACTTTATGATGAACCGTATTGGTCTCTAGATTTTGATATGTATTGGTCACTGGTGATGACCAGTATTGGTCATTGGTGCTGGCCCATATTGGTCGCTGGTGGTAACCCATATTGGTCGCTAGTGCTAACCCATACTAGTCTTTGGTGCTAACCCATATTGGTTGCTGGTACAGAGGTAGGGATGATTAGTCATAAAGCTAGATCATCTATCTATGGAGTTCTGATGATTACCCGTATTGGTCACGCTTCTTCTTCATGTCACAGCCAGACACTGGATTCCTGCACGAAGCACACCTGATCTCTGGAATACTCTACTCCTCAAGACATTGACAATATTTTAACCGGTATGACGTCCGACATAAATCATACCCAAGATACTTCCCCGTCATAGGGGTCCCAATGTGATAGACAACGCGTTGATTAGACGCATGATCTCTGAGATATGGGTACTTTTGTAAAAATGTCCTGGTTGGATTCACGTCTGATCCAACCCAATTTACACATCATACTCCATAAAAACTCACTTAGAGTATCACCAAAGGAAATCCTTGTAACAAGAGTCCTTATGCCACATAAGGCGTGTCGATCGGGCACCCAGTCTGTTAGTTACACTCATTTCTGTGAAATGGGGGTGATCGCACCTCAGTCTGGCCCATCTTGGCCGGGCCCACCAGGATATGCCAATGGTACTGCTTCCCAAAAGGGGTCCCAATTTCACTAACGACCTGTAAAATGGCCACCCAGTTCATCAGATATGGGTGTGTCTTAATTCAGGGGACGGTTGTGTCTGGGCCTGTTCTGACTCGGTCAGGCTGACCCGATGCAATGTGTCCCAGGGTTTACCTGACCCAACCCGTGTCCGAACTATTAATGGTCGGCTTGGTTCACTGGGTCAATCCCATCAGGGTGGGACCGACTGGTTCACGGGCCCACCGGGTGGGTCTCGGCCCACCCGTGCTAGCACGTTGGGCTACGGGTCCGACCCGGCCCGCTGGGCGGGTCCATCCCATTCAGCCCACCTGTGCCCGGCCTAGTCATCCTTAATGAAGACCATATCTCCAATTGGCTCCACGGACGCAAGAACATTTCATCCATCCGATGGGGCACTTCCCCATCGCGTGCAACAGTCGACCAGGTGGTCGATAGGTCTCCAACCGATGCGGTGCGGTGCGGGGCCAAACTGCCCCCTCCTGCCATGATCGGCTGGATGCGGCTGCTGCCACCATTGATTCTTTCTTCGGGCCACCAGATGTGATCCAGTGTTCCGTTCTTGGTTCCGGCTGTGCCTATGAGCCTCTCGGGTCCCCTCCACCACTATGTGTCCCCAATCTATGCCTTTCCGTCACATTTCATGAGTGTGCATGGGAATCATAAGAACAAGAAGATCAGAGGAGGGTCTGGGCCTTGTTCATATTAGCCCACACCCTCTGCGTTAGCGTTTTAACAATGGGTGTTAGCAATAATCAATGAAATTTAGAAATATCTCCTAACTTGTAACCCCGCATCAACCTCCCATGTTTAAAGAACGATCCGCGGGTCAACCTATTGGTCGGTTGATCCTCATTTCTCATATAAATCAAGAAAAAGGATGGAGGTATTTTCTAATATAAAAAACAAAAACCCCTACCTGGATGAGATTTCCACTGACGACGAATGACAGAACCCCCTTTTTCGTTTTCGTCTGTCCATCTTCTTGTGGCTCTCGTCACTTATTGCTAAGTCTGGCATCATCCTCTATTTGTATGTTTCTGCAGGACTTCGCCAGAGATTCTTCACTTGAAGAATCCATGCCAAATCCCCACCCCATGATCCATTTAAATAAGAGTGGTAATGGTGAGTAACAGAATGAGGAATTAATGAGGTTCATTAAATGAATTAATGAACCACTTTAAATTCAAAACTGTTGAGTTATGATGTTGATGAGTCAAGACACTAAATGGATTGACAAGTCATCAGTCCTTCCTCCACCACTTATCCGTTGGAGAAATAAAAAATAAACTAAAAATTACATGTTATTTTACTTTTCTTTAAAAATTCCAAAAAAAATATCTTTTTCTCCCGACCTACTGCAGTCAAAGTGAAGCCTCCCTAAATCAAATCCTGGTGCAATGAATTCAATGGGTTCCTCTGATTTATAATCTGAGATCTTGTAAAAATGATTGGAAACATCGCCCATGTGTTTACTTAATATACCTAAAAAAAGGAAAAAAATCCATACTGGGAACAACATGAAATAGAATCGCGCACTGTCAATTTTCACAGACTCATAATAATCCCAAATAATTAAAAAAATTAAATTGAATTTTTTGAGTCTTTACATTCTCCCCACCTTGGGGTATTACATCCCTGAAAGCCAAAAAATGCTACCTAAACATAGGGGGTACTGGGAATGCATATGATCTTTTCTCTCCCATGTTCTCTCTTGGAGATTACTGTTCTACCACAGAACACACCCCAGATGTATCATCCTCCCATGAAGGATCCGCTCCTGTCGATCCTCTATCTCCACTGGGTACTCTGCAAAAGTTTCCCCTTCATCAATCATCATCTCACCATGGTTGATGACGTGATATGGGTCATGAACGTATCTCCTCTACTGGGATACGTAGAAGAAGTCATGCACCTTCTCCAACTACGGTGGTATTTCCAAACAGTGTGCCAACTTTCCAATCCTCTGATGTATCAGGAATGGTCCGTTAAACATCAATGAGAGTTTTCCAACTCGACTAAATCTCCGTAGTCCCAGTCATGTGGAGACTCATAAGAATACGTGGCCCCCTCCCAGAACTCCAGTGGTCTCCGTATCTTATCATCATATTACTTCTCTTGGCTCTATGCAGTCATCATCCACTCTCGGATGACCTGCACCTTCTCAGTGGTATCATGTACTCTCTCTAGGCTCACAAGTGTGGATCTCTTGGATCTGTCCAGCACATGGGTGATCTGTACGGTCATTCCTACAATTCCTCAAAAGGGGCCATAAAAATGGTGGAGTGATATCTATTCCTATACGCAAAATCCACCAAGGGTAGGTGGTCCTCCCAACTGTGACCCAAATCTAGCACACATGCACTAAGCATGTCCTCCATGGTCTGGATGGTCCGCTCAGTTTGACCATCTATATTCAGGTGAAAAGATGTGCTAAGGAGAAGACCAGTCTCGAAAGCCTCCTGCAATCCATTCCCCAGCCGGGATTTTAATCATGCGTCACGACCTGAGACTATCATCGAAGGAATCCTTTGAAGTCGCGCGATCTCTTGAACATAAAGACGTCCCAAGATCTCTACAAAACCCTTCTCTTGAATAGAAAGGAAGTGGGATAACTTGGTGAGTCCATCCATGATCACTCATATGGTATCGTTCCCTCTAGATGTATGAGGTAACCCCATAATGATTTCAATCGATATCCCTTCCCACTTACACTCTGGTATCTCGAGGGGTTGGATCAAGCCTACTGGTAATTGGTGCTCGGCCTTCACTTGCTGGAATGTGAGGCATCTAGAAACAAACTCTGCCACAACATTCTTCATCCCCAGCAACCAGTACTGACACGGGAGGTCCTAATACATATTTATCATGATTGGATGTACTTCCAAGGGGGATTTATGGAACTCCCTCAGCACCTCCTCTCCTAGCACCACTGGTACAACTTTATTTCCTCAGAAGAGGATAGTGTGCTCCCAAGAAGCGGAACATCCATATCCAGAACTCACACTTTGACAGCTTCCAATATAACTGGTGATCCTTGAGTGAGTCAAGAAGTACCCACAAGTGTACATTGTTCTCTTCCTCAGACGCTAAGTACACCAAGATGTTGTTGATGAAGACCACTACAAACTGGTCTAAGCAGGTCTAAAAGATCTTGTTCATGAGACCCATGAACACTGTAGGGGAATTATTCATTCCATAAAACATCACTAGGTATTCGTAATGTCTGTACCGACATCTGAAAACCATCGTTGGGATGTCCTCATCCCGCTCATGAATATGGTGATAACATGATCTGTGGGCTATATTCGAGAACCAATTTTCTCATTTCAACTGATTAAATGGATCATCAATCATTAGAATAGGGTAATTGTTGTTCATGGTCACCTGGTTTAGGCACCATAAGTCCAAACATAACATCAAACTTTCTTATTAATTTTTGGAAAACAACACCAGGGATTCCCTTGGAGAAACACTGGGCCTTACGAATATCTTCCTATGCAGGTCCTCCAATTGTACTCTTAGCTCCCAGAGCTCCGCAGGGGCCATATGATATGATAGTGTAGATATAATTGTTTTTCCTGCACACAATTAAATATTGATGTCCACCTCTCTACAAGGATGTATTTATGAGACATCTTATATAAAGATGTCCTCATACTCGTCCACCACTGCTGGTAACTGTGGACTCGCCTTATCCACTATGTCGGAGGTCATGCAAGACAACTGATATGAAATCGGTTGCACCCTCCTGAGCGCAAGTCCATCTTGTGATGATCGGTTTCCTTATCACCAAAAAAAGGAAAACTACCCTCCATATCCACGCTAACATTGAACTTTATATTTGAAGCAGTCCATATGTGCGTGAACTGATGATAGCTAGTCCATACTTAGAATGACGTCGTAGGGCTTCAACACCACTACTAGATGATCCAATCTGAAAATTCTTATTCTAGTGTAAGATCACACCATCAGAACCAGTGTGTGACCGTTGAATCTCCTCCCGTAAGAGTATAGAAATGCAAAGGTTGAGCTAAAAGCTCAGTCAGAATCTCAGAGTCCCAAACTAAGTCCTCGACAAGGAAGAAGAGAAAGACACTGTGTCGATAAGCACTACTGCTAAAGTAGGGAAGATACAGATCATACCTCATATCATCTCAGGAATGTCTTGATCATGAGCCTCTACTGCTAGTAGCCGGGCCTGTCCCTATACACCAGATCCCTGAGGTCATGGTGGACTGCCTGGGGGTGGTGGTGGTAGTGCCTGGTGACCCCGACCACCTCCCACTCCACATTCTGCTCCCCTGCCTTGTCTACCGCCTGTCTGACACTCAAGCTTCTTCCTCTTCCCCTACCTTGATGGCTCATCCACCATATGTCGATCATCCACAAAGGGAGTCAAACAATCATGAGATATATGACCCTGTCCCCCACAGGGAAAATATCTCATGACTCACTGGTGGCTCCCATAGCCTCTCAAGCCTCACACCTCTAACCCTGCATCCTGGGGTCACCCTCAAGAAGATCTAACATGCTTGGGATTCTTTTCCATCTGTCTACTACTAGTTTTAGATGATTCTTATAGCTGTCATCTTGTAGGGGAGCTCATTGTCGATGCATGGTCAGTAAGAAATATCTCCATCAGCAAAGCATAGAGTAGCACCCCAGCTTGCATTGGGATGCAGAGATAAACTATCAAAGCTCTGATATCTAATCAGAGCCCCTAATCAAAGGTCCAGGACCTGATATAAGATTCCCATAAAATGTCGATGGAGTATCGGGAGAGGTCAGTAAATCTCCCTTAGAACTGAGCCATAGTCTAGCTACCCTGCTGCAGATGCTGTAGCTCCTGAATATTCCAAAAGCGTACTGTCACTAGCATGAACTCTACCCAAAAAAGGATCTCAAAATCGGTCCAAGTAAGGGTCATCTCCTCATGAACATGGAGCATCGAGCTCCACCATCATCTTGTCGATCCCTGAAGAAGGATTGCGGTCGAGATCTCCAACTTCATGGAGGGTGTCTCAACTAAGAAAAATACATGCGAAACCGCCTCCAGAAAGTCCCCTATTGCTTGGGGGTCTATATTGAATAAAAAACATAGAGTCCTCTATCACTAGAACTCATGAAACATGCTAATCCAGTGTGCATGATCCCTTGGTAGCATATGTTGCTCAATGGGTGGTGGTGTTTCTAGTACACCACACAAAAGTTCCATCATTGTGAGTAGTCCCTATACTAATTACTCATTGCTCGGTTTACCACTATCACAATCGCTAAATAGATTCCTGGCTGGCTATCTTCATTGAAATCTAGTAAGGAACATATTCTCTACGGATAGTAAGTTATACCTGGTGAGCTGGGTAATGAATGATCAAGAAAACATTTTCACAACACTTGCAACCGGTGTCTTCGTGTACCGAGTTGGAAAATAGAATTCAAGGTCCTCGTGTATGCATAGGTCGGTCACTGCACCAACACTAGACTCCCAATTCCTTAAAACCGAACTCAAGACACTTTACACCATTGACTCATTAAAATTAGATATTAAGTTATTCTGGTAGAACAAACCTTCCTCTGATACCAAATTATCACGACCCGTACCACGGGTCCCGGACATGACTACCCCAAGCCCACCTTTCATAGGCCAGGGGTTGGTGACTAGTACCTGAAGTCTTTTCCCAAATAGGAAGGAATTTACTTAGATATATTTACACACTCAAAATGGATAACTGAAGTAAACAAAATAAAAAGTAAGGTACAACCATGAGAGTAAATTTCATCCACAAGTACAACTATAAACTGAAATTAGTGGGCTGGAATACAAGCCCAGGAAACTAAAAAGAAAGTAAGCAGTTGTCACATCTTCCCAGGAGCACTACATGAATGGTAGTAGCAGTAAGTCTGAAGTAGAAGAATAGGATCTCGACTAATCCTGTCGCACCACGATCTACCAAGTCCTGAACCTCCAAAGTCTACTTCGGAGTGTCTGTAGTATGCACCAGACACACATATGCGGGTGGATCCCATGTAGGGGTGGGTATAACAACTCAGTATGAGACCTTGATACCCCCAAATGTCTCTCCGTAATCCAAAAATGAAAATATCACGAGAAATACTACAAAGGTAATATCACAAGAATGATCTAAATCATGAAGCAAAAAGCAAAAGAGACCGATCATGCTAACTGTATAACATAAAGGTTACTTGGTTTGGGATAAATATTCATAAAACCAGATAATCCTATCCATATAAACTCTATTGCAGACTTGTATAAGTCAATGTATGTTGACCCATATTGGGCGCTATATTTTGACATGTATTACTCGCTGGTGCTGACTCGTATTGGTCCATGCTGCTGAACTGTATTGGTCGCTGGTGGAGACCCATATTGGTCGCTGGTGGAGACCCATATTGGTCACTGGTGCTGACCCGTATTGGTCACTGGTGCTGACCCGTATTAGTCAATGGTATAGAGCTAGGGAGGATTAGTCATACAGCAAGATCATCCCACTCTAGAGTATCTGATTCTGACCCGTATTGGTCACACTTATTCTTCATGACACAATAAGCCACTAGATTCCTGCATGAAGAACGCATGATCTCTGGAATACTCTTCTCATCAAGCCATCAGTCATATTTCAATAGGTAAAAAGTACAAAAAAATCATACCCAAGGGACCGCCCCTACATAGGGGTCCCAACATGACAGACAACGCGTCGATCAGATACCCGGTCTGTGAGATATAAGAACTTTTGAAAAAGGGCCCAGTCAGATTCATGTATGATTCATCCCAGGTCGCATGTCAAACTCCATAAATAATCAATTATATTATCTCCAATGGACCGCCTTGTCACAAGGGTCCATATTCCATAGACGACACATCAATCAGATGCCTGGTCTGTTGGTTACAACCCTTTCCATGAAATGGGGGTGATATCACCTCTACCTGACCAGGCTTGGTTGGGCCCGCTAGAATATTCTAAAGGGACCTCTTCTCGCAAAGGGGTCCCAATTCCACTGACGGAGTGTCAAACAGACACCCGGTTTGTGAGTTACAAGAGTTTCTTTATTCGGGGGCTATTTGGGTCTGGGCTCAGTCCGACTCGGTCATGCTGACCCGACGAAATGGTTCTCAGAGTCTACATGACCCTACCTCGGTCCGTCCCATTACGGGTCAGCCCGTTGGGGTCATACTGACTGGTTCACGGTCTCTGGTCATGCTGGCCCAGCCCACTGGAAGGGTCTGGCTCATGCAGCTGACCCGCGTCCGCCTGAAGGTGGACCGTGTCTCCAGCTGGCCTCGCGGATGTCGGGATGTTTCATATGGCCAGTGGGGTGCTGCCCCACCGCCTGCAATGGTTGGCCATGTGTCAGACAAGACTCTAGCCAATGTGGCGTAGCATGGGGCCATGCCTCCCCCTCCTATCGCAGCCCACAAGCTACGACTAATGCCACCGTCATTGCCTGTGGGCACCACCCTTCCCCCACGCGACCGGTTGTTGTAGGCCTCCTCCAGCCACCGCCGATCGTTGTCAGTAGGGCATGATAGTAGTTCTTTCCACGGGCCACTGAACGTGCTCTAGTGGTCCATTATTGGTACCGTCTGCACATACGAGCCTCTCGGGTCACCGCCGCCACTACATGACCCCTATCTTTGAGTTTCTATCACATTTCCCGGTCGCGAACAGGAAACACAAGAAAAAAAATATCGGAGGAGGGTCCAAGACATGTTCGGAATGGCCCGTTCCCTCTATGTTATCATTTTAACAAGGGGTGTTAGTAACAATAAGAGAAATTTAGAAATAACTCCCGACTTTTAACCCTACATCAACCTCTCGTGTTTAAATAACGATATGCTAATCAACATATTGGTTAGTGATCTGCGTTCTTCATATAAATCAAGAATTGGGAAGGAGGAATTTTGTATTATCAAAATCAAAAATCCCTACTTGGATGAGAGGTCTGCGGACGACGATCAAGGGAATCTCATACTTCATTGTCATCATTTTGTGATTCGGTGGTGCTCATCACCACTCGCTGAATCTAGTCTTGTCGTCCAGGTGGATATTGCCACATGACTTCACCAGAGTTTCATAGTTTGAAGAATTCGTGCCAAAACCCCACCCCAAGCTCCATTTAAATAGGATGGGGAAATGTGAGTAACACATTGAGAAATTATTGAGTTTCATTAAATGAATTAATGAACCTATATTAATTCACAACAGTGGAGTTACACAGTTTATGAGTCAAGCCATTAAATGGCTTGAAAAGTCACCAGTCCCACTACCTCCGCTCATCCGTTAGAGAAATAGAAAATAAAATAAAAATTACCTGTTATTTATCTTCTCTTTAAAAAGTCCAAAAATTATGTTTTTCTCCGGAACTACAGCGGTCGAAGTGAAGCCTCCCTTCTCTTTACTAAACGTATCATAAAAAAGATTAAAAATCCATTCTGGGAACACTGGGCCATGAAATCATGCACCTTCAATTTTCAATGACACATAATAATTCCAAATAATTTAAAAAAAAATTACATGGAATTTTCAAGGTATTTACAAAGAAGCTTACTTTTAAACCACGGTAAGTAATGTAAAATATATTCAAAAATGGTGTTCAATAATATTTTGATAAAATTAAAAATATTTCAGGTTTTTTTTGTGAAAATATGTTCCTAAAATAAATTATTCTTAACAGAATGCAAAACGTTTTTGGTTTCCCCTACAAATTTTTTTTAGTCAATTATGTTCCAAAGGATGAAAAATGTGACAACTTAGATTTTATTACAAACATAAATATGATTTATTACATAAAACATCACTTGATACAATAAAGAATATTGATAGGTTTAGTGTATTTAGGGCTTAGGATCATTACATAAAAACTTAAAACATGAAATACAACATCTTTATTGAAAACTTCCTTTACATGACCACTAAATTCCCTCATACTTATCATTGCATGGGATAACCTGAGGACATGCATAAGAAAAGGGTGAGCTATAAAGCCCAATAAAGGAGTACACATGGAATAACATGAGGAGTACAATACATGTTAGACAATAGGTATATCAATAGAGCATAATAGAAACATGAACCTAAAGGAAAGAAAAAGCATGATAATCATAACATGGAAATGTGGAAACAACACTTAACCTGGAATTAGCATGAGCCAAGGCTCATTGAACATGGAGCATGAGTAAATACTCATTTCACATGAAGCATGAGTAAACCCTTGTTTCACATGAATTATCACGAGTCAACACTCATTGCACATGACGTACCATGATACTATACTTTACCCAATGCATTGCAGCGCTATAAGGGCACACCCTTCTTAAACATTTCATTTCATGCATAAGTGTGCCACATGGATCATAAAACATGGATTCATAAAACATAATAATTTATTCCATGATAAAGGAACGTGGAATTCATACATGAAACTTTATAATCAATAAGTAAATGTGCATGAAGGTTAATACCCTTGATGGAGAAATGGGCATGGTATTCACAACACAATGACATTGGCTTAGAAAATCGGTGCGATTTCGACAGCGTAACAGCGTGACATAAGAATTCATAAAAACTGTTGATGAGAGAGAAAGGGGTTCCTCATCATATTTACATGTAATGGATAGTATGGAGGTCATATAGATACATTTCCCAACAATTGTAATGGAATTTATATTCATGATACAAAAGTATTGCTTGAATGCAAATGAGGAGAGAGAAGTTCCTTTCAGAATTTCGGCATAGTAACGGGTGTACATGGGAGGAATTTAATGAGAGAGAAAGGGGTCTCCCATGATTCAAAAATAAAAAGCGTAGTATGAGGGAGGTACAAAACCATACCCCAACATTCATAATTGAAATTAAAAGGGAAAAACAACTTAAAGAAAATTGGACAAAAATAAGAAAGGAAGAAAAAACCCTCACTTGGAAGTGTGCTTCCAAAGGCTAGAGATAAGCCTATGAGAGGCTTATTGGGATCTTGAGGAAACTTGGGAGGATTCTAGAGAGAGTATGGAAGATTTTTGACGAAATCCATAGGATTTGAGTGAGGAGGAAGTGGGATCATGGGTGGGTTTATATAGAAAAGGTGAGGGAAGTCTTTATTATTTAGGTTTGGGACCCCTTATATTAAATTAACCCAAAACACAAACAATCCCATGGTTTTTGCCCATGTTTTTTGGAAAAGGGAAGAGGTAAATAATCTTTTATAAAGCCAAAGTCTGAACTTCTAAAAATTATACGGTTTCTTATGTGGATGTGAGTCACACTCCCAAGGAAATTAATTAAAAAAGACAAGGTGTTTAATAAGTCTTGAGGGGTCCATTAATGCTTCGAAAAGTAATTCAAACAGACCGAAAATCACATTATTTTAATGGTAAAACATATATTAGAGGAACATAAATCTTATAGTTTTTTATTACATCACTATTGGGTCATTATGATGTCATAAAACACATTATATATTTAAATAGTATTTAATTTTTACCCAAAAATTTGACTGTCTCGGAAAATTATGAAAAATTCACCATTGGATAATTTCAACGTCTTGATTCTAGAAATAAAATTTATATTATCTAAATAATTTTCTAAATATGTTAATTTTCAATTTTAAACTAAATACTGACATTTATCGAAAATTCATGGGTTTTGACAAAAATGGCTTTGAAACCTTAATAAAAAGTTACAATTGCATTCATAAAATTATAAGATCATTTATATTTAATAGAAATTAATTTAATAATAATATTGTTACTTTATTAAAATATTATTTAATTAAAAAATCCCTTAATTTTAAAAAATAGAATTCTTAATTAAATAATAACTAAAACACTATTTTTACTTTAAAAACTATTTACAATGTATCAAAAAAGACAAGGAGGTATATTCATTATTATATAAAAAAATAATATACATGAACATAGTACTAGATATTTGTTACATAACCCCTTAAAACAGCCGCATAAGACCTAAGGGTATGGTGTACGATGGTGACAGACTTTTGGGGGGGGGGCTCAGATAACATCACTCGTGTGGTAATCTCTATCAACATCCACTTTTCCCGTAGACAGACCCATTTGAGCTTGACATGATGAAGCTCAGCTTGGGCTTGGTCAAGAGGGAATCCCAAGGATTCCACCTCTTCTCCGAGCTCCGAAAAATGGGCTTCGTATGGGGCAATTCTACTAGATGAGGCCATCACTTCCTTTGTCTGATTAAATTGGATTTGTTAAAGTCCTATATTTATACTAATCATGTGATCACTGTTCAATGGCTATATTAGAAACGATCAAAATTCATATCATATAACCAAAGAAGTTGACATTTTATATAAACATAAAGAGACATTTAATTATATCAAGAGGGATTTCCATTAATGAAACTTTGGTCATTACAATATTCCCCCCTTTTGAAATTTCACCCTCAAAATTTTCATTTTCCCACACTAAAATAGATGTGGGTAAATCAGCTTCATCATTTCCTCTGATTCCCAAGTTGCTTCTTCAAAATTATGGTTTCTCCACAACACCTTGATGAGGGAAATTGTCTTATTCCATAGAAGTTTTTCTCTACGATCTAAGTTCATCACTGGTTTCTCCTCTTAAGAGAGATCATCTTCCAATTTTACCACCTTAGAGGAGAGTACATGTGAAGGGTCCAATATGTACTTTCTTATGAGGGATACATGAAAGACATCATGTACTTTGGCCATAGTAGGTGGAAGTGCTAGTCGATATGCCACATCCCCGACACAGTCAAGAATTTCGAAGGAGCCGATGTACCTTGGACTTAACTTCACTTTCTTTCCAAACATCATGACCTTATTCCATGGAGATATGCGTAGAAAAACCATGTCTCCAACTTTAAACTCAAGGTCTCGTCGATGATTATCTGCATAACTCTTCGGTCGACTCTGGGCTACCTTGATAAGATACTGAATGGTTTCACCTTCTCCACCATTTCCTCGACCATTTCTGGTCCAAGAATCTTACGTTCATCGACCTCATCCCAACATTTCGGTGTTCTACACCTTTTCCCATTTAGGGATTCATATGGTGCCATTTGGATGCTCAAGTGGAAACTGTTATTATAATAGAACTCAACCAAAGGATGATGTTGATCCCATCCTCCTTTAAAGTTCATTGAGCATGCTCTCGACATGGCTTCAAGTGTTTGGATAGTCCGCTCGGATTAGCCAATAGTTTGAGGATGATAGGCCGTACTAAAGTTCAGTTCAGTATTCAGAGCATGTTGAAGACTCTTCCAAAAATTAGAGGTGAATCTTGGATCTCGGTCAGACATAATAGATAGTGGTACCCCATGCAACCTTACCACTTCCCTGATATATATCTATGCCAATTGATCCAAAGAGAAATCCTCCCAAATAGAAATGATGTGTGCAGTCTTTGTAAGATGATCCACAACAACCCATATTGCATTGTTGCCCTTGAATGTCTTTGGAAGTCTGGTGAGAAAGTCCATGGTGATGTTCTCCAATTTCCATTCTGGTATGGGCAATGGTTTCATCATCCCCTTAGACATATGCCTCTCTACCTTCACTTTCTGACACACCAGGCACTTTGATGTATATTCAGTGATCTCCTTCTTCATATTATCCCACAAAAAGTTTTCTCGGAGATCTTGATACATCTTTGTGATCCCTGGGTGAATAGAGAAATTTGAACTATGTGCATCATCCAAAAGTTCCTTCTTCAGTTCTGGACTTGATGGAACACATATCCTTTTCCCAAACTGCACAATTCCTTCTTCATTAACATTAAACTATGAGGATTTCCCTTTTTTTAAAGCATCCACTTTTTCTTGAATTCCCACATCATCCTTTTGAGCATCCTTTAACCTTTCCAAAAGAGACGATATAGCAATCATTTGTGAAAGGATTGATTATGTTCCCTTCTCTATGATTCCCATGTCCATCTTCATCAAGTGTAAGAATATTGGATCCTTCTCAATTATCATCATTGATAGAATTGCTGGATCCTTTCTACATAGGGCATCTGACACCTTGTTCGCGTTCCTAGGGTGGTAATTTATTGAACAGTCATAATCCTTGATGAGCTCTATCCATCTTCTCTGGTTCATATTAAGCTCTCTCTGTGTGAATATATATTTAAGACTCTTTTGGTCTGTATAAATCTCATATTTCTCACCATAGAGATAATGCCGCAAGATTTTCAAGGCAAAGATCACCGCCGCCAACTCCAGATCATGCGTTGGATAGTTTCACTCATGGATTTTCAACTG
Source organism: Viscum album (assembly GCA_963277665.1). NCBI lineage: Eukaryota > Viridiplantae > Streptophyta > Magnoliopsida > Santalales > Viscaceae > Viscum > Viscum album. The sequence continues at coordinate 780,365,961 of OY728163.1, read as the reverse complement.
CCTTGAGGCATACGATATAAATTTATCATTCTGCATCAGCACACAGCCTAAACCCTTCTTTGAAGCATCACTGAATACCCAAAAATTTCCCCACTTGTGGGTAAAGTGAGAACGGGCATAGTGATAAGCCTCCTTTTCAACTCCTTGAAGCTTTTTTCACATTCATCACTCCAAGAAAACTTTACTCCCATTAGAGTTAGCTTGGTAAGAGGGTTGGAAAATCATGACAAATTTCTCACAAATCATCAATAATATCCATCTATCCCTAGAAGCTACGGATATCCGTTACCGATGTTGGCCTCGGCCATCCCTCAATCACATCTGTTTTGGAGTGATCCACAGATATCCCATTGCTTATGATGATATGGCCCAAGAATGAGACTTCCTTCAACCAAAACTCACAGTTTCAGTACTTTGCATAGAGATTTTCCTTGCGCAAAGTCTCTAGTACAGTTCTAAAATGCTCCTCATGATCCTCCTTAGTTTTTGAGTATATTAGAATATCATCTATAAAGACTACCAAAAATTTTTCTGGGTACTCTCTAAAGACTCTATTCATTAAGTCCATGAACATTTCTGGAGCATTAGTGAGTCCTAAAGGCATTACTATGAATTCATAGTGCCCGTATGTTGCGTGAAACGCAGTCTAGGGGATATCTTCCTTCTTCACACTTACTTGATAATATCTTGACCGCAAGTCCACCTTGGAGAAGTATTGTACACCACGTAGCTGATCGAACAAGTCATCAATTCTTGGGAGAGGATACTTGTTCTTTATCGTGATTTTGTTAAGTTCACGAAAATCGATGCAAAGCCGCATTTACCCATCCTTCTTCTTGATGAAGAGGACTGGTGCACCCCATGGTGAAGCACTTGGGCGTATAAACCCTTTATCCAGATTCTTTTATAGTCGTTTCTTCAGCTCTTAAAGCTCTACAACAACCATTCTATATGGAGTCTTGGATATTGGTAAAGCACCGGGTATAAGTTCAATTGAGAATTCAACATCTCTTCTAGGAGGAAGACCAGGCAGTTCCTCAGTAAACACTTCCACAAATTCCCTCACAATAGGCATTTCTTCAAGGATGGTTTCTTCCATGGACTCAATCATCTGATCCAGATACGCGTGCTCATAGGGTAGTAATATCCATTCTTGAGATGATGGAGCTAAAGGAGATTCATCTTCCTCCTTACATTTGTAAAGAATCGGGGGTCGATTCTCCATATGGAGTGCGATTTCCCTCTCCTGACAATTTATGTTGGATCTATATAAGGAAATCCAATACATGCCAAGAATTGCATCGAATTCCACCAGAGGGAGTATAACAAGGTTCGCAGGGAAATTCAATCCAAAGATTATAACAGAGGAGGACTTATACTCATGGGATGCAATGATTGCCCCATTTTCCGTACTCACTGACATCTTCAGTCCCATGATTTGTGGTGGTGTTGGGATTGTTCTAATAAACTTTAGAGATAAAAAATAATGCATAGAACCTGAATCAAAAAGTAAATTGGCTATTCTTGAATGAATAACTAGTGTACCTATCACCAATTCGTTGTCAGGGTTCACTTCAGTAGAATTGATGGAAAATGATCTTCCTTGAAGCCTTGGAGGTTTTTGGTTGCCTCCGAAAACCCTTGGATTAGGGAACTGAATTGAAAGATGCCCCAATTCTTTGCATTTTTAGAAATTAAAACTGCGTTGAGGTTTGAACGGAGCATTCCTCTCCTCTGTCACAGCCGTGGGTCTTTCTAGATGACAGTTAACAGCTAGGTTCCCTTACCTTACACACCTAAAGCATTTCCTCATCCCCTTGAGGCAATTTCCAGAGTGCTTCTTTCCACACTTTTGGCAAGTGGGGTGCTGGATCTTCTTAGTACAGTTGGATTTATCCATCAGACCTCCAACATTGAAGCCCACCTTAAGCTTCTTGTCCTCATGATACCACTGTGATTCCCCGATCTCCATTTTTACCTTGAGGGCACATCAAACAATTTCATCATAGCTGTCGAATTCAAGGATTGCTAATGCTTTCTACAGTCTAGGATTCATCCCACCAAAGAAGCGGTCAACCTTGCATTTGGGGGTAATGACAAAGCCGAAAGCATGTCGTGCAAGCCTTATGAAGTTATCCTCGTACGCTCCAACTGATTAGTTGTCTTTTTTCTTGAGGGAAAGGAAGTCCCTTTCCATCTTAAGTCGAAGGGTGCGCGGAAAATATTTATCAAAAAACAACTTCCGGAAATCCTTCCATTCCAACTCCTCGATCTCCTCCTCATGCTTTGTATTTTTGATCAAAATCCACCTTTGATCAGCTTCACCCTCCATACGATAAGCAGACATGAGAACCTTCTCTTGTTCAGAACATTAAAGGACGAAGAAGATCTTTTCAATGGAGTTGATCCATTGTTCAGTGATCGTGGGATGAGATGATCCACTAAAAATAGGAGGCCATTGTCTCATGACGCTCTTGATAGTGACTTGTTCTTTCTTAGGGGGATTTGGACGTTCCTCTTGACTCGTGTTTCTATTCAAAACATGCGTTAGCTGAGAGAGAAGCGTGAAAAAGTTCACGATTCTTGATCCCATTGGATTGGGCATCTCATTAGTACAGTCATCACACTGATCTTCACAACGGTTGTTAGCCCAAGTCCTCCTAATACCGGCCATTGGATGGAATAAAAGAAAAGTTAGGGGTAACACACAAAGGGTAATCCAAAGACAAATGTTGATGAATTATAAATAAACTTTTATTTCCTTAAATCATGAGTCTATAGGCTTAAATCTAGGCATTTCAGGATCTACTTTCTAACATATATTCTTATGGGGATTTATTTAATTCCATTTAATAAGGGTTCATACTAAGCTTATGAATTTATGAAAACATATCCCTTGGGAGTGTCGTAACCAAGAGTGCAGCAAGGCCCGTTGTCATGCACCAGTTCCTGTTCGAGTCTAGCTCAAAGCGGCGTTTTCGGGTTTTACCCCTAGGATACATATGTGCCAGAGACGCCACTACCTGCTCGTATCCAGACATGAATGTATTTTCTTGATAACACATTTAATCAATACTCAACAAAACTTAGGGACATTTTTATTGTACTTAGTCTTGTATCTAAGGCTTTAATTGGGTTTTCTAATCCTAATCCCAAAAATAACTAAACCTCCCTCTAATACCAACTATGAAAACCCTTATTTTATTACAAACTTAAACATGATTTATTACATAAAAATTCACTTGATAAAATAAAGAAGATCGAGATGATTAGTATCTTTGGGGCTTAGGATAATTACATAAAAACTTAAACCATGAAATACAACATCTTTATTGAAAAATTCCATTACATGACCACCATATTCCCTCGTACTTAGCATTGCATGGGATAACCTGAGGACACGCATAAGAAAAGGGTGAGCCATAAAGCCGAGTAAGGGAGTACACATGGAATAACATGATGAGTACAATAAATGTTAGAAAATAGGCATATCAATATAGAATAAGAGACACATGAACATAAAGGAATGATAAAGCATGATAATCATAACATGGAAATGTGGCCCCAACACTTAACATGGAATTAGCATGATCCAAGGATCATTGCACGTGGAGCATGAGTAAATACTCATTGAACATGAAGCACGAGTAAACCCTAGTTTCACTTGAAATATCATGAGTCGACACTCATTTCACATGACATATCATGATACTATACTTTACCCAATACATTGGAGCGCTATAAGGGCGCACCCTTCTTAAATATTTCATTTAATGCATAAGTGTGCCACATAGATCATAAAACATGGATTCATAAAACATAATCATTTCCACAATAAAGGAAAGTTTAATTAATACATGAATATTTATAATCAATAAGTAAATGTGCAAAAGGTGAATAACCTTGATGGATAAATGGCCATGGTATTCACTACACAATAACATTGGCTTAGAAAAGTAGTGCGATTTCGGCAGCGTAACGACGTGACATAAGAATTCATAAAAATGGTTGATGGGAGGGAAAATGGTTCTTAATAATATTTACATGTAATGGATAGTAAGGAGGTAATATAGATGCATGTCCCAACAATTGTAATGGAATTTATATTCATGACACAAAAGTATTGCTTGAATGTAAACAAGGAGAGAGAAGTTCCTTTCAGAATTTCAGCATAGTAACGAGTGTACATGGGAGGAATTTAATGAGAGAGAAAGGGGTATCCTATCATTCAAACATATAGAGGGAAGTATTAGGGAGGTTTAAAACCATACCCCAACATTCATTATTGAAATTAAAAGGGGAAAAAAACTTAATGAAAATTGGACAAAAATGAGGAAGGAAGAAGAAACCCTTACTTGGAAGTGTGCTTCCAAAGGCTAGAGAGAGGCTTGTGAGAGGATTCTTGGGAGCATGGGGAACCTTGGGAGGATTATAGAGAGTGTAGGGATGAGGATGGAAGAAATCAAAAGTCTTTTAGTGATGAGGAAGTGTGATCTTGGGTGGGTTTATATAGGAAAGGTGAGGGAATTCTTTATTATTTAGGTTTGGGACCCCTTATATTAAATTAATCCAAACCAAAAACCATCCCATGGTTTTTGCCCATGGTTTTTGGAAAAGGGAATAGGTAAAAAATATTTTATAAGGCCAAAGTCCAATTTTCTTAAAATAATATGGTTTCTTATGTGGAGATGAGTCACACTCCCAAGGAAATTAATTAAAAAAGACAAGGTGTTTAATAAGTCTTGAGGGGTCCATTAATGGTTTGAAAAGTAAGTCAAAAAAACCAAAAATCACATTATTATAATGGTAAAACATATATTGGCCGAACATAAAGCTTATAGTATTTTATTACATCACTATTGGGTCATTATGATGTCATAAAACACATTATATATATAAACGATATTTAATTTTTACCCAAAAATTTGACTGTCTCAGAAAATTTTGAAAAATGCACCATTGGATAATTTTGACGTCCTGATTTTAGAAATAACATTTATTTTATCTAAATAATTTTCTAAATATGTTTATTTTCACTTTTAAACTAAAAACCGACATTTATCGAAAATTCACGGGTTTTGACAAAAATGGCTTTCAAACCTTAATAAAAAGTTACAATTGCATTCATAAAATTATAAGATAATTTATATTTAATAAAAATTAATTTAATAATAATAATATTATTTTATTAAAATAATATTTAATTCAAAAATACCTTAATTATAAAAAATAGAATTCTTAATTAAATAATAACTAAAAACACTATTTGTACTCTAAAACCTATTTACAATGTATAAAAAAAGACAAGGAGGTATATTCATTATTATATTAAAAAAATAATATACATAAACGTAGTACTAGCGATTTGTTACATAACCCCTTAAAACAGATGCATAAGACCTATGGGTAAGGTGTGCAATGGTGATAGACTCTTGGGGGGGGGGGCTCGGATAACATCGCTCATGTGGTAATCTATATCAACTTCCACTTTTACCATAGATGGTTTCGTTCAAGCTTGACATGATGATACTAAGCTTGGGCTTGGTCAAGAGTAAAGCCCAAGGATGCCACCTCTTTTCCGAGCTCCGACAAATGGGCTTCGTATGGGGCAATTCTACTGGATGCGGCCATCGCTTCCTTTGTCTGAGTAAATTGGATTTTTTTAAAGTCCTATATTTATACTAATCATGTGATCACTGTTCAACGGTCATAAAACCAAAGAAGTTGACATTTTATATAAACATAAAGATACATTTAATTATATCAAGAGGGATTTCCATTAATAAAACTTTGGGTCGTTACAAAAAAAGTAAATGAGAAAAATATATCTCATGAAATAATAAAAGGATATGGAGTGAAATATTATTTGGGAGTGGTAGATTATACAATTTTATTATCCAAAAATTTATTCATGAACCATCTAGGCCAAAATTTGATTTTAACACAAAACCGTTATCGATGTTCTATCTTATAGATCATAACCCCGATTATTGAAATAAAATTAAAATAAATAATATAAAATTAATAGATTATTTTTAAGATTAGAATATAAAAATGGGGTATTATATGAAACTTATAAAAAATTATTACTATATAAAATCAAACCTGTATCAAAGAAATAAATTTATGATGATGAACTATTACAAATTTAGTAAATATTGAATCTAAAGTCATTGGAAACATAAAAAATATTTTTTTATAAATATCATTCAATAAATTAGTGTTTATGAAAAAATAAATTATTGGGGATTTTTTACATAAATGAAACATAAATTTGTTTCATAAAAATAAAAATTTTCTTAGTGAATACAAAGTGAGATGAAATAGTTCCCTCAAGTCAGACTTTCTTTATATGTAATATATCATTTTATAAAATAAATTTAAATTTATTATACATATAAATCCAAAAAATATTAATATATATAATACTATATATGATCTACTTATATTATTTAACTTTATGTTTTCTTTATTATTTATCTTTTAAAGCTACCAATTTCATGTTATGTACAACTTTTTTGTTTATGTTTTCCTTTTGGGAGTTATTATCCATGCATTTATAATATTTACAAAATATCAATCATATTAATCATGATATAAATATTAAATATATTTTTCTATTATAAGATCATAAATTTCCTAGAAAATAGAGGATCTTTTGTTACAAAAAAATCATCATACATGAGTTTGGAAATGAAAGATTTTGCTTGATACCGCATAAGACGAGGAAGATGATCATCATGTACTTGATCATACCATAACGTTTCAATGCAATTGATTCCTTTATTTCCTAGTCCATATTCCATTGATTTAGATTACTTGTAAATATGTGTGATAATCTGATTGATGGAGATGATAGAATCCAAGCATTTGATTCATCTGTTAGTTATATTACATGAAAAACGAGTTGATCACATCATGATAGAAGACAAAATAATGGTAGAATCACTCAAATTCCACAAATTATTTCACACTCTATTCTAGTATTGGTACAACACCATGATATTTCTAAGAATTATAGTTTTAATTGAAGTTCCTATACCTCAAGAACCATTGAAGAAACAATGGACTACCACTCAATGATCCATGAAAATAGAACCACTACTAGAGGGCCCAAATTTATTTTGGGTTTCTATCAGAATTTATTTTTTACAAAAACTAAGAGGCTCATGGAATGAGACTTCAAATGTTTCATTGAGGTGTTTGGATGTTGTCTTTAACACCATTCCGTCCGTGAACAGACATGTCATGAACCGAATTAAAGATGAAATTATTCCTCAGTGTGCTATCTTCTATAACAGCATCAAGAATTTCCGATATAGAAGAACCACCATTGAATGAATAGTTATCATGAATCTATTTTTTATTAGAATTCCATATAATTTTAATGAGATCTTCTATATTGGCTTGACAAAGATAAAACCACTGAGGAGAAAGAAAATTGTTTCTCTAGCCCTGGAGGAAGTCCCGTATATAAACCCAATGGGAAACAATTAATTCAAAGTGGTTAGCTACAACATTATGCATTGATAATGAAGAAAAAACTATGAAACACATAATCATCATCGTCCATATATTGATGAAAAAGAACACTTGAAGAGTCCTAGGAAATTCTGTAGGATTGTATACAATTATATGTTGGAATATTCTTATGAGAAAATCTCAAATCTAGGATTAACCGAGATGGTCTGATGAAGTTCCTATTTAGTTTCCCCATATACTGAGAACCCATATTTCAATGTAAAGACTGTCTATATAACAATTTAGAAGAATTGATTCCATTTTCTATAGGTTCCCATAGCCATAAATCATCTATATCCAAAAAATTGTTGTTCATAGGGTTAATGTAATGATTTGAGAGTCCCTCCATATTATCAAGTTGATCATTCATAGTAACATACAGATCCAAATTAATATCCTCATTCATAATTTCATTATAAATGAGAAGCTTGTCCAATTTAATTTCAAGAATGTATGTTATGAATCTTTGAAAACCAACCATCTTGAATAAGAATCATTTGAATCATAAATAGATTTAAAAGCAGGACACACTAAGGTATCAATGTGACTAAAAAACCCACTCTTGAGTATATTCATGATTATTTACAAAGAAAATCAAGACACATATAATTACAATTGATATGTCTCCACATAATGGGAGCATATAGTGAATAGTTGATGGACTCAAGATTCGTTATACATAACCCCCCTATATGATAAGGTTTACAACAGTTGTTCCCGAAAACCATAGCTAACATCCTATCCAGAATGTTTCCACTCCAAATGAAATTCATAATGGAAATGTTTATATCATTGATGAGTAAAATATTCCATTTATACCCCATAATATAATAATCAAAATCATAAATAATGATAGCCTTAACTGAGAAATCAAAACTATCCATAGAATGTGTTTTACACTTCCAAGTAGCATGTTTTCTTCTAGCCTTGAAAATAATATCAGAAAAGTAGTAGGATTTTGTTCATCCCAAAACATAAGAACACCCATATATATGAATCGAAGAGCTACCTAATGAATGAAAAATCCCAGATAATGTTAATCATCTTGGGAGTTGAGGTATTGCATCGAAAATTGTTAAAAGACTTTCTATAACAAATCACTTATCTAGAAAATTTTTCATTTTTAAAAAGTGCCTTCTTGATGTTTTTGGTATTTAATTTATCCACATGAGTGAAGAGTATTATATCATCAGCATACAAAATATGAGTCAGAGAAACAAGACATCTTCTAGCAAAAATAGACATCAATTTCCCATTGCTTATCATATTTGAATGAAATATGCTATGATAATCCTTAGTAATTGGTTAATTGATTGTAGAAAGGAGATTAACTTGTTTGAAACAAATTCAGAAATAAAAATAGCCTTCAGGTGACCCATTAATAAATATAGGTATTTGAGTATAGAAACAAATGGTCTTGACTGTTGATATAGAGACTAAATCAGATCCAAACATATGAAGATCCTTACAAATGAATCTCCAGTCCATTGTACCAAATAATTTTTGAAATAAATATTTAGAGGATTATTACCAACACTAGTGTATTTTTATAGTATTTTAAAAAATAATGAGGTTGTAATGAGACAATATTGAATGGATCTCAACTTGAAAAAACTAATCTAATTTAGAGAGGTTATCCTACATGCAATTGAATCCAACCTATTAACAAATTTTTTTAAATGATTGTATAATTGCTGTTGAACTGAGAAACTGGCCTGAAAATGTGTATGTCATTTTCATTCTAATCTTTTGGGATAATAGTATGAAATTGGGCATTCAACCCATTCATAAGGGTAACTACTTTAAAAAATTCATTGAACAGCCTGTAGAAATCATCTATAATAATATCACAAAATTTTTGGATGAAAAAGTAAAAAATATCAATGCCAGGACTACATTCATATTTAAGGTTGGGGAATACTTATGTAATTTCAAATTCCAAAGGAATAGAGGTAAACCTAGAGTTTTTCTTTTGATTCACATGTCTAGGGATAATAATCTCCACCAAGTCATTTGGAAGAGACGATCCATTAAACATATATTTAAATAAAGAATCAACATAATATGAGAGATCCTTCATGTTATAAATGATATAACCCCAATTTATAATCAAAAAGAGAGGCTTGGAAAACTTCTCGAATATATGAGGATATTTGATTTTTTTTTGTATTCATGTTACCATCTATCATGAAATTTTACTCAAAAGTAACACTTTGTGAAGAATATTTATGGTTCATGTGGTTAATCAACTTGGAAACCATATGAATTTCTCTAAAACCCCATCATAGAAATCGTTGAATGTATTGTGATCTTGAAAATGATTATGAGAATCCTCAAGGGAGGAGATTTTAGAGTAAAGAGAAATAAAGTGATATTTTGTCATGATTTTGAGAGTCATCTTGAGAATTTTGAGTTTTAGAACACAACAAAAGATATTATTCTTGGAGTCTATAGAGGACCAAATCTACTCAAAATTTTTCCTACACTTAGGATTAGTGACCCGATCCTTATTGAACCTGAAAGGTAAATAATATTTTGTCTCCTTTCCCACATGGTCAAAAAATATTGGATTATGGTTAGAATTGATCCTAGACAGAGTTGTAAATGATATGAATCCCCAAGAATACAAAGAGATTTCATAGGAAAGGCAATGTCAACTACTATTCAAATAATCCTATTCAAATTTTCATGTACCAAGTGTATTATTACGTACTATGTTATGTTTAGTTATCCCATTATGATCAATACATGTTTTAAATTCTATTGAAAAAATAGAGTTGGTCATAGAACCAATCCTCTCATCTAGATTCATGATATAATTTAAATCCCCAAAGATGATCCAAAGGTATGAAATGTTATAATTAAGAGAACCAATATCCACCCAAAAGTTCATATGGTGTTGGGATATGTTATTGGCATAGATGAAAGAGCGAGAATGTTGAGTTCCAAGGTAGTTAAAGGCACATGTGACATGCTATTCTCTAGTTTCAACCAAAGAAATATCAAATAAATAAGAATGTTCCAAATCCCTAAGGCTATTAACCTATGGTAGTCCCCTTTTAGAGTCAACCAAATGAAAACCCAAATTATCCATATTAGAAATTATAGAGGAAAAAATTATTTTATAATTGTACAGACCAATAAGAATAAGCCTATGATGCTGAATGAAAATACTAAGGGGAATAATTGTTTCATGAGTGTAAAATCCCTTGAAATTATTGATGTAAGGGTTGGATCTCCCTTTTATAATCCCGGAAACCTCCTGTTTTCCTGATTTAGGAGTTCTTAGAACCATCATTTTAGTAATATGAGTTCCCTAAAGAAAATCATTTATGTTTTTGTAACTTAAAATAAAATTTCTAGATTTTACATTTGTATCATTGAAAAAAGGACTTGGAAGTGTGCTCAGATTGGGGTCATTGGATCCATTTGTAAAACCATCCTTATTTGAACCCTTCAGATATGAGAAGTCTTTAGTAGGGTCTAGAGAAGATATAGTATTTTTTTGATTTACTTCTTAGACATAATTAAATATAGCCTCAGATGGAGGGTGACCAACATTTGAGATGGGAACTCCACCATGAATATAATCTAGGCTGACCGGAGCTCTAGAAGACTCAAATTCATAAGAATCACTAAGAAATTCTTTAGAAAAATTTCTTTTTGTGCTAACAAATTTTATTGGAACCATATAATGGTTTAAATTTCAAGGATCTGGAGGTCTAGGATGAATTGGTGAACTGATTGGATCCCCTAGATTAAGATGATGTGATGGATGGTTGAAGCTTGTAAATTATGATGTTCGATGGAATTGGGAACCCAAGAGGGTTACTCACCTTCCTGGAGTGAAAGAACAAGATCACTTATGTTTTGATCCAATTTCTACATCAATGAAATATCATACATTTATTTTTTCATATCGAAAACCAAATCATATATCTCATTTGAGACATCCAAAATCACATCATTTTCCACCATGTGATCATTTTTTCTCATGTTGATCACCTTATAACCCATCTTAGTAGGAGGACTTGGAAAACCCGATCTTTACCTTGTTACTCTTCTTCAGAAATATATATACAATATTTTTTAGAGGTATTGTAATATTAGTTTTATAGGTTTATGTCTATGAATACACCCTTTTCATTAAACACCTTTATTATTATTTTTTATTCTGATTAACACACTTCGAATCATTAACGTTGGGGACATAATTCAATTTATTTTGGGTAATTATACAATTAATAATAGAATGGAAAAAAATCTTGTAGAAATCAATAATGTGAGGAACTTATTCATATTCAACATTGAATTCAATTTTGTTTCCCTTAGGATAGAAGGTGATTATAAGTGGTGTTTTTATTTCTAGATTAACATCAACTATAAATCTATTGAAGAACCCATGGACCAATCCTAGTGTTCTCTAATCCATCTTAATTGGGGTGACAATGTAAGATTCCAGATTGTTAAGGACATTGGGATGAATGTACTTCCAATTAAAATTGTTAATCATGACCCAAACTGGAGAATTGGATTTATTCAGATTAAAGGGGTAGAATTTATTATCCCATTCAGATAATCTCAGAGAACCATGCTTGATTTGATGATTTCCAAGATACTAGGATTTGTTAAATTATTTCATAGATTATAGGATAATAGGAATGAAACCACTTCTGATAGGAATTTTCATTCAATTAACAATTCCCCTGCAATGAGAGACTATGTTTTTAAGGTCACTACAAGACCAATTTCATTCTCCCTTTAATTAAATAACATGGTCCAAGATCGATAAATTTCTTATATTAATCCTCTATAAAAATTCATATGTGCCTACCACAACTGAAAAACCACCATTCAAGAGCCTTTGTATGTTTTAGGATCTAAACAAACCATCCCTATTCAGATATAGAGAACCAAAAGAAGCCTCCACAAAGGTAACACCCTTCATCGTCACAACAGAAAGATCGAGGGAGTCCAAGATCATTTCATGACCCTAAAAAAATGTTTGATCATCATTGAATGAAAACACACAGTCATGATGAAACAATTCCATGGGTACGATAAAATATGAATCCGGGATCTCGTGACATCACCATCACTATGGATCCTTATAAAATTATTGATTTTCCAGTGAATAGTGAAGAATCTTTATTTTTTAAATACGATCATTTCATTTAATTAAATAATGTAACATAAAATTACCATAATATTTTCAATTAATCATTATTTTACATAAGATCATTTTTTAATAATTTAATTATTTCCATTATATTTATCAATATTAATGATTCTGAAATAAGTTAATTTTTATTTGGAAAACCCAATTTTCAAAAAAAACCCATTTTTCATTGTGTTTTTTAATTTATATATGAAATATTTATTCCACTTTTAGGTATTATTTCATTCAAAAATGATACCATATTTTGAATAAAGTGGTTAAATTTGGTAAATAGTTTCATTCTACATTGTGTCATATGGAATAGAAACAGTGGTAACTATCATTCCCCTCAGTAAGAGTGAAATGGGTAAGACAATGATAAAATAATTATATAAGGAATCAAAATTAACCCATAACATTTTATTATTTCATATTATGGGATTAATTGGATCTTATAAATTCAAAATTCTAATACTCAACATTTTTCTATTTTTAATCATTAATTAAATTTATATTATTTTCTGTAATGAGAAAAAATATTTCATTCACTTTATTTTAATTTCATATATATGTTCATATAGGGAAGATAAGATGTTATGAATAAATAATAAAATTTATTTTTCACATTGGTAAATAAATTTATTTAATATAATTTATATAAAATTATTATTGATTATTTAATTACCATAAACACTTATAAAATTTTTACATAATGACTTTGAATTAAGTAGGCCAATAAATGTTAATGATTTCTTCAAAATAAAATTTAATAATTTTTCAATGAATTATATTGTCAGCCAATCTATATATATATTAATAATGTTATATTTATGTTTACAAAGATTCTATTTTAATTACCATATTTTCATAATTTTCTTAATATAAAATTAAATGAACTGTTAAAAAATGAAAATAATGACATTTTAAGAGAAATAATATTTTATAAAGTTATTTTTAAATAATTAAAACAAAAAAAAACAAAAAATATGAAGTGAATTGGTACATAATTTCATTCCATGACCAATTATAATCCATTTTTATCATCATTGTTAAATTATAAACCATTGATATTAAAAAATTGTTACCATGGTTAAGCTTAATAACAGTAAACAATGGACTTTTACCAAATGAAAATAGTTAAAATTATATAAAAACGTTCTAAAAAATCATAGGATGGCTTAATTTTTTGCCTAGATTTATCACTTTCTTTTATGATTAATTATTTGGTCATTTTTTAAACAACGTAACTTAATAATATTTAATAACTTTCATTAATTTAAAATTTTCTAGTCAACTCATATATAAAGGGACATTTCTATGTAATTATCATTATAACACCGTGATCCACATTGCTCTATAAAAACCATACAATTTCTATTGTAAATTTATATAGATAGTAATTAGTGGTTTTTGAATTTGTAAAATACAATTCCAAATTCCATTATGAAATGAGTTACTATATGAGAAAATGTGTACCTATGAAATGGGTTTACTTTTGAGACAATTTATGTTATTTCTTCTAGAATATTTTCATCCTTGAGATGAATGGTTTTGAAAATAATTTTAGAATGAAATTATTAGTACCATTTTCACCCATATCAATCATTATCATTAGGATGATTACATTTCAACACATAAAGGAAATAGTAATGTATTCAATTGTGAATGGGTTGCCCAAGAAATTCATGAAGTACCCATCCATTGTGGGATGAATGAAGTAACCTCTTATTTTTATAGTCTTTTTATAAATGATCATAGAACATGCCAGAAAAAATTACTTCTAGTAGTGGATCATGTGATGGATGTCTTCCCATATGACTTTATTCAAAAGTTTCTAAGAATGTGATTTTTGGTTTAATCTTTTTTTTCATAAAAATACTAAGGACTAGGTTTGGATTATAATTATTGGTCTAAATTGGATCATATAAAATCATAAGATCCTATTTTATATAGACTCATCCATTGGTATCCCAATAAAAATTGATCGAGCTATTGAAGCCACAATGTTTTTAAAAATTGCGAGGGTCCTGGTGGAGGTTTATCTAAGAATGTGATTAATTTATCACATTGTTTTTTCAAAATTGGATGATGAAACCCCTTTCAAGGTGTAATATGACTGACATCCTCATTGTTGTTCAGAATGCAAACTATTGGACATATTAAAGATGCATGTCTTAAAAATATGGTTTTCTCCCTTTTCTATTTAAAATGATAACATGATACATACTGTGAAAAATAATTGATGAAGAAAAAGGTGCAGAATAATAAGAAGGGTGGTGGAAATGCATCATGGAAGAAGCCTATACCCATGGTTTTGGTTGATGCTTCCAAAGGAAAAGCTTAGATTTCGATGATGAAGCATGATATTGGGTGTCATGATGGCTTTGGCACTTCAAATACTATTATGAATAATAGTGATGTGGATAAATTGAATCATGGTATGATGTCACAAAAAATAAATTCTAATCATGTCTTGGATGAGAATATGTAGGTGGCAACATTGCTAAGTGGTGATGACTTGAATCATTCCACACATCATCATTTGGGGTAGGGAGGAATGCAGTCAATGGATTCTAATTCTTTAGGTACACCTGATGATAAGTTCAATCAAAGTGACACTCAATAAGATTTTTATCCTCTTAAGGATATCCAAAACATATTTAAATCTTCTAGATTATCTAAGTAGTGGGGGAATATATCTGATGATGATGTGGTGAATGGTAGTACCCCCAAAACCGTGAAATAGTGGTAAAGAAATCGTTAACGATGTTTTCTTAAAATGGAAGGTATAAGTGATTGATTATGTTTTTTCAATCCATCCCCTTCCAAGATAAAGCCATGTAAGGACTATTAAAACACACCTTCACCTATTTCTACCAGATCCCCTTCTAAGATGAAGGCCAGTACAGAAATTCTCAAGATCTTCAACCAGAGTAAGTTTCAATATTAGTGCTAAACTTCTAGTGACTCTGATTATAGAAATGATATATTCTTTTAGGAAATGTAGAATCATTTTTCTGTTAGATGAGGGAAATTATCTTGTTTTGTTTCTCCACCCCTATGATTGTATTTTTCTTTAGTTTGATAAATTGTTAGAAGCTCTTCTTCTGCATTGAATTTTCATGTATACATTTGTCTAAAACGGTGGTATATATCATCATTAAGTGTGTATATTATTGAAAGTTCAATTATATTTTTGTTATGAATTGTTATCCATTACATTGTATAGGTGGTCGCTTTGACTATAACAGAGGAGATCATGTTTTCTCAGTTATTGGATTCTGGGTGTGTTATCATGAGGTATGAGATATATCATAATATATAAAATTTATAACATTATATAGGAGATATAAATTCTAAGAGTATATTGTCATGCCATTCATTATCATGAATAAGTCGACTATCATTACTGATTTGATATATTTGGTTTTCCAACCATATGTGGAATATTTTATAGTGGTTATCATGGATGATATATTATATTATTTTCATTCATAATATGATATTTTCTAAAACATTGATACTATTTTGAATACACTATGATAGGACCATCATTATTCTAATCTCAAAAAATTTAACTTCAGGATAGATACAAGTCACTATATGGGTCACAACATATCAGGATAAGAGTATCTATAGATCTGGAGAAGGTTTTACCCATTGTTTCCTGGGAGTATCCAAAGAATATTATTGATATTTAGAGTTTCATGGGGATAAAAAATATTCTAGTAATTTTATTTAGAACATATCAAACCATTAAACACATATTAACATATTGAAAAATAATTTTTGTAATATATTGTTTCCTAACCACTATGATTAGGACTTTTATATGTTGAAAGGAATGTTGTCTTTAGTACCAATTCGGTATTAAACTGAACAAAGTAGTGGCTACTGGGTTTATTGTGATGCAACATGAATTGGGATGGAAATAATTTTGATTCCATGGGAATTATTCATGGAGTATAGGTTTCTCTAATTTAGAATTCAAGATATTAAAATTACTCAACACATTATCTCATGTAATATTCTATTGTTGTTTCATTAAATCGATGGAGACATAATATCCTTAGGGAGTTATTTCCAGTATAAGCATTCCCCAAATCCCATACATAAATTTTCAATATACAAAACACAAACCTCTTGCATAAAAAATTGGTTGGGTACCTAATGTAATTAAATTTACATTTTTATTATATTATTGGTAATTGAATTGATATGGATCATTATCTATGACGAATGACATAGACACAAGTTTTTTAAGGTGCTAGTTGTGAAGGGATGTTGATGTTACTGTTTTAAGAGATGAAATTGGATATTCAAGACTATCATTAGTAGACTATTCTAAAGCAATTAGCCGTTAATTATTCAATTAATTATTAAGAAATGATTAGATAAATATTGTTTCCCAAGGGAATGGTATTAAGGGAATTTAATTAAAGGATATAACCACCACCTTGTTGAGACATTGATGAGGATGTAATCTTCTATATTTAGAGGCATGATTAGGTTCTATAAAACATGAAACATGAATTGATGTGAGCATATCATTCATTGAAATGATTATTACAACCATTGATTTCAATTATCTATCATTACATATGTTTCAATAATTGGTGGAAATTAATTAAAAAGTGGTTAACAAGTACTCTTACTCAGGGTTACATATATCATGATATAATGGAAGAGTAGTAGTGGCTTGCTGGTATATTAAAACCATGGAATGTTTCAAATTTGAAATCAAATGAGGTAATAGTGGATTTTTTGATGGGTTTCTTTATGTTACCTTGATGTTGTGAAATATTATCGGTGAATATATTTACTTATCATGGAATTTTTTTATGTATTCTGGTATCATTTTTAGTGGCTGAACCATGAAGACCATAATTTTTTTATATTATTCAAAATCATTTTATTTTTATTTGAATTATATCAGAAAGGGATTCATGATTTACATCAATGTTTATGAAGGTATTTTAGATGGTTATGAGTTCACTGGTTCTTCTGAGTAAATCCAATCACACTCTGACTAACGGTTAGTCTGAGCATTAAATAAATCTACTATGAGACATTGTCCAATAATACTTTCTAAAATATAGAGTTTCCTGGGATAAACATCTACATATTTCTGAATACCATTATCATAATAGTTCTCAAGAAATTATAGAGATACATCCTAATAATGAAATATATCTTAGGCCAAAGGACCACCCTTATGATGAATAAAGGATTGTATGTTAGTGCTACTTGGACCATATATCATTATTATTCATCATAGGTGGTAAAACGAAACATAAAAAAATAGATCAAGGTCAATATTGGTATAAGGATTGTAATGATAATTGACACTTACCTTTGGAGGGTGATTTGGTAGATCTGGTATTCTTGCATTATTCTCCTAGAAAATGTCATCAACTAATTGAATGTTAGGAAAAGTTATCAAAATATTCTTCATTCAATTCAAAATTTTATAGAGGGTGAATCTTGTGGATTTTTAGATAACACTTCATTAGATATATAGGGATATTTATGATTCTTTTAATGTATCTCAATTTCATTGTTTTATTTACACCCACCTCATGTCATTCATCCTAATGAGGTTGAATTAGATTTAGGGAATCTTTTGAGAAGTATCTAGTTTATATAGTTGATAAATGAATGAAGTCTCTTCGATGAAGGTATGTTTTTGTGGTATTGGGGCTTTAGAAGAAATGAATTTTACAAAATAAGTCATATGATATTGAGGCTGATATAATATCTTAGTGTCCATTATTATGAATAGATGTAGACCAACCACCCTTAATGAATATCAGGGATTATTTTTTTAAGGTATGGAGTTTCCATGATCATAGTGTTTTAATGGGGTATTGAACATTTTAATTCAACATGATGTATATTTCTCACAAAAATAATTGTACTTAATTGGTTAAGGAGGGATTTGTGGTTGTTTGAGATTGGATCGAAACCTGAAGCTCCAATTAGTGAATAAAATGACTCAAGTGCATAGTTATGACAAAATTTATTTTAAACATGTGGACCATGAATGTTCTATAGTTAATGGTGGATAACAATGGTTGAATCTATGAATTAAGGGATGTATTTACTTTTTAATCATTTAAAAATCCATAGAGGAACTCACACCGTTTGGGAATAATTTTTCTAATAGTGTAGAAAAGTCATGTACATGGTATATTCCTTGGATAGTAGGAAATAATTT
Organism: Viscum album; assembly: GCA_963277665.1. NCBI lineage: Eukaryota > Viridiplantae > Streptophyta > Magnoliopsida > Santalales > Viscaceae > Viscum > Viscum album. The sequence goes on along the minus strand of OY728163.1, from coordinate 780,347,065 downwards.
CCTTCACAGAGTTTTTCAATTCTTGTGGTTTGTAAATTAAAGGATTTTAATCCAATATAGGGGAGGAAAAATATTTAGAATATGGTTTGGCCAACTGTGTGTCCAATCAGTGAAACCCTTTAAATTGGGGGATTTCACCATTTCAATCTTTAACAATTTAACTATTATTATACCATTTTATTCCCCTAAAAAAACAATCCATATAATTAGAGATATCCTCACAGTCTTAACCTATGAATTGTGAGATCATAATTTCTTATTAATGGAACAATTATTTTGTATCATGTTAGATCACTTGTGACTACCCTATTATTTTCTCTTCATTTTCTATTTTATTCTAGAGTCATATATGTTATCATTATCCGTGATCTTATATCCCATATGAATGGTTTATTCCTATTTTATCATTTCATATACATTATGGATCAGATAATAAGTTGATACTACATGTGTATCCACACATCGGTATTAGGATATTGTTATATACTCCAAATAACTTTTTATTAATTTATAAAATAAAATATCATTAAATTGATTATTGAAAATATCATCCCGAACCATCCCCTTATGTGTGACTTATTAAATTCTGTTATGACCTTTCCTTACCTAATGACCAAAACAAAAAAAAGTTTTTTTTTCTATCGACATTGGCCAAAGAAATGATTTATACATAATTAATAGGTGTATCTGGAATTTATATAAACATCGAACAAATGATCTCTAATAAATTAGATAAATAAAATTTTAATTGTGATACCATGTCACTTTACCCTTGATAAATAATTTTTTGTTTGGTGGAATACAGAGGGCCCACATTTTATTTTTTGTCAATCATATAGATTAAATGATTAAATTAATTGATAAATTGAAATAGTGATATTCCTTATCATTTATTATAGTTTTATATGGATTTTAATGAATAATTATTAAATTACATAAGGGAATTTAAAGTCCACAATGTTAATTGCAATAAATGTAAATGAAATTACACATTGGTATATGAATTAATGGAAATGGCGTTCTATATAGTTTATTTAGAAATAAGTGGACATGGCATTAATATTTTTTTCATTAATAAATGGTAATAATGTTCTTCAATGTTTATTGGATATAATGGTCATGATGTTCCATATTATTTATTTTGAATAAATGGGAATTACCTTCCTTATTGATTATTTTTGATTGATAGACATGATACTCATTTTTTGTTATAAAATAAAAAATGTTTGGTGAAATCACATATTTATCAAAAACATGTTATATCAGTCATATCTAAATTGTTGAAACTATGCTAACATGGGTTTATTCTGTTAATTTAGTAATTTTTTTTGTACCTAAACTACGATTCATTATATATTAACTAAATGTATAGTAATAGACACTATTCGTGGACTCATAACTATATTCACTCAAACCATGTTCGGTCAACCTATTAGAACTCGAACAGACTTCACAGATAAAGGTAGGGATAAGGGGAAGTTCTCAGATTTGGATGCTTGATATTCTATACTAAGTTGGACTACGAGATAAAGGGGCTTATCTATATCCCGTGATTCTTTTTGAGCATATATATTTCTATTTTTTATATTTTTTTGCCACATATAATCTAAATGTCTCCAATCTATTTCACGACTCCTCATAATTTATAGGATAATGAAAAAATAATTTTTCATATGATGTTCACTAATGGTTATAATCTAGGGTTTATCATTCATATCATCTAGATTGTGTACATCTGATATTTCCTTTATTATGTTTCCCTTCCGTAATAGTCATTTACTGATGTGAATAACACTAATACTGATACTATAGTCTCCCTATTATTCCATCAAAGACCATAACAACTATTCAGTAGCCTCTAGAATTAATGGAGGAATGTTTATTGGAATGTTTTTAACTGGGTTATGTTGCATGTGAGTAATCCATGTCTAGGATATGATAATATATTTTACAATTTAAAGAAGATAATGGTAAATTCACATTATGAACTCTCTAACATAATATTTCACTTTCTATTACTTATAGTAATTTCTCAATCAATTTAAATGATTTATATTTGATGAAAATTGAAATATTCTTGGATTCTTCTTTATAATATATTAAATACTAATAGATTATTTATCCCACTAATTATTTAGATATGGAAGCTATGGTATTTTTAATAAATTTATAATGAAATTCCCTTTATGGGGATAATGTGATATATACACCAAAAACATGTGTTAGAAGTAAATATATCTGAAGAAAATGTAACTTCCAAATATTAATAAAATAAACACTATATTCAGTAGTGTACAAGAAATTTCACATTGATCATCAAAAAAAAACTAATTATTATTATTTAAATGTTACTAATATACCCAATATGATAGAGTGGAGGGAATGAACAAGATTAATTGAATTATAAAAAAAATTATTTAAACATGTTTATGTAATTAATTATGTAGAAACAAATTGAATTATAAATTAAAATAATACCCTTTTTCAAATAATTAAAAATATATTCTTAAAAAACTAATTAAATATGAAAATTTATTTTTTATTCTAATAATAAAAAACAAATCACTATTGTTTCTATATATTAATATAATATATATATATTTAAATATATTCATTCTAATTTTTAACATTCAAATTATGAGTTTTCTAGACATTATATAAAAGTAAATCTAATTCTTACTCATAAAAAGTTAATTTTTTCTAAAACAAAATATACCTTTTTTAAGGAGAAAAAGATTTAAATATAGATTTATACACTCTAAAAAATTTTACTTGAGAAAATAAACATAACTTTTAATGATAAATATTAAAATTTACTTTGGTTTAAATTTTTGTTATTTTTCTGATAAGTTTCATTTTTGATGAATATTATAAAATAATGCATTTTTAATTTAGAATTGACTTTTCATCTAAAAAATTCATAATGTTAAATTATATTTTAAATTGTTTTCAATGGTGAATTATATAAATATAAATCCTATTAAATCAATTAATTTCATCAAAATCTTTTTTATATTGTGATTGGATTTTAAAACAATTTAAAATGTTTCAGACTTTCATTTTAAAAACCTTTGTTATCACCCCGTGTATGGGAATAATTTTATATTAATATTTTCTAATTATTAGTTTTTAATTTTATTAAAAGATACAATATTATTAAAAAGTATGTAAAATTCTATTAAAAAGGCCCCTTTTATTTTTTCACATTTTGAAGCATCAGTTTAATAATTTTTTCTAACCACAGTTAAGGGCATATCAGGTAATTGAGAGTAAAAATAATGTAATAAATTTTATAAAATGACCCTACCAGATGACCAAATTTTACTATATGAATTATTTTCTCCCATAACAATTATAGGATCAATTACGTGACCACTTATGGACATCTGGATGAGAATATAACCCTTATAATAATATATTCAATGAATAAATTAACTTGCAATACTTTTATTGTTAATAGGTTAATTTTTTAATATATTGTTTACGAGAAAATATATTTGAATATAAATAGTATTTTAAAAATAAAAATTATTTTTCAGGATCATGTATATTCATTTTATATTTTTTAGAAATGAAATAGTTACTATATATAGTTATTCAATAAAGTTGCATTAATTGTTTAATTAAATGATGTATCAAATAAATGATAATAAAAATATTTAAATAAATATAGTCTGGTATGATTAATTTCATCCAAAAAATTTCCATTTTTTTGGGATTTTATTGTAATGTGAGTAGTTTTTGATCGAATTTATCATGTTTGTAGAGTTGGGTATGTCAAAATAATGAATATTGTAAAAAATAATAGTAATGATATTTTAAAATAAAAAATATATAATTAAATGATATAATATTTAAAAAATATAAAATGATTGAAAATAATTGGTATAGTGTTGATAATAAAATCCATTATTTATTTATGGTCTTTTTGAATTATATAGTATCTATAATAATACTTAAAAAGTAAAATTCTAAGTTGTCATGGAAAGAGTTAAAGATGTTATATTAGGTTTTAAAAAATAATAAGGAATAAAAATATAAATACTTTTTAAATTATTATTATACGAAGGAATTTAGGTCCGTAATAGTCTTTAGTTGTAAATAATTCAGTTTGCAACAATTTTTAATATAAAATTAATTTATATTAATTTAAAATTTTGTGCATTTCCAAAAGTTCACCTCCTGTATCTTATAAAAGAGAAACTCTGCATCTATTTTCATCACACATAAAAACAAATTTTATTCTTAAAATATCAATGAAAATACTTTACAAGGATCATTCACAATTTCTATTGGAATTATTTTACGATGAAAACTCTCATTAGAGGCATTAAGGTGTTAATCAATAGAGATCATCCAAAGGATAAGTATCATTTTTAATCGATTATTTTTATTTTACTTATTCGTTCAATTAATTTTCTAATATATAATGAAATAATTAAACCAAGATACTAAATATAATGAGATGTTATTATTAGTTTTTCATGACATATATCCATCTCATTTTATGTGAAATGGAAAACCAATTCATAATCAATGTGTACAGAATACTACCGCCTCAGGAACAGATGAAATTCATTTTCCTTCAATTACTCCCAAGACCGATTATAATGTTGGATATAATGTATATATATGATTCTAATGAAATATATTCAATTATTATGTGATAATATATCATTTATGTTATTTCCTCACCATGAAAGGAATAATTATAATAACATTCATGTGTACGTTTGAATTATCACCTCCACGAAGTGATGTGATTTGTTTATCATCCCCAAATCGTAGGGATGTTATATATACAAGTTTCATTAAAGTATTAATATTATATTATTTATTTTATTATAATTATATAATGATAAAATGATACTTTCCTTGTATCCATAATGATCTTTGAAAAATGGAAACGTTACTCATGCACACGTATGACTTACCATCTCCATGATTTCAACAAAGTTCATTATTATATCCATATTTAATTGATGGATTTTAAAGTATAATTGATGTATAAAAATGATAATTATTTCAGGATTATTATTATAGATATTATGTAATAATAACCTCTTAGATTTATATATCACATAAAAGTAATTTTGGAATCATGTACCGAATATCTTCAAAACATTGGACGCGAATATAAATATGGATAACATGATAAAAAGAGATATTAAATGAATAAAAACGTGAAAATTGTTCTCATGAATGTATATAATTAATAAATGTTTATTATCCATGAATGTATTGATATTTGGATGATTTAGAGTCAAGGTAACCTACTTTATAACTAGAATCTGTGTGATATATATTTATTTTCCAAATCATTCTCTTTCATGTTCATGTTTTTAAAAATGATTCTTATGAATGGACATTAATTTTTCAAAATGGTAATTTTCTAGTTTCATTAAAATGATTCAAAGTGGTATGGAACACTTTTATTTTTAAATATATTATTAAAGGTCTAAAATTGATTTATAAATTTGATTGAATATTTCAATAACATGAAATGTTTTCTTATGAGTTAAAATTAAATGAAATTTTGTTAGTTAAATGTTGAGAATAAAATGATGTTGTGTGTTATGATTATATAATAAAACTTGGACATATTATGTGTGTTTATGTGATTAACTAATTATGGGTGGTTATGTAATAGACACATTAAGGGAGGTTCTGTGATAAACTAGGGATCAGGGGTTACATTATAACCTTGCATGAAGAGGGTATGGAAGTAGGCCATATTATTATTCCATTTTTTATGATGATATCTATGGAATTAGACCACATAGTTATAACATTGTAATATAATTATGTCCCATGTTACCTACTTATATCTTATATTCCTTCTTCTTTTTTTTTATGAAAAAAAAACATGATTTTATAAAAGATAAAATAATGATTTTTCTGAATAGGTGATTTCATTTTCAAGGTAAAAAGTTATGTGTTCAGGAAAATTTTTTCTTGAGTTTTTACATGACATATTGTTTACATTATTTTATGTTATTTAATGATTTTTTACTCATCCAAATTTCATAAAAAATATCACAAGGTTCAAGGATGTGTAGGGATAGGGGAGAGGCAAAGTTAAAAGTCATGGAGTGTTTTCCTAAAAGAAGACCGTGATTTTTTGGATAGTTTTATATTTTAAAAAAATATATTAAGAGTATAGGTTTCCACTTGAAATGTAAGGGTTTAGTAGGTAATCGTTTTTCCAAATTATCTAAAACTCTAAACCTAGAAATATCTTTATGAAATGAACGTGATTTATGTTTTAAAATGAATATAATATGTTTTGTTAATGGCTGGGTCCTTACAGTTGGTATCAGAGTAGTGTTTAGAGAATATTTCATATTAGGATTTATTTCTTTTCGTGTATTATTATGTGTTTACAATATCATGATGGGATTATAAATTTAAGGTTGATCAAAATTTTATAATCATAGAAACTCTTTTCGAGGTATTATGTTATGAAATTTTAAGGTGAATAAAAATATTTTTGGAGACTTTAATATTTGAGGTAATTATGGGTTTTTACATTTTAGGATGAAAAATAAAAGGTATGAGATTACCATTGATGATAAAATATAGTATTGTTATTTTTTAGTATTTTTACCACATTTATAGGTTTTTATAAGTATCATAGTATTATATTTTTTAGAAAAAGGGAGACCGTTATAATGTGTAAAAGCTAGTCATTCCTGGAAAGGATTAATGTTTTAAAATCAAAATGGAAGGGAGAAAATGGTGCATAACCTACTAATGTACTATGTGAAGAAATGTTTAGTATAACTTTTCTAGTTTAGCTAAATTACTTGGTGGATGAATAATAAGTTTTTCTGGGGAATATATTTTTTATTAAATATATAACCATGGGATTGGAATTTTATGTGATATTCAATTGATTAATGTTATTTAAAAATAACTTAACTATTTTAGTAATGCTATAAGAATAAGATAAATAGAATGCTACATGATTTTATTAGATAATAAATAATTAATTATATATTTCAATAATCAATGATTTTTGGTAGATATATGGGGAATCTGATTAGTTATTGAAATGACAAGCATACCATGATGATTATTAGGTTATTTTCTGGTATGATTCATCAAAGGGAATTGATGTTATTTTTATATAATTAATAAAATTTATAATAGAAGAATATGTGTTAAAATAATTCTCATTATTGTGTTTATATATTATTTTAGAATATTATTTTGAATAATTTTAATGATACTTATTTTTTGGATGATCTTTGATGAACATTGGGTTTTACTATAGAATTTTGGAGAATAATGATTTTTTTCATCATATAATGGTTTTTTCATTTTTTGGAAGTCTATTATATTATCCAAACAATTTTTGATTTTTATTAATTTATAATGATATAAAGAATAGATAATTAATCTTGTTTGGATTATACATTTCTATAGAATTTGATTCTAATGCTTTATGAATGAAAAAAATCAACTCGAATAGTAATCCCAAAAAGAAAAAATGAGATTGTGTTTCAAAATGATTAATGGATAAAACTATAAATTTCAAACATGGATGAATTCTTATGATACTATTCCAATTTTTAAAATAATCTCTCCAATCTATAAAAAGGATCTGAAAATAAAACTGTTATCCATTTACTTCTATTAATAATAAATCAATGACAATTTAACACATATATAATATCTGATTTTGTGATGGATAACATTATAAGGAACATGTTCTATATCAATATTCTTCAGAACATCATAGTAAGTATATTCTTTCATGTTCATGTGGTTTATAAATTGAACCCTTGCATATTTTATTCCATTAAACCTTGGTACTTTTGTTTCATTCTTGTAATGTGTAGGTATTATTAATACATTCTCCAACGTGGGATTTCAATAATGATATATTGAAAAGTAAAACCTTAGTTACAAAGACCGAGATTCAAAATTTATAGGAAATAATTTACAACAGTAGGGGATAATGTAACATCCCTATATTATTAAAATTAATCACTATGTTTGATAGAGTATAAGATATGTGACATCAATCTCAAATGAACAACTAATTAATATTATTTAAATTTTTTATTTATCTCATAGCTACAATAATTGATGGAATTAAAAAGCTTAACTTAAATATAAAATTATGGATTACACATTTATATGTAATTAGTTTTTTGTGGAATAATTAATTATTAATTAATATAAAACCTTTTTGAAAATAAAAGAAATTATTATATGAAAATTTATTTAAATGTTCCCAAGTGCATTTTATACCAATAAAATAAACAAATAATTATTTTCATGCTATGTTAATTTAATATATATATAATATTAATTATAGTTTTTAACGATCATCCTTTTTTATTTCTAGACATTATGGAAAAACTAATCAAATATTTTATCATAATAAGTAATATTATTTTAAAAGAATATTTATCCCCTTTTGATAGGACACTAGTTTTGAAACAAAATATTGAAAATTTTATAAATTATATTTCATAAAATGAGAAAATTGTTGTGAAAAAATTATCGAAATTTACATATTTTTTATTTTTTGGTTTTTCTGATAACATTCATTTTTTTATAAATATTTGAAAATACTGCATTTTAATTGAAAATCACTTTTCATCTACATAAATTATTATGTTATGTTATATTTTAAATTATTTTAAATTTTAAATTATATCATTTATTAATATATTAAATCAATTTAGGACATTGTAATCTTTATTATATTGAAGTTGGATATGATGACATTACATACTTTTGTATGTTTTCACATTAACATCGTGTTTTCTCCCCACGTTCATAGGATTAAATTTAAATTATTTTTAATAGATTATGTGTTTCAAAATTTAAAAAATGTATTCCATATTTGTAATCAAAATTTTAACATATATAAATAACATTATTTTAATTTTTGGACAAGATGCATAATAACATTTGTAATTTTTGTTTCCAAAATTATGGTTAAGTTGGAAAATTAATGTTAAATATTATATTATAAATAATATATAATGAACCTTAAACATTTGTTGATATTATTAGATTAATTAAAGGATCAGTTATGTGACTATGTATCTCAATTTGGACGATAATATAATCATCATAGTAATTTTATAAAGAGAAGTGAAACTTTATCATAATTTTATTTTTTACAAGATAAATATTTTTAATATCTGTTAAACTCGTGGATATTTTTATCCATAAATATTATTTTTAGATATTAATATTTTAATTATTTAAGGAAATTTATTTTCAATTTTTAATAAAAAATTAATTACATTAAATAATTATATGATGATGATTCATAAATTGTTTAATTAATATAAATATCTAATAAATGAAATTAAAAATATTAAAATAAATATAATTTGAAATAAGTAATGAGATAACCAAATTTTAAAGATGAATTTCACATTGTAGTGATTAATTAGAAGTTTCATTTCAAAATCATCATGTTGTATTTATTTTTTAAAATTTTAGAATATAGAAAATGTAAAAATAGACAGTAATGATATTTTAAAATAAATAAACCTTTATTAATTTATACAATATTTCGAAAATTATAAAATAAGTCTATCTTATTGGCATAAGGTTGAAAATTTCATACATTATTAATTTATTATTATTTGTTTATTTTTTATTTACTATATTAACCCTCAAATAGTAAAAGTACATTTAGTTACGATAAGAGTTAAAGAGGTTAAATGAGGGTGAAAACAAAAAAAAAAAAATTATCAAAAAATATATAAGATTTATATGAAGATATAATTTCTACCAATCATCGTTATATCATTGAAGAAAATTAGTATGGATCTATTCATAATCAAAAATAGATTTCTATTAATTTAATTTCTGGAGGATTTCGAAGAGTGCCAGTGATTCTCACTCAAATTTACCCAAGGGAAGAAGGTAAGATGGTCCTTGTAGTTTAGCTTGGGTTATCGAATCCACATAGACCTAAGAAGAAACCTATAGACACGTACATTCTATGGACTGTTTTCGTCTATGAAGTGGCCAACTTGGATTGATTTTGTATGGGTTTGAAAGATATCTAATATATTTAATTGAATTCAATTTAAAAGAATGAGTTGATCCTAGGTTATCGCTCGAGGTGGATTGGACGTATTTTCTTTTTAATGATTTCAATTTCATAAATTTGAGATGGGTTCATTTAAGGAGATAAAACAACATCATCACTTACTATATTAATTCCTACACTCTCTAATAATAATCGACTATATACTTGAAGGATCAATGTTTTGAGCACTTCAAGGTAAGGATCGTATTAGTACTTGAAGTGTGTGGCCTTAAATTCAATAAGGACGATGGAGTTTAAAAATCATCAAATAAAAATCCCAATTAAAGAAGTGATTATACATTAATTAGGTGATAAATAACATCCAATCCAGACCCTTTCTACTCTATTCGATCAACCCATAAGTGGGTTAGCCCTCCATTGATCCCATGGTTTCAATGGAAGCGGAAAGTAGACTCACGAGGGAGGAAATGGAGAAGTAAAGAAAACAACAAAAATAAAATGATCACTCCACCATTGTGTGAATAATTTCACAAGGGTTGGTGTGAATAAATACACACCTTGATCCAACAGTATCAAAGTGATATGAAGAACAAAAGAATAAGAGTAGAAGAAGAACTTTTATTAAGAAACTAAAGTGAATTGAACAACTTACATGTGAAAGACAAATTTGAGGCAACAAAAATGCAGCATAACATTACAATTGAACAAAGCATCCAAGATTATCAACTCCTCCACCACCAATACCTTAAATAGTAATTTTGGAATCCTTGGGTCGAGCCTACAATAGTAAAAAGCATCCCACTTGATTATGGTAGGCCTAGGGTTGTGGAACGTTTGTGGAAAGTTGATTTTTCCACCCTTGACCCGAGATGGTAGGCAGCTTTCCTTCACCGAACAGACGCGTCTGTAAGACCTTCTAGATGGCCGAATCATAGTTTTCCATAGAAGAAGAAAATGGAGCTCCAGATGTCATCTAACCGTTTGTAAATGTTGGGCCCCTTTGGAGTTTTGGATTCCGAGATATGATAAAAAAAAGTGGGCTGTTTTTATGGGACGCAGAATCTGGCCCATAATTTTATCTCTAAATTGGTCCGCCTAAATGACCAACCTCGAGGCCGAATTAGCATTAACTCCTCCCGATTGATTTGTTCCTAGACATGTCTTCTAGCTTCCCAAGAAATTTGGGATTAATTGGGCCTGTATGTTGGGACCCACAGTCTCATAAGTGGGCTGATGTCCAATCTGCCTTCTCCAGAATTGCTTCCTTTTATTTCCAAATATCTCCATCATCCTCCATGAATTCTCCACTGATCCCTGAATCAAACATGTTCATATTAAAGTGTAGATAAATTTCCAAAAATATCAAATTAAAATATGTATAATTTAATTCCTTAAAATCAGATGAATTATTGGGTACTTTAAATGATGTTAAAAAATGTACCACATAATAGTGCATTTTAAGAAGGTATTACAATCATAATGTGAAATGATGTTCAAAGTGTAAAATGCACTAAAATGGTGTTAATGAATAACAAAGAACAATAATATTATGTATATTAATAATGAATATTATCCTCATTTATTGGCTAATCACACCCCCCAACTTGAGTTTTGCTAGTCCCGAGCAAAATATATCTCAACAATATGAAATTCGAATTCCCTTTTCCAAAAATATTTTAATACACAATGATCACCAGAAAAAATTATACCAAACAATCATGAAACCCATCAAGATATTTTAATACAAGATAGTTTCATAAGAAGATCCCAATCCCATGCCCATTCCTTTGTTCAAATTCATTGCCATATTTCATCCAATATCAATTAAGTATGAGGATGTGCTGTGCATCACAATAGACACGGGGGTTCATCTTTATTCAAGGGGGAAATTATGGAAGCGCTAGGTGGAATCACATTTCAATATTAAGATGAGTATTCATTTTTTTGTATATTTTTTTTCTGTTTTTTTTTGTTTTTGCAATTTTTCCATGGTAATTGAAGTTGCACTCAAAAGAGTCAACCCCTGTAGCGAGACTTTGCCGATGACTCCCAGGCTCAAAGACCTTAGGGCACCAAGTGAAGACCACATACTCGGGCATCATATCGAGTTAACTCAGTCAAAAACAAATTCAAATTACCAAAAATAGAGATAAAATTACTAACTCTGGGCCAGACAACTATGGAGTCACGATCCCCAAGTGCCGAAAGCCACGCATTAGGTCATTAATTGCTCTACGCGCAATTTTTTTTTAATTTTTTTTGAATACTCATATTAAACTAAAATGATCACCAAACCTATGCTATTTATTTAGGGGACCCCATGAACTTAAACTAATATCCCACTATCCAAAGGACGTGCATTGTGATTTTTTTATTTGGATGAAAATATAAACGATGAAATATCACATTGGACATCCACACTTTCCAAAATCTATGCTCAAGAAATTATACAAGGATTAAAATCAGAATCAGGGTATACTAAATTATTTGATATTCAGTTTCAAAGTGTGCAATGTGTATTACCATGTTTAAAGTTAAAGGAATTTTTCCTTCCATTTAATTATTTTTTCAAATCATTCATTTTTTTTGACACAAAAGCATTTTTTTATTTTATCTCCCCCCCTAACTTAATACAACACTGTCCCCAGTGTTTGAAGAAATAAAAATTTAGAAGGAGTAGAGGAAGATGATAGAAGTTCAAAAAGGAAATTGAAACTGAGGATCATGGAATGAAATCACCTGGTGGTTGATGTTTAAGTTCTTGATGCTCCAAATTAGTCCTTTTATCTCTTGAGGGATGTAGGGACCTCCTTGATTGAACATGTATCACCCAAAATAGTACCTAAACACAAAGAAGAACAAACCAGACAAAACAAACAACACAACGACTTATTTAATTCCAAGTATCATCATTTTTATGGTTTTTCCTATTTTTTTTATTTGTTTTAAATCAAACTAATGATACATTGTCTTATTTTAATTTTATGGGTAAGGTATTACTCAAGGATCACACCGCGTGACATGGATGAATACGATGCTCCCCTTTCATACCCATCTATACTCGTAATAGAAGAACAGGTCAATAGTATTTTTTTTAAATATCAAAATGTCTCATTAACCCTATTTAAAAAATAAAGGTGATTAAAACAACGAAATTTTTGGAAACTTGAAAACCATGTGTTACCTCCCATCAGTGCTTTGTTTAACATCGTTAGCCCAACATGGACCCTAAATCTATTAATTTGTTCCTGGTTCATAGGTTGGATCAGTTAACTCAATCCCTATTTCCTGTTTATTGAATGATTCAATGAATGGTTTTAACCTTTGACCATTGACCTTGAAAATGTAACCACTTGTGGGATCTTGAATTTCTACTACCCCATGGGGGTACACATAATGCACTATGAAAGGTCCTGACCATCTAGACCTTAACTTTCCCGGGTGTAAATGATGTTTTGAACTATACAAGAGCACAAGTTTTCCCGGTTCAAAATGTTTGACCTTGATATTCCTAGATTGGTAGGCTTGAACTCTATCTTTATTGATCCTTGAATTTTAATAAGCCTCCATCCTTAGTTCCTCTAGTTCATTGAGATCTAATTTCATTTTTGTTCCGGCCAATGAGAGGTCATAATCCATTTTCTTAATTGCCCAAAAGGCCTTATGTTCAATCTCCACTGGCAAATGGCATGCTTTACCATAAACCAACCTGTATAGGGAAATTCCTAAAATGGTTTTATATGCAGTTATATAGGCCCAAAGAGCATCTAAGAGTTTCTCAGACCAATCTTTCCTAGAAGGATTGACAGTTTTCTCAAGAATTTGCTTAATCTCCCTATTCGCTAACTCAGATTGACCATTGGTTTGAGGATGGTATGCAGTGGAAACTTTATGAGAAATACCATACTTAGACATGAGTGAAGAGAATGGGAGGTTGCAGAAATGGGTTCCTCGATCACTGATTATAGGCCTAGGAATTCCAAATCATGAAAATATGTTCTCTTTCAGAAATAGAATCACAACTTGATGATCATTGGACTTAGTGGGAATGGCCTCAACCAATTTTGAGACATAATCAACAGCTAAGAGTATTTAGAGGTATCCCCGAGAGTTTGGGAAGGGACCCATGAAGTCAATTCCCCAACAGTAAAATATTTCAACCACTAAGATGGGATTGAGTGGCATTTGATTCCTTTTTGTGATGGATCCTACTTGTTGACACCTAGGACAGCTTTGACAAAATGTGTAGGAGTCCCTTGAGAGGGTGGGCCAGAAAAGACCACATTGAAGAATCTTAGCAGATGTTTTCTTAGAGGAAAAGTGACCTCCACATGCCTCACTATGACAGAATTTAAGGATGAACTCTTGTTCAGATTCTGGAACACACCTCCTAATGACTTGGTCAGGGCAGAACTTATAGAGGTAAGGATCATCAAACACATAGTGTCTAACATCAGAACGAAATTTCCTTCAATCTTGAGTCCCTAATAATTTTGGAATGACTCCTGTCACTAAGAAATTTTCTATGTCAGCATACCAATGGCAGTCACTCACAGAGTATAGGTGTTCATCATGAAACGAATCAGACACAGAAAGGTGATTTTAGTTGTCTTTTAATTCCATCCTAGAGAGGTGATCAGCTACAACATTTTCAACTCCCTTTTTATCCTTGATTGTGAGGTCAAATTCTTGTAAGAGAAGGACCCACCTAATCAGTATAGCCTTAGAATCTTGTTTTTGGAAGAGGTATTTTAGTGCAGAATGGTTAGTGAACACAGTGATGGGGGATCCTAAGAGGTAGGACCTAAACTTCTCTAAGGAAAACACAATAGAAAGTAACTCCTTCTCAGTGGTGGTGTAGTTGATTTGGGAATCATTTAAGGATTTTCTTGCATAAGCAATGACATAAAGATTTTTATCACAACGTTTTCCTAACACAGCTCCAACAGAAAAGTCACTGGCATCACACATAAGTTCAAAAGGAAGGTTCCAATTTGGAGATTTCATAATGGGAGGAGAGGTGAGAGAGGATTTGAGGGTTGAGAATGAACCCTCACAGCTTTCTGTCCAAACAAATGGAGCATCCTTTACTAAAAGAGCACAAAGGGTATGAGATATTGAACTAATGTCCTTGATGAATCTTCTATAGAAACCACCATGTCCTAAGAAAGACCTCACTTCCTTGACAGTTTTGGGTGATGGAAGGTGACGAATGATGTCAACCTTTGCTTTATCAACTTCAATCCCCCTACTCGAGACCAGATGGCCTCGAACAAGTCCCTCTTTAACCATGAAATGGCATTTTTCCCAGTTTAGGACCAGATTCTTTTCTTCACATCTTGACAAGACTCTCTCCACATTCTGCAGACATCCCTCAAATGTATCCCCAAACACAGAGAAGTCATCCATGAAGACCTCTAGAAAATCCCCTACCATGTGTGAGAAGATTCCCATCATTCACTGCTGGAAGGTTCCAGGGGCATTGCATAACCCGAAGGGCATGCGTTTGAAAGCAAAGGTTCCTAAAGTACATGTGAATGTACTCTTCCCTTGATCCTCTAGGGAGACCTCAATTTGATTGTACCCTGAGTTCCCATCTAAGAAACAGTAGAAGGCATGACCTGCCACTCTCTCAAGGACTTGGTCAATGAATGATAAGGGGAAATGGTCCTTCTTGGTGAATGAGTTTAGTTTCCTATAGTCAATGCAGACCCTCCATCCACTACTCACCCTTGTTGGAAGAATCTCTCCATCCTCATTGGTTATCACTGTGAGTCCAGCCTTTTTTGGAACCACTTGGATTGGGCTCACCCATTCACTCTCAGCTATGGGATATATGATACCAGCTTTCAACAATTTCAGAAGTTCTTTCCTTACTACCTCCATGAGATTAGGATTGAGTCGTCGTTGAGGTTGACGACATGGCTTTGAATCAGATTCCAGAAAAATCCTATGAGTCCTGATAAGTGGGCTAATCCCAGGAATATCAGAAAGGGTCCAACCCATGGATTTCTTATGCTTCCTAAGGAAATCTAGAAGCATCCCCTCATGATTGGCTTCAAGGGAAGAAGAAATGACAATAGGATGTGTTTGATTGTCCCCTAGGAAAGCATACTTGAGTGTAGCAGGGAGTTCCTTCAATTTAAGATCAGGTTGGTTCAGAATTTTAGCAGAATATTGGGACATTAGATCAAGATCAATTTCTTTTTTTAGAGTTTCAGATATGATTGATTCCCCACATGAAGAAGTTTCAGCTACTAGATTGGATTGATCATATTTAGGGAAGGAATTTGGAGTGGTCTCCATGAAAGTGGTTTCTTGAAAGGTTTCACTGCGTGTTGGACCTAAGACTTCATCATAAGAGAAATTTGAAAATGATTCAAGCCAAGGAGATAAACTTCCTTCATATAAACAAAGGAAACCAATCTCATCCTGAATTAAACATTCATCAAATATTCCTTGATGTTCCATGGATTCATTATCAATGCTTCCTATAATGTTTACTTCATGAATGTCCTCGTCATCCCCTATTTGTGAGCTTGCATTATAGATGTTCAAGTCTAGACTCATGTTCCCAAAGGTGATGGTCATGTTCCCATTTCAAACACGGATAACAGAGTTGATTGTTGCAAGAAAAGGACGACCAAGGATGATTGGGGTTTGTTCCTTATTTCCTATGTTTGGATGGTTGTCAATGACAATGAAGTCAGCAGGGTAGAGAAATTTTCCAACCATTACCAGAATGTCCCTTAAAATCCCCTTTAGAACCCTAATGCTACGATCAGCAAGCTAAAGTGTGACAGATGTGGGTTGGAGCTCTTCTAGTCCTAGATGGCAGTACACAGCATAAGGGATGAGATTGACACTAGCACCTAGGTCACACAAGGCCTTGAAAACTTTTCTCTCTCCTAGTTCAACATGTATGTAAGGGAAACCTGGGTCTTTCAACTTAGGAGGAATGGTCCCTTGAATGGTGGTACTCACATTAGCAGCCAAAAGGACTTGGTTTTTATGTGAAAATTTTCTTTTAAAAGTGCACAAGACCTTAAGGTACTTTAAGTAGGAAGGTATGGTTTGGATTGCATCGAGAAGAGGAATGTTCAACTTGACTTGTGAGAAGATTTCCCTCAATTTTTCACTCAGTTCAGGCTTGGGTTTCCCCCTCATGCGTTGAGGAAATGGTGCAAGTTGTGGGGTTGTTTGTTGAAGAGTTGTTTCCTTGAAAATGTTATCAGTTTACTCAGTTTAATCTTGTGGTTCATTTGAATTTTCATCCAATTTTGAAGCTCCAAGTGGGTTCTGAATTAGTTGTTTAGGTTTCTCAATTTATTTTCCACTTCTTAAAATAGTCACAGCCTTTAGTTGTTCATGATTTGTTTGAGCACAACTTGACTCTCCCCTTGATGTTGAGGATGGAACCTCCTGAGTAGGCATGGGTGCCTTTCCAGTTTTGATGGTTTTAAGTTCTTGTTTTAGGGAAGATACCTCCGAGTTCATCCTCTCCATTTGTTTACACAGTTGTTCTAGTAGGCTTTGTGGAACAGTTTGATTGGGTGCTCGAGAAGATTGGTTTATCCCGGGGGATATTTTGGAAGTGGTATGGTTTGTTGAAACTGGACCGGTGGATGTTGGTATTGGATAGGTTGGGTTTGGAACTGGTTATGGGTCTGGTAGTTCTGATGGGGGTGAGGATTTTGTCCCTGTGGTTGTCTAGGTTGTTGGTTATCTTTCCAGCGGAAGCCTGGGTGGTCGTTATACCTTAGGTTGAAGTTGTTTTGGTATTGAGGCTTTTGAAAGTTCAAAGCATTTACTTCCGCTGGGGGTCCTCCTAAAAGAACATCCTTGATGGATGGAATGGTTGGGCAGTTGTCTGTCTTATGGTCATGTTTGTCAAAAATTGTGCAAACAGGGTCAATAGTTTGGATTTCATGGACTTTGCTAAGGTCTATCTCTTCAACCTTCATAGAGAGTGCTGCGAGTTTATCCCTAAGGCTTTCCTCTTCTCTAAGTGTATGAATTCTAGTATTTCTTTGTGGCCTTTCAGAATAAGGTGATGTTCCCCATGTTTGGTTTTTTTCAGAAAGGCTTTCTAGATACTCGTATGCATCATTTGGGGCTTTGTTTTTAAAGGTTCCATTACACATCATGTCAATGAATTGTTTGTTCCCTGGACCCAACCCTTCATAGAAAATTCTTACTTGTTCAGGAATAGAAAAACCATGGTGTGGAACCATATTTAGAGTGTCTTTGAACCTCTCCCATGTTTCATAGAATGACTCTCCCTCTTTTTTCAAAAAAGTTTTGGATACTATTTTTAAGTGCAATTGTTTTGTGGTGGGGAAATTATTTTTTGTAGAATTCTCTTGGTAGTTGGTCCCAAGAGTTTATGGATGATGGTCTCAAATTTTTTAGCCAATTTTTAGCTCGATCCTTTAAATAAAAAGGAAATAGCCTCATCTTAGCTGATTCTAGTTGATGTGGGGGACACATGGTTTCTACAATGTCATTGAACTCCTTAATGTGCAGGTATGGCATCTCAGACTCCAATCCATGGAATGTGGGAAGGTGGTTTAGGACATGGGGTTTAAAGATGTAGTTGGCATCTCCTAGGGAATTGTGTATAATGCATGAGGGGGAATTTGTCCAAGAAGGTGTGAGGTAGTCATTCATGGTTTGATCAATTGCATTCCCCATGTTTGGGGCTTCCTCATTTGGGTTTCCATTTTGGTTTCCACCTGGGTTTATGAGTTGGTTTCCTTGAAGACCTTCCATTGAAATTGCCTCAATTTTGGACTCTAGAGTATTAGGAAGATTAGGATATAATGGAAAGAGTTCCCTTGGTGTACTTGACTCCCCCACCCCAGGACTATCCACCCTAACAAGACGTTTTGATTGATTGCGGGTGTAGGCAGACATGCTCCAAAAGAAAAAAAAACGAGAAAGGGAAAAGATAAGAGAATTTGGATGAGAAAAGAAGAAATGGGGGAGAATAGAATGGGTGTTTAGATGACTTACTTGGGTCCCCGGAAACGGTGCCAAAATTTGATTCTCTCTCAAATTTACCCAAGAGAAGAATATAAGACGGTCCTTGTAGTTTAGCTTGGGTTATCGAATCCACAGATACCTAAGAAGAAACCTATAGACACATACATTCTATGGACTGTTTTCAGCTATGAAGTGGCCAACATGGATTGATTTTGTATGGGTTTGAAAGATATCTAATATATTTATGTGAATTCAATTTAAAAGAATGAGTTGATCCTAGGTTATCGCTCGGGGTGGATTGGACGTATTTTCTTTTTAATGATTTAAATTTCTTAAATTTGAGATGGGTTCATTTAAGGAGATAAAACAGCATCATCACTTACTGGTTTAATTCCTACACTCTCTAATACTAATCACCTATATATACTTGAATGATCAAAGTTTTGAGCACTTCAAGGTAAGGATTGTATTAGTACTTGAAGTGTGTGGCCTTAAATTCAACAAGGACGATGATGTTTAAAAATCATCAAATAAAAATCCCAATTAAAGAAGTGATTATACATTAATTAGGTGATAAATAACATCCAATCCATCCCCTTTCTACTCCCTTGGATAAACCCATATGTGGGTTAGCCCTCCATTGATCCCATGGTTTCAATGGAAGCGAAAAGTAGACTAATGAGAGAGGAAATGGAGAAGTAAAGAAAACCACAAAAATAAAATGATCACTCCACCATTGTGTGAATAATTTCACAAGGTTTGGTGTGAATAAATTCACACCTTGATCCAACAGTATCAAAGTGATATTAAGAACAATAGAATAAGAGTAGAAGAAGAACTTTTATTAAGAAAATAAAGTGAATTGAACAACTTACATGTGAAAGACAAAATTGAGGCAACAAAAATGTAGCATAACATTACAAGTGAACAAAGCATACAAGATTATCAACTCCTCCACCACCACTGCCTTAAATAGGAATTTTGGAATCCTTGGGTCGAGCCTCCAATAGTAAAAATCATCCCACTTGATTATGGTAGGCCTAGGGTGGTGGAAAGTTTGTGGAAAGTTGATTTTTCCACCCTTGACCCGAGGTGGGATCCAGCTTTCCTTCACCGAACAGACGTGTCTGTAAGACCTTCTAGATGGAAGAATCAGAGTGGGACATAGAATACGGAAATGGAGGTACGGATGTCTTCTAACCTACTGTAAACTTTGGGCCTATTTAGAGTTGTGGATTCCGAGATATGATCAATGTAGTGGGCTATTTTTCTGGGTCGCAGAATCTGGCCCAGAATTTTATCTCTAACTTGGTCCGCCTAAATGACCAACATGGAGGCCGAATTAGCATTAACACCTGAAGAGTGATTTGTTTCTAGACATGGCTTATAGCATCCAACCAAAGTTGGGATTAATTGGGCCTGTATGTTGGGCCCCACAGTCTCATAAGTGGGCTGATGTCCAATCTGCCTTCTCCAGAATTGCTTCCTTTCATTTCCAAATATCTCCATCATCCTCCATGAATTCTCCACTGATCCCTGAATCAGACATGTTCATATTTAAGTGTAGATAAATTTCCAAAAATATCATATTAAAATATGTATAATTAAATTCCTTAAATCAGATGAATCATTGGGTACTTTAAATGATGTTCAAAAATGTACCACATAATAGTGCATTTTAAGAACGTATTACAATCATAATGTGAAATGATGTTCAAAGTGTAAAATGCACTAAAATGGTGTTTATGAATAACAAAGAACATGAATATTATGTATATTAACAATGAATATTAGCCTCATTTAGTGTCTAATCAGCCAGTCTATTCACTTATATAAGGGAAAAACTTATTATATTTTTGTCATAGATAAAAACATATTTGGGTAAACTATTATCTTTGAATGTACCTTTTGATAATACCTCCAAAAATTCTATAGAAATCAATTTATTCAGAACACTCTCCTTGGTGTTGTTAAGTCATTAATAAAAGGAGATCGTCTCAAGGATTGGAATCATTTTTAATCATGTATATATATATATATATTTCTACATACACATCATTAAAATCTTCCTCAACAAATATAAAAAGAATATCTCCATAATAAAAAATTATTTAAAAGTTATTATGTTTGTTTCATTACCCACATCCATATTCTTTTCCATCAAATAGGAAAATAAATGATCATCCCGGTATATGGCGGACTACTGCCTTGAAAAAGGATGTAGTCTTATGTTTATAATGATTTATTTAAAGATTATATATGAAACTAATTATATTTTAATAATTATCAAAAGATAATATATCATTTCTTTATAATTCCATGAACAGAAAATTGATAATGTTATTGACACGTAGTTGTGAATTTTCACTGCCTTCAAGAGATGTGATTATTTTTTCATCACCATGTATGTCACGACCCGTCCTCGGGGCCCATGCCGTGACTACCCCAAGCCCGCCTTCCATAGGGCAGGGGCTGGCGACTAGCACTGAGGCGTAAATCCTAGTAAAAGGGAAGACATTGACTTTGTAAAGTAAACAAGCACCTCAGAGTAAGCAAGCGGAAAAAGTAAACACTCAGTAAAAACAGAGTACAACTGCAAGTGCGGAAAGTAAGTGGGCCAGAATACAAACCCCTACTGAAAGTAAAGTACAACTCGAAAGGGAAAATATCAACTGAAATGTAAAAGCCGCTACGCCGAGCTGTCCACTGGAAATTCCACCAGAAGGGTGGGTACAGATAGCTCCACTGCTCCTCGGGTACCGCCGTCTGCTCCGAGTACTTCTCGCCCAGTGGTCCTCCTCCAGGTACTGTCCTGCTCTGCAAGCCTCAACCACGATCAACGCTATCCGTCGTCTGCAACCAACACAACGTAGTGCGGGCATAGCCCGTGCAGGGGTGAGTATAAGCTACTCAGTAGGGACCCAGAGACCCCCGAAGGTCTCCCAAAATCCAAAAAGGATAAACCACAAGGAATGATACAATCACAAAGTGACAACCGACACTGCTTAGGTATATGCCCATACATATTCCTAAGTCAAAAATTCTAATACGCTTCAACCTCCGAGCCCAAGTACAACTCAGTCCACACAGGAAAGTATACATATTCCACATAGGAAAACAAAACGTAATCCACACAGGATATCACAACACAATCCACACAGGAAAGCAAATGGGATTCTGCTCACACAGGTATACATCATTGAAAAGGTGAATGAGATGATCAGACATAGATACTGAATCATCTAAGCTGGGAGCCACATAGAATACAAGACCAGCTGTCTTCATTGTTTCATCTATGCTGGGACCCACATAGGATACAAGACCAGCACTGAATCATCAAAGGTGGGACCCACATAGGATACAAGACCAGCACAGCTAGGACCCACATAGGATACAAGACCAGCTGTCTTCATTGATTCATCTATAATGGGACCCACATAGGATACAAGACCATTACTGAATCATCCAAGCTGGGACCCACATAGGATAAAAGACCAGCACAGCTAGGACCCACATTGGATACAAGACCATCTGTCTTCATTGATTCATCTATAATGGGACCCACATAGGATACAAGACCAGTACTGAATCATCTAAGCTGGGACCCACATAGGATACAAGACCAGCACAACTAGCACCCACATAGAATACAAGACCAGCACAACTAGCACCCACATAGGATACAAGACCATCTTTCTTCATTGATTCATCTATACTGGGACCCACATATGATACAAGACCAGTATTGAATCATCTAAGCTGGGACCCACATAGGATACAAGACCAGCACAGCTAGGACCCACATAGGATACAAGACCAGCTGTCTTCATTGATTCATCTATACCGGGACCCACATAGGATACAAGACTAGTATTGAATCATCTAAGATGGTACCCACATAGGATACAAGACCAGCACATCTAGGACCCACATAGGATACAAGACCAGCTCTCTTGATCGTCGCAGTCCACTGAGGATCTCTGCACAATCGTCGTCGTCAAAGTCGCATCCAGCACTAGGGTTCCCGCACATAGCAAACTCGTTTGGGAGGGTCCGCTCCACGAGCCGAGAGGCTGATACATCAACTGACACAAGGTCCAGAGTTGATGTATCCAAAAGTTCGGTATCATCAACAGGAACTTCACGTCGCAGACGGCGCGTCAATCGGATGCCCGGTCTGGGAGTTATTGGCCTTTTCGTCCCAGGGGCCCGGTTGGTTTTTAAGGAAAAACCAACCCGACCGTACTCCACCTACGTCCAAACCTCAGGAAGAGTGAGCCAAAAGATCCGTCTCACTAAGTGGAACTCAACAAAGTCAACGACACGTCAATCGGACGTCCGAAGCTCAAGATATGAGTGTTTCCGTTCTGAGGGCCCGGTGGGTTTCGTGTACGAACCAACACGGCCGAAATCAAAGTATTACAAAACCTAGAGTGCAATATACCGAAACGACCGCCTCGTTCCGAGGATCGCTACGCAACTAACGGTGTGTCGATCAGAGGTCCGTAGCCTATGATATGAACATTTGACCGAAAGTAGTCCGAAATTAGGGGGTCTGGGCCCGGGCCGACCCGGGCCGACCCCCCCCCCCCCCCCCCTGGGTCGGCCCAAACCAGGTCGACCAGAACCGGGTCGACCCGACTGGGCCCGTCCCGGCCTGGCCCGGCTTGGTCCGGCTCGGTCCGGCTCAGTCCGGCCCGACCGGCCGGCCGCAGCTCGGCCAGCGTGGCCGAGACGAATCGCGGAGCGGGGTGCGCGACTCCCCCGCCCGCCGCTAATTGAGGACGACGACGGATCCGCCGGCTGCCAACCCTCTGGCGGCGCGCCGCCGCCGCCGGTCGCCGGCGCCACCGCGCCGGCTTGGCGCGCTGCCGCCGACTTCCGCAGACCATCGGACGCGCCCCGGTGGTCCGTTTCTCCTGCCGTCTTCGCCTATGGTCCCCCCGGGACCCGACCTTCACTGCGAAGGAATTCAAATGCCAAAGTGGCCTGCTTCATCGCCGCCCATCAATCCACATGTCAAAATTAATAGTGTCTCCTTTGTAGTTTTCCAGCGTGACCCGATGGCGCCGTGCCCCTTCTCCGCGGCCCGACTCCGACCGCGGTTCTTTTGTGGTTTTTCGGCACGACGCGACAACACCGTGGAATTGAATCAAAAAATTAATTGATTGCGTGCCGTGACGACGTCACGCATTCTTGCCACACGATTCTGCGCGGTGCGACGACACCGCGTCACTTCCATTCCATCTGCAACAAAAAAAATAATGAGGGAGGGGGCGGCCGTGTTTGTGCGGTCCGGTCTCCTCCCGTTAATCGATATCAAGCGGTCCGAAAATACACGGGTAAAAGACGGAAGGGAAATCACGTAAAGAAACACATAAAACCCCTACAACCTCATAAATAAAAAGAATCATAACAATAATCTCAACCCGTAAATTAATATTCACAGATCAACATAATATCTAGATGATCCACGTTCTTAAATTTAGAAGGGAGTAAACGAGGGTTCACCAAAAATCACAATTTAAATTCCCTACCTCGGTTCAGGAATGGTGCATATCAACGATCCTCGGAAGACGAGCGTCGCGGAAATCAGGCGTCGCGGAAAACGAACATCATTTCCGTTAACGTCGAGGTGCATTCGAAGAGGAAATGTCGTTGGAAGAAGACGTCGCGTTCTTCGTCGGAGATGTTCTTCGTTGAAGAACAGTGTTCTTCGCGTTCTTCGTCGAGGTTGAAGAAGAAGAAGAATTCACGCTTCCCAAACCTCTCAAGGTGGCAAAAACTCTAACAATAATAAAATAAGACCAAGTATTAATTTATTAACACAACCTAACCATTTGAATTTCAAGAGTTTGAAATTAAGTAACTCACTTTATTAATTATAGCAAGTTTTCAAAAATTAATGAAAGAGAGTTAATGGGGAGTTAGGAAGGTGAGGGGTTAAGAGGAGTTAAGGGATTTGAAAAGGTTGGGGGTTCGTGTGGGCCCCACCTTTTCAATTATCCACACATGGGAAGTTGGGTGGATGTGGGACCCACCACCAACTTCCCATGGGAGAAATTAACCACCTTGAAAAGAAATAAAATTGATTCAATAATTTTATTTACTTTTTTTAATTAAACCCCATTAATTAACTTCTCCTCCCACACAAACGCAACTACGGTAAAGGTTCCCTTAAGCGATTACCAGCGTTGCGAGTTCATCGGTGCCATCAGATTTCAATTCCGAGTGCCGGTTCAAAAGATAGGAATTCTCGCTCGTTCGTTCACTGAACGTACCCGAGCCAAATATCGGAAATTAATTCCGGGCACACCGGGCCTCGGAATCAGGTGCCGTCAGAAACTGCGTTCTTGTAAAATTCCAAAGAAAATTAAGAAAAAAATTTCCTTGAAATTTCCGGGTCTTTACAATGTAACATGGATGATATATATATATAATAATATTTAAATTATTTATACTATATTTGTTATATTATTATCATTTAATTAATATAAAACGAACCTAAATTATAATCCACAACGTTCTTTTAAAAGTTGAAATGTTACACATTTGTATGTATGACTTACTGTATCCATGATTGTAACATAATTCATATTTCATATCCACACATAATGGGATTATTTAATATTATAATTGGTATATAAAAATTATAATTATGTAGTTGTTATTATTTTGGATATGATTGTCTAATGAACAGTTTGACCATGGACAACATACACAATTAATTTTGGACTAAAGTACCAAATATCGTCAAAACATCCAACATGAAATTAAATTGTTATGAAATTAAATATTTTGATATAAAATTAGTAATAAAAATTAAAAAGGTTCTAAAGTATTTTATTAATCATCATATGCTTATTATTTAGTAATACAATGATTTAATATGATGATTTGTACCCATGTTAAGTTACTTTTAAACTAAAAATGTTATTTAAATTATGTTAAATATTTATTTTCTTAATCATTACCTATCATGTCTATTTTTTTAAAATTTGGTTTTTTGATTATATTAGTATATAAATAAAATTTTTAAAATTTGAATATCCTAATTTATTAGAACTTTTTCATTGTGATATGTAACACATTGATTGAAAAATACCATTTCAAAATTTTGTGATGTGTTTTGAATATTGTTTCAGTATTTCAATATCATGAAATGCTTTCTTATGAGTGAAAAATAAATTTTATGAGAAACATGCTAAAAATTTAAATATTTTATGTGATAAGATTATATAATGGTACATAGACATTTGAGGGGTGGTTACATGATTATCTAATCATGCGGGGTTACGTGATACACCAATGACTGGTGGGTCCTTGATAAACAAAGGATTGGTGGTTACATTATATCCATGAATGCATTGGATATGGAATTTGACCTTATGGTTATTGTATTTTTATGTATCACATGTCTTCAAGTCAATCCTCATTCTTATTAGATTGTTTTATAATTATGGACAATGTTACGTAATTATATGTTATATACATTCTTATTATGTTTTTATGAAAATAAGATGATTTAAAAAAAGGTAATATAATTATATATTTGAAATTATGATTTTGTTTTTAAGGTAAAAAAGTTTGTTTTTAAGAATCTATTTTATGGGGTTTCACTATACTAATGGTTTTTTAATTTATTCCCCTTACTGATATTTTGTGATCATATAATTTTTTATAATTTTTTACACTGGGATTAAGGAAATATAAAGACAATGAAGAGGAAATGATTAAATTCATGAATATTGTACATAAAAAGAGATGATGCTTTATTTAAATAGTTTCAAATTATGAAAAAATTGATAAATAGTATATTTGTATGGATTTAATGTGTGGGTTTAATTTTTATTATTTTTCCATAATTCCCTAAAACTCTAAACCTAAATATTTTGGAAAGGAAAGTAATTTCAGATTTAAAATTACTAGAATAAGTGTTATTTAATGTCAGATCCTTACATAAAACTATAAATATCATCCAAATGATACATTTGGAACTAATAAAAAATTATTTATATATTACTATATATCAATTGAGTATTTTAAATAGTGTAATATGCATCATGTAAAATATTCCATTATATCTTATTCATAATGGGGGTTTGGAATGATAATATTCTCTTAGATTGATAAATAAAGAACATAATTATTTTATAGGAAGGGGAGAATATTTTTTATTAAATATAATTACACAAACTCATTTAGTAAGGGTGATGATAAAATCCCAACATTATGATAAGGTCCTATAAAATATTGTTTATGTTTTGAGGAATGAAAAATTATTTGACTATTAAATTTACTATGATGGAGATGTAACATTTGGAAAATGATTTTCTATTCCACCAATTCCATTTTTTGAGAAAAATATATTTCATGTTTCTCATATCATAATCTACTACATTCTTACTTGAAAAATCAATATTTCTAATGACAATTGGGAACATTTCTGGTAGAAAAATATAAAGAGATATAATGCTAATTGTGCTACATAAGGCTAGTAAGTCTACAATTGATTACCAAAAGGTATTTTTCCATTAGAATTATCCAAAAATTTCATATGATAATATTGAAATGAGAAAATATCATAATTTTTTTAATAATTTTGAATCATATTAAATCCTACTTGGAAAATAAAATATGGGTCATTTAGATCATTATAAAATTTCATCCCATTTCCTTACACTTCATCAATATTTCCTTACAGTTTTTCTTCAATGTATATGTATATATATTTATATATATACGAATATGTTATTTTTCATGGAATAAACTTACCAAATATCACAAATCATGATCCATTGTTCACAATAAAACATTTGGGGATTCAAAAAAAATCATTAAATAGTGAGATTAATATTAACATTACATATCACTTTTCAATTGATGGACAATATGAAATCTTAATGAAAGCACTGTATGACATGTAATGGTTATCCCCACTTCAAATAAATGGATTTTAGTATATGTATTTACATCTTCTATGGATTTTAATAATTAATTTTTTCTAATATATAATAAATACTTTAACATATTAAATAGTGTGTATAAGGTGAAGTCGTACTCTGAGATGTAGGGATAAAGTTGGAGAATGAGTGAAATTGGGTCTTGAAGATGTTTAAGAGACAATAATGAAGAAAATTTAAATAAATAAACATATCATGGTTTAACAAAGAAGATATAATATTTATTCCGAATACCAAAGTATGGATCTTCAATTATTTGTGGGTGACCCTATTATTTTATACAAATACACAACATCATATTACATGAATAATCAACACATATCATAACAATATACTCCCTTGGACAGTAAAAATTTTGTACCGTTGTATATTAGATACAAAATCATCATATCTAATGAAATATTTTGAACATATCCCCCAATGATATTCTCACATAGTATACCTATTAGACACACTCTTCATAGTACCATTATTTATAACCTAGGTATAGGAAACATGAGAAATGGTGGGCTCAAATTCTCGGTTTGGTTAAAGAAGATAAATATCAACCAATGATCATAAATTACCATTATATTAGAATAATAGCATGATAATGTAATCAAAACATATGAAAAAATATAACCCAACCAATAAATGATCTGTAATCATAAATCAAGGCATAAGAGTTTTTCATAATAAATGACATAATTAATAATTATATAGAATAATCAATAATAAATAATTTAACCATAAGAAGATATAATAATCATTTGATATAAGTTTTTTCCATACACATAAATACATAAAAACTTTTTCAAATACAAGGATGACTTCCATGACCTTTTTTTCTAAGTGGGGTTCACATTCTGTTTAATCATTTTCATTGTCAAAGTTCTCTCCCAGTACTATCATATTGGATATATTCCTTCAATAAAATGGATTCAATACCTCTTACAAAAATTATTATATTTTGAGATATTTATCATTATAATTTACAAGGATGGGATTTATATCATAAGCAATAGAATGAACATGTATTTAAGAAAATCTCATAATTATATATTATCAAATAAAATGGAAAAGGAAATGTGTTTCATAAACATTACTACATTTTCATTATATCATATTATAAAATAAAATTTTAAAGTAAATTAGTTTCATAAATATTAATAAATTTAACCATATAATAACGCGTCTATGGATACATGATTCGTAAAATTTGCATCATTAAATAATTAAACCATGGTAATGAAATGGGTTATATATAATAATAAATTAATCATCATCATAATAATTAATAAATAGAAATAATGTGGATTCCCTATAAATTTCATATTTTATGTTATGAAATATAATCCTTCACATATTCTAACATAATTAGGTCTGATTTTTAAAATAACATTCCAACCATTCATTTAAAATCAAGAAAAATATATCTTTTTTTATTCTCAAAATATTTGATATGAAAATCCAGGAATTTTGGAAAAATGTTTTTCATTGAAAATATATAAGTCTAAATTTAAATGATATATTCATATAAATTAGATATAATTATATTAAGAAAATAAATTCATAAAGTTAGGGTTAAATGATAATATTCTTTGAATATTTTTGAAAAAACTAAAAAATAACCAGCTCATAAAAATACTCATTACGGAGATTAATTTTTTAAAAATTTGGAGTAAATTTTATTTAGCATTGACTATTTAAAATCTTTCATTTATAGTTTAAATATTATCATATTGAATTTTTAAGAGGGAAGAGATATAATAATGTATTCACTGAACAAAAAGGAAATAAAGTTGACTTTTATTGGGAAACATTTTCTTGATTATTTTTCGTACAAAATTGAGAAGAATGTTAGTAAAACATAAATAATAAATTAATAAATAGATTATAAAAGCATAAAATTAATTTAATTTACATTATCTCAATAATTTTCCATAGTGTAAATTTTGAAAAAAAATCTTGAGAAGAAATTAAATTTTAATATAAACACCTACCTGAAGTCTCATCACTCTTAATAAGAATTCAAATGTCATGTACAATAATTACTGACCTATTAAACATATATTCTATTACTATATTAATAAATGAAATTTTAATTATATGGATATGTTATTTTCAGTTATACATTATTAAAACACTTTTTTTTGAAATACTCATTCTGAGGAAAACATTTCTATATTCCATACATGAAACAATTTGATAGGTTTTGTAAATGGGCATTGGTCATGGATTCATAATCTACAAATTTTTAATTATTAAATAAGAATCCAATTTATACTTCTTAGAAAAATTTAAATATTTAATCATAAATTGGTGATGAATTATTAATCACATCAATGTGCATAAGTGGTATTGAAAATGTTTAAATCAACGAAATTTTCATTTTCTTATTGAGCAGAAATATAATAAGGTATATAAGATATTATAATGGAAGAAAATATTATTATTAATTTATTATATTATATAATTATTAAATATATATTAATAATCAGTCATTAATGATGTTGATGTATAATGAATTGTATCACTACTTGGATGTGGAAGTCCATACATATAGAAAAAAGATAATTACAGTGCCTATTTGATGTAAAGGTTCTGTAAAAAGGTCAATAAATCATCATAATACAAATTGAGTATATTTAAAATATTGTATTAAATATTTTGAAATGGATAAAAAATATTTAGAGGAGGTATTAGAAGAAATAACGTTGATTTTACATGATTAAGAGTTATACTACTTAACATGGAATCCTCCTTTAACTTATACATTTATCTCTGAAAGGGAGATAATTTGATAAAAGAGGAAACACAAGGAACTAGAGATGGATTTCAGGTATTTAATTGGGTTTGGATTTGTCATGATATAATTATATTTATGTATTTGGAATATAGGATATGTGTTTTTTTATAAGTGAATAATGGGACACACATTGTATTTTTTAAACAATTAAAATATATTACAATATTACTCAATCCAAATATCTCCAAAAATAATATTCATCAGATATAGGAAGATATAGAGTAAATATACTACCAAAAAATATTATTTATAAAAATATTTAATTTTCATTAACCAATATCTATTTTGTTTTTACAAATTTAACAATGTCGTACTCTGCAAGTTTTAATAATCAGAAATCATACTTAAAAATGTGTCTAACGAGTTTAATTTGTTATGTTATCATTTGGTATTATAAGATATATTGTAAGAATGCACTATGTTTGAGTCAGCATTCCTAACACACCATTCCTGACTCACCACCACAACTCACCACTATGTCTATGACAGTGGTCCAAAGAATCTTCATTCCAAGATAGATTGGAAATATGAGAAACTATTACTAATTCACCACTCCCGACTCACCACAATGTTTAAGTCACTACTCAGATGTGTCAAAACTCAAAATAATGCCTTCCTGAAACCACCACGAATAATTCATCGTCAACAATGAGTCACTATTGAATCAAAGTACCACAAGAGTCATTACTCAAAGGACAAACCACAACCTTTCCATTATCATTTTGAAATCGATATTTCTAATGATCATACCTATTTAATTTAATTATCTTGATTTATTTATTTATCTTTTTCACAAAAAACATTAAAATCATTTTCAGACCACATTACAAGGAATGATGTACTATAATATGATTGATACTATGATATATATTTTCTAAAGAGTATAAAGACAAAAATTAATCACAAAAGAAGTTAAAGATGCATGGTGATAGATGAGAACACAATAGACTCAATTAGTATGTTGAACTAAAAAGACATGTTAGCATAAGTGAAATATTCGGTATCAAATATTTAAAAAACACATGAAGAAGTATGTTTTTATGTTTACTTGGATCACTCATGAACCACAATACATAATCTCTTATGATACTCTATTTTACAACACATTTCATAAAAATTACTTGAACCTCATTTCAAGATACCTTCTTGGTGTTATAAAGCTGTAAAACATATTACACAAAGCTACACTATCCATTATACTATTTTAATACTCTTATTATGTACTTTATTTACATTATGATCAGTGTATGGTCATGTCTATTTTATGAAAACACACTATCTCATGTTCATAACTAGAATATATATATATATATTGTCAAAATATCTTTTTACTCCTTATATTTCCACTTATAACTGTGGAAGTGGTCCCTACCTTGCCTATCACATTTTTCAACCCCAAGAAAAATATGGAAGTGGTCTTTGTGACCTCTAAAAAATTGAATTTGTTATTTTATACCTTGATTTAGATTGTGGATCATGTTTTTGTTTATATATAAACATCTTGGTTACATGTGATCACCATGTGGCGAGGACTTTGTTTCAACTTAATACAAAACGTATTTTTATTTTCTTTTTGGTAACTTTTGATTTTCAATTTTCAATGCTCTATCATTTTAAAACTAACAGTGCTTCATTCAGTTTTATAGTTAATATTATATATTGTATACATTAGAATATAATTTATGAAATTGATTTCAAAATATGAGATATTACTTCATAGTACTTCAATTGAAATCTAATAACTCTGATAAATCTATTAAAAGATCAAAAAATTTAAAAATATCTTACATTAGATATCTAGCGTATATTTTATTTTAATTTGGGGGATTTTTTTTAAAATACATTGAAAAAAAATTATTAGGGAATCAATTTATCCCTATCTTAAGTCTCCTAAGAAGAAAAACATTTTATATCAAAGGAGTTAAAATAATTTAAAATTCTTTTTTAAATGTGATTATTATTTTGTGTGAATGATCATAAAATTTTTATTAATTCAAAATTTTCATTTCTTTATATTTATTTGTAAGTATTTTTATACAGATAAAAAATAGGAAGGTTCTTCTACTATTATAACTCCATATTTCAATGTGACAAATTATTCCCAATGGAAAATAAAAATGAAAATGCATATTAGAATTATTTGTTTTAAAATCTGGTGTTCCATAGTAGATGAGTATAAAATACCTAATACTTCTAGAAAAACGTTGGAAAATCCAACTAAGGATGTGTATAATAATAATTATAAATATATGAATTACATATATTGATTCCTAGGATATGAAGTGTTTAATATAATTTCTTCATGTAAAACTACATATGGGATATTGGAGACTCTAAATTTACCACATAATGGAACTAATTTTTTTTAATGAAATTAGTTTTAACACTTATACTATTAAATATGACAATTTTAATATGATATCTACTAAACCTATTTGGAACGTGTATCGTAGGATTAACTAAATCATGAATACAATGAGGTCACTATAAAATACAGTGACTTCATAAGGGAAGATCAAGTGTCTCTTGATATTCCATTCATAAATATGGAGGGGGACATCAATGTCAATTAGATAGTTTTGGATAGTAATACACTACCATTAATGGATATGATAGTAAAATTGATTATGTATGACCAATAGATAATGGTTTATCGAGAAGAAGATGATGAATCTGAGAAAAAATATATTTCTTTCAAATCTACTACATTTATAGAAAAATAAACGGAGAAACTACAATTTCAATTAGAATGTTCAAGTGATGAAGATTCATCAACTAACAACGATGGGGATATTGCTCTTTTCTCTAGAGGAATCATGAATTTTTACAGAAAGAATAAATTATTATTGAAATATAACTATAAAAGAAAAATATAACAATCATGGGAAGCAGAAAAATTATTGGAAGAAATATTATCTATCAAATTACATCATATGTTACGAAAGAATGTGAAAAGGATATGTAAAGGATGATTGTCCAAAAAATGAATTACCATAAGAAATATGATAACAATGAACAAAATAACAAGAAAGTTATGAATGATACCTGGAGTTCTTCTAAGGAATCTTCCAATGATAAGGATTATTCTCATGATAAAAATATTGATAAATCCAACATGTTATATATGAAAAATATATCTAAGGTAACTTCTATATCTCAAATGAATAATATTAATTACTCTAGAGATTAAGATTAAATTGATGTTTATGAGAACATAACTAAAGAATAATTGTTTGATTAATGTAACATGATTGAGGATACATTTTATGATCAATATGAAAAATAAAAAACACTTAAATAATGAAATTTTCTTGAAATTCCATTTAAATATGAAGTTATTGTAAAAAATTAAAAAATTCTTAGTTAGTCAATGAAAACATTTATATTAATCTTCCTAATGAAAAGTTAAATAAATATCTATAAGAATTCACTGATGGGAAAAGTTATTAACACAAATTGTTGGAGTAAAAGTTTCTCCAAAAGACACTTTAGTTATAGGATAGGATAGAGGAGAATAAGTAAAAATACATTTATTATTGGCCAAATAATATATTATAGATTGATGGTTGACAATTCACCTTTTATGACAATACTATAGGAAAGATCATCAGTCATGGCCAGTAATGGCCCAAACCACTCCGACCCATTCCCTTGTTAAAAAGAAGATCAAGAAGTGTTCTTGAGGGTAAAATGGAATTTTCCCACACTTTCCATAATTTTGAAACTACACGCCGTGTAGTTTGAGTACACGTCGTGTAACCCTCTTCCGGGTATACCCCGTGTTGCAAGCCGTGTCCTTGATATGTGGAATAATGGGTGCACACCATGTGACCAGTTCTACACGCCGTGTATTCCTTCCCCGCGTACGCGTTACCAGTCAACGGCCGTGTGCCGTGTTAGAGTCGTGTCCTTGCAATGTCCAATAAAATGAGTACACACTGTGTGTCCAAACTACATGCCATGTAGTCCTTCCCCGCGTATGCGTTATCCTCAAACCGTGTGTTGACCAGTCAACAGCCGTAGAGCTGTTTTGGAAGGCGCGTGGAGACCGTGTGAAAGAACCGAGTACACGCCGTGTACCATAAAGTACACACCGTGTAATTTTGATTTTTACTCCTATAAAAGGAGGGGTCCCCTCCTAATTTTCAAAACACACCTCTCCTCCCCTCTCCTTTGAGTAGAGCTCTCTTAAGAGACTTGAAAGCTATTCCTTCCATAACTTCTTCGTCCGAGCTCTGATTTACGATCCGTCAACGGCCACGGGATCGTATCGACGAGGAGGAGCTTCCGATCTTGGATCCGGTTTCTTTCTTTTGGCCTTTCCTTTCCGACTTCCACCCGAGGAGGTTTTTCTGGGACCTGACAGAAGTGTTGGATGCTGATAGACGTCTTCTAAGGTTGATCCAGGGGAGCGTTGCGATCAGGAACCTATTGAGGTAGGTATCTTACCTTCGTCTCTCTAATTTGTGCATCATGCGGGGTGGGTATCCTCTTGTTTTCTTGAGAAATAGTTGAACCTTTAAATAAAGATAATAACTGGTTAAAGAACGGGGATGGGAATTTGTGATTGCTATTACTTTATATCCTATGATATTATGTTGTGAATTGAATGAGATTCTGCCTACGGAAAATCACGGTCGTTGGGGGCCTTTGCTTGCGCAATTAAATGTTTCCCTCTCCTTATGGATTTTTCTTATGGATGGAAACTTTGTGGAATGTGGAAATTAGTTAATCACGTAAATTTGGCTGTTTAAAATCTGGAACCCTTGTGTGATCACCCCGATTGAACAAAATGGAATAATGAACATGTGGGTGTTGGCTTAGTTACGTGACATGTGATGGGGGTGTTTTGTGGGTTGTTGTGGATCGGGTGAGCAAAGGGGCTGCGGTTGACTTAGTTGTGGGTTGGTGTAGATGCTACGCTGGTGATGGGCAGTAGGGATGTAATAAATGGTATTAAAGGGGTAATGATGTACGGTGTGGTTGTGGTTATGGTAGTTGGTAGTGGGGCTGTAGGGATGGGTTTAAATGTGAAAGAACTATGGGTTGTGATTTTTTAAATAAAAATGGAAGAGTTAATGAATGGTGGGAGGGGGTTGTGACAGAATGATATCAGAGGTGATGGTTGAGAGATAGGATGAAGTCTGGAGTTAGGCACAATGAGGATTTCATGGGATGGTAGGGCGACAATGTTAGTTAATCTTAGTGTGTGACATATGCCAGGGAAGACCGGCTAGGATGCAGGATTTTAGGTCCCCCCCGTGATTCGATGCAAGGACTCTGAGCCTACCGAACGACCAAGTGAGACTATATTTATTGAAGGGTAGAGACCCTAGGGAAGGTACATGCATCATCATGTTTGTGTTTAACTTGATTTGGGTGTTCTGGGAAAGAAATTGAAATAAAATGATAAAATAAAACCTGGAGTTTTTTCATACTACTTGGGCTTAGGAGATCCTTGTTTACTGTACAACTATGGCACCTGGACGTCATCCCCAGGTAGCTTAGACGGCCGAGGCCCAGCAGATTCAGGCGGTCGATCAGTTGAGGATTGACCGAGAGTAGGAAGATATCCAGTGGAAGAAGACTCTCCGTTCTTTCCAGTGGCAGAACCTCAAGAAGTATGAGGGTAGTACTTCGGATACAGAGATGGAGGGGTGGCTTGAGAATCTAGGGATCGCTTTTACCTTGATCTGTGCTCCGAGGGAGTATTGGGTTCCCCTAGTAGTTAGTCAGCTGAGAGGTGAGGCGGGACAGTGGTGGATACTCTACCTCGGAGAGAGGATAGAGGCAGAGGTTCCATGGGATGACTTTGAGAAGGAATTCCGAGAGGAATTACTTTCTTCCATGATCAAAGCGGAGAAGAGACATGAGTTACTCTCCCTTTAGTAGGGGAGTATGTCAGTACGATAGCTGTGGATCAAGTTCAAGAATCTCTTACGCTTTGCTCCGGATCTCTTTCCAGATGAGGAGTCTCGGGAGAGACGTTTGGAGGATGCGTTTCGTCCTTCGCTCCAGTATGCTGTCACCCCCTTCACCCTTCCAACATACTTGGCAGTGTAGAAGAAGGCAGAGGTTTTAGAGAGGATTCACTCACTGGGAGGTGCACCCCGATTGGGGAACCAGCCAAGCTTGTCGAAGGGGAAGGTAGTCAACAACAGGTCTCCTGCGACGGGACCTTCTAGGTTTATGCTAGTGGGGAGCAGGCCCCATCAGTTCCAGTTCAGATCTTCGGGTCCTCATCCCTTTTTCACAAGACCATGACCAAAGTGTTTTTCTTGTGGAGGTTTTGGGAACGTTCAGAGTCGGTGCCCAACCTGAGCTCAGTACGGTGGATGTGGGCAGGTTCACCACCCACCTCAGCCACACCAGTTGCCGGTGAGGCCCTTCCAGCAGCAGCAGGACCATGATCCTCCGAGAGAAGACTTTGTGGGGGAGGCTGACCCTAGGGTGCTCCTCAGGGTCCTTGACCAGGGCGTGGTCGGGGAGGTGGATGACCTCAGAGTGGTAGAGGAGCTGGGCATGGACATTTTCACGCAGCAGAGTTGGTAGCTCCAGCAGGACCAGAGGTGGTGTGAGGTACGATTTGTTTGTTCATCACTCTTTTTTTTTGTTTTGTTCGATTCAGGAGCTTCACACTCATTTGTTGCACCTGGTATATCCCATGCTTTGGGACTAGACGTAGAGAGACTTTCCGTACCACTGGTACTAAGTACACTAGTTGGAGTCCAAACCAGCGTATCTTGTATTTGCCGGGGATGTGGGATGATTTTGGGACCACATCGATCTAGTGGTGACCTTCTTCTGTTACAGATGCAGCCATACGATGTCATCCTAGTTATCGACTGGTTGTTTTCTATTAGTGTCGTTATCGACTGCTTCTGGATAAGAGTCATGTTCTCCGACTTGGATGGGCAGCGCGTATCTTTTGTTGGCGAGAGGATCTATCAGGCGGGAAGCCGGCGTGTGGAGCCTCTCCTTTCCTTGTTAGGCAGGTTATCAGTGGTTCCAGCTGATACAGAGGTGATGGTTGTCCCGGAAGTTGTCGGGGAGTTCCTCGAGGTTTTTCCTGAGGAGGTTGTGACTCTACCCCCCTGACATGACGTTGAGTTCAGGATAGACTTGCAACCTGGTGCCCATCCGATTTCGATGGCCCCTTATCGGATGGTACCTTCGGAGTTGCGGGAGTTGCAGATTCAGATTGACGATCTGATAGAGAAGGGTTTTGTTCGACCCAGCGTGTTGCCATGGGGTGCTCTAGTTTTGTTTGTGATGAAGGCAGATCGTGGTCTCAGGCTATGCATAGACTACCGAAGGTTGAACCTGGTAACGGTCAAGAATCGCTACCCCTTCCAAGGATAGATGATCTCTTCGACCAGCTGAGGGGAGCAGGTTGGTTCTATAAGATTGATCTACGATCTGGATATTATCAGCTGAGGGTAAAGGGCAGTGACATCTCGAAGACGGATTTCAGGTGAATTTATGGGCACTTCGAGTTTGTAGTGATTCCGTTTGGAGTTACGAATGCACCAGTTGTGTTCATCGGACTTATGAACTTTGTCTTCTGAGAGTTTCTGGACCAGTTTGTCATTGTGTTTATCGATGACATTCTGATCTACTAAAGATCATAGGAGGAGCATGTTGAGCATCTCAGGGTAGTCTTGGAAGTCCTTCGACACCACCAAATTTAAGGGAAATTGTCGAAGTGTAAGTTCTTGATGCAAGAAGTACACTTCCTTGGGCACGTGGTTTCTCAGCATGGAGTATCGGTGGACCCGTCGAAGGTGGAGGCAATTGTTTCTTGGGAAGCACCCAAGAGCATGGAAGAAGTTCGTAGTTTCCTGTGGTTAGCAGGTTACTATCGGAGGTTAGTTTCTAACTTCTCTTGAGTTGCTGCTCCATTGACAGCTTTGACGAAGAAGAACTAGGTATTCCTATGGAGCGAGCAGTGCCAGAAATCTTTTGACTACCTGAAAGAGAAGTCGGTCAGCGCTCTCGTACTCAAGTTTCCATAGGAAGGGTTGTTGTATGAGGTGTTTTGTGAGGCTTCTGGCCTTGGTCTGGGGTGCGTGCTAATGCAGAATAAGGGAGTGATCTGTTATAGGTCTAGGCAGTTACGCCCTCATGAGTGTAACTATGCCACCCATGACCTGGAGCTTGCAGCAGTAGTGTTTGCATTGAAGTTGTGGTAACATTACCTCTTTGGGGAGCGCTTTGTAGTCTTCTCAGACCACATGATCCTGCGTTATATATTCTCCCAGCGTGACCTGAAATTACGGCAGCGGAGATGGGTCAAGTTTCTCCATGACTATGACTTTGAGATCACTTATACTAAAGGTAAGGGCAACGTTGTGGCTGATTCCCTGAGTAGGAAGTCGCACCAGGAAGTGGTTCGGGAATCTACTGATGCTTGGAAGGTGATGGGAGATTTAGCTGTCTTGCACTTGGATAAAAGGGAAGAAGGTGTTAGAGGTTGTTTGTTTCAAATGATGGTGTAGTCCTCCTTGTTGTAGAAGGTGGAAGAGTCTCGGTGGGGGGACTCCGAGGCAGAAGTGATGCGGGATCGTGTCGATCAGGGGAATTCTCTAGAAGGATGGTCAGAGGACAGCCTACATTAGATTCTTTTCCATGGAAGGTTGTTTGTTCCGGAGGCGATGCGTGAGAGATTACTCTGTGAGTTCCATAGCTCGGCCTTAGTGGTACATCCAGGTGTTTCAAAAATGTACCGAGGCCTGAGGGAAAAGTTTTGGTGGCCCGGGGTGAAACAGACAGTGGCAGTGTTTGTGGCAAAATGCCTAGTGTGTCAGCAAGTGAAGGCTGAACACCGTGTTCCCGGTGGTTTGTTGCATCCTTTATATGTCCCTGAGTGGATGTGGGATGACATCTCGATGGTCTTCGTCACAGGACTACCCAGAGCTCAGGGAGGTTATGATGCTATATGGGTAGTGGTGGATCATCTGACGAAATCAGCTCCCTTCTTAGAAATTAAAGAGTCAGGCTCGGTGAGTACCTTATCACAGAGGTACGTTGACGAGGTGGTACGTTTGCATGGAGTCCCAAAGACTATCGTCTCAGATCGGGATACTCGGTTTACCTCACGATTCTGGAAGGGGTTACAACATGCTTTTGGCACCCAGCTATGCCTTAGCACTGCTTTCCACCCCCAGACCGATGGGCAGATGGAGCGGACTATCCAGACATTGGAGGACATGCTACGAACATGCATTCTAGATTTCGGAGGATCATGGGTACGCCACTTGACTTTAGTAGAGTTTTCCTACAACAACAGCTTCCACTCTACTATTGGCATGGCACCGTTGGAGGATATGTATGGAAGGCCATGTCGTTCACCCATTTCCTGGGAAGAGGTCGGTGAGACATGTGCTCTTGGTCCAGAGGTAGTGCAGAGCACCACAGAGAAAGTCCAGCTTGTACGTGAGAGGATGAAGGCGGATCAGGACCGACAGAAGTCTTATGCTGATCGTCGTAGGGGGCCCTTAGAGTTCGAGGTGGGAGATCATGTGTTCTTGAAGGTTTCCCCTCGACGGGGGCAGTGGAGTTTTGGGAAAGGGAGAAAGCTCTCACCTTGGTTCATCGAACCTTTTGAGGTGCTGAGGCGAGTCAGGAAGGTGGCATATCAGCTAGGCCTGCCACCTCATTTAGAGATGGTTCATGAAGTCTTCCACGTCTCCCAGCTTCGTCGGTACTTACACGACGACTCTCATGTTATTGACTGGGGAGAGTTAGATGTGGGCGATGATGCGACCATCGAGGAACGACCAGTCAGAATTGAAGATCGTAAAGAGAAGGTGCTCCGTGGATGAACCATTCCATTGGTTCGTGTGTTCTGGAGCATTTCGGCCTTTAGGAGAGCACTTCGGAGCGGGAGACCCAGATGCATGCTCAGTACCCAGAGTTGTTTTGACTTGTGTTTTTCCCTTGTTCTTCTGAGCTTTGTGTTTATGTTTCACTCTGTACCCTTGTTATATGGAATGCTTGGATTATCAGCTGTGAGGCCTTTTGTTTCCTTGTTCCCTGGTAATGTGTAACATGTTCGAATGTGCGAGAAAGGGAAAAATCTAACCCTTAATCGAGAAGCATTAATCCGGATGCGATTCAACCCGTGCGGGCGAGTCAGTGCCGCCTAAATCGGATAATATCTCGACATAGGAGAAGGAATTTCCCAAACCCACGTGTTCGGGCAGTGTGTAGGTTGTGCGGTGTTGGGGGCAGTGTGAGTTGAAGAATCCTAATGTATGGAAGTGGGAAGACTTGATTCTTAATCGAGACAGATTAATGAGGATGTGATTAAACCCGTGCAGGTGAGTCAGTGCCGCTTAAAGTGGATAATATCTCGACATGGGAGAAGTAATTTCTAACACCTTTAATTAGGGTTGGTGGTTGGGTTCTTATTATAATGAGAACCCTAAGAGGTATCTTGTTGGGTTTCCTATGGGTTGGTTGTTGAATTCTCGGGGACGAGAATGTTTTAAGAGGTATCTGATGTAATGGCCCAGACCTCTCTCGCCCATTCCCTTGTCAAAAAGAAGATCAAGAAGTGTTCTGGAGGGTAAAATAGACTTTTCCCACACTTTCTAGAATTTTGAAACTACACGCCGTGTAGTTTTAGTACACGTCGTGTACCCCTTTTCCGGGTATACCCCGTGTTGCAAGCCGTGTCCTTACAGTGTGGAATAATGGGTGCACGCCGTGTGACCAGTTCTACATGCCGTGTAGTCCTTCCCCACGTACGTGTTACCAGTCAACGGCCGTGTGCCGTATTGGAGCCATGTGCAATAAATGAGTACACACCATGTGTCCAAACTACAAGCCATGTAGTCCTTCCTTGCGCATGCGTTACCCTCAAACTGTGTGTTGACCAGTCAACGGCCGCTGAGCTGTGTTGGGAGCCGCGTGGAGACCGTGTGAAAGAATCGTGTACACGCCATGTACCATAAAGTACATGCCGTGTAATTTTTCTTTTCACGCCTATAAAAGGAGGGGTCCCCTCCTCCTTTTCAACACACACCTCTTCTACCCTCTCCTCTGAGCAGAGCTCTCTTAAGAGACTCGAAGGATCTTCCTTCCATAACTTCTTCGTCCGAGCTCCGATTTATGATCCGTTAGCGGCCATGGGATCATAACAACGAGGAGGAGATTCCAAGCTTGGATCTATTGTCTTTCCTTCGACCTTTCCTTTCTGACTTCCACATGAGGAGGTTTTTCCGGGGCCTGACAGATGTGACGGATGCCGACAGACGTCTTCTAAGGTTGATCCGGGGGAGCGTTGCGATCAGGAACCTATTGAGGTAGGGATCCTACCTTTGTCTCTCTAATTTTTGCATCTTGCGGGGTGGGTATCCTCTTGTTTTCATGAGAAATAGTTGAACCTTTAAATAAAGATAATAACTGGTTAAAGAATGGGGATGGGAAGTTGTGATTGCTGTTACTTTATATCCTGTGATATTATGTTGTGAATTGAATGAGCTTCTTCCTACATAAAATCACAGTCGTTGGGGGCCTTTTATTGCACAATTAAATGTTTCCCTCTCCTTCTGGATTTTTCTTATGGATGGAAACTTTGTGGAATGTGGAATTTGGTTAGTCACGTAAAGTTGGATGTTTAAAATCTGGAACCCTTGTGTGATCACCCCGATTGAACAAAATGGAATAATGAACATGTGGGTGTTGGCTTAGTTATGTGACATGTGATGGGGGTGTTTTTTGGGTTGTTGTGGATCTGGTGAGCAGCGGGACTGCGGTTGACTTGGTTGTGGGTTGGTGTAAATGCTACATTGGTGATGGGCAGCGGGGCTGCAATAAATGGTATTAAAGGGGTAATGATGTACGTTGTGGTTGTGGTTATGGTAGTTGGCAGCGGGTCTGCAGGGATGGGTTTAAATGTGAACAGGCTATGGGTTGTGATTTTTTAAATAAAAGTGGAAGAGTTAATGAATGGTGGGAGGGGGTCGTGACATTGCCAAATTGGTAACACTAATTCAATTTTAGTTTTTGAAGTAATTTATTATTATGGATTAATGTATAATCTACAAATAATTTCACAATTATGTGATGATGGTTTTCATGTCATATTTTCAAAAAATACATGTAATGTTTTTCACTATTAAAATAATATAGTTTTAAATTAATATATAAATGAAAATGTATATGATATCAATCTAGATTATTTAATTACAAAAAATGTTTCTCATTTAAGTTCCACTCATAGAGAATTTTGGATTTGTCATTGGATACTATGACATTGTAACATTCACTCTCTTAAAAAGATTACTATAAAATTGTTACTCAAGGATCTACTAAAAAATTGGTTTCTAAAAAATAATTTTGTAATCCTTTTCAAAAATAAAAACAATAAAAGATATCCTTCAAACAAAATTATGAAGTCTCAACTTCTCACACTATCGAGTTTGTTCACATTTCCTTGTTTGGATCATATACAATATCATATTTACGTGGGAACCACTACATTTATATACTTTTCGATGGCTTTTAATGGTATACTTGTGTTTTCTTTTCACCTCACAAAATCGAAGATAGTTATGATTTAACCAAGTATTCTAGATCAGTTAATGTATAATGGATCTAAAATTAAGACTTAAATAAGTGACAATGTCCCTAAGAATGAAAAAATTAGTCAAAATTATTTTTCCAAAAAAATGGAAATAGTCACAACTTCTCTGCTCCTAGTTCAACTCACCAGAATAGTTTTTTAGAATGATGTAATAACACCCTTGAAGATATTTCTTCGACCGTTCTTAATGAATATGATTTACCAATCTATTTTTCGGCATATGATATCAATACATATTGCTATGTAATCAATAAAGTCTTAATCATACTTATGATGAAGTAACCCCTTATGAAGTATAGAATAATAGAAAGCCCAAGGTTAACTACTTTAATGTTTTTAGATGTAATGCATTTATTATTAATATGATTGTTTATCTTAAAAAATTTTCCACAAAAAGTTATGATTAAATTTTCCAAGGCTATTAAATTTCATGAAAATCCTAGATATTTTTAATAAGAATTTCATATGTGTGGAAGAATCTATAGATGTCGTATTTGATGAAACAAATCCAAAAGAACCCAAAAAAATCACATTAAAAACTGGAGAATGATATATCAAATCAGGATTTTAATTCCAAACCTTCAGATTTTTCTATCAAACTTGTAGAAAAATCATATAGTTATATAAAATTTATAGACATTGAACCTATAGAACATGAATATATAGAAGAAATAGTGGAAATTAGTCCTTATTTTTCTATAAGAAGTAGGAATCTTAAAAATATCCCTTTAGATGTTGTAGATTGATACATATAAAAAGTTACACAAACATGGTATTCTATAAGAAATCAGGTTGAAAATCAAACCTTTTTGTCACAATTTGATCCTAAGAACATCAATGAGGAAATCTGTGATGAATTTTGGGTAATGG
Source organism: Viscum album (assembly GCA_963277665.1). Classification (NCBI taxonomy): domain Eukaryota; kingdom Viridiplantae; phylum Streptophyta; class Magnoliopsida; order Santalales; family Viscaceae; genus Viscum; species Viscum album. The sequence goes on along the minus strand of OY728163.1, from coordinate 780,302,837 downwards.
ATATTTATGAAAATATAAATCAGATTGCATGAAATAAAATATGTAAAAATGTTGATAGACACAATGATACTATAAATATAGGCACTAAATGGTTGTTTAGAAACAATATTGTCGAATATGGAACTATAGAAAAAAATAAGGAAAGATTAGTTAGACAAGGTTATTCTAAATAATAAAGCATGAACTATGATGCGACCTTTTCACCTGTAGCATAACATGAGTCCATTAGAATCCTAATTTCTTTTTTAGCTCTGCTAAATTTCAATATTTATCTAATGGATGTCAAAAGTGAATTCTTAAATTAGTTTATAGTTGAGTTTTTTTTTGTTTAAAAACCAGAAGGTTTCAAAAATACCCTTCTTCCAAATAATGTTTTGAAACTAACAAAAGATTTATATGGGTTAAAACTAGCTACTAGTGCATGGTAGGATATGATTAGTCTTTTAGCATTTCAAAAGGGTTACCAAAATCTATAGCTGACCATATCATTTTTATCAATATAATTTAAAAAGACATTTTAGTTGTTCAAATATATGTAGATGATATTATTTTTGGATTATCTAAAAAATTCATATGTTGTGATATTGATTTTTTTTCAATGTGAGTTCAAAATGAGTTTAATTGGTGAATATATATTTTTTATTGGATTAAAAATCATTCAAATCAAATAAGGAATTAGTTTTTAAATAAATGTAAACATACTAATGTTTTTCTAACTTTTTTTGTTCTAGATAACACTAAAGGTACTAATACTCCCATGAGTATCAAATGTAAGTTGGATCTTTATGTTTCTAGGAAACTAGTCATTTAGAATAATTAAAGAGTTATGATTGGGAGTCTCCTATACATAAATTCTAGGAGACCTGAAATTATTTTTCATGTGTTTATATGAACTCATTTTCAATAAATCCCAAAAGAGTCAAACTTACATGTGGTTAAGAGGTTTTGTCAATACCTAAAATATAATAAAAATTTAAGACTATTTTATCCCATAAGATAAGCATTTGATTTAGTTTTTTATTCTGATGGTGATTTTGGTGGATATTGGGTTTATAGAAAATTATCCTCTAGAACATGTCAATTATCGAATAAGTTAGAAGCATCATGCTGTAGTATGAAATTGTTTTTATTTCTTTATCTACTACTAAAGCTTAATATATACATGATAATAGTTTTTGTGCTCAAATTTTATGGATTAAGAATACATTACATGATTATGTATATCAATTATGGTACATCCCAAAAAATTGTTACAACACATATACTATTAACATCTCTAAAGAACCAACAATTGATTAAAAAAACATATTTAAGTTAGACATTAATTTTTCGGAGATCATTATAAAATGGTGATATAAATATAGAATACGTTGGAAGATAAGATCATCTTGCTAATATTTTCATAAATCATTTGAATTGTAAGATAATGACTTGCACTAAACATGAGTCAGTAAGGAATAGTTTTATTTTTTTAAATATCACTATTGATGACTCATAATTGATGTCTCACTATTGATGTATCACTATTTATGTCTCACCATTTATGTATCAATGATGACGTCTCATCATTGATATCTCACTATTGATGTCTCACCATTAGTAACTCACTGTTGATGTCTCACCATTGAGTGTCTCACCGTTGGTTTGTATCACCATTGTTTTTCTTTTGAAAATTTTATCTGACTAAGAGGTATATTATTATTATTATTATTTGTTGAATGTATTTAATATATTCAATTTTAGAATCCAGAAATGATAATATCTAAACCCATATAATTTCATCAGGCCTCTCAACCTTTGTAACTAATTTTTAAAACTTCTTCCCTACCAATGTGCCGTCCCTCATTACTATCAAACTCTACCATATGCAAAAAAATGGGTAGAATGAAAAAAATATTAATTGATTCTATAAAAATGATGACCATCAAAGAAGTGGAAAATTATTTCGAGTAGAATGACTTAGGAACCTTGGAATCTAGAACTAATGAACCATGTTACTATAAAAAAAAGATATCTCTATATTAATGGATTCAATCAAGTAAGTCTATTTTTCTATGATGTTTGAAATATCAAGGTTAGCTGTAATGGTTTTAGAATAATGAGTGACACCTGTATCTAAAGGTAGTGATTGATTTCTATCACAATGATTTGTTATCTTTGAATGAAAGAAACAATTTATTGATAAGAACCAGAATAAATGGACTCATATATGTCCTATACTGAAGACTGAGAATAATTTTTAAGAGTTCCTCATGAGGGTATATTTGCATATCATTAGGGAACTATTTCTAATACCAGTGAAATTTTTTAATTTGAAGTGTCTTTAGAAAAATTTATTAGAGATGGAATTCATAGAATAACTTTTTATTCTGAGTTGGATGGTGAAACTAGAGTACTATATTAATTCATCCAACACCGTCTTTGACTAAGAAAATGTCAATTAGGCACCATGATGCATTTAGGATATATATTTGTTGTATCATAAGAAGAAAATATATAAAATATATATTTGAAATACCAAATTATTCATATGTGTGATATGATTAATGTAACTATAATATCCACTTCATTATATTACTCAAATTTCATTTAAAATATGTTAATATCTAAAGGATTAGTTGGAGAAAATGAGGAGTATATAATTGACTGTTGGGGTTTTTTAATTACCAATGATATATTAAAGAGGATGAAAATAAGTTGGAATGCATTGACTATGAAATGGGTGGAGGAAAATGGAAAGATTCATTAAAATTTCGTTTCTATTGACAATCCCACAAGACCAAATGATATTGGTGATCCGTGTTTTGAGCTAGATGAACTAATGATATAATCAAATGAATAAGTATATTATACTTCATCTATAGATGAACACGTGAATCTATCTAAAGAATATAGAACTGATCCTAATAATATTATAGATCATGATGAGCCTTCCCATGAATCTCCAAGACCTTTACATGATATCCCCTCTAGAGAAACTCTTCTCAAGGAAGATAATTATAATGAAACCTTAGAAGAGTGAATTGAATTTAATAGTCGATATGAAACTCGAGAGTCTCTTTTTGAGAAATCTGATGATGATGAGGAAAGTTAAATTGAAATTGAATAAGATAGAAAAAGTGATGACTATAATGATGAAGAAGAGAATGATGAATGTATATAGAAAGTGTAAATTGATGAAGATGTAGAATAAGAATATGATAAAAATGAAGATGTCAAAGATGAAATGGAAAGTGATGAAGATAACTCAGATCATTCAGATCATTATGGAGGTGATGGAATGGATGTTTCTCTACCAACTACAGATAATGCTGAATTGGTTGGAGGATCAAGGTAATATGTTTTTGAAACTGATTAACTTCAAAATATGGTTTTCACAATGGATGGATATGATGTTACTCAATTAATATAATCAGTTGATAATTAAAATGGAACACCTATCAAGGGGGATAAAAACACCAGTTTGGTAATTACAACTATACCTAACCCTTTTAATACATTCTTTATAGATTAATGATAAAAATATTATACTTATATCAGTTTTTGTTTGTGCTATCCAGATTCCAATGACCCTCACAGATCCTTCATTATATAATGGACTTATCCAAATAATTTTAGCTTAAGACAATATCTGTTATGGAATATTCCCCTAACACTACTCTTATACATTCAAACTATGTTTGTCAAGATGGAATAAAATATTTTGGAGAGAAATAATTATCCAAATATGGAGATATTTTGAGATTACAATATGAACATGAAACAACTAATAGTAAAAGAGATACTTTATAGCTTTTGGAGAATGTCATTGGGAAAATTCAACCCCAAATTATTCATACATTTTGGGAAGTATGAATTGCGAATAAGATGATAAGTTATGAACTACAAACTCTTAAATAATTTATTAAAGGAATTAAACCTTATTATATTGAATATCTGGAAGGAATTGTGAAAATTCATGGAGATACCTCTTTTGAGTCTTCTCTAGGTACTACACCTCCCTATCTAGTGTTTGATGTTGATCAGTTGGGATAAATTATTAGAGATAAGTTAAAATCAACATCTATAACATCCTCTCCTACTTCTTTCGGAGTCATTGAATGATTAATTTCTTTGATAGATTGTATGAGAAGAGTTATAGAATGTGATGTGCGGTTCAGATAAAGAAACATTTAGAAAAAATAGAAAAAAGTTAGCATGTACATTCCAATGTAAGGATTTATTCCAATGAAGCCAGTAATACTGGTAAATAAATCACTAAGAAATTAGATTTATAATTTAAAAAAATTTACACTAAATATCAATTGAATAATAAAATTAAGTATTTTTTTGAAAAACTAAATATTTCACCAGTCACACAATCCTTTAGAAAGTGAGTTAGCAACATAATGAACATACTCCTATTCTTCAATCCTATATAAAAATTTAGATGACTTCAATATGTCTTTATAAAAGGGATTCTAGATTATTATGGATTTCATTAATCTACTAATGCATTATCTTCATGTTCATAAGAGTATAGATGTATCTCCAGATTCCATCCCATTCAATCAACATCTCCTAGACTCTCTACTAGACCTATGTACCTTTTTTCACATCCACAATACCACTATTACATTTTAACCAATCCTTTTTCACCTTTATTTCCAAGACATCAACCATTTCCCCTGACCCATAAAAAGGAAATTAGAAGATTGAAACGAGTTACAATAAGATAATTACCTTCCTCTACTAAATTAACACCTCATACAGTGCCTACAACTATCCTTAATCCTTTTGCATCTTCTCACAGGACTTCTTCTAGAGGGAAATTACCACTAGATTCTACAATTTAAAAGAACATAATAAAGATTTTTTTTGTTTTTGATGTGGATATACCAAAAAAATATTACCAATATATATTCCTTTTTGACTCATTTCTTTTTTCTCTATTTTTACCTTTTTGATAGTCCCCAAAGAAAGATATGATCATTCTAAAAAATGAATTTATGGCCATATGAATTTTTTTTCTTCTTTTCTATTTTTATTTCCATGATACCATAATCTTTTTTTCTATCTAATATAATTTATTTTATGCTCTATACACTAAAAAATAGTGAATGACTATTTGTTTTTTATGTTCTTCTATATTATATATTAATTGGTTAAGAATAATTCCATGATTTGTTTCATAAAAAGGGGGTATATTATTGACCTCTCGAAGTTTTAATAAAAAAATCATGCATAATTATGTTTCTAATGAGTTTAATTTCTCATGTTAGAATTTGGAATTATAAGACAGATTGGAAGAATTCCCTAAGTATGAGACACCATTCCTGAATCACTATTCCTGCATCACTTCTCCTGACTCACCGCTATGTCCAAGTTACCACTCTAAAGAATCACCATTCCCAGATAGATAGGTATAATTTTATCAGAATGAGTTACTATTATGAACTGATCGTTCCTATCTCACAACTAAAAAATCACTGCTATGTTCGAGTAACCACTCCAAATAATCACTATTCTAAAGACTACCATCCTTTCACTAAAATGAACATGTCACCACATCCAGGATTCACTATTGAATCAACCTACCACTAGAGAGTGACAACTCAAAATAATCACCACTAAATTTCCTTTATCATTTTTAATTCAATATTTGTAACAAAAATATTTCTGGAATTTAATTCTACTTTTTAATTTAATGACCTTTTTATTGACAACATTAAAATATATTTAAGACCACAATATGCGATATAATTTAAGAGGTACCAAAATATGATCAACACCGTTTTATATGTATATATAGGATTTTAAAGATAAAAAATAATCTTAGAATAATTTGAAGATGCCCAGTTATAGATGAGAACAATCACAACTAAAAAATTGTGTTGAACTAAAAAGATATTATTTCACATGTTCAAGTTTCTACTTCAAACATTCAAAAAACACATGAAGAAGAAAGATTTTATATATACATGGATCACTCATAAACCACAAAGCCTAAGATCCTATTATACTCGGATTTATAATAAATTTTTTAAAAATTACTTGAGAAACATTTAAATGTACTTTCAAGGAGTCATAATGCAGCAAAGAATATCACACATAGAAACACTATCCATTATTCTCTTTTATATGTTCTGTTGGTTTGCATTATTAATATCAAAACCAATGTGTGATTATCTCTCTTTTATGAAAAACACTAAATCCTATTAATAATTAGATGATACAAAAATATCTTCTAAACTTATCTTCTCATACATTATATTTCCAAATATAACATTAGAAGAGGACCATGTGTGGCCTATAACATTTTTCACTCCCACAGAAACTATGGAATAAGTATTTTACATTGGAAAAAGTTACATTTGTTGTTTTATAGATTGATCCATGTTGAATATCAATTTTATGTTTATATATAAAATACATGGTGGAAGTTAATCACTAGGAGGAGAGGATTAAGTCATAGCTTGAGACTAAAACTCTTATTATTATCTTTGTTTCTCCTTTTAATGTTCTGTTTTCAATGCTATAACATTATAAAACTAAAATAATTTCTTTAACATTGACTGTTAATATTTCATATTGTATATATTATAATATTATTTATTGAATTGATATAAAATGTTAAAATAGTACTTCATATTACTTCAATCGATAACTGATCAATCTTTTAGAAATATTTTAAAAGATCATTACTTTTGTAAATATCCTACTTTGGCTATCTCAACTACATTTTATTTTGATTTTCGGATTTGTTTAAAATACATTTGAAATATAAATTTTAATTAGTCACTCAATTCTCCCTCATATTGAGTTTCCCACTCTGACCGAGATACTACTTTTAACTCTTACCATGGTAAATGGTTTTTTAAATGATAATATTCTTAATAAAAAAAATGAAGCCAATTGTGTATAGTAATTTTAATTATTAAAAATATGAATTTGGGAAAATTTCAATTTTTTTGAATTTATATATGTTTAGTGTATATATTTTAATGTAATATAAGAAAAATACAAAAAACCATATGAAAAATGGATTTTAATGTATACAACAGGCTTTACATTCATTTTAAGCCCAATAAAAATGACCAAATAAATGTTAAAACATTCTGATGAAAAATATTCCATAACTATTCATTTATATCTATCATTATTAGTTCTTAATTTAATTCTGTAAAATATGAAAATGGACATAATGACATCTTTTTATAGAATAAATCTTATAAATTTCAAATAAATTTATTTTAATTTCTAAAAAATTTATAAGACATGAATTTATATGATAAAATTGAATTAAATAGTTTTTGAAATGTTTTTTATTCTTATTAAATCATGCCAATACAAAGGATACATGATAATTTTCAGGTTAAATACAATTTATTTAAAAGTTTATCATTATTCTATTAAACTCAGTGTTGTGTGTAAGTCAATGTATCAAAAAATTCATAATTATTTAAGGGAAGTAAATCATAAAATAGTATGATGTGCATTTATAACCATTTATAGGAAAATATCCTATAAAATTCAATCACTCTGAAATTAAAAATTGTGAATTATTTTACCTCATCACATATTCAGTTTCCCACATAACATCCTTTAATTTATGGGTTTTCCATAAAATTTTACTAGGTGGGTGGTCATATTTTGAATTACATTCACTCATAGATTTATAAATGACTAAAAAATTTCCTCATATGAGACATATTGATCTAGTGCTATGAACAATGAAATCTGTACATATGAAATATTATGTGTGGAATCCCTATTTAGAGACATATTTAGCACATCACAAATCGAATATGGGTTCAATGGATGTTCATACGATATGATACCATCACGATAAAATAATACACCTCAGTAGTGTTTCCATATCTAGGACTCATCATTCACTTATTTTATAATCTAATAAACGTCATCAATGAATAAATACATAAGAATAAATTATTAATAAATTCAAATTCATAATATCGCCAATGATTTTAAGCATGAAACTTATGTCGACTCTAATATTCCCTTAGGTGATATTGAATCTAATATTTATTTCTTATTCATTTTATATAAGAACTTTAAATAGTAATATTTTCCCATGTTTTTCACAATGAAATAGAGTTCTTAACTTCCTTCTTTAGAGTTCATTATAATAATCTATCAGAGTGATAGATTAAATTCTATTGTTTCAATGAATTTGTTATGTAGAATTTTTTAATCCTAACCAACATGACAATCAAGAGAAATGATCATTGAATATCTTTTAGGGTTTCATTAGTCTTATGAAATTGAACATCTCTCTAAGGATGACATGAACTGATAATTTTTTAATCTATATTTATAGTAAGGAAAAAAATTCACACTAGCATCAATGTAAAATTAAAATACAGAATAGATATAATATAATATTTTAGTCTATGAAACCTTAGGAATTAATTAATGAATTTCCATGAAATAGTATAAATAGTTTTATTTTTTATGATTGTTTGTAATTGTTATGATTTTGTATGGTGATACTCTACAATCAAAATAATATTGTTCCCTTATTATTTTTGGGGATTCTAATGATGAAACTAATTATTAATTTTTAACCAATTCAATTATATTATGGTTAATGGTTGTAACACCAACTTAAACTTCTATATCTCATCCATGAAATTTCTAAATACTATAAATCAAGATACATAATTAACAATATATCGTTCCATGGTTTCAAATATAAATAACATTACAAAAATTAATACATATTCATACATCTATGATGAATAGTGAATGCTGAGAAATGAGATTCGTTAAATAGATCGTTCTTGAAATAAGTTATTAATGGGACAAAATCACAGTTCCAAAACCATATTATTCGATAATAATAATTTTATAAATAAATTATAATTTTCACATTCTTCTAATATCACACATCCGTCTCCTACAACTATTTAATTATCACATGTCTGGATTTTATAACATTAATTTTAAAAATATATAATCTATCACCTCTCTACAACATTTATAGATCAATACATTTATATTCTATAATTATTAGTTAACAATGAATCCTCATCGATGAAAAACTATCTTGTTTATTCATACTCATATAATCAAAAACATTTTTTTCCTTCCAAGGATTATTATACATTTATTAATTATTATCATGAAGTAACCCAAACTATATTTTTGAGATGATATTCAACTCTTTCTATTTCAATACATAAATAATATTTTTATAATCTTTTTATATATCAAATTATTAAACATAATGAAATTTCCTCTACATTACATTTGAAAAAATTTCTATTTGTAGCTCTTAATAGTGATTCAAGTAATTTTTCATGTGAATATTAATTTCTATTGAGGAATAATAATTAAAACTGTCATTATACATGAGGATGAAATATATTCACTTCATTTGTTATTCTCTATATATGAAGAACCTTTTTCCACATTATGGTCATTAAATCATGGATTCAATGACCAAAATTATCTTTTTTATCATTAAAATTTTCCACACACTCATATTTTCAAAAGAAACATTCGCCATTTTTGAATAAAACTAGATATTAGATTAATTAGCTATAAAAAATACAAAATAGAACCTGTAGTATCTAACCAAGGCTTGAACACAACTAATCATATTTACCATAGAGGTTCTAGGACATTTCCATATAATATCCTTCTACTAAGGATCTATATATATTACCTCTCATGAGATTTTATGGCCAATGAATGATAATATATATAACCAAAATTTTCATTTTCTAAATTTGAAATACAAGTTCTTTGTCCTTGTTTTCTTTAACACAATCATCAAATAGTCATCATGATATTCATTACTTATTGAATATAAAATAACATGATTTATAAGGAGTAGAATAATTTTTCTTGTAGAAATAATTAAAATTTCAATGCATTGGGTCCATTAGGATAATACGGAAATATGAATGTCTATGTTGTGTTACAATAAATTTATAATGACCATACCTCACATACAAGGATTCATTTTTCTATCTTACTTTATTAAAATCAATTATTTATATCCCAAAATAATCAATAGCTATTTATAATATTGAGATCACATTTTAGATCAAACAATTCATAATTATGTTCATGATAATGGTAGTTCATGAAATATATCTTATCCGATTATCAATAACCAATGTAGTGATACAATGATAAATATGTATTAATTTTAGAAAGACTGGAGAACCACACAATAATTAACTAGTTCAAATGAATCCCATATCCTGATTCCCATGGATTATCTTATCTATTTCCAATAACTGAATTGTCTCTATTCTATATGGAGTCTATGAAATGGGTATAATGCCAGAAATGATTTTTATTATTACATTAAATCATGATTTTGGAGAATACTTGGCATGTTATTAATATATGTCTCAACATAATTCCTAAAAAATAGTGTTATCACTAAATATAAGTTCCTCCCCTTTTGTTTTAGATATATATCCCTCATGAATTGGAACTAAGAACAATAACAAATATAAAAGTTATATTGGATGTTTATGTTCATCATAACACCATAATACCATCATAAATTAATTCATAACAAAGAATATAACTTTATCCGATGAAAATACTTACAATATCTATATAGTGGGATCTAATGAATTAAGAAAAATTAAAAAGAAATAGATCTATGATCATAATATTCCCTCGAATACCATTACCGCAATATTTTATTATTGATGTGTTACAACCTTGAGACGAATTCATCATTTCATTAGGATTTTTGACTACTTCAACAATACCAAATCATTAAGGAGGTAACATGACACCATTAAAAAATCCACATATACGATAGTTGGTAGATCTAGAATAAAACCAAACATTTGTTTCTCTATAGTGTATAAAATATATACCCTTCAAAAAATCATTCATCCAAACAAATTCAACTTTTTTGATCACACGGGGTTTCAAATTTCCACTAGTCTTAAGTTGTTGTTGATGTCGATTTTCATCATTAACACTCATATTTGTGAACTTATTGGTGTGATTCTCATACTCAATTATAATATAACTATGGAGTGTGGGAGGAAAATTCTATTGATAAATTTTAAATTTTCATTAATTAACAGGGCTCTTCACATTATTTCAACAATTATATTCTTGGTGGTCTTTTTTTGATATTACTTTTTTATATAATACCCCATTTATAATTTTATTCATTGAATCCTACTATATATTTGATAATAAGGAAGATAAATTTCAATTATTATAAGTGTTTTATTTTTAAAATTTGCATGAAATATCATCATTCACTTCATTCCCCCACGATCAACATGAACGATGAGATTTGTTTTCTTGTTTCCATTTTTGGAGAACATAGAATGATTTCATAAAAACAATACGATAAAAAAAATAATTAATTTTAGTGTCTTGGTTTATGAACACCAAAAATGATAAATATTTTTCTCAATGTTATTGATACAACTGGAAGAATACCTAGATTTTATTTTGAAATTTTCCTCATAGGTATGGGTGGATTCATCATCCTTTAATTTGATTTATTATAATACCCATTAAATTTTTGATTGTTGTGTTCCAGAAATATAACATTTGAAAAATAACTTCTCAAACTCATCTAAATTCAGGGTGCAAATTCCATCATCATTCCTCTAGTTCATTATATGTATCAACTATTTATTAACATCATCATAAAAATGATGAATGGAAAAAATAACCTTCATGTAGTCTGATCATTACATAATATAGTGTCATGAGACAAGATCATAATAATTATTTTATTATAGAATGGGGGTAGGTTCCAAGTTACAATTCAATAACAAATTCATGAGGAACATAAATAATGAATGATAAGAGAATCCCCTAGGACTAATTCCACACATTGAGGTAAATATGCCAAACAATTTATTGAACTATAACTCACACATCCTGAGTGTCCTTGTTTTCAAGGATTTACATGAAATTATTAACTTTATGGAAAGTTTGATACACCTCCTTGCTATTGTTTATGAGGATTATTCACATAAAATATTTTAGAGGACATGGATCATGAAATGGGATTTAGACTATCTAAGGAGTTTTGTATTGTTTTGGATTTAGTTTCCACTATAATAAGAGAAATAATTTTTCTAGCTATAATGACCAAGGCCTTTACACATCACCATTGATTCAACATATAGAGATACATAGATAAAAAAGTAAGTATTATAGGGAAAATTTCAAAAAAAAACTCAACTATCTATAATTATAAAACCAAGAATCGTTGTACCTATGCTATAAGATCAATCAGTTTTATGTTTATACCTCATACTATGAGGATTCTATCAAATCTTTTTTCCCCTAGGTTTGAAAAACGAAGTATGTATATGAGTTTTGTTGTATATGAAAGATCTATGTGGTGTGGAATGAACCCTGATATTTGATAACCAATATAGGTCATTCAATAAGGTTATAGGTATATAAAATGTCCAATAGTGAGAAATATAATTCCTTGTTCCACTATTTGGTACTTTTTTTTAAATACATGAGAACCCCACCACAATAATAGAATGTCTCACCTTCTTATAAAAGATTTGGTTATTCACACCATGAAACTATATATGTATAAATATTCCACCGAATGAAACTAACACATATAGACTTGTGAACTCACCAAAGAAGTTCCACAAAATTATTTTCTACCTTCCTTTTAATTACATGTTTCTTTATAAATTGACCTAGTGTTCAACAGAACAAAGGAAATTAGATAAGAGGATGATAGAAGTATGACTGACTGTATCATAAAAGGATAAGGCATTCTTTTGGATTCACCATGTATGGAATTATGTTTTGTAGTGATATCCTTTCACCAAATAAAATCTCCCCATTTATCCAGCATGATAGAAGTAGACACTATCAATAATAATAATATCTAGAGAAACATCATGATGGAGATCCTATAAAGATATACCTATTAGGATCTGAGGATGGTTTACTGAGATCAAATATCATGTTCTGGTAATCATCTATAAAGGATTGAGTACAGCTTAGTTGAAATATATCTTTCATAAACATCATTTCAAGTGTACGAAACCATGGAAAAGATGTATTTAATTAAACCCATTTATGATTCTGAATATTGATGAATCCCCTTCCAATAATCCATCAGTTGTGATGATGAAAAAAATATTTGAGGAAGAAGAGACATCCATAATGATTGATAGTTCATTTTCATAGATTCTATAATATTTCTATAATTAATCATAATGTTCCTACCTCATAGTGTCCTCCCCATGAGAATTTTTCTTTCCAACTGTTCATGAAAACCAAGAATCTCCCGGGATACACTCATTACTGTGATTCAACCCTCAAAATATATTATTTCCATCATTACTCATAATTATTAGTGATTTTTTCATCGAAGTGGAAATACTAAATGAAATAATCTCAAATTTTCTATATTGTAGGGATAAAATACTTCAACAACTAGAGGGATGACATAGATTTAAAATTATAGCTATTAGAACACCATTAACTAGTGTTATCATACCACCAAATAACAAACACTAATTCATGAAAATATTGATGAACTCGATGATTCTATGATCCAACTTATTTATGTGATGAATATGATACCATGTCAAAGTGATCAGGGATCAAAAAAAGTAATTAGGATGATCCTTTATAGAAATCATTGATTTCATTCGCATGACATGTCCTGACTATACATACACACTTTCGAAAGGTAGATGATACTTTTCTCTTAGTTATCTAGTTATTCACCATAGTTGAATTATTTCCCCATAATTTTGTTGAATACACATATAGAAAACATACATAAATTATTATAAATTATAATTTCATATATTTACTTAAATTATAAAAATCTATATTGGTTATACCAAAACTGATAAGGGATAACTGTACTATCCAAGAGGCTTTTATTTATGAAATAATTGAGAGTGTCTTATATGGGAAGTAAAAGGATGTGGAAAAAAGGATATTGTTTCCAGGTAGCTAATTTGTTTTAAGAAGTATAAATTTTCCCCATGAAGGATATGGATATCTAGGAGGAACTAAATCACCTTTAAAATAAATCGGTGGAAGAAGTCTAAAATAAAATTTAATTGAGTCTTTTAAAATGAATTTTTATTCAAAAAATTCATAGGACATGTCAATATATGTATTTAGAAAAACTATTGGGACATCATACATTAGCTTAATGTTACATATAATTTCCAAATAAAATACAATTGTTCCCCAGATCAATTTCACATTATCAAACCCATGTGTACCATTATATAATTAGCATGGTATATGCAAAAATTTCATTCGATGAGGATTCTGGAGAACATGTTGTAAGAGAAATTAAAATATCAAATCAGACAATAATTATTGAGATAGGATGGATCAGTCACCTTAGAAATAATCACCAACATAGTATCACTTACTACATGATTAATATTACCACCTTGAATGAGTTCATAAAATACATACATTATGTCTCTATTGACCATGTCCCATAAATACACACAAAAACATGGGAAGACCTCTCAACCTATATAGCATTAAAGGTTTAGATAATTCAGGACATCAATGTTCTCATGATCCTCTAGAACTAACAAAAATAAGGTAATTTCATTTGGAAGACACCATGCTTGGCATTTTATCGAATAACTTGTTACCAACCCTTTGATAAACTCCTTGATAGAATTTATTTGGACATAAACTAACAGTAAATAATTGGAATTTATACATAACACCCAACATGTCACAATAATGATAGTAGTTTTAATTTTCTCATATAATATTTGGAATGATGTTATGCTAATTATCCTTAACATAAACTAGGAAATACACCATTATATTGTCTCCATACCTTTTCTATTTAATCTTAGATGGTCCTGCACTGAATGTTATTGTTTCAGGATAAGAATGACCCGAACAGTCCTCTTGTGGGATTGGTTGCTAAATGTATAATCATCTAATCCATTTTTCATCATGGACTCTATCTAATCGATCTCTAGTTTGATCATTTCCAAATTTTTAAACTAGGGTGTTCAGTATTTATCCACGATTAGTGGTCACCTTTTTTCGTCCATAGACTATTATAATATCCATTAAAAATGATTCTATATAATGTATTTCCCCATGTTTCTCTCACCACATGATCGTATCCTAGAAATGTGGTCTATTAGTCAGAAAAATGGAAGTGGGCGCCTCTTTCGACTCTGCTTGATAGTGTAACAACAATAATACAATAGTTTGAGAAGGCCCAAACATAATGGGTTACCTTGGTGTCTGGGTATGAATAGATGGAACTCATTTTTTGAAATATAGTTATCAAGATGACACCACATGTGACTGATCTCTAGTAATTATGAAACAATGTGAAGACATCACCTATGTATTCCATATCCAAGAGGCCAACACATGACATAAGTGGCACGAGGGCCTTAATTTCCTTCTTTGAGTGTATAGATCATGCCTTCATATCAATTCTATCAATGATAATATTAACATAGCCTTTAACAAACCATGTTATTTCACCTTGGTTTAGACACACTATTTCATTACATAAGGACTCTCTGGACTGCACATCACATTTGGTGTATATGAAGGTAATGAATAAACAATGTAATCTAGTGATAATTTTTGTAGCCTTGAAAATATTATAAAAAATAACCAGTTATTATTTTATATTCCATTTCTAGAAGAGTAGTATATGATGGTATTTTCAGTACAGGTTCACAAAATAATGATCTTTTATTCTATGTGAAAAGATATCTCAATTAAATGGCCTCAGTTTTTTTTGAAAACTAATACTAAATAATATTTTTAGTTGTATATTTTTTGGCAAGTAAATAATTTTTAACCTATGAAACCAAGACACAAGAGTTCTATAAAAGAGAAAAGATCATGATATAATCAGTTATTTTATGATTTAGTGGCTGCCAATAATTATGTAGAAAGGTTTAAAGACAATGAGGCCAAAGTGGATTTAATTTGTAAATAGGTTCGAACAGTACTAGAAGGGAATGTAGTTATGGTGTTAATGAGTTTCGAAATTTTTTTCTCTAAGATGCACTGTGAGGGGTTGTATTGAATTCCGAAATCATTGAAGAGGGGTATAGGGTAATTGCAACTTCCCAAACAAGATTACCATCAAAGGAAGTATCCAGACCTATGGGTCACATGAACTAATGTACACCTCC
The DNA here is from genome assembly GCA_963277665.1 of Viscum album. Classification (NCBI taxonomy): domain Eukaryota; kingdom Viridiplantae; phylum Streptophyta; class Magnoliopsida; order Santalales; family Viscaceae; genus Viscum; species Viscum album. The sequence continues at coordinate 780,286,689 of OY728163.1, read as the reverse complement.
CCATATGCCAAAGATTGTGACTAGAAATGAAGTTGTAATGGTGGTTCAGTAGAGATATTATACCCTCATAAGTCAGAAGTTAAAAGTGGTATAATTTAATATATATAACAGAAAACAGTGGAAAAAATATATATTTTACAAGAAGTGTAATGTTTATATAACAACTAAATATAAAATGTTGCAGAATCCAGTTTATACAAATCATGCATGCATATCCTATTGATTATACATAATTAAAAAATATAAGTGTTGTAGGTAATGATATATTATAACACATGAAAGAAGAAAATAAATAAAAAAAATTTCAAATGAAAAACAACAAGAATCCTGATTTCCAGCTCGATCATGTTCCCTAAACACCCACATACCATAAAAAACAAGAAATCAACCTAAGTATTGAAAAAATTGGTCTACTCGGGTACCAATGGTACCTAATCAGGTTGTGAGATAAACATTTTAGTAGGTCGAAACCCATGGTTTCTTTCACAATCATGATAGTGAACTAAAAATTGATAGTGAGAAAAACATAAATAAAATGGAGAAATAAAAAAATTAAATACAAACAGCAAGGCCCAAGTTTTTAAATAGAAACCCATCCAATATCACCTAATTTGGCCAAATAGAAAATATTAAAATAAGTACTTCTGTGAGGAATATCATGTATGCAAAGAAAATATAGATGAAAAAATAATTTAGCATAAGAAGATGATGCCAACCTATGTTTTCTCTTAGTTGTATCATTGCCTTCAAATTATAAAATAATTCTGAAGAAGAAAAAAAAAGGAAACATTTCATGTGTATATTCTACTTATAAAAATAATAACGTTCCCATATCACATATAAACAATCAGTCAATAAATCCACCAAATCCATTGGTGGAACCTATTCCCATCCATTTTTATCTAAGAAGAATATTATGTATCACTATGGTACATCCAATATAACACAATACCATTGTGTTTATCCAATGAGATCCTTTGGGAATTCCATATATTACATGAGGAATGATGACTTTGAATCCACCCTAGGTATCTAACAAGAGGTCTGTGTATCACCCATGACATGGAATATCCATCTTTCCAATGGGTCCATCCATGTTTCCCCCATGGGAATCGATATCAGTTGAGAGTAGATTAAACTGCTCGAGAATCCCTATTATGGTGTTCATAATCATTTCCCCAGACACGTTGTGGAATAACCACCCAAGCATGGGGGTACACCCATGAACCATTAATACAAAAACACAGTCTCACCGAGCATGTATCAACTAAAAAAATCCTCAAACGTACATTTCAAGGATGACATCAATACATGTATCATATGTAATAAAAATATATAAATCATGATTTCAAATAATCACAATGATTCAAAATCCATTCATGATATGAAGTAAAAAAGATCCAATCCACCAACATGGCATACATTATTTTTCATGAAAGTAACTGAAGGCTCTAAGAAATATCACTAGGAAATAACAAATAAACATAATCAAGGCTCATGGAAGTGACTTAAATAAAACGAATATTATCTCATAATGAAATTAAACCATAGCCACATGGAATTAGAATTACTTTAACCATTTTTCATCAATGCCTTCTCAAGGTTTCAAGGTATCTTTCTTGAACTCATATTTTATAAAAGAAAGAGAAACCATATTGGCATAAAAATACACACACACAATTGTATTCAGAAGACTAAATAATAAGAAATAGTCATATGCATTGTCAAAGGGCCCAATCCACGGTTCAAATCACAATTTAAATCATGTTATGATTTTATGATATTAATCCATCATACCACACACTCACATTAGGTGAATAATAAAGCATGGAATTCTAAAAATAGGAAATTCTGGTTGGGCACTACTAAAGTGGTGTCCAAGAGGTAAGGAAAACACCCTTGGGTAGGATTTTTCCACAAGCAAACGTCCCAATAGAAAATACAAGATAAACCAAAAAAAATTCCACAACTTTTCTTAATGAATCTTTGAAAGGTTTCAGTGAGTGGAAAAATCAACATGACATGAAATATGCAATGAAATAAATGGGAAAATGGTAGATTCCCAACCCCAGTAATCCCCAATTATAAGCCATGCTATCCAGTTTATAAAATAGGAAAAGTATAAAACACTACACTTAAACATAATGTTCATGACTAATCCATTCATATTATTTAAATAGGTAAATCACTAAATTTCAAAAAAAACCATCATCAACAAGCTAGAGTATGGGAAAAACATACTGTAACTAAGAAGGATATTAAAAAATTTCACTACTTTTTGTTTTAGAATACAATGCATCTCCATTGGAGGGGGTTTATTATAAATATTAGACATTTCATTATGAAAAAAACTTATTTAATAATATTTAAAATTTATTCTAAAACACATTTAGTACTAATAGAATGAAAAGAATGTACAAAATCATGTAACTGAGGAATAATTGAATTTATAAGGAGGAAAAATTAATGGGACCCAAACTCATGAGGTAGGTAATGCATGATATGTAAAAATAAATTTTCACTGTGAGTTTTCAATGACAACACACCTCTATCAAATTGGTTTTTTATAAAACCATATACTTATTTATATAAAAAATATCTTATTATATTCCTTAATTTCTTCTAAAAACAAGTATCTATAATAAATATCGAAAGAAACTGTGAAATGAAAGTAATTATGGAAATAATTAATTAAAGGGGTAAGTAAAGGATCCTTCCTCAAACATTAAACCAAGAAGACACTTAGAACATGTCAAATTTAATGTTGAACACTTTTCACCACCCTAAACTCACATACACATACATTCTTATAAACAAATATACATACTTTAATAAAAAATAAATATTCCCATTACCATGGGGGAATATTTATGAGGAATATATACATATATATACATACATTTGTATGTGTGTGAAAACCTTCAATTATGTTCAAAACACACACAAAAATTTACACGGTGATCAAAAAACATAAATACTATAAAATAGAAGGTGCATTACAAAGGAGTGGCAAAAGTTACTCACCTTAGATGGCAGCGACAGATAGAATTGACCAAATCCACTTTGCCTTCGACAATGGAATCAGAATAAAAATGAAATGGTCCTGAGAGACCCTTCACATACCCTAAAAGTGAATGAAATCATCAACATTAGTTACCGCAAATCCCTAGGGTTTAAACCAAACAATATAGGGTGATTGGGAGACCAAAAATAATCCCTAAACAAGAGAAAAGTTTGATAAGAGACTCTACCTAGATGGGTCAAAGAGAAAATGAAAAGGAATCAGAAGATATCAGTGTACCAAGGGTGAGGCATGGAGGGGGTCATATACATTCTTAAGAGAATGGGAAGGAGGGATGGGAAAGGGGGGAGGGAGACCCCCATTGGGTTTTCTCTTAAAACTTCCAAAATTGATAACAATAATAACATCAATAATTATAACATCGATAATAATAATAATTATAATAATAATAATAATAATAACATACATAATAATCAAAAACACAATAATAATAATAATAATAATAATAATAATAATAATAAATTTCATTATTTTTTATTCCCCATTTATTTTCATTTAATTTATTTTCAATTTTCATTTTAGTGTATTTAAATTAATTAATATTGAACAACACATCACCTAATGGAGACCCAAAACTCAGAATTGTGTTCCAAGGCTCATTTTCAAAAAACAACATGTCCATGAAAAGAAAGAAATTAATTTCCCTTAAAAGAATTAATTCAGGTTAAATCATGAGATGTTAAACCTCTCCAAAATTGAACATATACATCTTAATTAGCCTTCAGGAAAAAAGAACACACCACCCAATATACTAGGGTTTTGATCATTAATTAAAAAGGCTAGGTTGTGTTTCTAAACATCGAATGAAAATTCAAGTATTAATAAATCATATAGAACTCAAGTAATCCCAACTTGAGTCAGTGCAAAATTCTCTAACATAGACACCAAAACAAAGATCACATTAGCTTTTCATGATAACCAAATGATCACATATCATCTCTTTATTCTTCTGGATGATGGTGCTCCCCACCATGGACCTTAACATCATGAGTGGTCAATTCTGTACCATGGTATTCCCCCAATAAAAATTGCCTATAAATAACGATCCAATTCTCCATCGACGCTTTTGTAATGAAATTTATAATGCTATAATAGTCAAAACACACTAAACTCGTCTCCACCTGATGAAGGTCCCCATTACATTTCATCACTAAATGCAAACCCCGATGAGGAGGATAACAACTCGAGCAACTCCGGCCGATAAAAAAAATGTCAGCCGGCTAGGATGGTTTTCTCATTAAAAACTGAACGGTTATTCCTTCTCCTTTGTAAACACTTATTTATAACAAAAACATTCAATGAATCCCTTACCCAACTTCTAATGACACTCCTTTATCAAACCATCACTTTTCCATTTTTGAATAGTCAAACATCAACAAAATAAGGTTATATCCCTAATCAACACTACTGAAATCTTTACACGCTTCATAAACATCAAGTAAAATCCTAACACCAAATATGGGATAATCTCATATTTAAATGACTGTATTCCAAAAAACAACAAAATTTAGTCCATAATCAATGTTTACAAAATAGATATTGGCATCATGCCAATATATCCACCTCAATTCATTGACTAATTTGGGAGAAATATATGCATAGTGGTTGAGTCCTAGATGAGTTGCTGGTGTGCAAGATTCCATCCATGGAATTCCAACATGAAAACCCATGAATCACTCAAAACTAAACAATCCTAAAAAAGAACCAATCATCAGTGTGAAACACTCAAAAAACACCAAAATAATCCCAAAAGCTTTAAGGCTTTATCACGATGTAAGAATGATACACTCTTAGTGAATAAATGAATATGTAAAAGGAATGGAACATTCTTGTTTCCAAGAATAACACACTAAAAGGGTTGAAATGGTTTCTTGTAAATCCTACCAAACTAATGGAAATAAGAACGATCAATTCTCAACTGATCGAATTCAAAGAAGAAACCTAGAATCACCTACCGACGAGTTGTCACTCGATACATGATTCTTTGATCATGAAAGTAATATCATGTGCATTCACCATTTACCACAAAATTCTATCCATGACCAATTGTACTTCTATGAGGTCGCAGACACAGCCTACCTCATTGAGGTATTTTTTCTAGGAATGAACCGACTCATATTTAATATTAGCAAGCCTCAAATCATTTAAGAATGATCAACCATTTCAAAAGGTTCATTCTTAGTTGGGTAATTATACCCGGAAGGACACACATACCAAATTTGGTACTATGTTCCCCATTATAGGAGTGCCCTAACATTCGAAAGAGACAGACTAACCACTCACAATCACGCTAGATATGATTCATCCCAAACATACATGTGACCCTCCTCTAGTCATGCTCACATATGTTAAATCGTTAAGAAGGAAAAACAGAAACCGTATAGAAAAGTGTGTCATCATAACAATGTCTTATAGAAGTCACCCCATGGAAGTAATGACCTTCATTAAATTACACTCATAGGACACTCTACCACAAAGAATACTAGATAACATTTAGAATGCCCCAAGGATCAATGATTTTACAGTACTAAATCAGTTCATTGTAACATTATGAAGTTGAAGTGAATAATGTACACGTCCACATAATACCCCAATTATTTTAAAAAAATGGAACATCCTCAATACTATCGTTATGATTTTCACCCAATAAATTCATATATTGGATGTACTATAAAAATGGTTTAATCCCAAGGTCATATTTACACATATGACCATTAACCAAGATGATGATATACCAAGTCATCCATTAATGAGTAAAATAAATGGTTGCAAGACCTAAATGATTGAACATGTCCTAGGAATGTTTAACCCACCGAAGCCAAGAATTGGTTGATTCCTACGCACATAAAAGGGGAAAAAAATAATGAGAATCACCCATTAAAATAAGGGTGTCCTCCAAATATATAAGTTTAACTATAGAAAAAGACAACAAAAAATCTTCAAACTTGATAAATCTAACAATACTATGAAAGGAAATGATGTTCAAAGGGTGATACCAACCATGCTCTATCCTTTTAAGAAAGAATAAACACTGACCCTAAGAGTATGTCACTCCAAAAAAATTTAACGAGGCTAAAAATCTGATAATATAAACTATAACTAATAGTAAAAGAAAACCTATGAAAAATGCTCACTCTTTAATTCCAAGGATACACAAGGGGATACTAAACTATCCAAACATGAGTGTTTAAATGAATGAAACCTTCAAGGATCAATTTCAAATCACATTACATTTATTCAAATCTAACCTTCTATAATTTAATATATTTGATAATGATATCAAGAGAAATTCAAAAAATAAGGAACTTGGGTAATGTAAAAGAGAATAAAGAAATTGTCCTAAAATATCCCTTTAAAACATTAAACATTTTTATATTCCCTATCATAAATTTGTAAATTTATAAAATAAATTACATTTTAAAAGATAGAGAAACATACAAGGGTCCCAATAATAAACCTTCTATTATTAAAAAATATATAAGTTTCTTAATTATTTAATTTTGAAAACACCAAAATGGGTCATCTCTTAAGAAACAAGCCTTAACTGACATACTTGGGGTCTAGTTTAGCATATTTCTAGAGTATCTAATTCATTTCATATTATAAATCACACAGTCCATTAGATTTTTAATAATTTAAAATTATAACATGATCATGTATAGTGATTTATTTATACGAGTGTACATATACGAATTCATAAAAATCCCATACACATTACATTTTTTAATTTGGATCCCATTCAATCACAAATTTTTTTTATTCCATCCGAACAATTACATAAAAAAAGTAGCATGTAATCAAAATAATCTAACATAGAGTTGAAATAATATAGGGAAAAAAGAATTGAATATTTACACAAATGTAGGTTATAAAAATAGGCATTCTAATAAGCACAAAAGCGTGGCATAAAATTCATGGCACACAATTATTTTAGAAGAAAAAACTTGAATTTAGCTACGTAGCATGTAATATGAATGAAATCTATATCCCTATATACCTATTATGATGCATGCAATGCTACTTCCTTCCCTTATCAAGGAATGGGTAAAAATACCCTAAAAGTAAAAAATAAATAAACTGTGGATTGTAAACCATTGACTCATGGATAAATAATAATCAACTATAATATCAAACATCATAAACAACAATCACACGCCCTGGCCACTTGTTCATTTCCCATACGTGTGGTGATAAATACATTGCACTAAATTTTCCAAAGCACTGAAGTATTCATCTAATCATGTCTACCAGCCCAATATATTATGAAAAATGGAAAAATTAAGATCTTGTTTCACTCTATAATTTCTTGACCTAAATTACCATGAAATATAGTGGCTAGAATTATGGGTCACATGGCCTCAAGTACTCCTCCCTGTAAACGAGACGAAGAATATTAATAGTGAGGGTGTAAAGGTGGTTAGGTTGGGAGACTATACACTCATAAGTTATATTTTCACAAAGGTATTATATAATATAAATAGAAGAGAATTGTGGATGTAGTAAATAATTAACACATAGCTGAGGATTAAAATAATAATGGAATTTGAAAGGTGTCCAATCCCAGTTTATACAAAACATGCACAATTATCCCAATGATTATACATAATCTAAATAAATAGATTTTTATTGTGAACATATATAGTATATATCATGATAGAATAAAACAAATAGACGAAAATATCAATGGAGAATTCCATAAGAATCTGGAGCTCCAAATCAATCATTATCCTTTAACTCCCATATATTGGAAAAACAAAATCAATCAACCTTGGTTCTAAAAAAATATTGTCTAATTGTTTACTATTTGTAACTGTGTAGGGTTTGAGAGAAAAATATCATTAAGATGGAAACCATGATTTCCAATCCAATCTAAAAAGTTCAATAACAATTTATGGTGAGGCAAAGGTAAATAAAAGAGGAGAAACAAACAAATTAAATATTAAAAACCTGATCAACATTTCAAAATGGTCTCCCATCCCATTTTACCTCCATCAGCCTAATCCATAAGACTAAAAGAAGTACCTATGTGAAGAATGTTATATATACAAGGAAAATATAGATGAATCAAAAAATATAGTAGAAAAAGATGACCCCAATCCTATTCCTTGCCTTGGTGGTCTCATTTAAAAATCATTATACAATAATGATGAAGAAGCCAAAAAAATAAACATCTCTTGTGCATAGGCCGCTCATATAAATAATACATAATTAATCCTATATCTAAATAATAAATCAATCAATCTTTAAATTCTATAGGTGGAGTCTGAGACCGTCCCTCGTGATCTGAGGAGAATCCCATGTATCTCTATAGTACATCAAACACAACCCAATGACACCAAGTTCATCCAAGGTGATCCTTTTAGAATCCCATGTATCACTCAATAAATTATGAATATGAGTTTTTCCCATGTATCTCACTAGAGGCATAAGTATCACCCAAGGAATGGAGTAGCCATCGTGCCACTGGGTCTATCCACCATTACTCCCCTATGGAATTGATGTCACTCAAGAGTTTACTAAATTTCACTAGATTCCCTTGCATTTCTAGACAAAGTATCTCCACCTGCATAATGTGCTATAACCACCCAAGCATGGTAGTCCATCCATGATTCCATTATATGAAATCCACATTATCACCAGGACCACATCAAGTGAATTAAGTCACAAATTCGCATTACAATGAAATCATCAATAAATTAATCACATGGGAATCATATATATATATATATATCGTGCTATATAAAAGAACGATGTGGTCCACAATTTTGAAGATAACAAGTAAAATTATCAAATACAACATTATGGAATAAGGCAATTAGCATGAAAATAACACTAGTCTCTAATCAATATAACTAGGCAATGAGAAATAATCATAATAAATGTTCATGAAATAGAATTATCTAAAATTAATAATCTCTTACATTGTAACACAACCATTTCCATAGAAAATTAGAATGTATTTAACCATATGTCATCAATTTCATCTTAAGGTCTCAAACTATCATACATAGAACTATATTTTCTATAACCATGACAAACTAGTTTGGCACAAATAATAATCATACACAAGAATATTAAAAAGGCTAAATAATAAGAACATGGTATATTTATTGTCAAAGCTCCCAATCCATGGTTCATTTCCAATTTTAAATAAAATTATCATTTTGGGATATTAATCCATGGTTCCACACACTAAACCAATGTGAAACACAACTCATGGAATTAGAAAAATATGACATTTTGGTTGGGAACACCCAAAGGGGTGGACAAGAAGAAATTACACCCCCTAGGAAAGGGTTTTCCATAAGAGAATGTAAAAATGTACATGAAAAGACAAAACAAACAATTTTATATGTAGTAGAACGACATTGCAGGAGGTTACAGTGATTGGTACAATGGTAAGGAAAGAAATAAGTGATGAAATATTTGGGAATAGGGTAGACTCCATACAACGGTAATACCCATTTATAATGTATGATATTAATTTTATAAAAATAGCCAAAATCCTAAAATGAAATTTAAACAAAATAACCTTGAAAAATCCATTAATATTATTTAAATGGGTAAATTACTATCTTGTCTCAAAACCAATATAAAAAAGTAGGAATATAAAAAACTCATATATTAAATAAGTAGGATATAAACAAACTATCATTACATTTTGGTTTATAAAACCACACACCTCTATTGGATGGATTTTAATATAAAAAAGTGACTTCGTTGTATCAGAAAAATTATTTAATTATATTTACCATTTATTATAAAACTCTTTCATCACAAATCAAAATAAAGGAATGTGAGAAATCTTGTAACTGAGGAATAATCAAATTTAAATAGGTGGAAGAGGAATAATACACTCCCTCAAGACGTTGGCCATGAATTATAAATAAACATCAATTATCACTGTGATTTTTTAAAGACATCACACCTCAATCAGAGGGGTTTTATTATAAAACCAAGAATTTATTTATCAAAAAAATCACTTATCATATTTGAAATTTTATCTAATACTAAGATAAATCAATCATTCTCTGAAGAAAGTGCGGATGGAATGTAATTATTGCATTTATGAATTAATGTTTCTATGATAAGGATCCTACCCTAAGAATTAGCCCATGAAAACCCTCAACACTTGTCATATTTAGAGGTGACCACTCCAAACCACCTCACACTTACACACATACATTCTTATACAGACACACACACACACACACATCCTTTAATCCAAATTCCATATCCCCCTCACCATGAGGTAATATGAATGAGGAAGATATCTATATATATATATAACTATATATGCGTGTATGTTCATTCAATTATGTTCAAAACCCACTAAAAAATATGAAAATTAGTCAAAACAAATAAATACCCTAAAATAGAATGTGTGAAACATTGAAGAGGAAGAAGAACCACACCTTAGATTGTGAAAGGACCGAATCAACTGAATCTGGTTCACCTTTTGTGGTGGATGTCAGAGTATGCATGAATATCTCCTGAGAGACCCTTGGAATACACAAAAGTAAAAATAAAATACCAAAATCGGTTAAACCTGAATCGTAGGGTTTCATCCGAACATGATAGGGTGATTTTGAGACAATAAAATCGTCCCAAAAAAAGAGAGAAGTGTGTGGTGAGACCTTTACTTGAAGGATCAAGGAGAAATTACAATGGAATCAGAGATTGGTGTACCAACACGAATCCTTGCTAGTTGGTCGCGTGCACGCTAGAGAGGAGGGGGAGGAAATTTGAGCGATTAGTGAGGGAGACCCCCAATGGGGTTTTTCATAAAATTACAATGATTATTAATAATTATCTTATAAATAATAATAATAATCATCATCATCATAAACATAAAAACAATACTTTTATTTTTATTATTATTTATATTATTTAAACTTTTATTTATTTTTTATTATCCATTTATATTTATATAATTTATTTTCATTTTAAATAATTATGTAATTAATATAATAAATTTTAAATGAAAACGTTTGCTAATGGGTTTTCAATTCTATGGATTTCATTATGGGGCTTGGATTCAAAAATGACCCACCCAATAAACGCAAAAATTTATATCCCCCAGGAATTTTTCATCCAGTTTGAAACATGATACATTACCTGAATGATAAAAACTTCTAGTGGCATACAAAAAGGTGAAAAGTTAAACATTAAGGATATCATTTATGTTTACACTTTATTTTGGATGCAGTGGTATAAGTGAGGGAACTATTGATGAAAATAATAATAGACAACAGATCCCTAGGCCCATGGTCGAAGGGGCCTTACATAGGCATTAGGGAGAGGCAGGAGGAGAAGGCCCTGGGATATAAGCACAAAAAATAGAGAATAATTTACTATATCATTAATATCATTTTAATCATTAAGTGTAATAGATGATCTAGAAAATGAATCATTACATTGTTATATAAAAAAACTTATTCTGATTTGTACCTTATTTTAACCATTTGGAATTTCATCACGATTCATATTAACATTCATCACATGGCAGTGTTCTGTGATAATTTCCACATTATTTAGAATCCCCAATCCCACTAAATTTTATATCTTTGTATGGTGATAATTTAATTTCCCATCACAATCATAATTAAAAATAATTATCATTGGTCTAAGTACAAACTACCACAAAAAATCAATATACTTAGAAATAATAATTGATGTGATTAATCATGTAATTAGAAATAATAATTCATATGGTTTCAAAATAATGGATCCATATTTTAATCATTGATTCCTTATATTTATCATTTTTAATTCTTGGTCATCTTTATAGTGATCCATTAATTTTAAACATAAATATAACATCATTTTAGATTAATGTTCATTACAAATAATTTAGATTTGTACCATAACTATAGAGGTTTTTTTATGTTTTAGAAACAAGGATACATAAGAAACTATTTCATAAAAAAATTTACATCATATCCCAGTCATTGCATCACATACAATACACATATAAATAATTTCATACTTACAACCATTCATCATATCCTAGAAAATTTAAAACATAGTAATAGATGATCACATATTCTCTGTAAGGGTAAAACATGGAGATTATAGTTAATGATCCTTTATGATCATTACAGAAGCATAAGGATATGATAAAAAGATCACACAAATAGAAAATCATACCAAAAAACTCATAGATCATAATCATGAGTCAGTGACTAAGTATTTTTTTTTCATAAGTCTTGAAACATAAATGAATCAACACATATTATTCATGGGTGAATAACATTGGAATAATATCTTGTCAAAATTGAGTCAAATAAATTTTAATATAATCATAATAATTAAAATATTATGTCAATTCTACACATGAAGAAATTATTAACAATTTGGTCTTTGGATAACCATCTATGTACATGCCTTGGGATTACAAGTCCCTCTTGATTAACAATATATGGGATTGGGATAACCTTAAATGTAGCTTATATTGTGATTCAAATACCATCTTATGTACCCTTTTACATAATAAAACATTATTCATTACCCATATATTTGAAGAACTATAATCGGTCCACTCTTCAATTAATGATAATCAATTAATATGCATTGCATAATTTTAAGAAAACATTTATCATTTCACTATAACATAAAAATGGGGTAGAAAACAATCTTCATAAATTTTCCATCATTTTAACCAAAATACATCTATAAAATGAATAATAATGATATTCTTGAAAGATATCCTTATTTTGTGTTATATAACATCATATAATGTTAACATGCATGGAAAATGACTTCTAATGATCTCCCAAATATTACATGAACACATTATCCAATTGATATTGATGTCAATTTTTTAAAATTAATATTTCCAAAATAAGAACGATGACACATTATTTAGAATTAAGCATGAAATATTGAAACGGAATCATTAATGAATTAAGAGGACATGATGATATTAAATTACATTATTTTCATTTGTGTTAAAACATTGACCCAATAAAAATATTTTATAAAAAATAAACGGTACATTATTTTGAAAATAAAATGAAATTTCATTTTAATTTTTTGGAAAAAGGAAAACAATTGGGGAAGATAAAATAAAAAATTCATTTTAGAATACTAAAATAATTCTTGAAAACATATAAATGAAAATATTTACATTTAAGGAATAGATTATGGAAAAAATTGAAAAACATTATTAAATATCCTTAATATCATTCTCCATGTCCCATGAGTGATGATATGGTGTAAAATGAAAGGAAAAAATTTCTTATATAGAACTAAATGTAAGGTAATACTAAACATATTTTTTGGGAGATAATGATAATAAAATTTCAACATAAAATTTTTAATCCTATGAATTGTTCGTTAAAATGAGATTCTAATTTAATTCCCCTACCACTTTGGTAAAATTTGAAATATAATTAAAATTATGGAAATAACGTAAAATAAAGCATTAAATACCAACAACATAAGGTAATTCATGATACAATATTTCAATTTTGTAGTATATATACATCAAAAAAATAATATATTTGTATAACATATGTACCAAAGAAGATAAATTGAGATGATATACTTTTACAATATTGATAACAATCAATTAAAACCCCACTGTATAAAATATATTGTATTTTTACATTTCATAAGATGAAATAGATATAACACTTGATACAACATGTAAAAAGGGTACTATAAACGCCTTTTAAACATAATTTGGCTCATCAAATCAAACATGTATAAAAAAATTATTGAAATGGATAACCCATACCACATAAACAATATTCGTTGTTTGAAATATGAACTCATGTAGAATAAATTTAAAATTTTTAATATTATATACGTGATTCATATATATATATATATTATAATATTTTTAAGTACATGGCCTTACAAAAAAAAATTATAGTTCCTTTAGATAATAAATTATTTTGATTCTGTCATAAAGGATAGTTTTAATGTTTTAATGAATTAGGTAACCCCCCATATAGAGAAAACTATTTATTCCTGATGTGTAATATATCAAATAATATCAATGATTCAAATAAAACAAAACTTTTATCATTTTTTTCAGGAAAAATAATCAAAAGTTTCATCTTGTTGTCACCCTTTTCCACAATCATCATAAAAAGCATATGAAGATAATTTTAAAACATTAGTATGAGAAACAAAATTCTAATAAAAGAACAAAAAATATGTCATATAATGATATGTTTAGGAATTTTTATAGAATGTAAACATTTTGAATTTTTTTGTTCAAATAAAAAACTTTAATCTAAAGATATGAAATTATAAATAGAAATAATTTCCTTAAACATTTCTTATGAAATTTAACAGAAAAAAAGAAAAGTCATAATGGTTTATTTTAAATTATAAAAATATTATGAAAACATTTTCCAATATTATACTTTTCACACATAGGATGTAGTATATAATTTCCTTCTAGAATAACCTCATTGCATAATGTTTTAATTCATATGGTTTCTAAAATATTACCAGTCATATTATAATCCAATAAGAAACTTTAGGAATCATTTTAATATCACACTTATATATTTAATAACATTGAAACTTTTTAATGAAAATACATTCATGGTTACCAAAGGAATAAACATTGTCGTAAAAATTCACATCCTCTCTTAAAACTATAACAAAGTTCATAGTAAAAATCATAAAAAAATAATACCCAATGAATTAGAGGGAAATTACATACCAATCCATAATGGGTAAAAAAACAAAAGCACAAATTATCATAAAAAATCACCATATAACCTAATAGAACAATAAATTATAAATCATTATTGTTTACAAAATATTTTTTAAAACATAAAAATCATTTATTGATATTGATATAGCCATTTTTGTTAAAACCTAATTATCAATAATAAAAATCAAAAAAATAAAGGGAAATATTATTTTTCTTTTAGAAAAAACTTGAAATATTATAATTTAATTAAAATATTAAATAACATAAGTTTGTTCTTGGTTCTCTCTGTGTTGGGTGTTTTGTTTCTTTCTTTAGGGACTTATTAGTTTCCCACATTTCCCTTAAATGTGTTTTTAATAAAGAATGTAATTTTCAGTCAGTCACATACAATAAAATAAAATACTTTATTTTTATTTATGAACATCATAAAAGAATTAAATATAAAACACATGGTAAGATCCTTTATGAAAACCGGGAAATAAATTAAAATGTCTATAATATTTAAATTATAAGTATATTATTTCCACATGAATAAATTCGGAAATTAATTTTATAAATGTGGACATGTATGAAAATTTATGGGAAATGTATTATTAAAATATGATTATTTAAATAGAATGAATTTCTTCTTGTTTCAGAGTCAACATGTATATTAGTCATTTTCATGAATAATAATTTTATGTTAATTAATTTACTTTTTATAAAACATTATAAATTTTAATATTCCATTTACCATGGTATAATCAATCACTTAATCAATTATATTCACTTTAGAAATCATGATTTTATTCGGCCAGTATGTGCTAAATGTCATTGATAGGGTAAATATGGTACATGACATAAGTATTACCAAAACTAAACAATAAAAAACATTAAAGAACTTTTATTTTTAACCACCAATTACAATTCTATTTTAATCCATGAAATAATGTTAGGAAAAATGATCTATTTTACAATAATGGATAAGTTTTGTTGTACTTTCGTATATTTAACTTTCCCAATTTTTAGCAGTTTTTATGGAATGGTGGTAAGTATATTATTATATTTCTATACTAATTATCACCTAATAAATACAATATTATATATATATACTTACATATACCATCCATGTGTTTTTGTGATGAAAAATAAATCACATCCCTTCATGGTATTGGTAGTCCACACGTATGAGGAAATGAAATTATCATCTTTCTATGAATAGAAAGGTAAAAAATTAATTAATATATTATCATAATATAATAAAAATGTATTATTAATATCATATATATACATTAAATCCATAATTAAAAAAAAACATATGAGGATTTGGTTAAAAATTAATTGTATTGGTTTGTGAGTTGGCAGTCATCTAGACACACAAACGATGCTACCTTTTCCCATTTTATGAGATATTAAATATATATAGGTAATTACTTTAACAAAAATATCTCTTTATATATATATTATTCTATTGGTATTTTTTAATTATGATATATAAATTTTTTTATGAGTTATAAGAATAACTAAAGTGAAAATTCAATATTGTGAACTACACATATTCTTCGAAATTCCTCTTTGGGTTTCCAAAAATCATTCCTAGGTTAGTTTTTTTATAAAGAAAAGGTTTCAAGAACATGGGGAAGGATATTACTAGAGGATATTGTACGTATTTTCAAAAAAAATTCTTAAAGTTTTTCAAAAAGAGAATAATATGTTTCCTTTTATAAGAGAGTGGATTAGAAGTCGTGGAATTTATTAAAATATTAAATTTCAATTAATTTAAATTAAAATTAAAATTGATTTAAATTGATAATATTATATGATATTTTGAGGGTGATTTGAATTCCTATAATAACATAATGCATGAAATATTTTTTTATTTCTCAACCTTTATCTTTTTATTTTCATCTCCTTTTCCCCTTTTAGAAAATTTCCTCGATATTAATGACTTTACTCACTATTGGTCATGAAATAAACAAAAAGGAAGAAACATACCACAAAAACACCATGGGTCTTATTATAGAAAATTTCTCATTCACATTTCAAAATAAAATATATTTTTTGAATTTAAATCATTTAATAATCCATTATTTATTATAACGTTTCATTGATGATAGTTTTATTAAAATATATTTAATTTTATGTTAAACAATTCATGAAAAAAAATGAACTAGATTCTATAAAATTTAAAAATTTGTATCTTGTTATATTTACACTAGTGTGTGAAGAATTTTTATCATAGGCTTTATGATTTTTACATCCGTTATTAAGCGGTGTTATTAAAGGGGATATACTAATTTTCTTCCACATAAGTTAACTATAACCGAATTTATAAAGAACACCTATAACTTAATTTTTGTGTTTTTTATTGGATAAATGAAGTTATTTGTTTTAAAAATAATTTTATATTTATTCATCCTCCATCATTACATTAGCTAGAGAACTGTAAAAAGGGTAATATAAAAGTCAACAGAAAAACCAGCAAAACATTCATACAACTGAACATAAAATAATCCTTAAATCAATCAAACCTATAAAATAATTTTTACATTCTAATTGTAAATCTCTCAACTCCTCTGTAGTATATAACCATTCATCATAAAAAACTACAAAAATAATTTTGAATGAATTTGACTTGAATTTTTAAAAAAACATTATAAATATTATTGAATACTTTATTAACAAACTTGAACTTATAAAAATTTGTATCTATCCAAATTGAAATTATTTCATACATGAATCTTAAAACATAATATAAAAAATAAAACCCCCTTGTTTCTTATGATACCTTTTCAAATGAAATTTTAGTTTAAAATAACAATTTCAATAATATATCCAAAATTTTGTAATTTTAAATGAAATTTAGCATAGATTTTACCGATTCCATTTGGTCAATATTAGTGCTCTTCTTTAATGTCATATATCTAAATAAAAACCATGCACTATTTGGAAAATTTATTAATAAATAAAAAAATTAATTCATTATAATATATAAAATTATTTAAATAATAAAACATATGTGTTCAATAAATTCTTCAAATGTTTTCTCACATAACTATGGTAAGAGCATAACCAATACAATGGATTGTATTTTAGATAAAAAACATCCAACATATAATGAATGATGATATAAAATAAATAATAATATGAGTTTATAATATTTTATGTTATAAATAAATATTTTTCATAAATAATATTTAATATTACTCATGATATGGAATCATCCAACACTGAATGATGAAATTCATCTCAAATATTTTATATATACAAACGTTTCTTTTTTTGCATCATTCATTATCAGAGCTATAAGAGAAATAAACTTTGGGTCTATAAATCCATTCACATCTATAATTTCATGCTTGGTACCAATTTTATATAGAAATCAAATAAAAATAAGATATAATTATAAATTTTAAATAAAATAAATGAATGATTTTTTTTGTTAATCAACTTAGATGGACAAAGTTGGCATCACATTGATTCGTAATTGATCAAAATATATATGGTCTATGGTATAATGTTTTAGAATCCACACATTTATTGGATTCCCACAAACAAAAGCATAAATTATAATCTCATATTCTACCAATAATAAATTTGAGTATGTTGAAAATTGATCATGACTATGAGAATCTGTATCAAAAGTCACGACACATTGAATTATTTATTTTCTATGTAGTATTTAATCACCTTTAAATTATTTATGTAAAATATTATAGAAATATATAATAATTATAATAATAAAAAAATTTACCAACAAAATTTAATAAAATTTAACATATTTACATTCCTCTATGGTAATATGTTGAATTATTCTAAATGAAAAAACTAAAAAATTAATGGTACTTTTTCCAACTATACTAAACTCATATGTAGGACATGGTAATATTTTTGATATATCTACATTATCTTGTACATTGACCATTTGATTCTCTATCCCCATCTTTGATAATGAATGGAAGCACTTATATAATATACCATCCCAAATGCAACAATATGATGATGATCATCAACATATAAATCATATTAAATTGGAAGCTTTGGAGGTAGGGATTTTTCGGTATGATAAGAAGGAGTGATGTATAAAAACAATAGATGTGTCAGTATGATAAGGATAAGGAGTGGGATATATTGGCGGAGGTTGAGGAGTTGGATCAGAAGGCCAAAAATGTAATTTCCTCTCTTCAAACATCACCTGTACCGATTCTCTGATCTTTTCTTCCATCGTCACTTTAATTTCTTAAACAATGGTTTCCAAAGATTATATATTTTTATAAAAATAATAATATAAATAAGTTTCTAAAAATGGAAGAACTTTTCATACCAATACACCTACTAGGTATCCTTGTACACGACCCAATTATTTGTGAATTCCTAATCATGTAGCTAAAATATCCTTTATACCCTCATCCATAATGACCCCATGTGTGATCTTCTCCTCAAGAGAATTATATATAGAATATTTGAAAAAATATTTAATGGATCACTTTATTTAAAGAGTTTATATAACTTCAATAAATAAATAATCATCTTAAAATATGAGAAGTTACAACTCTTCACTCTTTCATAATTTATTTTCATTTTTTCCCATTCGAGACCTCTTTAATTTTAATGTCTAGTGAGGGGAATGATGGGAAACCTCTGATGATCCTGATGAATCATCTAAAATACATTAAGGTTTCTCTTTTATCATGTGATCTTATAGTAACATATACCCTATCTGAGATAATTTATGAGGGTACACATATCTAGCTTGAATCTCTGGATTATATATCTTTGATTACAATAAATTAATAATTAAGAATAATTAAATCGTTAGCATAGTCATTATTATAAAAATCTAAATGACTAACATTTTATAAAACTAAAAACTCTTATCATCACATACTTTCAACAAATTTTCCCATGTATATTTATATGTAATTGATATATATTAAATGTATTTTAATTTTTTATATTCCCAAAATTAAACGGTGATGTGATGGATGATTTGAAATCCCTCCATATCCAAGACGGAAATGATAATCATTTCCTCTTTACACCTCCAGTGTCATGTAAATCATATGTCATCTGATAAAAATGGGGAAAACTTATATTACTATAAATATTTAAAGATATGTACAAGAATAAAAAACTATATTACAAAAATTTTCTCCAAAAATTGTGATAATGTAGATTCTGCAACACTTCTCCAATCATCAAGTAAATACTAACATTTAATGTTGCGTGTACTAATACAAATATATTGCTTTTTTTGAATTTAGACCTCTTGGAATATAATTATAAGAAAAGTATATTGGTATATCTTGTTCTTTTCTATAAGAAACTAATAATTTTAAAAAACATTTGGTGACACATTTACCAACCCGTTAAATCATTTCCCCCATGGAAGTAGTTGTATCTTGTAAAGAAGGATGAGGAGGATCATAAACAAGAGCCTATGTATGTTTGTCCCTAGTGGTATGAGTATTATATTCTCTATAAATATGTATTGGATCAGAGGATTGATCTTCTATTATGATATGAATCAATGCAACATCAATTAGTAAGAAAATATATAAATCTAACAATTATATACAAATGTAAATTTAAAATTAACAATTGTCAACCAAAGAATAAAAGAAAACTAAATATAACACATTTTTATTCATATTTTCTATAGTTAACTAAAATAATGATAATATTAATGGGATATTAAATAACATAAATTAATTAAAACAATTTTTTTAATGAGCCCTCAAATGACATAGTAAAAATTCACCAACATGAAAAATATTTTTTACAACAAGAAGAATTATTTAATAATATACTCTTATACAATATATTTTATTTTTATTTAAAATTTAAAATTTAAAATAATAGGTTTCCAATAATATCAATTAATATATAAGTTACATAAGGGTTTAAATGAAAAACTATAAAAAACTAAACTAATATAATCAAACAATTTATCATAGTAGTTATAATACACGTTTTAATAATGAAAATTAAATAAAAATATCTAACATATGAAATATAAAAAGGTAAATCATAATTAAGCATATGTTACCTATAATGTTATAAATTTACGAAATATTGTTTTCTAATGTTCCTTATTCATGTACTTTTTTATGGAAAAAACCATGTATTCGACGTGTTCAACAATATTATTTGTTAATCGGTCCATGGATGTTGAGATATTAGATAAATATGTATATTTATCATGTTTATCATCACCAACATACTTTTTTTTCACTATAAAACAATATCCCGCTGTATATCAGATTTATTAACAATATATGATTTTCTTTCATGTGTTTCCCTGATGAAAAGATTAGTTTTGCATTCCAATTTATTTAGATTTATTAATTTCATTAAAAATTCATCATGTTAGACAATGTTTTTACTAATAAATCATTTACACATAAACATAGGAAAATATATTTATATGTAAGAAACCTCATATATTTATTCAAATACTTCATTATATGAAGTTGATGTGGAGATTGAGTCTATGTCTTTCGTACTCAAAAAATCTATTGCATCTACGAACACCGACTCACTACTGTTCTGAACTACACTTCTGTTGTCCTCATATTTCATTTGATAAATTTAACTATTAATATCATACTTAGACAATGTTTTCAAATTCATACATATATGACCCACTAACCATCTCCGAAACTATGATAAATCTAGTAGCACACTCTCTTTAATCAATGGTAAGAATGTTTTATTATTCCTTTTCAAAATCAACAAATCTATCTCCTTTGGGTATCATTTCTTCAAAAAAATAATATGAAATGTTATATAGTGTTGAGAATAATCATTGTCATTCAAGATGTATAACTATAGATTTTTTATATGTTCTCCTTTCAAAAAATCAACTTTCCAGCCAAAATTCCCCTTTCCTCCATAATAAACTCATTTATGGAATGATGAAGGAAAACTTGAAAGGACCAGTTTGGGATATACCTAACACTGAGAGGGGGGGGGGGGGGGTGAATCAGTGTTGGGGAATTTTTAATCCAATTCCAACTTTTATCCCTTTACCTCTAGACCTGTTAGGATCTTGATTCTCTTATTCTCTTTTTTCCTGTCGCATGCAATAATAGAAAGCAGTAAAAATGTGCACACGATATTTTTACAAGGTTCACCACTCAATAAGAGTAGCTACGTCCTTGCCATGCAAGGGTATGACCACTGCATGGATTCTCCACTATAAAGTAAAATGCTGTCACAATGGAGTGGCTAGGAAAACAATCCTCTAGCCAGTGTGAGTCCCTACACTTTGGAGGGGGGTGGGAAACAATCCTCTTCCCTGGACTGGTGAAACCCAAGTCCAACTTGCAGCCTCTAGCTGGTTCTTTATACTGCCTATCGAGACAGTCTTCTTCCTTCTTCAAAAGGTTGGTTCTGCTCTTGATCTATTGTAGTGCTCTTCACTTGATTACTTGCAAAGCAGTAGGCAAGCAATTCCCTTCTTTCTTTCTCTTCTTCTCTAGTGCAAAAACAAACTGCACTAGTTCTTCTTCCTTCTTCCTCTCAGTGCAACAACTGACTGCACTAAACACCTTTTTTCATTAGCTAGAATCACATACACCAATGTGATTATTCAAACACTGAAGATCTGCTCACAAAGCATCATCTGAATTAAACTGCCCTGAATAATTGTCAGCCTTCAATTGGGCATACTCTGTTCTTCTTCTTCTCTTCCTTCTCTTCTCAATACCAACACCTGAGTGTATTGGTATACTGAATTCTTCCTGTGTGCATATATGAGTTCAATTGCACGTCAAGTTCTTCTTCACTTCGCAAAGCACAACGAGAGTGTTAAACACCAGTCGTGTGAGTGCGGCTCAACTTCTCTTTGTGAAACCGAATGGTTCACAGTTCTTTCTTCTTCACAAAGCTGCTTCGAGAGTGCAATGCACCTATCGAAGGCCTGCGGTACCCTCAAATTTTTCGCGCACCCTTCTAGGCGACTTGCGCATAAAATTCAAGCCTTGCGCGGAAAAACACCTTTTGGCGCGAAAAACCTTTTTCGCGCAACTCTTCCTTTTCGCGCAGAACTTCCTATTTCGCGCAGCAGTTCCTTTTTCGCGCAGCACTTCTTCTTTTCGCGCAATACTCTATACTTCAATTTTTCCGCGCGTCAGAGCTCAGGATTTGTCTATGTGTCGAGCATTACCTTATGAGAGGGGTTCACCCCATATTTATAGGCAGTTTTGACCTTGCGCATAAAAACCTCTTCCTGCGCGTAAAACCTCCTCCATGCGCGTAAAAACTCTTTTATGAAACTTCATATTTCGCGCCATGCTTCAATATTTCGCGCACCTCGTGCCTTTGCCATTTTTTATCCTTCTAAGCATGAAGCACCAATTGCGCGCAAAATTCCGCATCGCGTTCCATATTGCGCGCAAACCCAATCTTTCCTGCAACATCAGATTTCGCGCACTGCTCCAATATTTCGTGCATTTTATGCCTTTGCCAATTTTTGATCTTCTGATCTCGAATCATCATTTGCGCGAAAACTTCATTCCCCAATTTCGCGCACCATGCCAATCTTTCGCGCAACCCGCAGATTTTTCGCGCAACCCGCAACTATTTCGCGCATCCCGCAGATATTGCGCGCACCACTTTATTTTTGCGCGAAATGTGCCTAAATTTCCGCGCACTCCATTCCTTTGTCATGTTTCATATTTCTGACCTTGAATAACTCTTTTTCACGTATAAACCATCTTCAGCGCAACATCCATTGCCAAGCACATTTCTTCATCTCCCGATTTTCAGGCCCTAAAATTTGGCAAACACTGGAAAACGGCGCCACCTTAAACTGTGCTTTTCTGCCATCCCCAGATTGTCTATTGCTTTGCCATTTTATCGCTTTACTGCTTCCCATAACCATTCTTCTGCTCTTATCACGAATCCCACTATCGTGATATTTACCCTTTGATAGATCAGCTTAAGCATCGTTAGAGTTGCAATGGGAACTGAATCTTTCCTATCTTCCAGCAGCATCATTCCTTCCAATCATAACATTATATGACTGGCATCATCGTTTCTCCCCCTTTCCTTCATAAGGCTTGCATCACAAGTTCTCCTAACTCATGATTTGTGTGAAATACATACCAGCAAAGCATCGTCTGATTTAGATACAATGTGAAATGCCTGTCTACCTCAGAATGTCAAGCCCTTCCACATTTTCTCTTCTTCATAACCATCATTCTGCAAATCATATGATTCTATTCTTCAAGTAAGCTCTTGCATGGTTCACATGCAATCATAAATCATTGCATTGTCTTCTTCAAATCCTCATTCTTATTCAACCATCCTTAGATAGATGATAATTCACCATTCTGCTCCAATCATCCTCAAATGGATGATACTTCTCCATTCTTCATTGTTGTAAACAATGTGGCACCATTGACACATGTTCTTTAAACTTAGGATTAGCTCAACAATCGTTGATAATTCACCATTCTGCTCCAATCATCCTCAAATGGATGATACTTCTCCATTCTTCATTGTTGTAAACAATGTGGCACCATTGACACATGTTCTTTAAACTTAGGATTAGCTCAACAATCGTCTGAATTTATCGTCTAAGAGAATTGCTCAATTATGAAATCCAATTTTATGATTCCATAACAATTCTCCAGGCAACTTCACTTCAACCGATCTCCATTAACTTTGGAGTTCTTCTTCATATCCTTCTTCATTTTGACCAGCATTGACAACTGTTGACAACAAATACAATCTTCATATACAAAGTGGTCCCAACAATCTCCCCCTTTGTATTTTGTTGTCAATACATTAAAGTCTCCTCAGATGAATGTGTCAATGTCAAAATAAGAATCTAATCTCTCTCCCTTTGCTTCATTTTCTCTCCTAGACATTCATTTCATTTCTCTCCCCCTTATTGACAAGAAATACAAAGATCATGGTAGAGAGGGTATCATTCCGTATTTAAGCAATGTTCCATCAATCATTTCACTCTAAGTCCACTTGAGCAATGCTCGGTGTAGAAAACAAGAGGATTTGATTTAGACAACAAAGCTGTCCATTACCCACATAATATGACACCTCATGAGATGAGAACTCATACACTTGTCTTCAAGGGTTTTTCACTTTCATTCCAGGCCGAAGATATTGAGTGTGAAAGAAATAATCAACCTGAAATTCCTGCACTCACTTCAACAAATGGATCAAAAACATTCTTGTTCAATTGGCAGGATAAGTGGCCTTGGGGGACTTTCACTCTTCTTATGTCATTGATTATCTTTGTTACTCCCCCAAATGCAAAGGTATGGTGTGGTTCTCTTAAAAACATCTCTTCCTCCCTTTGAAAAGTATTTTCTTGAAAAACACAGAGAGAGGGATGATGTCACATGTTCTCTTTAGCAAAGAACCTTTAGTAAATCAACTCTAAGTCTACTTGGGATAACCCGGTGTAGAAAACAAGAGTGATATAACCAAGGAACTCAATGCTATCCATCATTCACTGTACATGTGAGATCATGCTTCAGGGGTTTGAAATTTTTCAGATATAACAATGAATTGCTAAATCCTGCACAACTTCACAAAACTCATTAGAAAGTTCAGGTGCAAAGATAAAGCTCCCCCTTTCATCCATTTGTCTTCAATCTATACTCCCCCTTAATTGACAAGATAAATACAATTAAGAAACAAGGGATGGAAGTATGATTGGAATACCTTCACTTTTCTCAAGATGGTATTGAATATCAGAATCACATCTTCTACAGATTGGCTCCCCCTCAAGGGGTGCACTCCATTCTGTCCAAACCACTCTCCAGATGAGAATGATCATCATCTTCAATTCCCTGCAATGTTAGCACATGTAAATACCAGAAGTGTAAGGGAATAAGATGGAACCTCCTTGGTTCATCAATGTGAATAATAAGGTTGAGAAGATTCTCTCAACCAAGATGTCCCATTTTCACCATTCTTCACACTTGCACATCTGATCTTAAATGATGATTGTGCTGGTGTGGATTTCAACACATGTTCATGTGAAATCTTTTGTTTCCTTTTTGCCTTAGCAATTGCCAGTGCTTCATCTTCAGCTCTTTGCAGATCTTTGGCAAGTTGCAACTGATTTGGCCATATGACTAGTAAGTCACTTGGAAGTGTGGCTTCAGTTCTGAATATTCCACATGGTTCCTTTGATGCTTTAAAGCTACCTTTATTAGGCAATTTTTTTTCAATCAATCCCTTCTGCTTCATCTGGATTGATTGTCTGTTTGAGTCCAGTCTGATTCTATTCAGTTCCATGGCTTGTTCACAAAGATCCATGGTGTGTCCTTTCTTTCCACAGTAGAAGCATGTTTTCTTGGTGGTCCTTCTGGATGCATCACCCTTCTTGGATTTAGACTCCAAGGACTTCTTTTCCTTTTTCAAAACCTTCTTGGGAGCATCTTCAACTTTCTTCTTGCTTCCCAAGGATTCCATTTTAGCCAGGTTCAGTGATCTTCTCTTCTTTTTAGCTCTGGATACAGTTCGAGATTGACATGTATCTTTTTGACCACTTTTGCAATCATCCCAGATGTTGTCAAGTAATCCAAATCTATTTGCAGTAAACATATGTCTCTGGACCTGTGGATGTTGCTTCTTTTCTTCTGGCTTTCTCCCCCTTGAAATGTACTTTCTCTGTACTTTTACATTTAAGGAATTGTACCAACAATCCAGTGCACAATGCCCAAATCTATTGCAGCACCAGCATTGACCAACAAACCTTGACTTCTTGTCATCTTCTTGATAAGGTTGTTGAATCTTCTTCTTGCTATGTTGCGATTTCTGTGGGGACATATCTTCCACACTCTTTCCCCTAACCACCCTGGCCATGGTGGTAGGTTTCTTATCACTTTTCTTCGTCCATACTTGTTTAGAAATTTTCTTCCAACCTGCACTTTTTGTATAAACAATTTTCGAAACATTAGTACAAGTTGGTATGGATAGTACCCTCTTATCAACTGCTTGTGATAGATCAATGAGTGAAGCCATGATCTTCTTATCACATGTTGGAGGTCTTTTGATAGTAGAATCTTCCAGAGAACATTGAGTTCCAACAGCTACAATTTCCTTCTTTTGTGGAGACTCAATATGTGTCTTCTCAAGATTGATTAGTTCAGCTTCCAATTCTAGACATCTCATATTGAGGATGACTTGCTGGTTTTCAATCATTGTCATCTTCTCTTCACAAGCCTTCTTTAATCTTTCAACTTCATATTCATGCATCTTTAATTTGTTTTGTAACAAAGAGTCAAGTTCATTGATCTTTTGGGAGTTATCTTCCAAATATAACTTCTTGACTTCATTGCTCCTTTTTAGCTCATCTTCTAGTGCATGGATCTTATCTTCCAGAGTCTTGTTGACTCCCTCCTTTTCTTCAGCATCTTTGAGCCACTTTGAAGAACTTTCTTCAAATCCCCTCTTTGTTGCTTCAAAGGCTCCAACCTGTCTGGAGAGCTTTAAACATTCGACAATTTTTGCTTGTAAGCCTTTCTCCAAAACATCAGTTTCTTCTTCCAACTGAGTGATATTTTCTTGCATGCATTGAAATACCCCGAAAACCAGGGATGCACTCTTTTCAGGAATACCATGTAGAATAAATCTTAATCTATCAACTGATATTTCTTGAGATGTTGTAGATTCTTCATCACCACTTGTGCTAGCATTTTCATCATGAGGGTAATTTCCAAATGTACTAACACATACATCTTGATCAGTTGAGGCAGGAAGGTTTTCCATATTCTTGGTGGGTACTTGAGCCACCTTCTCATAACTTTCCAAGTCTGGTGTGTCGTCAACATTAGCCAAATATGGAGAACCAGATGCTTCCTCCTGTTTAGATACGAGGGAATTCTTCTTCAACTTTCTCTTCTCTTTCTTTTTCCTGTTCATCATGGTCTTTGTAGATATATCTTTCTGCTCAGAGATAGATGAATCTTTAAAAACACTGCTCTTCATTGATAACACAGGAAAGAATATCAGGTCTTCAAAAGAGAATAACTTCACTATAGAGAATCCAATAGAGGTGAACCTGTCGCTCTGATACCAATTGAAAGGACCAGTTTGGGATATACCTAACACTGAGAGGGGGGGGGGGTGAATCAGTGTTGGGGAATTTTTAATCCAATTCCAACTTTTATCCCTGTACCTCTAGACCTGTTAGGATCTTGATTCTCTTATTCTCTTTTTTCCTGTCGCATGCAATAATAGAAAGCAGTAAAAATGTGCACACGATATTTTTACAAGGTTCACCACTCAATAAGAGTAGCTACGTCCTTGCCATGCAAGGGTATGACCACTGCATGGATTCTCCACTATAAAGTAAAATGCTGTCACAATGGAGTGGCTAGGAAAACAATCCTCTAGCCAGTGTGAGTCCCTACACTTTGGAGGGGGGTGGGAAACAATCCTCTTCCCTGGACTGGTGAAACCCAAGTCCAACTTGCAGCCTCTAGCTGGTTCTTTATACTGCCTATCGAGACAGTCTTCTTCCTTCTTCAAAAGGTTGGTTCTCCTCTTGATCTATTGTAGTGCTCTTCACTTGATTACTTGCAAAGCAGTAGGCAAGCAATTCCCTTCTTTCTTTCTCTTCTTCTCTAGTGCAAAAACAAACTGCACTAGTTCTTCTTCCTTCTTCCTCTCAGTGCAACAACTGACTGCACTAAACACCTTTTTTCATTAGCTAGAATCACATACACCAATGTGATTATTCAAACACTGAAGATCTGCTCACAAAGCATCATCTGAATTAAACTGCCCTGAATAATTGTCAGCCTTCAATTGGGCATACTCTGTTCTTCTTCTTCTCTTCCTTCTCTTCTCAATACCAACACCTGAGTGTATTGGTATACTGAATTCTTCCTGTGTGCATATATGAGTTCAATTGCACGTCAAGTTCTTCTTCACTTCGCAAAGCACAACGAGAGTGTTAAACACCAGTCGTGTGAGTGCGGCTCAACTTCTCTTTGTGAAACCGAATGGTTCACAATTCTTTCTTCTTCACAAAGCTGCTTCGAGAGTGCAATGCACCTATCGAAGGCCTGCGGTACCCTCAAATTTTTCGCGCACCCTTCTAGGCGACTTGCGCATAAAATTCAAGCCTTGCGCGGAAAAACACCTTTTGGCGCGAAAAACCTTTTTCGCGCAACTCTTCCTTTTCGCGCAGAACTTCCTATTTCGCGCAGCAGTTCCTTTTTCGCGCAGCACTTCTTCTTTTCGCGCAATACTCTATACTTCAATTTTTCCGCGCGTCAGAGCTCAGGATTTGTCTATGTGTCGAGCATTACCTTATGAGAGGGGTTCACCCCATATTTATAGGCAGTTTTGACCTTGCGCATAAAAACCTCTTCCTGCGCGTAAAACCTCCTCCATGCGCGTAAAAACTCTTTTATGAAACTTCATATTTCGCGCCATGCTTCAATATTTCGCGCACCTCGTGCCTTTGCCATTTTTTATCCTTCTAAGCATGAAGCACCAATTGCGCGCAAAATTCCGCATCGCGTTCCATATTGCGCGCAAACCCAATCTTTCCTGCAACATCAGATTTCGCGCACTGCTCCAATATTTCGTGCATTTTATGCCTTTGCCAATTTTTGATCTTCTGATCTCGAATCATCATTTGCGCGAAAACTTCATTCCCCAATTTCGCGCACCATGCCAATCTTTCGCGCAACCCGCAGATTTTTCGCGCAACCCGCAACTATTTCGCGCATCCCGCAGATATTGCGCGCACCACTTTATTTTTGCGCGAAATGTGCCTAAATTTCCGCGCACTCCATTCCTTTGTCATGTTTCATATTTCTGACCTTGAATAACTCTTTTTCACGTATAAACCATCTTCAGCGCAACATCCATTGCCAAGCACATTTCTTCATCTCCCGATTTTCAGGCCCTAAAATTTGGCAAACACTGGAAAACGGCGCCACCTTAAACTGTGCTTTTCTGCCATCCCCAGATTGTCTATTGCTTTGCCATTTTATCGCTTTACTGCTTCCCATAACCATTCTTCTGCTCTTATCACGAATCCCACTATCGTGATATTTACCCTTTGATAGATCAGCTTAAGCATCGTTAGAGTTGCAATGGGAACTGAATCTTTCCTATCTTCCAGCAGCATCATTCCTTCCAATCATAACATTATATGACTGGCATCATCGTTTCTCCCCCTTTCCTTCATAAGGCTTGCATCACAAGTTCTCCTAACTCATGATTTGTGTGAAATACATACCAGCAAAGCATCGTCTGATTTAGATACAATGTGAAATGCCTGTCTACCTCAGAATGTCAAGCCCTTCCACATTTTCTCTTCTTCATAACCATCATTCTGCAAATCATATGATTCTATTCTTCAAGTAAGCTCTTGCATGGTTCACATGCAATCATAAATCATTGCATTGTCTTCTTCAAATCCTCATTCTTATTCAACCATCCTTAGATAGATGATAATTCACCATTCTGCTCCAATCATCCTCAAATGGATGATACTTCTCCATTCTTCATTGTTGTAAACAATGTGGCACCATTGACACATGTTCTTTAAACTTAGGATTAGCTCAACAATCGTTGATAATTCACCATTCTGCTCCAATCATCCTCAAATGGATGATACTTCTCCATTCTTCATTGTTGTAAACAATGTGGCACCATTGACACATGTTCTTTAAACTTAGGATTAGCTCAACAATCGTCTGAATTTATCGTCTAAGAGAATTGCTCAATTATGAAATCCAATTTTATGATTCCATAACAATTCTCCAGGCAACTTCACTTCAACCGATCTCCATTAACTTTGGAGTTCTTCTTCATATCCTTCTTCATTTTGACCAGCATTGACAACTGTTGACAACAAATACAATCTTCATATACAAAGTGGTCCCAACAATCTCCCCCTTTGTATTTTGTTGTCAATACATTAAAGTCTCCTCAGATGAATGTGTCAATGTCAAAATAAGAATCTAATCTCTCTCCCTTTGCTTCATTTTCTCTCCTAGACATTCATTTCATTTCTCTCCCCCTTATTGACAAGAAATACAAAGATCATGGTAGAGAGGGTATCATTCCGTATTTAAGCAATGTTCCATCAATCATTTCACTCTAAGTCCACTTGAGCAATGCTCGGTGTAGAAAACAAGAGGATTTGATTTAGACAACAAAGCTGTCCATTACCCACATAATATGACACCTCATGAGATGAGAACTCATACACTTGTCTTCAAGGGTTTTTCACTTTCATTCCAGGCCGAAGATATTGAGTGTGAAAGAAATAATCAACCTGAAATTCCTGCACTCACTTCAACAAATGGATCAAAAACATTCTTGTTCAATTGGCAGGATAAGTGGCCTTGGGGGACTTTCACTCTTCTTATGTCATTGATTATCTTTGTTACTCCCCCAAATGCAAAGGTATGGTGTGGTTCTCTTAAAAACATCTCTTCCTCCCTTTGAAAAGTATTTTCTTGAAAAACACAGAGAGAGGGATGATGTCACATGTTCTCTTTAGCAAAGAACCTTTAGTAAATCAACTCTAAGTCTACTTGGGATAACCCGGTGTAGAAAACAAGAGTGATATAACCAAGGAACTCAATGCTATCCATCATTCACTGTACATGTGAGATCATGCTTCAGGGGTTTGAAATTTTTCAGATATAACAATGAATTGCTAAATCCTGCACAACTTCACAAAACTCATTAGAAAGTTCAGGTGCAAAGATAAAGCTCCCCCTTTCATCCATTTGTCTTCAATCTATACTCCCCCTTAATTGACAAGATAAATACAATTAAGAAACAAGGGATGGAAGTATGATTGGAATACCTTCACTTTTCTCAAGATGGTATTGAATATCAGAATCACATCTTCTACAGATTGGCTCCCCCTCAAGGGGTGCACTCCATTCTGTCCAA
Source organism: Viscum album (assembly GCA_963277665.1). Lineage (NCBI taxonomy): Eukaryota > Viridiplantae > Streptophyta > Magnoliopsida > Santalales > Viscaceae > Viscum > Viscum album. Next base: position 780,255,040 of record OY728163.1, on the reverse strand, counting down.
ACCACTCTCCAGATGAGAATGATCATCATCTTCAATTCCCTGCAATGTTAGCACATGTAAATACCAGAAGTGTAAGGGAATAAGATGGAACCTCCTTGGTTCATCAATGTGAATAATAAGGTTGAGAAGATTCTCTCAACCAAGATGTCCCATTTTCACCATTCTTCACACTTGCACATCTGATCTTAAATGATGATTGTGCTGGTGTGGATTTCAACACATGTTCATGTGAAATCTTTTGTTTCCTTTTTGCCTTAGCAATTGCCAGTGCTTCATCTTCAGCTCTTTGCAGATCTTTGGCAAGTTGCAACTGATTTGGCCATATGACTAGTAAGTCACTTGGAAGTGTGGCTTCAGTTCTGAATATTCCACATGGTTCCTTTGATGCTTTAAAGCTACCTTTATTAGGCAATTTTTTTTCAATCAATCCCTTCTGCTTCATCTGGATTGATTGTCTGTTTGAGTCCAGTCTGATTCTATTCAGTTCCATGGCTTGTTCACAAAGATCCATGGTGTGTCCTTTCTTTCCACAGTAGAAGCATGTTTTCTTGGTGGTCCTTCTGGATGCATCACCCTTCTTGGATTTAGACTCCAAGGACTTCTTTTCCTTTTTCAAAACCTTCTTGGGAGCATCTTCAACTTTCTTCTTGCTTCCCAAGGATTCCATTTTAGCCAGGTTCAGTGATCTTCTCTTCTTTTTAGCTCTGGATACAGTTCGAGATTGACATGTATCTTTTTGACCACTTTTGCAATCATCCCAGATGTTGTCAAGTAATCCAAATCTATTTGCAGTAAACATATGTCTCTGGACCTGTGGATGTTGCTTCTTTTCTTCTGGCTTTCTCCCCCTTGAAATGTACTTTCTCTGTACTTTTACATTTAAGGAATTGTACCAACAATCCAGTGCACAATGCCCAAATCTATTGCAGCACCAGCATTGACCAACAAACCTTGACTTCTTGTCATCTTCTTGATAAGGTTGTTGAATCTTCTTCTTGCTATGTTGCGATTTCTGTGGGGACATATCTTCCACACTCTTTCCCCTAACCACCCTGGCCATGGTGGTAGGTTTCTTATCACTTTTCTTCGTCCATACTTGTTTAGAAATTTTCTTCCAACCTGCACTTTTTGTATAAACAATTTTCGAAACATTAGTACAAGTTGGTATGGATAGTACCCTCTTATCAACTGCTTGTGATAGATCAATGAGTGAAGCCATGATCTTCTTATCACATGTTGGAGGTCTTTTGATAGTAGAATCTTCCAGAGAACATTGAGTTCCAACAGCTACAATTTCCTTCTTTTGTGGAGACTCAATATGTGTCTTCTCAAGATTGATTAGTTCAGCTTCCAATTCTAGACATCTCATATTGAGGATGACTTGCTGGTTTTCAATCATTGTCATCTTCTCTTCACAAGCCTTCTTTAATCTTTCAACTTCATATTCATGCATCTTTAATTTGTTTTGTAACAAAGAGTCAAGTTCATTGATCTTTTGGGAGTTATCTTCCAAATATAACTTCTTGACTTCATTGCTCCTTTTTAGCTCATCTTCTAGTGCATGGATCTTATCTTCCAGAGTCTTGTTGACTCCCTCCTTTTCTTCAGCATCTTTGAGCCACTTTGAAGAACTTTCTTCAAATCCCCTCTTTGTTGCTTCAAAGGCTCCAACCTGTCTGGAGAGCTTTAAACATTCGACAATTTTTGCTTGTAAGCCTTTCTCCAAAACATCAGTTTCTTCTTCCAACTGAGTGATATTTTCTTGCATGCATTGAAATACCCCGAAAACCAGGGATGCACTCTTTTCAGGAATACCATGTAGAATAAATCTTAATCTATCAACTGATATTTCTTGAGATGTTGTAGATTCTTCATCACCACTTGTGCTAGCATTTTCATCATGAGGGTAATTTCCAAATGTACTAACACATACATCTTGATCAGTTGAGGCAGGAAGGTTTTCCATATTCTTGGTGGGTACTTGAGCCACCTTCTCATAACTTTCCAAGTCTGGTGTGTCGTCAACATTAGCCAAATATGGAGAACCAGATGCTTCCTCCTGTTTAGATACGAGGGAATTCTTCTTCAACTTTCTCTTCTCTTTCTTTTTCCTGTTCATCATGGTCTTTGTAGATATATCTTTCTGCTCAGAGATAGATGAATCTTTAAAAACACTGCTCTTCATTGATAACACAGGAAAGAATATCAGGTCTTCAAAAGAGAATAACTTCACTATAGAGAATCCAATAGAGGTGAACCTGTCGCTCTGATACCAATTGAAAGGACCAGTTTGGGATATACCTAACACTGAGAGGGGGGGGGGTGAATCAGTGTTGGGGAATTTTTAATCCAATTCCAACTTTTATCCCTGTACCTCTAGACCTGTTAGGATCTTGATTCTCTTATTCTCTTTTTTCCTGTCGCATGCAATAATAGAAAGCAGTAAAAATGTGCACACGATATTTTTACAAGGTTCACCACTCAATAAGAGTAGCTACGTCCTTGCCATGCAAGGGTATGACCACTGCATGGATTCTCCACTATAAAGTAAAATGCTGTCACAATGGAGTGGCTAGGAAAACAATCCTCTAGCCAGTGTGAGTCCCTACACTTTGGAGGGGGGTGGGAAACAATCCTCTTCCCTGGACTGGTGAAACCCAAGTCCAACTTGCAGCCTCTAGCTGGTTCTTTATACTGCCTATCGAGACAGTCTTCTTCCTTCTTCAAAAGGTTGGTTCTCCTCTTGATCTATTGTAGTGCTCTTCACTTGATTACTTGCAAAGCAGTAGGCAAGCAATTCCCTTCTTTCTTTCTCTTCTTCTCTAGTGCAAAAACAAACTGCACTAGTTCTTCTTCCTTCTTCCTCTCAGTGCAACAACTGACTGCACTAAACACCTTTTTTCATTAGCTAGAATCACATACACCAATGTGATTATTCAAACACTGAAGATCTGCTCACAAAGCATCATCTGAATTAAACTGCCCTGAATAATTGTCAGCCTTCAATTGGGCATACTCTGTTCTTCTTCTTCTCTTCCTTCTCTTCTCAATACCAACACCTGAGTGTATTGGTATACTGAATTCTTCCTGTGTGCATATATGAGTTCAATTGCACGTCAAGTTCTTCTTCACTTCGCAAAGCACAACGAGAGTGTTAAACACCAGTCGTGTGAGTGCGGCTCAACTTCTCTTTGTGAAACCGAATGGTTCACAATTCTTTCTTCTTCACAAAGCTGCTTCGAGAGTGCAATGCACCTATCGAAGGCCTGCGGTACCCTCAAATTTTTCGCGCACCCTTCTAGGCGACTTGCGCATAAAATTCAAGCCTTGCGCGGAAAAACACCTTTTGGCGCGAAAAACCTTTTTCGCGCAACTCTTCCTTTTCGCGCAGAACTTCCTATTTCGCGCAGCAGTTCCTTTTTCGCGCAGCACTTCTTCTTTTCGCGCAATACTCTATACTTCAATTTTTCCGCGCGTCAGAGCTCAGGATTTGTCTATGTGTCGAGCATTACCTTATGAGAGGGGTTCACCCCATATTTATAGGCAGTTTTGACCTTGCGCATAAAAACCTCTTCCTGCGCGTAAAACCTCCTCCATGCGCGTAAAAACTCTTTTATGAAACTTCATATTTCGCGCCATGCTTCAATATTTCGCGCACCTCGTGCCTTTGCCATTTTTTATCCTTCTAAGCATGAAGCACCAATTGCGCGCAAAATTCCGCATCGCGTTCCATATTGCGCGCAAACCCAATCTTTCCTGCAACATCAGATTTCGCGCACTGCTCCAATATTTCGTGCATTTTATGCCTTTGCCAATTTTTGATCTTCTGATCTCGAATCATCATTTGCGCGAAAACTTCATTCCCCAATTTCGCGCACCATGCCAATCTTTCGCGCAACCCGCAGATTTTTCGCGCAACCCGCAACTATTTCGCGCATCCCGCAGATATTGCGCGCACCACTTTATTTTTGCGCGAAATGTGCCTAAATTTCCGCGCACTCCATTCCTTTGTCATGTTTCATATTTCTGACCTTGAATAACTCTTTTTCACGTATAAACCATCTTCAGCGCAACATCCATTGCCAAGCACATTTCTTCATCTCCCGATTTTCAGGCCCTAAAATTTGGCAAACACTGGAAAACGGCGCCACCTTAAACTGTGCTTTTCTGCCATCCCCAGATTGTCTATTGCTTTGCCATTTTATCGCTTTACTGCTTCCCATAACCATTCTTCTGCTCTTATCACGAATCCCACTATCGTGATATTTACCCTTTGATAGATCAGCTTAAGCATCGTTAGAGTTGCAATGGGAACTGAATCTTTCCTATCTTCCAGCAGCATCATTCCTTCCAATCATAACATTATATGACTGGCATCATCGTTTCTCCCCCTTTCCTTCATAAGGCTTGCATCACAAGTTCTCCTAACTCATGATTTGTGTGAAATACATACCAGCAAAGCATCGTCTGATTTAGATACAATGTGAAATGCCTGTCTACCTCAGAATGTCAAGCCCTTCCACATTTTCTCTTCTTCATAACCATCATTCTGCAAATCATATGATTCTATTCTTCAAGTAAGCTCTTGCATGGTTCACATGCAATCATAAATCATTGCATTGTCTTCTTCAAATCCTCATTCTTATTCAACCATCCTTAGATAGATGATAATTCACCATTCTGCTCCAATCATCCTCAAATGGATGATACTTCTCCATTCTTCATTGTTGTAAACAATGTGGCACCATTGACACATGTTCTTTAAACTTAGGATTAGCTCAACAATCGTTGATAATTCACCATTCTGCTCCAATCATCCTCAAATGGATGATACTTCTCCATTCTTCATTGTTGTAAACAATGTGGCACCATTGACACATGTTCTTTAAACTTAGGATTAGCTCAACAATCGTCTGAATTTATCGTCTAAGAGAATTGCTCAATTATGAAATCCAATTTTATGATTCCATAAGAATTCTCCAGGCAACTTCACTTCAACCGATCTCCATTAACTTTGGAGTTCTTCTTCATATCCTTCTTCATTTTGACCAGCATTGACAACTGTTGACAACAAATACAATCTTCATATACAAAGTGGTCCCAACAAAACTGATGTAATCCATGTCATACAAATATCTTGTACAAAACTACTTAAGAACCTCATTAATATACATCTCAATAATGGAGTCTTCAGGTTTATTTGGATTCTTACCATACCCCTATAATATCATTATATTACTGTCCAAAGCATACATCCAATTTAGATATACATGTCACAAAGCATTATTTCTTCACCAAATGAACCATTAAATGCCCAAAGATATCAATAAAATATGGAGGAAAATACATTTCCAATTGGAAAAGAATAGAAAACAATTTATTCATCAAATTTTTTAAAGAAATCAAATCAATCATATTATTAAAAATTGAATTAAAAAAAATTACATGCCTTCATTGTAGTCAATTTAACATGGTTGGGATATATTTCACGCAATGAAATCGGTAAGATATATTGCATCATGACATGAAAATTATAAGATTTCTTATCTATAATTATAAAATCCATTAATGGAAAAAGGTTTTTTATATTTAATGAATAACATTGTTGAAATTTTATATCATGAAGACGTTAAAAAAGATAGTTCTCTACCTCTTGGATAAGGTATTATAACGTAGTGGTAATAATTTTTTCATTCCATTAGCAGTGGGAGAGAACTCTAAATGTAATCCAATTAAGTATAAATCTATTCTTGAATTAAAATCATCTGTATTCATTCCATTAATTTCTAAAAAAGATCATTTAAATCTTTCATATATATTCTTCTCCACGTGGATGACATCGATGTGAAGTTTAACCTCATGATATCTCTAATATAGTAGCTAAAAAATATTGACCTTCTACATATTATTATTATTATTATATTTATGCTTCATTCCAAATGTCACATAAATATTATTCACCCTCTAAAAATAATGATAATTTGATAAACATTTCGGAGAAATATCGAATTCATGTGATCTATAGAAATTCATTTTTAATCTTATATAAGATTGATCCATATGTAAAAAATGAATGAACCATATATACTAATTTTCTCCCATTATGTAGTTGATAATATAAAGTATGATATTCAAAAATTGGAAAATATTTATTCCCCTTAACACTATATCCAAATAGATATTCATATGTTGGAAAGTCATTTATAGTTAACATAAGCATTGCATGTAGTTGAAAATATTCCATTTTATAAGAATCATACCCAATTATAAATTACACCTATAATAGTTTCAAATCAATAGTTAATGGTGAAAAGAGAAGATCAATATGATTTCTAGGCTATTTTGGTCTACCGTTCATTAAACTCAATAGTACATAATTTTTCATCGTACAATATGTAGGAGAAAAGTTTTAAATTACCAATAAAACAAGCCATGAACTATATTTTATTCTAAGGATTCTATATGGATTCATTACATCTATGAACAATACAATGTTTGTTATTTCTATATTCATTTCAAAATATAGGAAACTTGTGATCAATTTTCTTCCACTACGGACAATCAGCTGGATGAATTATTTTTTCATCACATATCCGCTCATTAACATGCAATTTTATCTGTTTTCATGATGTAAATTAGAAAATAAACAGTTAAATTGAGAAATTATAGTAATATACCAATATTCCTTCACCAGGATATCGAATTCTTCTAAATCAGAATTTTTTTTCTTCCAACTTATACCATGATATCCCACATTTAAGACACTCTCATAGAAATTCGTATTCTTTCCTATATATAAAATAGTCTTTCTAGTAGAAGTTTATTTTCATTTTCCAAAATCTAATGAGGTATAATATTTTAATTTAATTTAAATGTAAATATATAAGATATTTGTGTTTATGAAGATATTATTTCATCAATTATATAAGCTCAATAAAACTGAAGTCACTCCATCCATGTTCGTACATGAGGGTTATCAATCAAAACACCATTGATAAAACAATATATTTCATACAACCAATGTAAAATGGATTCATGGAATCACCATATAAACACTTAATTGTTGGTTATTTCAAAATTTCCCCTACTTTAATATCCTGAATCATTTCATCATGTTTACCAGATTTATCATATGGAAAACCACCATCATCAAAAGATCTGAAATTCTATGCGGTTTTACCATGCCAAATCCATGGTCTATAACTCAAATTAAAACCACGAATAATTAAATTATCTTTTTTATATACACTTTTAAACTTTATCATATTTAAACATTTTAGTAATATAATGAAAAAGATGTCATTATTTGGAATATTTTATTTACAATATTTTAAAAAAGAATAGACACTTTCCTCATATTCAGCACCAATTCAAGATTTATTAATCCAAATTTGATTCATTATATATAACAAATATCAAAGATAAATATAAAAAAATATTTTAATTTATAAAATATTGATATTAGCATTGAAAATTAAAAACACAGAAAACCATGAATTGAATCATTAAATGGAAATATAAAATTTTTATGAGAAAATACATTTATGTGGTAGGAATTTCAAAATTGATTTGGTTAAAAAGTGTCTCAGGTAAAAATAAATTAATATAAACTTTTGAAATTATTTAAATATATGTAAAATTATATCCATAAAACAATATCCATAAAAAATATATATAACGAGAACAACTAATTCATAGTTGATAATTTATGAAAATAAAAGAATTATTCTCTGTTGTAATTAAAAATATAATATAATCATTAATTGATTCATAGTTAAAGGATTTTCACAATAAACCTTTATTAATGGGATTTTATACTATACATAGTATTCCAAAATAGGGTACTCAGTAGTTCTGCTACATTAATTAGTAGACCCATCACTAATTAAACACTTTTTCAATGCCCTAAAAGCATTGTTGATCCCCTTTCTCCTAATCATCCATTAGAAATAGATTTTAGTACTAATTAAAAAAATTTCAAACTCACAAAATGTCTTTAAAAAAATCTCATTATATTCTACAATACACATGTAAAATATCTTAAACAAAACATCTATTATAAAACCCATTACAAAAACCCATTACAATACCCATCATATTATTTGAAATTACATGAAAAGTAATTTGGAAACCTTCCCATGGGACAAATTTATCAAAAAAGATATGAGTCAATAGTAATATCAACACATAATTTATTATAAAACCATATCATTTATCTAAATTAAAATTTAGAAACACACAACATACACCTATCTTATATCCCATATAATAATCTGTATGCTTTGTTATTCTATAAAATAATTTTATTGTAATCCCGTCAAGGAAAAATATATTGAATGAGAGAAAATAATTCTTAAAAATACTTGGAATAACTAATTATAAATTATAAATGACATTAAAACCATTAGGTGATCTATCTAAAGATGACTATTTTGACAATCTAACATATAACAATGAAACTAAACAAACTGATTGTAGGAAGATAATAATGAGATAATGAATATCACCTATGTAGTACACATATTTTTTAGTACATAACCCATAGGTTGTGATTTTATTTTTATAACTATAAGGGTGAAAATTGGAAGAGTTATGAGAACTTGTTTATAATTTTGGGGGATAAAGGGATGGGACGTGTGATGTGCACAGTTTGTCCAAACAGTGTGGAAAACCTAGTAGATTCTATGTGAAGCTGCAAATTCTGGACAATTTCTTCAGCACACGGTGATCATTATAAGAAATACTATGCCAAGAGGCCATGCGGGGTGGTCTGTAAGGAAGTTTCTAAAACATGGTTAGCATATGATTATATTAACTAAGCGGATTTACCGTACGCGGGTTAAGAACCACCTCCTTAAAAATTAGATCTAGGTCGGAATTACCATTAATCAATCAATTTATTTCGAAAATCAGGATCTATCTAAATATTTTACTTCTCCTAAGATGAAAAAAAGTTCTCCCATAAACTAATAAGAAATTTGAAGGTTTCCCTTGGTGATTTGATGTCAGATTCTTGATGTATATGATCATTCTTCATCATTCTTGATCGGTTTCTTAAATCTACTTAGATATACATTCCATCTCCTCTAGGGTTTTTAGATATAAACATATTATGGGTATATCTATGGTAGTTAATGAAAAATATGAAATTATTTGGTCATGTTATTGGTAATAGAATATATCAAAGGTGTTTTCATGGAAAATCAACCGGGTGTCTTAAGCGTTCTTCGTCTGTTGTTGGTTTCTGTCAAAACGGTCGAGGTCGGTGGCTTAACACTCGAATCCTCTTTGTAGAAATGAATGGAATTGTTTCAAATTTATTTATTTTTGTAGATTTTAATGTTAATTTCCATCATTATGATTTCTTGAATCCCTCTCTATTGATGGCTATAGAAAATCTAGAAAATGGGTTCTTGGGATTCTTGATTTCAAAATGTGGATTTTAAAATTGGACACTCCTAGAATTATGTTAAATGGATTTGAAAAAATGGTTTTCAATAAAGGAGTGGTTTAATTGAAACTGAAGGTGTGTTTTTAATTTGATTTTTAATGGTTTTCAGTAGATTAATATTTTTATTGAAATTGTTTGAAATGTTTTGGGCACAATAATGATGGGTGTTTATATTAAATTTCTAGGTCTTGGTTGAAATATGACCATGTTCTCAGTTCTAAAGGTGTAATGGAACATGGGATATAATTACATTTTGATGAATTGGTAGATCTACTTGAAACAACCCATTAGTATGAAAAATTTATAAAGCAATCATGTTTGGTTGAATTTTTGAATAAGTGGAATTGAATGGTTATTCAAAAACATGAACAAGAAATGGGTTTAAAGTTTTTTTACAGAAGTTTGAATTTCTGTAAAATTATTGAAATAGAACTTATTTCCTTTTTGTTTTAAATGGATTTAATGATTGTTTCAATTTAGTTATATAGTGTTTTGGGAAATGTTTTGTATATAAACAATTTTTTATTAATATTTCTCAAATTTCAATCATAGTGGTTTGAGTAGGGAAGTCATTGGGGGAAAACATAATGAGTTTTATACTCACCCATTATTTGGAACTTTGGTGCCTTTTTAGATTCTATCTTTAAATACATGGGAAAAGGTAATGTGTCACCTGTATTTAAAACTACCTAATGATACTTGGAATGTTTTGTGATGTTTTCTCTTGGAGGTTTTGGATCATATATTCTTGTGGCCTTTTTAGAGACCATAGATATTTTTCTTCTATTTACATTGTTTAATGACTTGACATCCACTTTTGCACACATTAGTGTGGTTTTATTTGAATTGAATGGTTGAGTGGTCTTTCATTTTTCATGAATCATATAGTGAACATTTTGGTAATGGTTTGTTGAGTTGATGGTTTTGATCAGGAATGGTAAATCCTCCTCAAATTTCATTTGAAGACCATCAACATTTATTTCTAGCCTTTGGAATCATGGGGATGTCTCTTAAGGAATATTATTGATTCATTATATTTTCAAGACAATGAGAATAAGCGGGTCATTAAAAATGGTATCATTTTTTTTTCAATCCAAAATGTTCCTTAAGATTCATGGTATCATCTTTTTTCTTCCCTTTTGGGACAACCAGTCAATAATATTTTTGGTCTTTGAGTTGAAATTCATTCTTGTCAATTCCTTGTGTTATAATCTTATAATGGAGTACGATTTTTTATAGTTGAAATGTAGAGAATAAATCTTTGTAGCTATCCTTTTACAGTTAAAATCAATATAAATGGGATTTGGGTACATTTGGGTTTTGGAGACACTCATAGGATCTTGGAATATCCTAATTAGGGGTTTAGAAAATGAGACAAAAAATGACATGCATTATAGATGATTGAATTCCCACTAGGATTTCATTTTTCATTTAGAGTAATGATTTATGATTTTTTGAAAAGGTGGAAATTTTTGGAATTTATTTCATTTTTTTTCAAAAGAATGATCTTGAAAAACGATTGGTTGATGAATTTCAAAAATAATTTAATTTTAAAATTAAAGAATATATTTTTTCAATAGTAGTTTAGAATAGAAAATGTTGTTTTGGAATGAAATGATATGATAGTTTATGTGATTTAATTTTATATTTTAATCTATCGGTTGATAGAGAGTGAGAATTACATTTTTTTATATCTTTAGCAAATGGCACATAGTAGGCATAATAGAAATCTATTGGAAGAAGAAGAAGATAATATGGTTGTAACTAAGACACAAGTGATCCAAGAGCTAGTTTTGAGTATCATCCATGAATTACAAGATTTGGATATAGGGAACCAGAGGGATTACTCAAGGAATATTGATAATTTCATCAAATTCCTGAAGTAGAATCCTCCCATTTAATAAGGAGATTCGGGGCCTGATAATTTGGTGGATTGGCTAATAGGATGAATCATATCTTTGATTTCATAAAAATACCGTTAGAGATGAAAGTCATGATGGATAATTATATGATCATGTATCATGAATAATAGTGGTGAGATTTTCTGGTGTAGGCTAAACTGGATGATGGTCATAATTGGAAGGATTTTGAGGATTTTTAAAAAAAATTCTATTCTCACACGATCAAGATCCATAAAATAAAAAACATCTTCAAACTAGCGACGGAAAATCTCTCTATCAATGAATGTGTTTCTAAATTGATGGAATTACTATGCATTGCACAATATGTTGCTGATAGTGTGTCCTTGAAGGCATGAATCTTTGAATTAGGGTTAAGTAAAGATATTTGGTTGAAGTTTACGATGCTCTGTATTATGTATTATAGAGAGATAGTGAACATAACAACAAAATATGAATGTGATATCTTAGGATCTGTGGGAGGATGAAGTATGATGATGGATGTAGGAAATATTAAGAAATCTAATTCTAGGAGAAATCAAATGATGGAAACCTATTTTTATGGTGGGAGTGGGATGCATAATCGAACAACATGACCGTGAACCTTCCTCCACAACCAATGATCCTAGAAAGTTTTTTCTAATGTGGTATCTTACACTACATTAAGAGAGACTGTATGACAAAAAAGAGGAAGCATAATTTCAACATAATTTGACATCTTCATCACTATTATCAAAGTTCTCTGAGGTCAGGTCCTCAATAAACATTACATGTGTCATAGGAATCATATGCTTCAACTGGAAGAGGAAAGTAGAATAAGAACTTTTAATGGAGAAGAGCTATCCTTGGTGATTCTTGGGATACCATGACTCCTCAGCGAGGTCAATATCAGCAAGGTAGTATGGAGAAAAGTGTAGAGATGTGAAATTATATGGATCTGAGCATATGATTATAGATGATCATAGTCGACCATATCAGGTGAGAGGTATGGTTCTATTGAATTCTACCATTACACAAATGGTGTTTGATACTGGTACATCTCAATCATTCATTACATCTCATGATATGGATTTTCTATGTTTATAACTTGAGATGATTCCCCCTATGATAATAAATCAAACTCTTCTCAGTAAAGTAGATTGTGAATCCTTCTTTTGTAGATCATGTTTTATAAATATTTATGGAGATGAGATGAAATGGGACATCTCATTTTGGGAGATGTATGTATATGTTTTAATACTGGTTATAGATTGGTTAACAACATTCAAGGCTAAAATCGACTGTTATAGAAGAATGGAAACTTTAAAAATTGAGTACAACATAAAACATCTCTTTAGAGGACAAACAGTTGCAATAAAAAGTGAAATGGGCTTGTTGGAACCAAGAGTGGAAACAATGTCGTACAAGTTGGCAGTGTTGACTTTGGCATCAATATAAGAGATCGAGGAGACCAATTTTACAGTAGTTTGGATCAATTTCTAGATAACTTTCTAAAAAATTTTTCAGGGTTACCACCAATAAGGGAACAAGATTTTGTGATTGATCTCATTCTAGGGACGAGTCATATTTCACTTTTGTCTTATATAATGGAACCAACATAGTTAAGGTAATTGAATGTGAAATTAGAGGATATGAAAAAGAAAAGGTTTCATTTGTCCAAGTACGTCTCCATGAGATTCACTACTCTTATTCATGAAGAAAGCAGATGGAACACTAAGGATGTGTGTGGACTATCACAAGCTTAACCTAGATATGATATATAATTAGTACCAATTACATGTATAGATAACCTAGTCGATCAATTTAGGGGAGATCAATGGTTTTCTTAAATTTTTATGCAATCAAAATATCACCAGTTTTGATTTCGAGAAGAAGATGTTATGATGAAAGCTTTTAGAATAAGATATGGAAACTAAGAATATGTAGACATTCATATAATTCTAATGAATGAATCCACAATATTTATGGAATTGATGAATTGGATGTTTCAGTTATATCTGGATTCTTTTTTTTTTGTGTTTGTGAATGACATATTGGTGTATTAATGGAAAAAGGCTGTGAATAAGAAACACTTGGACACATTATTGGGAATCTTGAGAGACCATAATTGGTATAAAAACTTTTATAGTTTTTTTGGATACACTAGTTATCCTTTCTTGGCCATGTAAATTTTGAAAAAGGGTTTCCAATGGATCCTGAAAATATCGAATTTGTTATATCTTAGGAAAAACCAAAAAATACTTTTAGATATGATGTTTTCTTGGTCAAGATGGTTATTTATGATTCTTTGTTCATGATTTCCCAGGAATAGATTCATCGACGACAACTTTGAAAAAGTATAATGTTCCATTACAATGGACTGAGAAATTCCAGAAGTGTTTCTAAGATATAAATCTTTGTATTATATTTTCACGTGTCTTGATTTTTATATAATTAGAATAGGGGTATGTGTGGTACTGTGGTTATTCAGGATCTAGGTTTGGATTTATTTTCATACAAGAAGATATTGTAGTTTCTTATGGTTCAAGGTAGTTGAGTGTGCATTAGAATAATTACACAAGACATGACTTGGAGTAAGCTGCAGCTGTCAATGTTTTTACGAATTTCAGACACTCTCTCTTTGGTGAGAAATTTACTGTGTTCACAGACCTCAATATCTTGAAAATATTTTATCACAATGTGATTTTAATATGATTAAATGGAGATGGATGGATTATCTCCATATTTTTTTTAATTTCACATAATTAATACACCAGGAAAAATAAATTCAGTGGCTAATGCATCAAGAAGAAATTCATATGATTGGTTGAAAAAGGAAGCTTCATATGAGTGATAGTTCATGTATATACTAATTATAATACATGTGGAATGTGAAGAACAATGCGGTGTTTCAGTTTTAATTTTAGTCTCTAAAATTTCAGATTTGTTAAAGATGATTAAAGAGTCAAAAAAATTCAGTACGAAATTCATTATTATGAGTTCAAAACTCAATAATGGCAAGACCATTGAGGAATGGTAACTCTAAGGGAGTTAATTATATTGTTTTTGAGATCAGATGGTTGTAAATATGGATTTTTAATAGAAACTTCTTCATGTTAACACCATTAATGATGATATTTACATCTAGGAATATAAAATATGTAAAATGAGTTGATGGAAAATTTTTGATGGAGAAACATGGAAAGAAAAGAGGATGAATTCAGTTAATAGTTCTTATCTTTTCAGAAAGTTAAAGGAGAGAATCAGTTACCAGAAGGTATGTTGCAGTATTTACCAATTCTAGTGTAGAAATGGGAGCAAATAGTAGTGTATTTTGTTACAGGTCTAGAAAGAATGGTTTGGTAACACGATTCCATATGGGTGATAGTGGATCAGATCAAAAAGTTGGACCATTTCACCATGATTCTTTAATATCATATAGTGGAGGATATATCCAAAATCTATATTTTATAAGTGGTAAAAATTCATGGATCGGTAGTATCATTATCCTGAGACATATAACTATGGTTCACATCTTGTTTACAGAAATCCTTACAGAAATACCTTCTCACTCAGTTGACTATGAGTATAGAGTATCTTTTTCAGATGGATGGGAAATCCGAAAGGGCAATACAGACATTGGAAGACATGGAAGAGGGTTATGTATTGGATTTTGTTTGTGGCTAATGAGAGGACTATATATCCTTAGTGGTGTTACCAGATAATAAAAGTTATCAAGACATGATATGAATGAATCCTTTTGATTCATTGTACGGGCGTCCTTATCATTATCTACTATGTTGGTTGGAAATTGGCAAGAGATCACTAATTGAGATGATCCTTTTACAAGAAACAATAAATAAGATTATGTTGATCATGAAATTTATGGAGATTTCTTAGAGTCATTAGAAATAATATTAGTATCATTGATGAAGACCATTGTTATTCGTGGTGAGTGATCATGTGTTCATGAGGATCTCTACAAGGATTAGACATCGTCATTTTGGGAAGCATGGAAAGTTATCATTTAAAAAAATTCGACCTTTTGACATATAGTAATGGGATGTAGATGTGGAATATTAGTTGTAAATGCTATCAATATTTATTTTGGTACATAATATGTTTTACGTATCTTTGTTGAAATAGTATCAACCTGATTTTGACCATGTGACTAGATGGAATCACATTGACCTAGATCTAGTTGCTTCATTGGTAAATATCATGGTATAGATTATGGGTAGATAAGAAAATGTGTTGTGGGAAAAAATAATCAATATATTATGGGTTTTATAGATACATGGTTAGATTTAAGAAGAGACTTGGGAAAGCGGGAAGGAAATGAAAGTGAAATGGATGAAACTCTTTTAGGATAGTGATGGTTTTATGCTTTTTGTGGAAGGAAAGTCCAATGGTTGGGAGAATGTAGTACCCCATATTTATAGTACATAATCATTATATTGTGATTTTATGTTTATAATGTATATGTGTGTATTTTGGGAGAGTTTGGAGAACTTTTTGAGAGTATTTTGGGCTAATGGGAAGGCTTACGGGATGCTCACCACTTGTACAAACCGTAAGGAAAACATAGTAGAAACTATTTTAAGTTGTAGACTCTTCACAGTATATTCTCCATGATGTGTGCATAGTTTGGAAGACTGTATGAGGAGGCTATGTTTGGAGATATGTAAGGAAGTGGTGAATGTGTGGTAAGCGCATAGGTTTCATAACCGGGCTCACTAACCGTGCACGGGTTAAAAACCACCTCCATAAAAGTGGATATTGGTCGACCTTGTATATAATCCACTTTTTTCCCCAAACCAATTCTAACTCAAGATATTTATTCTTATTAGTCTATACAAGGTTGTCCCATTGATCTAGTGGAAATATTAATGCATCCATTTTTAATTCGATGCTAGATTATTGAAGCATGCACGATTGAATGTGTGAATACGTGGAATGGAATGGTTATGCCAAAACATTAATGAAAAATGGTTATAAAGATTTTTTTGATGTTTTTATAAGTCCATATTGATGAAATTTTTTTGTAATAGAACTTGTTCACTTTTGGTTTTAAATGGTTTTGAATATTCTATATATTTAGTTATAAAATGTTTGGGGAAATTGTTTTATATAAACTATTTTATGTTAATTTTTCTATCAGTCTGTCATATTAGAGTGTGTAGGGAACTCATTGAAGAAAACCTACTGAGTTTTATAATCACCCATGCTTTGTTACATTGGAGATTTTATAGATTCTATATTATTGGACATGGGAAATGATAAATAATCACACATATTTAGCACCACCTCGTTATACACGGACTATTTGGTGATGTTGAAGATTAGTGGTTATAGAGGATGGAGTCATGTGGTCTCCATGGAGTCTTTATATTTTTTCACAGTTTACTTTGACTGTTGATTAGGCTTCCTTTGTTTCAAAATTCAGAGTTGTTAGATATGAATGAAATGATTTAGAGTTATTTTATTTTTTCATGCATCATACAATGAGATATTTTGTTACGGTTTTTTGAGTTAATGGTTTTTTTCATAAAGGGTAAATCATCCCCAACATTCATTTTTTTTCTTTCATCATTTCTTTCAAACTATTGGTATCATAGGGAAGTCTCCTAAGTCCTAGTAATGATTTATTATATTCTCAAGTAAATGAGAATAAGCGGGTCATTACATATGGATCAATCAATCGTTAGTTAGAGATTCCAAGAAAAATAATGACTAAAAAGCGAGAAATGAAAATTTGTGAGGCTTAATTCTGTTCTATCTTCGATGCGTAACATGATTATAATGAAAAATAAGGCTTGATTAAGATCATAATTTAATATTGGACCACCAAATTGAAAAAAACCAAGATTTATGGATTCCGTGAGAGAGAAACAAGTGTTGTGTCTTGAAAATGGAAGAATGTGTAATGAAAACATTGGTCGATTCATAAATTTTTAAAATACTTATTTCATCGGTAATATTATAATCAATGTGAAAACTAGATATTTTCCACTCATTCATGTTAGTTCTTCTATAAATAACATATAATATTTACCTTTTACATTAGTTAAATTATATAATCGAAATGATATAATGGAGAATATCCTTTTTTTTCTAGTATTTTTATGAAAAATGATGTGAAAAATGCCTTTTCACATCGGTCAATGGAAAACATACATAAATATTTTATATTACCATATTTTCAGATCCATCATAAATAAATTACATGATAAATTTGATTTAGAAAGATAATTCTTCTGCTATTTTTATCTATAAAACAATTGGAAGGAAAAAATCATCCATTTATATTAAATTTAATATTTTTAAAACAATTTAAATTATATAATTTTTTAGTAAAATAATTAATTCATCATTATCATGTAAGAATTTATAGGAATTATTTCATCCCTAAAAATTATGAAAAAACTACCATATTAAAAAATTATTTATAATTAAAAAACACATTTATTACCAAACATTCTTTTCTTTTTTCCCTATATCCAAAATATAAAGATAATTGAAAAAAATGGAATTTTTTTAATTTTCTTATTTTAAAGTTTTATAGTGGTCTCAAAAATTGAAATATAGAATAAGGTCATATATTAGAATAACTGGAGATTATTGATTAAATAAACTCATAGAATAATATTATGTAATGTGTTGGGGTTAGTTCTTAGTTCATACCAAAATATTTTTATCCTTATACAATTAACATTACCAATAATTTTGGAAAAAGATTTAATATTGTTACTTTTCATAATGTCCAAAATTAAAAGTGTCATATCTTGTAAAATTTTATGTCATGTATATAATTATCGAATAAATATTGTGTTATTAAAAAAATAGAAATGGTATATTTTAATTTAAAATCAACTAACAAAACAAAAAAAATGGGTTTTCCAGAAAATGCATTTTTAATAATAAAAATATTTAATACAAAATTAAATTATAAAAATAGATTAAAATAATATTTTTCAGAATAAAATTAAGAAGGAAATATTTATAGTTTATTACTTATATATCATAAAATTTTACTTTTAAAATACATGAAAAGGGAATTCTATTTTCAAATATATTCAATATTTTTACTATTCATTGTTAAAATAAATTAGTTCAAAATATATAATGTTTTAACTATAAAATATTATCGAAATGATAATTTTAATAATGATTCACATTTTAAAAAATTGAAGTTCATATGTGGTAAAAATAAATTACATTATCCATTTAAAAAAAATCAATTTGTGAGAAAATGTTTTTTTACACAGAAAACGACATTAATAAAAAATATAATGGTTTTATATTGAACATAAATCAATATAATTATAATAATTATACCAATTTTATATATTTAAAAAGTCATATTATTTTATTCATACCATTTAACTAAATTTCTAGGTGATAACTGCCACACATAAATGGTAATATTTCATAGATTGCCTGGGCTCAGTGTAGCATATCATATATTCTGCCACTCATTTTATTATTTTTAATATATATATATATATATATTGGGGTGTTAAATTATTTCACCCATTAATAAAGTTTTTCCTCAACTTTTGTATGTGATCTCAATAATCAATGGTTTTCTATTTGAAATTATCATTAATGAAATCATATATAATAAATTTGTTAATAAAAAATTTATTTGGACAGAGGGACAGATAAATATGAATTAAATTATAAATAAACCATTTACAAGTTTCTAAATATGAAAAAATTACAATGAAGTGAAAATATCAACAACAAGGAGAAACATAATTTCACGATAATTCTGTAAATTGATATATATCTTTGACCATAATTAAGTAGATGGTCATGAGAAATTCAATAAAGGAAAAACCATAACCCAATGAGGTGTGAAAAATACTATTGATTCTTTGGATGAGACAGAAATAGGATAAAATTTATGTTTTCATATATTATTCATATATTTTTGTAAATAATTTTCTATCTAGATTAATAACATATAAAAATATACGTATATAGAAAACATAATTGTTCTTCTAATAAATTTCTACTAGAATCAAATATTTTTCTCTAAATTAAGAGTATTATAGACTTTTTTTATTCGTAATGATATAAAATAAAAATACAACCATTAAAATAATACAAAAATGATAACAACATATTCTTATTCTCATATGAAATTATTAAAAATTGAAATTTTCATAACATAGTTACATAATTCCTAAAAAAATTATTCCTTCATATAATTGAATGATAAAATTCACTCTAAAATTAATCAATAAAATCTAATTTTATGCAATGTTAATTTTAAAACAAACTAACCCTAAAATTCACCAAAATATACATGACCATGTTAGAACCCCAAATACATAAAGTATTTGATAACATATTCTTCCATGATTATTTTAACATTTATCTCTAATTAACATTTATCACTCAAAAAAGTATTAAAAACATTTATTTTCCCTAATCATATAACCTCGCACATATACTAATCATTTAAATAAATATCATTTATCACCATCAATACATATTAAAATAATATATCCATACAAAATGTAATTAATTATTAATTCATGACATAATATCCCATAATATCATAAAATTATCCCCAAAATAATTCTATTAATTTTAAAATATAATAGAAAAAATTATTTCGCAAAATTATATTTTAAACTCTCATTTATTTATATGGTAAAAAATATGTTCCAAGATTTCAATTACTAAAAATTACAGAATTATAAATGATAATATTAATCCAAAATTTTATCAATATCTTTGAACTTATATACATTAAATTTATAAGAATTACTTCTCAAATGATACTTCATCTAAAAACTAATTATTACATATATGTCAACCTAGAACAACATCACCCAATATATCATTATTCACATTAAAATACCATTATCAAAAACATCTAATGTACCATTAATAGTTTTTAACTTACGTCTATCCTTAAATAATCATTATTGAACTCAAATATATAAAATACCAAACCTTTCAACACTCTTCCTAATCCATTAACCATTATTTTCCATATGAGTCCACAATAATTATTTCTTAAAATAAAAATCATACATCATAACCTATTTATCATTATAATCAAAACATAATAGAAACTATAATCTAAATCTCTTATAACTCATTTAAAGTTTCCTCATCTATGATTTTATTATCATTAAGTATTGATATAAATTTATATATATGTTGTTTCTTATCACAATATTATTATTTCATCATTGGAAATTGATTTTCGTAATTCCAATATACGCTACATTTAAAATAATCAATTGTAAGATTAAGAAGAAATTTATTTCCCATCAAGGTGTAAATAGACCACTTCCTTTCCCATGGATAATTGTTTCTTACTTCATCCATTCCACATAAAAACATCTTGGGTTCTTTTAATACATTTTTCAGGGTTACTCCATGAACATTCATGGACCATATTTCATTACAATTTTACCATTATTATTAGTGTCTCCTTAAAACCCATAGATGATCATTTATATCTTATTTTCTGTGTTAGGAAACTCAATTTTGTACATGTTTAAAACATTAAAATGTAATATATTTTTAGGAATAATTTTTTTCCACAACATAAGGCATTACATTTAGTTTCTAATTCTAGAAGCCAGAAAATTTTCCATCATATAACTTTTTAATCCAGTTCCTACAGGATCCATCCATTTAATTATACCAAAAATCAGAGAGTGAGAATATCAATAAGACTTGTATAAACCATAATATTAGGAGGATATACAATTATATATCTTGTAAAATGTAATTAGGGAATATTTTTATTTTTTTTAAATAACTAAAATTCAGCAAAATATAATAACCATTAAGGTTATAGATGAATTTAACTTTGTTATCAAACGACATCATATCCTTTAATTTCATCTAAATATTATCTCTGATAACAAATATAATATCAGGACCTTAAAGAATACATATTATAGTGTCATTATATAATAATTTATTTTTTATCACTCCTAATGATCATTTTGGATTGTATTTGTTGATATTGTGGTCATACCTCTATCAAAAAAAATATGTATTATATAAAAATGTGGAAACGTAAATTTAGAATAATATTTTCACACAACATAAAACACAAAATATATATATTGTTCTATTTACTTGTTAGATATTCAAAATTTTCATTATCAATCCTTCCTTGTCTATAGTAATACTTAAAACTCTATGAAAATAATTTTTATTTTTGATAAGAGAAAAAAATTATAAGTAACATATAAATAGAAAAGGAAAAAATTAATTCATGAACACTCATTGGAATTTTTAATTGTGAAAATAATATCTGGTCACAAAAAAATTTATTGCTCAAGAAAAACACTTTTCTAGAAAAATATTTTCAGACAGAATTTCCTATGAAATTTTATTAGAAAAACTAAAATAATAATTGTTTATTTGGAATAATTAAAATCTTATTAGCACCATTTTTAAAATTTATAATTTTTACCTTTATTAAGTTCATATATTTTCATTTATTATTAATTTCATATCAAACCTTTTTGAAATCATAACATTTCCATTAAATTCATATATATTTTTTGAATCATTGATAAAAATTTAGGAATAATTTATGCGTCACTCTAATATAAGGCTAAATAATTTCATTTGTATATATAATTACGTTCATGGTTACAAATGGAATAACCTTCACATTTACATATTAACTTATCTGTTATTAATTGAATAACCTTCATATTTAGCATACAATTTTTTCTATACCCAATTCATTAGAGTTCTATGTTGGAACCATCCATCCATGGTTTATAATATTACCACCCAATATCATAAAAAAATCCAACAATAAAAATGTAATTCTAGTTCATAAATTATTTCAGTTTTCAATCTAATGTTTCACCCACAACAAAAATGTAGATAACATAATATATCCCTTTATGTTAATGTTTTTTTAAAAAACAATACAAAGAACAATGATAAATATGGTTTTTATTCAAATAAATCATGGAATCTTATAATGGAATGAAAATATCAATTAATGATAATAGTGGCTATAATAGTTGGTGACATCTTATACATTGAAATAAGACATTCCTTTTAGATTTTTTAAAGAAAGTCAAATTTTTATATATATAATAGAATAAATGATTCTTTTAAAAAAAGATGAAATAATTAAAGAATTGATATTCAATTCCCTTTATAATTAACTAATATATAAATATATACATCCAAAAAATAATATAAAAAATAAGTGCAAGTAAAAAAGTGTTTGATTGGAAACACAATAAGATGATATTTTAAATGATCAACCCATAACATGAGTAAGAGTTTCCACATTTGTTATTTATATTCCTAAATAATAAATAAATATGAAATATTAAATTCTTTTTATCCTTTTTAAATATTATTATTCCTTTTACAGTTTTTTATAAAATTACTTAATTATTTATAGTCCCCTCACATGGTTTGACGATATTTGGAACATATGTTGAATATAACCTTTTAAGATGAATATTGTAAAAATTGTTATTATACCAACATCTCCAAAATAAATTTTAGTAAATAATTAGAAGAATTTCATGTACATTTTACATTTGAAACCATCCATTAGAAATGGTTATGAAAATTGAACAATTTTACAATATTGGAGATGGTAGTTCATACCTACACATGGTTATCATTTGCATTTTACAATGACCATTATAGAGAGAAGGAAAGTATAATTTCATCATTACATTGTGATTATAAAATAATATATACCATATTAAATATTTTAATATACACATATATACCATTCAAGATATGTGGTGAGGAAAAACAAAACACAGTAGTGCATGGATGTGGTTGTCTACAAGTACACACAAATGATGTTATCATTTTGCAGTGAATAGATACGTATGAAATTAAATTATATATTATATATTTAAATTAATAAATATTAAAGTAATACACTTTATATACATTGAATATATCATTACACCTATTTATATGGGGAAATGCTGATAAATAAATTTCATATGTTTATGATGTCATAATCCATAGTATATATGAACGATGGATTTTTTTCCCATTTGTTATAAGTGGATATGGATATTGGTTGTTAAATTAATATAATAACATATATTTATATCGATTATACTATTTTTATATATTTCCTTTTTTTCTTAATTACTAATAGAGGTAGAATAAATAATAATTTAATACGCCCCATTAAAAACTATAAATCTTCTTCAAACAAAAATTTATAGTTTTGAAAAAATGAATTCAAATTGGGTTTAATGTTTAGTAGAAAGAAAAATGGAAATGGGTAGGTATTCTAGGATGTTAATTTGGTTGGTATTATCTAAGAATTTTTTTAGGTCTGTAGAAAAGGGAATAATTTACCGCCATTAAAAAGGGAAGGGAGGGGCATTCTTCTAATTCCATAAAATATTAAATTAATATAACTTATTTTTTTATATTTAGATGGATTTCAATTGATTTTATTATATACTAATATTAGGTTGAATATGGACACTTTTTAAAATGAAATGTGAATAAGTATAATTTTGTAATTTTAATTCAATTAATACAATATTCTTTTATTATAAATTACCATTAATTATTATTTTAACATTATTAATTTATTTTTACATTAAAAACATCAATAAAAAGTTTCTATTATAAGTAATACATTTAAAAATACACATCACGTATATTTATCTTCAATGTTTTGGGGAACAAATAGTCAAATTATTATTATTCTATTATTTTTGAAATAATTTATGTTACATTTTTTTATTAAATTATTATTTCAAAGACATTATATATGAATTTAAAGTAATTATTTAATCAATAAAATTATAAATAAAATATAATGTTATATTATTTTCTCTTTAATATATACAACTATAACTTAACATACCTAACTTTTTTCTAAATGTCATTAATTTAATGATAATTAAATAATAAAGTTGACATTAATTTAATTTCATTAAACAAGGTATTATAATGATCTTGTAATTGATATATGTTAAAAAGGTCCTAAATTTTAATATTGGATCCTTATGGTCTAAATATAGCTATCAAGTAATTTTTTTTATATTTTAGGGTTACTTTTTAGATCATAATAAATTATTTCTACACTTATTTAACCAATTTTACCATTACCGTGGAAAAAATATTTATTATGGTTACTATTAATATTGATAAAAACTAAATGGGACATAGTCACAAAAGTTTTATCTCTTGATTCAAATTGTTGAATGTATATTTTCTTATTTAAATTATTAATGCGGAATAATTTAATTTAAAATTAATGTAGAAAAACTAGAAGAAATATATTTTTTTCATAGAAAGGGCATTTTAATTATAATTGTTTGTAATATATTAAACAATTAAATTTATTAAAAATACTATAATTGAATTATGTTTCATAAAAATTATGTAATAAAATTTTAATGATATTAAAAATAAAAATTTACTATTTAAATGCTTTAAGATAAAATCTAACATTCAATAAATATTAATATTTTTGACTATTAAAAAAACAGTATAGAAAAAAAATTTAATTAACTCTAATCAAATATTTACATACATATTTAAAAAATGATTTACATTTTATAAAACACCAATTTAAAATTTATATAAATGGTAATATTATTAAATAACAAAAACCAATACATATCAGTTTGGTTTTATCCTAAGAAGGAATTTTCATAATTGAAATTATACTGTATCAGAATCTATTAAAATCATTATAAAAATAGTGAAATATGGTATTGTAGTTATTATAATTGATAACATCATGGATTTTCGAAAAATTAATTAGATATTCAACTTTTATATAAAAATAATGCAAGGGTTTTCATATATATTTATCACTATAGTCAGTTACATCGTATTGAGTTCCAAGATTTGTATTCTTGTTAATGGTTCCCCCATGTGTTTATTACAGTGTTCTATATGAGTATAGAAATGGGATCCACTCTCTAGGTTAATTTTTTCATTGGTTGGATATTATTTGAGTTGATGTTGTATTTATCTTGTTCACACTGTAATCTATAAGAAAAGTAATAATATACCTCTTTTCACCCTCCCATATATTATATACTGATGACATTCTTCTATTAGGGAAATCTAATAGAACTACAATTTTAATTTATTAAGGCCATTTTTTTGAAATTATGAAGATGTTTCGGGTTAGTTTATTAGTTGGAATAAATATGCTATTTTTATTTGAGAAGCATTCTTATTTTCTATGAATAATAGAGTAGTTAAGGTCATTTGTTTGAAGAGAGAGTCCCTCCCAATATTCCATCACGGGGTAACCTTTTTTGGGGTAATGTTAGAAGATGTGACATAGAGAACATTTTTTACAATAAAATTAATCAAATGGTGACATGGAAATTGAATACCATCTCTTACGAAAGGATAACATGATTGGTCAATTATGTGGTAAATTATATATTTTTCTATGCATTACCATTGTGCATATGGCCTAGAACTCTGATCAAGGTGTTGAAAATTATGATTATTATTATTTTGGACCCACTCAATTTATGAAAACAAGTTGATTATAGTAAACTAGAAATATTTTCTTAAACTAGTTTATATGGTAGAGTTATTCATTAAAGATTTCATGATATTCAATGACACACATCTCAAGAAATTTACATGGGGCCTTCTCTAATCCAATGAATCTTCAATGGAAATTTTTTCCAAATGAGTTTTCAACAAAATTATAAATAGTTATCCCATATCCATCCCATCATCAGTATAACCATGAATCAAGAAGGAATATCAATTTATTATTTATTTCTTATAAGTGATGGACTAAATACATTCATTATTGAAATGGTATAGTAATTCATGACTCTAAAATAAAATTAATTGGGTTGTTGATATTACTCATTTTATAAAAGATTTATCCATTGTTAATTTTCATTGTAATGATGTTGAAAATGATCTATTACCACCTCATGTTTTTGTGGAACCTTATAGGTATAATAATATTTATCATTATAACATAATCTGGGTGTAAAGGTTTATTGGTATATTCCACATGAAAATATTTATAGGAAGCACTTTGATGACTTATCTATTATACTATCATCACTATAGGTCTGTAAAATGAATTATATTTATCAATATTCCATTCTATTATATTGGAAAATTAAATGGGAATAGTCTCTTATTTAAATGACCTATCCACCATGTAGGACTCGACTTTGATAATACAAGTATCCTATGATTAATTTATGATGAAACATTGAATCATCTATTTTTCCACTTTCTATTTACCAGAATGTTTTATATTTACAATAAATGTATTTTAACTTCAAATTTTATTATAGTGACTTTGAGGGGTTGATGAAATCTATCAACAAGTTTGTGTTTAGTGAGTATGTATGTAATCTTATAATAAATTTTTTAGCTGATCTAGTTTTTTATATCTCTTGTAAAAGTAGTGGTATTTCATTAAATAACTAGGTTCCCAATATTAATTTCATTTTTCATGAAATTCACAGGGATCTAATATTTTCATACAAAGTTCAGAATTGATCAATAAATAATGAATTTTTTGATTTGTTTATTTTGAGGATGATTAGTATTAATTTAAGGATCATGAAGCTAATGGAGGACAAGTTTATTTTGTGGATTCCTTCAATTCCTAGGGGGATTATGGTCAATGTGAATGGGGCGACCATTGGTGCATCGGGGACTATAGATTGTGGTGGTGTCTCCTGCACTCATCAAGGTATCTTTAGGGGATATTTTTACCATTTCATTAGGAGTGGGTTTTCAACTGAGATTGTACCGTGGACTATAATAAAGGTAGACATATATGCTTCCCATTATAGTTAGTGATCCTTATAAGTGGAGTCTAATACAATCATGGCATTGGTTGTTCTCAAATCATGTTCCATGAATGTTCCAATAAAAATGTTGTATTGTAGCATTGGTTTTATTAATTTTTTTTAATATTTTCATTCATGTTATTCATGTTTATAGGGAGTAAAATTAGGTTGATTAATCTATATTTAAGAGATAAGTTTTAGAGTCTTACTTGTGATGGTATTTTGTGATCCCTGATTTTTTTGTTTGGTTTAGGAGGATTCATGTGGTTGATTTCATACATATCTATGTAAAAATTCATTACAATTTCATTCTTGTTTATTTTACATTGTAAAATACTTTTATGAGAATGATTTACTATCATAAAAACCTTTTTATTTTAAAATATTTTTTGAAATTTAATTTAATTTATTTTTATGTTACTCTTACAATAATTGTCTTGGTGTTTGATAAGAATACATGGAAATTATTACATCTCCAAAAAAATTTTAAAAAAAATTCATTTATAAAAATTCATTATTATTATAAATTTGTTTATGAAAAATAACCTCCATTTATCACTTTGAAAAAATATTATTGATATTCATAAAAGAGTGACATTTAGTATTGATTCTTTACATAAAATAATTTTAAACTCAATATTATATGAAAGTTGCATAAAATTATCATATAATTGAATAAAATGCAATTATGGTATATTAGATCCTATCCAATGATAACTTCATGTATATTATATGTTTCTAAGCCATATCCCACAGATTTAAAAGTGTTTTGCCCATTATACCCTTACTAGGTAGACAACTATTTAGCACTATTATTATTCTTAATCATAATAAATAATAGAGACCTAATTACCATAATTTAAACTCTTGAATACATGTATGGTATAAATGTTTCAATATTCAATTTTTAATTTTTTGAATATGTATATTTTATAACAAATAAAAACATGCAATGAAAAAAACATTAGAATAAATTTTTTTAATCCTACAATAATATTCTTCAAAATATAGTACAATCTTTATTCCCATATAATTATTTTAATTAATTAGAATTAATTGATATATATGTTATGCTATGATAAAATTATAATTATAATAGGCCATTTAGAACACATTATTCATGAAATTAAATGAAATATTTACAAAAAATTGTATTTTAATCTATTTAAAAAAAAATACTTTTAGATAAATCCTAACAAACCACCAAATTAAAAAATTTAATGAAATATTTGGAAAATGATATTCATTTTTTCGTATTATTATTTTAAAATATTATAATATTTATTTATGAAATGAAATAAGTACAATTTTTTTGAATAAAAAAATTTATTTATAAAATAACATTAGTAGAAATTATGTACTTATTTATTAAGATTTAATAAAAAAATTCATTATATATCACCATTATTAAAATTCAATATGATTTATTTATTCTGAATGGTACCACCAATTAATCTTCTATGTTTTAATATATAATGGTTTGTTTTATTCTTGATCTTTCATGACACATAATCTATTACATTTAATATTAGAAATATTTTGGGTTTTAAATTATCCCCTAGTAAAATAATTAGCATCCTCAAAATGGTTCGTCTTCATAATATTGTGTAACATTATTCAATGTCCCACATCTTAGTTAATATAATAAAACCACATTTTAATATAGAAAATAGGGAAGATAAATATTATATCAAGTAACATATAATTGTGCAAAAAAATTGGAAGATTATTGTTGGGAAATAAATGAATACAAATATAAGAAAAGAATAATTTCCTTGTAATAATAAATAGTGATATAAAAAATATATTTGAGCATGTTAATGACTTGAAAAACATAACTCAATGATTGTTGAAATATTTATAAAATTTTTATTGAATAATTTTAAAAATAATTGTTTTTCAATATTCTTATCCTAAAGCATAGATATTCATATAGTATCATGATAAATAACAAGAAAAAAATTATATTTACTAATTTATTTCAAATTTATATGAAAATTTCCATCCTTGGTTTATACGTTAATTAATTTTAACTTCCTCTCTTACCCCATGAAAATAATATTTAAGATGAAATTATCATGCCCTAGGAACAAAAATAAATTTTTAATAGATTCATGGATAATTGTTCCTTCTTCCCCTATTCAATTACTAAATCCTAAATTCATTAGTGCAATCTAAAAGAAAAAATATATGTAAATTATTGTTGAAAAAATTTATATTATATATTGAGTAAATGATACCAAAATATCTCAACAATTCATTATAGGAATTGATAAATTATAGATAAACTACAATGAATTATAGACAAGTATTCGCATCCAATAATAACTGAAAAAATTTAATAAATTTTAAAAATCAAGTCATATTTTATCCACATGAAATCTTATATATATCTTAATTTCATATACCATGAACATGAATAACAGTTTTATATATTCTCAAAAAATGTTCAAATTACATAAATCACTCTAAATACTCAATGAAAAAATATATGCTTCCAAAAGTTTAGTTTTTTATTCTATTTATATAATATCATAGACCACCAAATATATTCTATAATTTAAATAATGAAAAAATATTATTAAAAAAAATATAAATCACATTGAAATAAAATCATTAAACAATTTCATGATGTAATGGCTCATGCAGTGGATCATTGAAAAGTTTTCCAAAAACCTGGTTTGATCATATGGTTCCACCGAAACGGTGGCACCGTGACGGTGGCACCATGACAGTGGAACCGTGATGGTGGCACCGTGACGGTCGCACCATAATGGTCACATTGTGACAGTGGCACCATTTATGGTGGCACCATGACCGTGGTACAATTACAGTGTCTCACTAAACGGTGTCCCACCATTTATTATTTTTCTAGTTTCAGACTTTTTCCCCTACCGCAACGTATCTTTTGATGTAAAAGTTTTTAAATACCCCTTTCATTCCAATTTAAAATCCCATAAATAATATCTCAAATTCACCAGGATTCGGGTGACCCCTAACTTACCAAAACGTGTGGCTTTCCCTCAGTGTCACACCTTTTTCCGTAAATTCTAATTCCACCCCTATTACACATTTTCCAATGATTAAAGGATAATATTTAAGATAGAACTGTTATGGCCATCTCTCTAATGAAAATTATTAAATGAAAATTAATTCCATCATTTGTAATGACCCAATCGTGTGGTGAAACCACAATCCTCAATTAAAGACGTTCAAGATTTTGATATCCCGTAACTCCAGGATCTCACATTTTTATCTCACATGAATTATTTCTTCCTCTTGGCCGGACTCTTCTTCCTTAATTGGTACGTTTGGAGTTCCCCCTCCCAAGGCTAGTGCTGCGCCTATGTTGGAGCCTTTCCTGCCCACTATTGGAACCCACAAAGTTCATCCCTTACAAATAGCACATCCCCAATTCTTGGCGTGTGGAGAGAAAATTTGATGATTGATCATACAAGTAATATTTTCCCTTCGTCTCTCATTACTGTGTATCATGTGGGGAGGGTACGATGATGTTCATTCGTGGATAGATGAAACCGAACCTTAATAAAGATAATAAATGGTTTTCGAATAATTAATGGGTGAGTTTGATTAATTTGTTGTACTCTTTTATCTTTTTTTATATTATTTGATCTGTATGGTCTTATGTCCAATGACAATCTTTGCTGTTGATGGTCCTTCCTTTCACACTAATGAACCCCAATCTTTTGTGACGATTGAATGGATGTAATATGGAAATTGGTTAATCACATAAACAGGGTTGATTCAATGTATGTCCAGTGAAAAAAAATCATTGTGCGATCTCCCCAGTTAACCAAAAAGAAAGAAGGAACTTAATGAATGCTGTTCGAGAATCTGGAAACACCTTCCATTTTTTTGGTGACATGTTTGGTTGTTCTTCTTGATGCCTGTAGGGTTACATGTATGGGGATGTAATCCCTTATTTTTTCGCAGTTGTTGGATTGTAGACCTAAGGTTGTGTGGGTTCATATGTTGGTGTTTGGTTTGGTTCCAGTACATTGAGGGATATCATGTATCCCATCAGTTGATGTGAATTTACAAGCGAACCGGGTGTGAATGCTTAAATTGAATCTTTGATATTTTTCATGTTTGGCTTGTGGCTATGCCTGTTAGTATCATGAGAGTGAAGATTTATCTAAATATAATCACTTTATTGTGTAAAAATAAGGGGTTCAATGGGGAATTGGTTTCCGAGAATGAGTTGTTACATGGTTGTGGGTGTGGTGACACTTATGAATGAATAGTAATGAGGGTGTTTGTGTTTGGGATGGTTTTGGAACCCTCAGGTTGGGATGTGTGCCTTTTTACCTA
This sequence comes from Viscum album, assembly GCA_963277665.1. Taxonomy (NCBI): domain Eukaryota; kingdom Viridiplantae; phylum Streptophyta; class Magnoliopsida; order Santalales; family Viscaceae; genus Viscum; species Viscum album. Next base: position 780,223,577 of record OY728163.1, on the reverse strand, counting down.
TATGAATAATCTAGTTATTATGTTTCTAATTCGCACCCCACCCAAGTTGAGTACCTTGTATCGAACACCCCCATTTCACGGGGGATGGTGTTTTTTCCAACACTCATATGAGTGGATGGTTATTAGCTCCTTTTTTTCTCCTTTTACTGAGTAGCCTAAGATTCTTTGGGAAGGCTAGGATTGAAAGAGGCCCATTATATCCCATGATTCTTCAGGCATGGTAGTTTTGGTGGTTAGAGAAGGTGTGTGCTGGCGGTTTGTTTCCCAACTGTCTTCAGGATGAAGTACAAGTGTCATCGGGTGTAGCAGTAATTATTGTGGGCCATTTTTTGCGAGAGGGGATGTGTGTGGTTTCTGTGGCCCAGGTGGTTGTGGTCTAGATGAGTGGTTGTGATACCTAGATGTGTGTGCGAGAAAGTTATGGGAGTGGGACTATGGTGAGAATGGAGGGAGAGGTCTGATGTTTATGATGTATTCAATAACTAGTGGGAAAGTGGCGCAGGGTACCCAAACATCGATGTGTTATTACTATTATATTACTTGACTTTCATTATTTGGGGAGTGTGACTTTGTGAGGTTGGGTGGATAGTTTCCATCTTATGTTGTCTGGTTATCTCCTTTTCTCACGGGGAAATAGAATGCCCCCAACTTGTGCACGAGAGATTTTAGTTTTTCTCCACTGAGTATACCTGTATACTCACCCTACGTATATAAACTGTTTTGAGGATTACAGGAGAACATTGGGGATCGTGTGGGTTCGTACTATTTCAGACATTAGGATAGATGTTGTTGATGTTTTTCTTTTCTATGGTTCTTTCCTTTGGGGTTTTCTTGTACTTTTGTAGCACTCACTTTTCATCATGTATATGGGAGTGGTTTATTTTGGATTTACTTTTACCTCTAGTCTTCGTCTTGTTTGGGATTTACTATCCTATCTCCCAATCCTACTAAATGAAAATGATAATGCATTCCATTTTCACAAGTGATTCTATACCCTTGGTGCTAGTCTCCACTCCAGGACATACTGAAGGCGGGTCTCGGGGGTCATTATCTCTCCTTCAACAGGAGGAAGGAATGCACTAACAGTTTTTTGTCCATTCCCTCATCTTGTTGAAGGTGGGTCATGAAAGTGGTAGGACCAGGTCTATAAGGGTGGTTTATTTCAAAAATTTCATTGAGATGATGCCTAGGTGTCTTCAGGCGTGGCTGTAATTGTTGTGGCTCAGGTGTCTATGGGCGGGGATGTGTGTTGTTGTTGTGGCCCATGTGTTTTTGGGTGGGATGTGTGGTTGTGATAGCCCAGGTATGTGTGCAGGTGTGGTATGGTAGTGGGACTACAATGAGAATGGTGGGAGAGATCTGACGCATATGATGTCTTCAGTAACCTATGGGAAAGTGTCACGGGGTCACCAAACATCGATGGGTTATTACTATTACATTACTTTACATCTGATAATTGGGGAGTGTGCCTTAGTGAGGTTGGGTGGATATTTTCTATGATAGGTACTCTAGTTATATCCTTTTCTCTTGGGGCATTAAAACTCCTTCCTACTTGTGCATGAAAGCTTTTGGTTTTTCCCTACTGAGAGTTCCTGTAAAATTACCCTATGTATATAAACTGTTTTTAGGTTTCCAGGAGGACTTTGGAGATCATGTGATACCGTACTAGTTTGGACGTTGGGATAGTTGGTGTAGTTTTGTTCTTTGCTACATTCCTTAGTGATTTTCTTGTGATTTTGTTGCATTTAATTTTGGACATGCATATGAGAATGGATTATTTTGGATTTACTTTTACTTCTAGTCTTGGTGTTGTTTAGGATATAATTTCCTATCTCCCAATCCTACTAAATGAAAAGGGTAATTCCTTCTATTTTAACATGTGATTCTATACCCTTGGTGCTAGTAGAAACTCCATGGCCTTATGAAGGCAGGTCTCAGGGGCCATTACCTCTACTTCAACATGAGGAATGAAGGGTCTAGTAGTTTTCTATGCCTTCCCCTATCTTAGTGAAGGAGGGTCATGCCAGAATCGTTTCTGAGGTACAAAGGTTGAGAGATAAGATGATGTTTAAGGTAAGGCACAGTGAGGATTGCATGGGATGATAGTACAATAGTGTTAGAAAATCATGGTGTATGAAATTGTCCAAGGAAGACCAGTTAGGAAACGGGATTTTAGTGCCCCCCATGATCCAATGAAAAGACTATGGGCCTACCGAATAACCAATTGATGCTACACTAATTATAGGGTAGAGACCCTAGTAAAGGTACATGAATAATAATGACTTGTGTTCTTGTGTTTCTTTGGTATTTTGTGCATTTAAATTAAATAATAAGTCTATGAAAATTTAAAATCAATCTTCTACACTACTCGAGCATAGGCATTCCTTGTTTACCTTGCAGGTATGGAACCTGGATGACGACAACATGTAGTACAGGCGATCAAGGCCCAGAAGGTTGTTTTGGCTGATCGGAAAATGGCTGACTGAGAGGAGGAGGGAGATCAGTGGAAGAGGAAGCTATGTGCCTTTCAACGGCTGCCTCTGGGGTAGTATGAGGGAAGTATCTCATACATGGAGATGGAGAGCTGGCTCAAGAGATAGTGATAGCTTTCACCTTGATTCAGGCTCCGATAGAGTATAGGGTTCCTCTGGCTGTAAGCCAGATGCGAGGAGCAGCACGTTAGTGGTGGACTCTCTACCTTGGGGAGAAATGGGAGGTAAGGGTCTTGTTGACTGACTTCAAGAGAGTGTTCCGAGTGCAATTCCTATATTCCATGATGAAGGATGAGAAGAGGAAGGAGATAATCTCCCTTCAGTAGGAGTGTATGTCAGTGAGAGATCTAGGGATCATGTTCATGGATATCATTATCTTTGCTCCGGTTCTCTTCCAGGATGAGAAATCTACAGAGAGACATTTAGAGGAGGCACTTCGACCTTCTCTTCAGTACTCTTTTACCCCCTTCACTCTACTGACGTACTTGGTGGTCTAGAAGAAGTCTGAGGAGGTGGAAAGGATGCACATTATTGGAGGTGTATTAAGAGAGGTAATCTAGTTGGGATCGTCAAAGGGAAAGGCCGTTAGAAGAATGCCTCTTGCGTCAGGGCCATATAGGTTCGGGTTAGTGGGGATCAGGCCCCAATAGTTTCAGTTTTTATCTCCCCATCCTTGACATTTCTTTTGGGCCCAGGACCGAGATGCTTCATATATTCTAGCCATGGGGACCTTCAGAATCAATGTCTGGACCGAGTGCAATACAGTGGGGTGGGCCGGTGCGCCACCCACCTTTGCAGTAGCAGTTTCCAGGTAGGTCCTTTCAGTAGTAGTAGGGATAGAGAGCTCACACTCCTCTGAGACCAAAAGTTGTGGGAGGAGGCTGACCTCAGGGTGCTCCTCAGGAACATGACCAGGGCGTGGTCAGGGAGGTGGCCGACAACCAAGGGGAAGAGGAGCTGGATGTGGGCAGTTTCACACCGTAGAGGCAGCAGTTCTAGTGGGGCCATAAGTCGTTTGAGTTACAATCTATGTATTCATCACCCTTGTTTCTACCTTGTTTGATTCAGGAGATTTGAACTCCTTTTTTGCACCCAGTCTAGCCCATGATTTGGTTCTAGATACAGAGAGACTTCCCATACCCCTTGTTTTGGGTACATCAGTTAGAGGTCAGACCAGCTTGTCTCATGTTTTCTGAAAATGTAGACTGGTATTGGGACCACATCAGTCTAGTGGGGAACTTCTTTTTATGTAGATGTATCCATATAATGTCATTAAAGGAACTAAATAGATTTTATCTATATGTTCCATTATTGACTAATTCCGAAGAAGGATCTTGTTTTCAGATATGGGCGGCCGATATGTAACTTTCATCCGTGAGCGGGGTTTCCAGAAAGGTAGTCGACAAGTGGATCCCCTATTTTCCTTGTTAGATGAGATGTTAGTGGAGTCAGAGGAAATGGAGATGGTGGGAATCTTGGGGATGATCAGTTAGTTCATGGACGTCTTCCCTGAGGTGGTGGCGACTTTACCCCCTCGGCAAGATGTTTAGATCAAGATAGACTTGAAAACTGATGCCAGTTTGATTTCGATAGATCCCTATCGAATGGAGCCTTTTGAGTTACAAGAGTTACATATTCAGATTGACGATATGATGAATAAGGGTTTATTTGACCAAGCGCATCACCATGGGGTGCCCTAATCCTGTTCTCAAAGAATGAGGATAGTGGTGTTAGGGTGTGGATAGACTACTAGAGACTGAATCAGGTAAGCATCGAGAACTATTACCCTCTATAGAGGATAGATGACCTTTTTTACCACTTAATTGTGGTGGGATGGTTCTCTAAGATCAACATGCGGTCAGGATATTACTAGTTGAGTGTGAGATAGTGTGACATCTCAAAGACTTCCTTGAGGTGAAGATATGGGCACTTTGAGTTCGTAGTCATTCCGTTCGGCAATACAAACTCAATACATGTCTTCCTGGGGATCATGAACTCCTTCTTCTGGGAATATCTAGATAGGTTCTTAGTCATGTTTAATGATGACAACCAGTTCTATTAATGATTAGAGGAGGATCACGTTGAGTATATGAGGATGGTTTTAGAAGCCCTCTGATAGCAATAATACTACGAGATGTTGTCCATGTGCATGTTTTGAACACGAGAAGTGAACTTCCTTCGATATGTGGTGCCTGAGTAGGGGGTATTAGTATACCTATTGAAGGTATAAGTGTTTTTTTTCTTGGGAAGCACCCAAGAATGTGGAAGAAGTTCGTAGATTAATAGTTCTAGAAGGTTACTACTGGAGGTTTGTCCCTAGATTCTCCTGAGTTGCAGCACCATGGACATTATTTACCAAGAAAGACCAATATTTTGTGTGGAATGGGAAGCTGAAGGAATCCTTCATTTATCTAGATGGGAAGCTGGTTAGTTCCCAAGTGTTGAGGTTTCTAGAAGAAGGGGTGACGTTTTAGGTGTTCTGTGATGCTTCAGGCCAAGGCATGGGGTATGTACTAATGAAAAAGCATGGGTGATCTCTTATTGATCTATGAGGTTGTGTCCACATGAACGTAACAACGCTACCCATTATCTAGAAAATGTAGTGGTCTTGTTCTCACTCAAGTTGTGGTGGAATTACCTCATCAGGGAGAACTTTATGATCTTCAAGAATCACTAGACCTTGAAGTATATCTTCTCTTAGTAGGACCTGAACTTGCGGCAGCAGATGTGGATGAAGTTTCTTCCAAAATACAACATCAAAATTTCCTAAAAAACAGAAAAGGGTAATATAGTGGATGAAACCTTGTGTAGGATGTTTCATAAGTATGCGGTTCAAGATTCGGCCGATTCTTGGAAGGCGATGGCGGAGTTGGATGCCCTACAACTAGATGTAATGGCAGAGTATGGTAGAGGCTATCTATTTCAAATGATAGTGTCGTCCTCTCGATTGCAGAAGATATAGGAGTCTCTATGGGGGACTTAGTGGCTAAAGTGATGTGTGATCATGTTATCCGGGTTGATTCTCTAGAGGGATGTTTGAAAGATGGGCAGAATCAGATGTTGTTCCATGGAAAGATGTTCATACCAATGGAAATGCATGAGATAGTTCTTGGTGAGTTACACTACTCACCCCTAGAGGTGCACCTAAGAGTTTACAAAATGTACTAGGGCTTGAGGGGTCAGTATTGTTGTCCTGGGGTGAAGCGTGATGTGGAAGAGTTAGTTGAAAAGTGCCTCAGGTTCTAGTAGGTGAATGTTGAGCACCACATCATCGGAGGTCTGTTACACCCTTTAGATGTACTCGAGTGGATTTGGTATGAAATCTCTATGGATTTTGTCACTGGACTTCCCAAAGATCAAGGGGGTTGCGATGATATCTAGGTAGTGGTGGACCGGTTGACAAAATCAGCTCACTTCCTGGAAATCAAGGAGTCAAGTGTGGTGGATTCTCTATAACAGAGGTACGTGGATGAGGTGGTGCGGTTTCATGGGATTCCAAGGTCCAAAGTCTCCAATCAGGATACCAGATTTACATCACGGGTCTAGAGAGGATTGCAACGTACTTTTCACACCCATTTATGCCCCAACAACTCTTTCCATCCCCAGAAAGATGGATAGACAGAAATGACATCCAAACATTGGAGGATATTCTATAGGCTTGTTTTTTGGATTTTGTGGGATTGTGGGTGAGACACTTCCCTATGGTGGAGTTTTCCTACAACAATCCCTATAACTATACCATTGGAATTTCTCCATTAGAAACTTTGTACGGGAGGCCTTGTCACTTACCAGTGTGATGGATAGAGGTTGCGGAAGATGGTGTTCTTGGACCGGAAGTGGTGTAGATCTTGATGAAGAAGGATCAGATTATATGGTAGAGGATGAAGGTGGCTACGAACTAGAAATAGTCGTATTCTAATAATAAGAGGAGACCCTTGGAGTTTGAGGTTGGGGACCATGCGTTCTTGAAGGTCTCCCCTCAGCGTGGGTAACCGAAGTTCGTCAGGTAGAGTAATATTTCAATCAAGTCCATCGGAAAATTTGAAGTGTTGAGGCCGGTCGGCAAGCTATCGCTACCACCGCCGCTATTTAGAGTGCACGTCATCTTCCAGGCGTCTTACATCCAACGATATCTACACGATGATTTACACATCCTCTATTGGGAAAAGCTGGATATTGAGAATGATACGAAGTTTGTAGAAAGACACATGAGGATCGAGTCTCATGAGGAGAAGGTGCTATGTGGACTAACCATTCCCTTGGTTTGTGTGTTATGGAGGCATGGTGGACACAAAAGGAGTACCTAGGAATGGGAGGCACATTTGTGCGCTTAGTAACCAGAGTTGTTTTGAGTTCTGTTATGTTCTATTTTGTACTTATCTGTGATGTAGTGTTTGACCTTGGTAACTATGAAGTGTGTTGTTTGACTTGTTATCTGAATGTGTGTAAATAGTCATAACTCATGGGAAGGGAGGACCTGATCCCTAATCAAGACGCCTTAAGGTGGATTCTATTAAACCAGTGAAGGTGAGTTAGTGCCGCCCAAATAAAAAAATAACTTGACATGGGGGAATGGACTCCCTAATCCATATTACAACACGATATGGCCTATCAATGTTTGTGTGGTTTCTTGGGGTATAGGATTAGTAGTGTATTCTTGGTCTTTCAAAAGATATATGAGGAAGTGGTGTTCTGAGATGATAGGGAGGTTTAGTCATAAGAGGCATCTTTTGAGGTGGTTTCTCAGACCTATCTTTTCTTTCAAGTCTACTTGCGATTCTCGGGGGAAAGAATACTTTGAGAGGTATCTGATGTAAAGGCCCAAGAAGTGGATCATTGAAAAGTTTTCCAAAAACCTGGTTCCATCAAACGGTTCTACAGAAACGGTGGCACTGTGATGGTGGAACCGTGATGGTGGTACCACTTATGATGGAACCACTTATGGTGTTCCACCGAACCTGTGAAACCGTTACAGTGGCACCGTTATAGTGGCACTGTGATGGTGGCACCGTAATGGTCGCACCGTGATGGGGGAACCACTTACGGTGGCACTGTGACTATGGATCCATTATGGTGTGTCACCGAACGATGTCCCACCCATCGTTCTCTTTCCAGTTTCCTAATTTTCCCACTCCTGTAATGCATCATTTGACGTAAAAGTGTTTTAATACCCATTTCAATGCCATTTAAAAGCCCACAAATGATATCTAAAATCCCATGAGATTCGGAAAACCCTATAAAAAACGTGTCGCTTTCCCTCGGTGTCACACCATTTTCCGTACTTTATAGTTCTTTCCCTTTTTCACATTTTCATCTTATTAAAGGAAACCTTTTAACACCCAACTATTATGGACACCTCTATGATGATATTTATTAAATGACAATTAATTCCATCATGTGTAACCGCTCAACCACTTGGTGAAACCACGATTCTCCATTAAAGGTGTTCAAGATTTTGATATCCCATTACTCAAGGATCTCACCTTTTTATTGCATGAGAATTATTACTTTCTCTCGGCAGGTCTATTATTCCTTCCTTGGTGAATTTTGAGTTCCCCTTCACGATTCTAGGGATGTGCCAATGATGGATAATTTCCATCCCACTTATGGAACCCCCAAAGATCATCCATTTCGAATCTTGCATCCCCAGTTCTTGGCACATGGATAGAAACATCGATCATTGATTATCCAAATAGTGGTTTTCCTTCGTCTCTCTTTACTATGTATCATGTAGGGTGGGTAAGATGATGTTCCTTCAGGGATGGATGAAACCAAACCATAACAGAGATAATAAATTGTTTTTAAAAAATTAATGGGTGAGTTTGATGATGATGATGATGATGTACTCTTTTATCTTCATATTTATGTTGTTATATATATAGACTTATGTATTCTAAAAATCATTGTCGTTGGTGGTATTTCCTTGCGCACTAATGAACCCCTGTCTTTTGTGATGATTGAATGGATGTAACATGTAAATTGGTTAATCACGAAATCTCAATTGATGAAATGGATATCAAGTGAACCAAAATCCTTGTGTGATCAACCCAATTTACCAAACTGAAAGAAGGAACTTAATGAATGGTGTGCTTGAATCTGTAAACCCATTTCTTTGTTTTGGTAACATGTGTGGTTGTTCTGCTCGATGCTTTTGGGGTGATGTGGATGGGGATGGAATCCCTTGTTGTTGTGCAGTTGTTGGTTTGTGGACCTAAGGCTGTATGGGGAAAGATATTGGGGTTTGGATTGTTTCTAGTACTTTTAGGGATCTCACGTATCCCTTCAGTTGATGTGACTTTACAAGAGAACCATGTGTGAAGTCTTAAATTGATTCTTGGCTGATTTTCTTATTTGGCTTGTGGCTATGCCTATTAGTTTCTTGATAGTGAAGAATTATCTAAATGGAATCAGCTGATTGTGAAAAAAATAATTGGTTCAATGGGTAATTACTTTCCTGGAATGGGTTGTGACATGGTAGTGTGTGTGGTTCCACTTGTGAAGGAATAATAACGACAGTGTTTGTGTTTGTTCTAGTTTTGGAACCCCTTGGTTCGGTTGAGTTATTTTTTACATATATGTATAATTTAGTTCTTAGGTTTCTTATTCCCACCCCACCCAAGTTGAGTACCTTGTACCGAACACCCCCATTTCATGGGGGAGGGTGTTTTTCCAAAAACTCCTATGAGTGGTTAGTTATTAGCTTCTTTTTTTCTCCCTTTCATGAGTAGCCCAAGATTCTTTGGGCAGGTTTTGATGGCCAGATGTCCATTATAGCCCAGGATCCTTCAGGTAAAGTAGTTGTGGTGGTTGGTCCAGGTGTGTATGGGCCATTTGTTTCCCATGTTTCTTCGGGATGAGGACTAGGTGTCTTCAGGCATGGAAGTAATTGTAGTGGCTTAGTTTTCTGTAGGTTGGGATGTGTGTGGTTGTTGTGGACCAGATGCTTGCAGGCGGGATGTGTGGTTGTGATAGCCTATGTGTGTGTGTGTGTAGGCGAGGTATGGGAGTGGAACTATGGTTAGAATGGTGCGAGAGGTCTGACACATAAGATATCTTCAATAACTAGTGGTAATGTGGAGTGTGATACCCAAACAACGATGTGTTATTACTATTACATTAATTGACTTGAATTATTTGAGTAGTGTGCCTTGGTGAGGTTCGGTGGATAGTTTTCTTTCTAGGTGATCTGGTAATCTCTGTTTCTTATGGGGCATTAGATTTTCTCCCCACTTGTGCATGATAGATTTTGGTTTTTTCCTTACTGAGTATCCCTGTATACGCACCATATGTATATAAACCGTTTTTGGGTTTCTAGGAGGACTTCATGGATCATGCGATACCGTACTAGTTCAGACATTGGGAAATTTGTTGTTTCTATTTTTACTTTATTTGGTAAATTTATTTGGGGTTTTCTAGTACTTTTCTAGAATTTATATTTGGAAATGTATATGGAAATGGTTTATTTTGGCATTAGTTTTACCTCCATTCATTGTGTTGTTTGGGATTTTCTATCCATTATCTCGATTCTACTAAATGAAAATGGTATTGCCTTCCATTTTCACTTGTGATTCTATACCATTGGAACTATTAACCTCTCTGGGATCTATTGAAGGTGAGTCTCGAGGGTCATTATATCTCCATAAACATGAGGAAGGAAGGTTCTGGCATTTTTCTATCCCTTCCATCATCTTGGTGAAGGAAAGTCGTGACTCATGAAAACCAATAAAATTTAATTTTTTATCAATATAAATCATATATTTATCTCAATAAAACATTATTATATAATCAATAAGAAAACATTAATGATTGTCTATACCTTAATAATATTTCTCCGAAAATATCTATCATCCACTATATCACTTTCCAATGATATCTTTACTATTAAACGTAAATTTCTGAATCCTTTTTAAAAGTTTAATATAAAGAAATATCTAGATATTTCATAAATCATATAAAAATAATATCATTAATAACATATTTCTATAGCTTAATTATCTAACAAATATATATATAAACATCAATATATCCACATAAATAATTATAAGTGAATGTTGTCTTTTTTTTCTATAGTTGATAATTCGTGTATTAGGGTTTGGACTGAGAAAATTACTGTGATCAAAACAAAATAAGACAATGAAAAAGAATTTTTTTAGTAAAATGTAAATTATTCCATTAAATTGAAATCCTCTAACATTAGAAGATAATTAGTTACATTATTCCATTTGATTGGATTGTTTATATCATTTGGGTGGTCACAAATACATCCAAAAACCCTTGATATAGAATAGTTTTTATCTTCTTAGTCACCCTAAAATAATCCATGTGAAATATTCTATTGGTCGTTCTAAAACACTTTTTTATATAATATATTTCTAAAATAAAAAAAATCAAAAATCAAAAAAATATGAAAAAAATAATTGAGGAAGGGGAATGTGTGATAAAATAATGAATGAATAAAAAAATATAGGATATATAACAAAAAATGGAGATGGAATAATGTGTATGATAATAAGGCTATATCTATATGGATATAATTTTTTCATCTTATTAGTGATCCAATAATGAAATAAACCATGAATAATTTTTTTTGAAACAAACACATCGATTAAGTGAAAATGAAACTGTGACCAAACTAGAAAATCGGGGAAGTTATATAGAAATGGGAAATGAATTAATTTAGTTAGAACAAGGATATATCTTAGTTATTCCACTATAATCTCTATTTAATTTATCTTTTAAACATTAAAACCATTACCGATCATCTTCACAAGGTTCAGGGTTGATGAATTAACAATTATATATCTGTAACCTATAACCAAGAGTATTCTTATTTTGATTTTATCAAAAATACATGAGCACTCTCCCGAAGATAAGAAATATCTAAGTGAAAGCCCTCTAGTCAAGAATTTCTTCCTTGATAATGTCACCCACAATGGAGAAATTATAAAATAGCCTCACCAAACCACTTGGTGGAGAATATAATAGATAATTGTGTAAGGTATGAAGAGAAATACATTATATTACAATTTTAATGCATTAATGGGCACTACTATGACTAAAAATCAATTTCATAATCCTATATTTTTAAAATAGAGTTGACCATCATCCTGAATCTTCAATTTATATACAGCAGCACGTTTCCCTATATGGATCTTCCCTCACTAATTATATATTCATTTATAGAGGAATGATAACATATTACCAATTAATACAAATAAAAATCAATACATTATTTACATAGTTAGAAACTCGACTCACTAGATTGGATACATAGAAAAATAAGGGGAGAATCCATTCTAGGTTTTATGAATAACCAATGCTAGTTTTTGAGGAGAACAAAACCAATGATTTTGAAAAGAAATACAAAGAGTGACATGTAAATTCTAATATAAATGTAATAAACAGAGAAATAAATTTTCCATCCACAAATATTTTTCATTTGAATATCAAGTTATGAAATTAATACATTGATAAAAAATGTAACAACTCTATGTTGTAATGATAGAGACTTGGTGGGAATATCCATTTAGTTCACAATTCCTAACATCATCCAAGTATCATATAAAACGTTCATGTACGTCATTATATTTTCAATTCATTTCATCACCTTCATATTACCATTATCAAAATAAAATTTTAATTTAGAGTTTTATTGATAATAGTAAAATTTTACCTTCATGTGATGAGGAAACGTGATGAAATATTCCCAAAAAAATTTTCCTAAATTAATTTCCATGTTTCTCTTAAAATTATATAGTTTTAATCAATGATAAAGTCCAACATAGATACCAAGATTGATCAAATTTCATAAGTGTCAATATAACTGTAAATAAAGTTATCCTCTATTTAGAAACCATCATATTGATAATGAAAATGACTATGAGTATGTCTAATTAATCCCCCATATTACAAATTTCTCAAATTATTATAGTCTTTATCTCAATACATTCAAATTAATCATTTTTTATTATATACCTTAGTAAATGAGACACAATATATTTGTGTTTATATTTAAACAAACATTAAAAATAATATTACACCAAGAGAAAACACACCCTAGAACATTTTATGACCTTCAAAAGATCAAATTCATCACATAAAAATACAAATTTCGATAACTACCAATGCATGATATGAACTGGTAGCACATGAAATTTTCTTCAGTGTCATTAAAAAATTAATCATTAAGGGATTTATATAAGAACTGATTATTAATTACCTAATATTTGTAGACATATATTAATAGATAATGAGGTCTTTCTATCTTCCATAAAGAACAAGAAAACATGGACAAAATCAGTAAACCCACTCATCTCTATTTATCATCTTTTATCATGCTCAAAATCATAACTATGGTGTATGAAAATATAAAAATGTGTTCAATTATTTTTTAACTAACTGAAATTTATCATATATGAATTTTTGGTACAACATCCCATGTAAGTTTCTATTTTATTTCATCTTATAAAGGGGATGGTGAACTTTTATTGGCCATAATGAGTCTCAATCAATTGATACATGTGTAGTGTTGATGATATCAACAATCATGGTGTCTTATACCAACACTGTTGTTTGGGTTTTATACTCCTAAGTTTTTATATGTGTTGGAATTACTGTTGTTTGTGTCTTGGAAAATGTTCTTTTTTGTTGATGTCTATTTCATTTAAATCATCTACAAAATGGTTTTATCTATGACCATTGATCTACATTAGGTGGTATCCAATTAATATTTCTCTATTTTTGAGGCTCATTATAATATATTTAACAATAGTGGAAGTTGGGTCATATATTGTAACATCCCAGGTAAAAAAAGAAGATAAAATTTTCATATTTGTTATTATTTTTGAATTAAATATTTATTTTAATTTAAAGGGTATTCTACGTTTCATGGTATCCCTGACACTCAACAATGTGTTTCTCTGAAAATCTCTAGTTGCATATAGGGCTGTGTCATACTAAAATAATAATAATATAATATTTTTTTAAATGTTAGTTAATGCATAGCTATTGTATTGCAGGAAATATATATAACTAACTAAAATATAATTATACATGTGTTTTAAATGATTTTAAATTTATCTAATATAATTGAGGGGCTTAAAATGCGAATAAATCCAATTTGAAGCCTAAACACTCTAATATTCTTTAAAAAGTCTAACTATCTCTTTTTGATGGGGAATCTTTTTTAAGTATAGTTTTTTACACTCTTATATATTTTATTTGAAAAAATAAAATTATTCTTTAGGATCAGGACATTAAAATTAATTTGGAATAAATGTAGGTATTTTTTTTGATAATGTTCATATTTTTATGAATAATGAAAAATACTGTATTTTAATTCAAAACATCCTTTTAATATAATATATTTATATGGTTGGATGATCTTTTTAATTAGTTTTAATATAATTAGATTATATTTTTACAATTTAATCCAATTTTTGTCATTGTAAATAATTTCACATTGAAATTGGGAAAAACGAGTGTCAATCTTTTGATAGTTATTATTACATAAAAACACGTCTTTTATTTTGACAAAAGAATTAATTTTATATTAATTTTCTCCACTTCTGTATTTTTAATGTGGAAAAATGGATTCCATATTTGGAATTAGGAGGCCCAAAATTTGTAAATAGGTATCTTTTATTTTTAGACATTATGAAAATTTACTTCAGTAAATGTTTTATTTACCTTGGTTAAAGGGTAAATCTGGTAAATTAGTGTAAATACATATTATTATAATATTACTAAATTAGCTTAACATGTGTCCTAATATTATTGGTAGATAAATTTCCGACCATGGAAATCCTTTGGTCAATTTTTGGACCCCATGGAGCCACATGGGAGTGATAATGATGCGTTATATTAATTGATTTGAAGAAAAGACAAAAATAACATAAACATATATCTTTTAGTAAATAAATTTTTACATGGGGATATATAATTTATCTCTTTGACTATAAATATTAATTTGAAATATAATAATATTTCCGAAATCAAGTTATTTTATTTATAAATTTTAGACATTAAACATATAAATTTATTTATGACATAATAATGATGTAATAATTACCTCATTAATGAATGTTTTAAATAAATGAGATTATAAATATTAAAGTAAATTTATTTTGAAACTTTTTATGCCATAAATTTTTTTTATAGATTAATACGACTTGTTATATTTGAATTAATAAAGGTTTTTTGAATGAATCATGTTGGTTTGTATTTTTTAAAAATTCAGGATATGAATAGTATTGAAATTGACATACAAGTGTTTTTAAATCAATAAATATTTTATAAAAGGATAAAAAAGTCCTAAAAATCTATGATTCTTCCAAATGAAATATATAATATTAAAAATGTAATTATGTTTCCATTTTGGGTATCTTGTAACTTTATAGTAACTATATTTACCTTATAGAGTGAATATACAAGAAGATATGGTAAGAGTCAAATTAGTTAACTAAGGTTTAAAACTAAATGATGAGGCAAAATTTGAAAACAAAAGTTTTTAAAAACCTATTGGTTGAGATAATTTATAATAATAGTCAAACTATCATTGAATTTAATATGTTTGGGACCATTTTAAACAAAAATAGAGTTTATAAAAAATTAACATTTTTAAACATTTCTAAAGAGCCCCTCCTCCCCCTAATAAAAGGCCACCGCCTCTAACCCATTACTCATACCTCTAAATCCCCTTGTCGTGTCCAAAAAATTCCCAATTAATCTCCATAAATCCCTTTATTCCTACTATAATCCTTATATTAGGCATATGGAACTTCCAAAAAAGCTTTGGGTT